>JAVANC010000021.1:50529310-51196310 GCA_033319125.1 Parnassius glacialis | reverse complement strand
GACAATGACCTTTCGGTCGTTTAACCAGGGGTTACAAACCTTCAATATATAGGCACATTTTATATGTAGTACTTTCTTTATTTATAATGATTTTTTTATAATGATTGATATAATATATATTTATTAACTATTATTAAAAAGTTATGTGAAAGATCGCTGTAGAAGAAAAATCATCTATTGTTATAAAGTACTTTATTCATTTAACAACAAAAAACATTAATTTATAACACATATAAAGATTCGAGTGATAACGACACCGAATAAGTACGTACTTATGCAAAAGATAAAACTTTATTTTTAATATTATATAAGAACTTTATTTTTATTCGGTGCAATCATCACTCGTATCTTCACTTGATGAACTATCTGTAACATTAATTATAAAGCGATCTGCAGTTTGGTCAATTCTATCATCCATGCCACGCATTTTTTGTTCAACCTTAAGGACATGCTGAACACAGTTTTTCCATTTATCTGGCGTGATTTGAGTTAAACCATCTTTAAGTAAATTTTTAACATCTTTTAACTTGAAAGTTGTATTTTTTCGTGCAACGTACCCTTTCACATCTGCCCACACAAGTTCAATGGGGTTAAGCTCACAGTGATAAGGAGGTAACCTTACCACTGTGATGCTTTTTTCTTTTGCCATCTCGTCGGTGACGTAACTTCGATAGTTATCTTTAACTGCCTTTATTTTTTCCATTAAGTGGGTCTTTGTGTCCGAGGGCACGTATGCGATCTGTTTAGATTCTAGCCATTCCTGCATATTTTGTTTCCGCCAAGACATTGTTGGGGTTTTTTCTAAACGTCTGGAGTGGTAACTAGCGTTATCCATAACTATGACATCGCCGCTTTGCAGTTTTTCTATTACTTTTCTAAACCAGTTCTCGAAATGGAGAGCGTCCATACTCTCATGGTAGTCACCAGTAGATGATGATTCAAATACCCAATCACATCCCTCCAAAAAGCCATTTTCATTGCCAACGTGTACAACTATTAATCGCTTTCCTTTACCCGAAGGGGCTTTCGCGCCAGTAGAGTAGCCTTCTAACCGTGATTGACGAGAAGATTCAATTGTGGTGTCTTCCCATACCTTTCCCATAGTATGACCTGCGTTAATCCATGTTTCGTCAAGGTAAAAAATGTTACGTCCCTCGTTTCTTAATATTTGTATTTCTCTCAAATATCTGGTACGCCACAGAACTATCTCTGGGCGATCTATTAGACCACTTTTTCTGTTTCTCTTTATATATTTGAATTTTAAATGGCGCAACACACGTCGCAGGGAAGTTTTGCTCAAGTTTGGCAACTGGTCATCTTGATTTATACTGAGCAAAATTTTGTCTAAAGTCGGTAATTCTCCTGCAAGAAAGAACTGATGCACTTTCGCTCTTATAGCCGATTTATCAAAATCGTCCAACTTGTCAATTACAGACTTTTTTCTTTTATTAATTATTCCCTTTTCTGGTATTTTATGGGAATCTCTATACACGCTTAATACGCGATATATAGTGCTCTTGCTGACTCCTGAGATCTCCGAAACCTTTTCTACCATATTAACGTTTGAAGGATACACGTCTTCGGGCCAGGTGTTTTTGACATATTTGTATACATTAATGATAATCTCTTGTTCCCCGACCGACAAAGTGGTAGGTTTTCTCTTTTTTACTGGTGACGTTAAAGGTGCTCCAGAAGATGGGCCTGTAAATAAATGACAAAAATATACTACCATAGTACTACATCACATAAATACATATTGTTTTAGAAAATAAATACCACATGGTCACATAAAAAGAGCGCTTTAAGAAATAGAAAGGCTACGTCGTCGCATTTGTACCTATTTGTACGTACCTGCTACGTTTATTATGGGTCGGCGACGTCTCTTTCCACTTGATGTTGAAGGACCGGGTCCTTCACCAAATTCTCCTGAACTCATGTCGATTTAGTAACGACCGTCACAGTAAAACTAATATAACAGATTCAAAAAACAAAAACTTAACGATATAACAAATTTAACAGTAAAAACTCAACTAAAACAATGCAATGAATGCTATGAATTACCCGAGACGTACACACGCAAGCGCTATCCGAACACGAATGAAAACAAAATGGCGGACCGGCCCAAAAAAGGTGACGCATCTCTGGCTGCCATTGTCACGTTTCTTTTAGAACGAACTGACGTAACGCGCGTTTTGTTTATTTTAAAGGGATGAATTTGCAAAAGCTCAATATGGTGATTATATTGCTTCAAATATTTTTTTAATATGAAACTGTTATTAAATGAATTGCTGCGTTACTTACCATAAATTGAAATATAAAATATAACACATTTTTCGCGATGTACCGTAAGATTTTACTATGTTTATAGGAACCACAGACAATATTATTTAAGAAACAAAAAAACAAAACATATGTGCTGACCTAGAAGTGGGAATAATATCAATATTTAAATATTGTTATCACATCTAAATTGAGATTTTGTAAGTTACGCCTTTTGACACTCGGCTCATATCTGAGGTCATTGTCCGTTTTTCTCAATCGATATGGCACATACTATAATCACCACATTGTTATATACCACTGTAGTATGTGTGAGAATGTGTATGCATACGTGATTGAACAATTTCGTATCAAATAATTATATATGCAACATTATTAGTTAATATCAGAGCACGTCTTCCTTAAATCCTTAATAAAAAATTTGCTGTATCCAACAGTTGTGAAACTCTCTTGTGTGATAAAGTACTTTCATGGTTCACTTACCATTTTATTATATAAAAAAAATTATGTGTTCATTTTTGTAGAATAAACGATAAAATTTTGAAGTCTCTGGCCAGCTCAATAGCTAAACGTAAATTAAGAACAATATAAATTGTATAAGCCCGAGTGAAACTATCTTTAGTGTCTAGAAATGTATATATGATGCGCATAGATATATATATATATATATATATAACCATTTACTAGATTGTTTCAAAAATGTGCCTTTGAAAATATTAAAAAATAACTAACTATAGAATGAATTTTAAAGAACTGCTTTTACAGTATAAAAGGTTATTTAGAATTTAAGTATAATTAATTAATTTGAGTTACCTTTGTAGGGTAAGTAGTTTTAATTCAGATGCATGTACATTGTACACCAATAAGGATAGAATCTGATGATACTTTTAAAAATGTTAAATTCACAATGCAAGAAAAATTTTGTTCATTTTATTTCATAAAAATATGATAGTTTAAGTGCCATGGCCATTTTCACCATTAGCTTATAATATAATTAATAAATCATTAGCATTATACACCTTCACGGAAATATTAACGACACATCATCTTATTGAACCAAGACTAAGAAAGTAATTAATAATAATAACCGTACAATATACTAGAGTGGTGTATGCTTCGCAATAATTCATTTTCCTTATAGTGACGGCGATCGCATGAGGAAAACAAGTCGAAGGCACGGCACGGAGCCAACATTTGTGCCGTCTGGTATTTTATTGACTCATAGGTTTAATTGAGTCATTTGTTGTTAAATTTGATTGTACACTTTAAGGGAACAATAAGAACAGACGATTACAATACAATAATATTTGAAGAACATGTTAAGTCCGTCAACACGCTTGATAACCCTCTTAGAAATGAGAGGAGACCTGCGCCACCAGCAGTAGGAGAGGATAGGAATTATACAAATGGTTTCTCTAATCTTAATGGCATGCGATTAACCTCCTAAGCTCGATAAAATTATTTTATCTTATTTATATATTTTTTATAGAATAAGTGTGAGAAACGAACACACAGTCACCCTGATGGTGACTCGATGCTGTGGCCCATAGACATCTACATCTTTATCCTCGATTAAGAATCAAAATGCAGATGCGTTGTCACCCCTGAGGACTAAGATTGAACGCCTCGATTGCAGTAAAAAGGGTTTCCGGTTGTTTATACTCACCATACGAAACACAGTAGCCTTAAGGCCCGCCACATACATACAGAATTCCGTTTCTGGATTCCGTTTCGATATTCCGATTCGAGATTCCGAACGCAGCAAGTTCATATAAAATCTATGACCCGTCACACACGTACGGTAGTTTTCCGTTCGAAATTTTACAGGCAAAACGGGATTCCGTATGTATGTGGCCGACCTTTTCGGAATTCCGAAACAGAATCTCGAAACGGAATTCCGTATGTATGTGGCCGGCCTAACCTGCTATTTTACGCTGGTATTCTGTGAGAACGTGGCCTTACCCCGGTCGTGCCGATCTATTAATGCTACCACCATAATATAGCTGCAGCGAGGCTCTACCACTTATAATGTTCCCGGATTTTACAAGTACTATATTCAATTTAAAATTACCCAAATTCTCCTTCTTATCTTAAGGATAACTTTCAGTATCATGATAGAGTTCCCCGTTCCCAAAATAATCTTAAAATTCGTATTCCACCACATAGGAGTGGTTTATTTAATTTCTCTTTTACTATTCTGTCCATACTACTGCTCTGGAATTCCATGCCTATTGATATCAAGAAAACCAGTAACAAACATTTTAAAAGCTAGTCTTTTAAAATGTTCGAGAATTCTTTAAGGCTAGCCGCACACACGCAATAATATTGACAATAAAGTACGTATTGTCAATAATATTGTGTGTGTGCGGCCTGTATTGCGATATTGTTCAATATTATTGTTGATATCCAGAAATTCTGATTTTGTCACGTCAATATTGGGGGGAGGCAGGGGTATTGTCAATAGATCAATAGTATTGTCGTTTGCGGGCGCGCGGAAATATTTTAGTTCAGGAAAAGATTTCAAGGCAGGCGGACGTTCGTTTTTGTTCAAAATGGAGGACGAAAACAGTGAAAACAGTGTTGATACTGTTGATGATAGTACTCGCACGGAAAAGCAATATTTATTAAAACATGGGAATCTTATCCAGAATTATGGAATACATCCTGCGAAGCTCCTTGCGATAAAGTTAGGAAAAATAATGCGCTTGATAAGTTGCTCGATAGTTATAAAAAAAAGTCAAACCAAATAGCACGAGAGAAGACGTATAGAAAAAATTTAATGAAAAAAAGAAAGTTAATCCATCGTTTCTTTCTTGATTGCCCTTTCTTAGTTAGTAAAATTAATGAAATACTCAATGTAAGGCATTTTTTCTTTCTATCCATTATATTAAACGTGCACACATGAATCTAGCTGCAGAGCGACTAAGTCAGATTGTACCATGAAAAATTGCCAATAATATTGCGGAGTGTGCGACCATATATTGATGAAGATTTTTGACAATCTTGCATTGACAATATCATTGCGTGTGTGCGGCTAGCCTAAGGCTACATTAATAAATATATATATTTAAACATAGCATATTATATGTTTATTCATGATGTTCGTAACATTACAGCAATCCAACCCCAGACAATAGCTTGGATACAAAATGGCTTCCTTATACAAGATATGGAAAAGAATACTTGAAGATAGAGGATAACATGTCCGTCGGGAACTACGCCAACGGAGAGCGAATGAGATTCTGGAACGAGCTGTATAAAGAAGCAGGCGTGCCTCATATTGTTGAAGATTGTTAATAGCTGTTATTTATTTTAAGAAATTTTCTCAATAAATTAAAAGAGTTGTGGTTACATAATAAGTTGTATAGTAATTTCGGTATTAATTAAAATTTGCATATCCGAAAAATAAAATAATACTTAGAGAAGGTATTTATTTTATAGGATAAGGGTGACAAACGAGCACGCAGTCCACCTGATCGATCGTAAGTGGTTGCTGCGGCCCATAGACATCTACATCTATCCTCGTTTGCGAATCAAAATGCAGATGCGTTGTCACCCATTAGGACTAAGATGGAATGCCTCATTTCCAGCAAAAAGGGCCTCCGGCCACCTGCACTCACCAAGCGAAACGCAGAGGTAAACCTCTACTTCACGCTGGTATTCTGTGAGGTCGTGGTACCACCCCGGTTCGAGCCGGCCCATCCGTGCGATAGCAAAAGCTGCCGCGTGGCTCTACCACTGTTAAAAATGAAGATATGAAATTCCTGCAGTGTGGTGGCGGCATAGAGAATCCATTGACCAGTTCGTTCCGTGGGTGTCGTAAGATTGTCGCCTCAGTGCTTATTAGGCTAACAGACCATTTGGGTAAGTTTACAGGAGCATTGTTTTTTTGTTTTTCTATGTTACGACTCAAATAAAGCCGTAATATTCGGTAGTTTCCAAAACTATGGCACGTCTGGACTTCTAATAATCTGTAAAAAAATAAAAAACTTGACCTTAACAGTGTGTAAAACCGGTTTCAAAATGGATATTGGACAAAAAAACGAAACTATAATTACCTACGTTAATGGATATACACTACATTCCTTGGAATGTCTTTTACTCGTTTATTGGTATAGTTACACGAGTCATTCTGTATTTAGACCGTGTGGAAATTGATACTTAAGCAACATTCAAAGGTCATTTTCGTCTAAATTGGTCTGTTGGCCAAACAAGCACTGAGGCGACGAGATGTCAAAAATTTCTATCGTTAGCGATAGATGGCGGTATTAACATCTCGTTTAGGCTAAGCGTAAAATACCCACGCCGAAGGACAGCGTTAAAATGTGAGTACGAGACGTCTGGTAAGCGGGTAAAGACACACCTTCCCTCTAATGGAAGAGAGATCCATATCCAGCAGTGGGCATTTACGGGCTGATGACAAAGAAGGTGTAACGTCCATCGTCATAAATGGGACGGTGTGGTTGAGACCATCACTTCCCCAATAGTGTTGGCGGACGTCATATCTTCACTCCCTTTGCAAAAGAATATTTCAAATAATATAGTATTCCGTTTCTATTCTTTATAATTTAAGTGTAGCGAATGAGTTATTATACAATACACAAATATTTAAGCGTTAATTATTTTATTTGTTTATGACTAAAAATAATTAAATTAAAAGAAAACAATAATTTTTGAATCTACTTTTGTAGTACTTTTTTCTCATACATGCAGCTTCATTCGATTTTATACTACAATTGAACTTACAACAAGAATTTTACATGACAGAAAAAATTCCTCCGAAAAATTGATCTATTCTATGACAAAAACAAAAAATTTCGATCCTCTTCAGAAGAATACAGATCTACGGGTATTTTGAAATAGCATCAAATTCGGAATTCTATACGATAGTTTTATACCAATCTACAGATGTGGAAAAATTCGAGTTGGTAACACTGCTCACAGCTAAGTCAGTGACAGAGATAACTATGTTGTATTTATACTGGTCATGGTCACTAAGAAAATCAGAGCAGTGAAGTAAGGTGTTTCGTGCGAGCTTACAAATTTATTACGATGGTGAGTTACAAGGGCATTTTATATGCCTTTATAGTATGTTTACTCACAGAATATTCTTCAAGTGGAAGAGTAAACAAAAAACATGTTCAAGTAAGTTTATTTTTATTATTTAAATGTTATTTTGAGAAACAAATAATTTAATAAAACTTTTTTTCATATTATGCTTTACTTTGATAGTAAGTATCTATTTAGGAAATTATTTTGAAAATGAATGCTAATTAAAATATGTAAGTAGTTTTTTTTTTAATTATGGCGTTTTAAAATGTGTATCAGTTTACTGTCACAAAAAATGTCTACTCTTGATTACTCTTTGCTCGTTTATATTTAAAAGCCTTTAGTATATTATCTATTATCTATGCTCTTGAGAAAGGTTTTGCTGCACGACCATAGAGTATAATAAGTATATACAGGAATGCACGACATAACGATTTCATATCCTACCCACGTAGCGTAGCGCTGTTTATCAGACCCTCCATTTATTACTTATTCAACTATAATTAGAATTGTATAGGCGTATTTAATGTTTTATGCATCCTCTACCTATGCCTATAGAGATACAACAAAGTAGACGTAGAATACAATAACAAACTACGATAATAGACTTGATATAGGAATACAAAAAACTAAACTAAAAAAAATTACACGAGTTTATGTCAACTAAAACAATAACATTGTCTTTCCTCTAATTGTTTCGCGATAGTTAAGGACTCTTAATTATACTGTCTAATAGGTAAGCAAAATATCTATTAGATCAGGGGTTTTCAAAGTGGGGGGCGCGCCACCCAAGGGGGGCGCAGAGACGTACAAAAGGGGGCACGAGCTAGCTACGTAGTTAGAGACCTTACAACCAAGAAACTTCAGTTGGAAGGTGCAGTGTATGTACACCGAAAAACTTGGTGAAACAATGTTTTGGGGCAAATATTTCACAATTTATTCCAAAATAGTAGAGGAAGCCCTTCAATCATATATACCCATTATTGTACATATTTGTACGAAAGGAGATTTCCTACTGTTGGAGCAATAAAAACCAAGTCCAGAAATAAATTTACTCATCACATCGATAGTGCTTTGAGTTGTGCGATGTCTATGGTTAAGCCGTGAATCGGATATCTCGTTAAAATCATGCAAGCACATCCATCTACATTCGATAAGAAGTAATATTATATAAGTAGTTTTTGTATGATATTATGTAACTTTTAAGCAATAAAAATTTGATGTTATTGAACAGAACTACTTTTTTTATAATTGATAGTAATCTTAAATTATCTGAGCAAGGGGGCGCGGATATTTTTTTATGGTAGAAAGGGGGCGCGTCAGAAATAAGTTAGGGAACCTCTGTATTAGATAGAAGTAGATGCAGTAGCCCATAGATATTTAAAATTATTCTCCATTACCAATCAAAATACACGTACGTTGGCATCCCTAAAGACTAAATAACTAAAATTCGAAATAACTATTTTCTTAATGATTTCTTATATTTACGCGAACACTACACATTTAAATAAAACTAATTTTACGGATTCTATCGCGTATATTAATATACGCGATAGAATCCGTAAAATTAGTTTTATTTAAACTATTTTCTTATCACATTTCTACCATAACAATACCTTAAATACATATGTACGAATATTATTAAATGTGTATTGTTGCGTTACTGCTTTGTCATTCTCAATAAATTTAGTACCGGTGACATTTTTAACACTATAATGAATTTCCGCAAAGTTTGATAATAGTTACGATACTGCAAGGCTGTGGATTCGAATCGCACATACAACAAGTATTCATATGGCTTACAAATACGAATAATTGATTCTGGTTTGGATGTTGTCTATGTGCAATTTTATACGCAAAACGCCTTCACGATACGAGAAAAGTGCTACTGTGATGTGCTGTGCGTTTTTTGCAAAATATGAATCTACGAGTAGATATAGCAACAACACCATCCTGTACAGGTGGGTAGGTGAGTATGGTAATGAAAGCAAGGTTAGGAGCGTAGAGCCGGCAGCCTCGTACTGACGCTGTTTATCAGAGACCAACATCATTTGTGATAAGCAGGCAGGGTTAGATGCAGGGTCACTTTATTGTTCCTATCACAATCCATCGAATGCCATTAGATAATTTTGAGCCTGAGGTATACATATAATGCAATAGAATTATATACTATACTATATATACATCCGTACTTGAAAACCAATTACTTCTGTCTATGGACATACCTGGGACAAATAGTCCGACTAGGTAAGTCCAACTTTGACCGAGAGGTCAATCGACGGATTCAACTCGGCTGGACAGCGTTCAGGAAACTACGACACATTTTCTCGTTAGACATACCTCAAAACCTGAAAACGAAATTGTACAACCAGTGCGTGTTGCCAGTGATGACTTACGGATCTGAGACGTGGTCCTTCACTGCTGGCCGCATGAGGAAGCTCAAGGTCGCTCAGCGAGCTATGGAGAGGGCTATGCTCGGGGTTTCTCTGCGTGTAAAACTTAGAAATGAGGATATCCGTAGTAGAACCAGAGTAACCGACATAGCCCAACGGATTAGTAAGCTGAAGTGGCAGTGGGCCGGCCATATAGCTCGAAGAACCGACAACGGATGGGGAAGAAAGGTTCTCGAGTGGCAGCCTCGGACCGGTAGGCGAAGTGTAGGGCGACCCCCCACGAGATGGAGTGACGACCTGGTAAGACATGCAGGAAGTCGATGGATGCAGGTGGCTCAGGACCGTGCTTTGTGGCATCCCTTGAGGGAGGCCTATGAAAGCCCACTGCTGAGCTTATGAAAGGCTGTAATAATGATGATGATGCACATGATGTGTAGTCTATGGTTATAATTCGAACCCACGATCCGCTGATTCTCAGCAGTCAAATATTCTGAGCACTACGTCACGCAGTCGACTAGTCAGTGATAACAGAATGAGTCAAGTGCTAAATAATCCTCATGTTATTATATAATAAC
The DNA here is from genome assembly GCA_033319125.1 of Parnassius glacialis. Taxonomy (NCBI): domain Eukaryota; kingdom Metazoa; phylum Arthropoda; class Insecta; order Lepidoptera; family Papilionidae; genus Parnassius; species Parnassius glacialis. The sequence goes on along the minus strand of JAVANC010000021.1, from coordinate 51,186,013 downwards.
TCTCATGTTATATATCACTTCTTTCTTTTATTTCAGGAAAATCCAATAGTAACCGTGACAGAAGGCAAACTAAGAGGCGCCGTGGGTACCTTATTAGATGGATCTAAATACTATAGTTTCAAAGGCATCCCGTATGCGCAGGCGCCTCTTGGCAAACGAAGGTTTCAGGTAAATACTTTGTGTCTAAATGTTTTGTACACTTTTAATTTATATGCATATCGGAGAGTGTTATAATGTGTAGTATGTTTTTATAATAATATCATATATGCGTATTGTAGGTGTACTTGTTAAATAAATAAATAATTGTTATAATTATTTACTGATCTTAATTATATGTACTTACCTCGAAAAGAGAGCTACTTCTTCGTCAACCTGTAGCAGTAGTCATCATCATCTTAATTACCTATCAAAATCTACTGCTGAGCATACGCCTCCCCCATAAATTGCCTCTGAGGGGGTTATTTGGTATAGTCCCCATCCGTAACGATGGCAACAGCATTTTTTTTATTTTGAGTTATCGGGGAGTTGCTGCTGCATTTCATTCCTGTTTCATTCTTTGTGTCGTCACTTACGACATCTTCGGAGATATGGAGTAGTGGATACACCTACACCACCACTACGCGGAGTAACAGTAGTCCTTCCTTGAAAATAAATCGCAATGTGAAACTTGAGCTACTGGAACGAAAATAAAAAAAAATCTTGTAAATTCAAATGTAGTTTTTATAGCATCTAACGGAATAATAAAAATAACAGCTTAATACTGCTGTGTTTCGTAGGAGTAGAGAGATCTCCGGATCTTTCTACTAGGGTCTCCGGACCCTTTTACTGTAAATGAGGCATTCCATCATAGTACTCAGGGATAGCAATGCATTTGTAATTTGATTCTTATTTGAGGATAAATATAGATGTCTATGGGCCACAGCATTTACTTACCGTCGGGTGGACTGTATGCTCGCTTGTCACCCTTATTCTATAAAAAAATAGTAGTAAAGACCCAATCCTTCCTTGTAAGCAGTAAGGTATATTGTTTAGGTACCAAGGCCTAATAGTAAAGTTGCAGCCTATATACGACCCACTGCTGGGCACAGATCTCTAACTCCTGAAAATTTAGTCCACTGCACTGCTTGACTGCACTCCGTGCCTGTTGACTTGAATTTTTTTGGTGGCTTCTAATACATGTTTTTCATACGTAGGTATGAACAATCAGGTACTAGTTTCTCACTAGTTAGGTATCACTGCGAAGACAGAATATGAAGATGCATTCACTTATTCATTCATTAATTGGTACGGCTTCGATTAAACTCGGAATGAGCACTGAAGCTTTTTAGCTACCACTAATTAACTTAATACCTACGACCTAGTTAAATCTATCATAAAATTGGGAACTTTTATGACTTCTAGGCACCGCTACCAACAAAACCGTGGAATGGCGTTCGCGACGCAATCGAGCATGGTCCTATTTGTACTCAATACGATTTAAGTATTTCAAAACTGATTGAAGGCAGCGAGGAGTGTCTCTTTGTAAATGTCTACACAAAATCTTTAAGTCCTGACGCTAAAATTCCAGTCATGGTGTTCATCCACGGTGGCAGTTACAGTTATAACTCCGGCAACTCGGAAACCTTCAGCCCGGACTTACTGTTGCGACACGATGTCATATTAGTAACTTTGAACTACCGCTTGGAACTCCTGGGATACCTATGCCTCGATACACCCGAGGTTCCAGGCAATGCCGGCATGAAGGACCAATCTGCCGCATTGAGATGGGTTAAAAATAACATAGCTCGATTTGGCGGTGACCCAGATAACATCACTATATTTGGAGAAAGTTCAGGAGCTAGTTCTGTCACGTCTCATATGTTATCGCCTATGTCCAAGGGATTGTTTCACAAAGTGATTGTTCAAAGCGGCACATGCATACACGACTGGGCGATCGACAGGAACGCTAAAGAGCGGGCTTTTCGAGCGGGAAAACTCTTAGGTAAAGAAACAAACGACACTAATGAGCTATTGGAGTTCCTACGTAGTTTGAAGCCAACCCTGTTAACGAACCTTGCACAAAAAACAATGACGTATGACGAGACATACCGAGGACTACCTGATTATTTTATCCCAGTCGTTGAAAAGAAGTTTGATGGAGTAGAGGCTTTTATGGACGAGGAACCAATCGATTTGCTAATAAACGGTAAAGTGGCCGAGGTGCCGCTTATGATTGGCTACAATTCTGCCGAAGATTTGGTATTGATAAATTATCTCACAGAAAAACTGGACGTTTACAATAAGCATCCATCCTATTTCGTCACTAAAGAACTAGCAGTGAATATAGGGGCAGAGAAACTGAAAGAGTTCGGTGAGAGAGTGAAACAGTTTTACGTAGGCGGCAGAAATTTAACTAAAGACGATCCCGAGATAATTGAAAAAATTGGTAGTGACATCCATTTCTTCTACAACACGCACAGGTTCGCGAATCTGTACAGTGCTTCTTGTCAGCCAATCTATATGTACCGGTTTAATTACGACACAGATTTAAACATTATTAAGAACTACACAGGATTTAGACACTTGAAAGGAGCGAGCCATGCCGACGAACTTTTCTATATGTTTTATAACTTTTTGAACAAGAAACCGTACGATGAACAACCAAAATTAAGAGAATTGGCGCTTAAAGTAACAACGCTGTGGACTAATTTCGCTAAAACTGGGTAAGTAAGGAGTAATAAAATATTATTCCAATAAATAATAACGAGTCAGCCAATTCTGACTGGAACGGCGTGGCGATCTCACTCGGGCGCATTTTAGCCTCTCTATTTAACCACGATATTTTTACATAAGATAGTCATGGAGAAAGTTACCTTACCGTTAAATATCTTTTTAAATACCTCAAACAATCCCTCATAAGTAAAGTATATTACACGTTCAATGTGTATCTTAAAGGTAAAGATGCTTGATCTTAATGTCCCGGAGATCCTTATCACTGGTAAGAAGATATTCCATTTTTTTAAATTTAAATTCTTGATCGGATGGGTTTATTTGTACGGACACATTAGCCACTTATTATCAGATGGACTGTGTGTTCGTTTGGCACCTTCTCAGTTTAGCACATATTATAATCTCATTTACAAGCTGAGAAATTTAATATGTTGTACTGGAAATAAATTCAACAAAGACAAGTGGTAACAGTGGTAGAGCCACGCGGCAGCTTTTGCTGTCACACGAATGGGCCGGCTCGAACCGGGGTGGTACCACGACCTCACAGAATACCAGCGTGAAGTAGAGGTTCACCTCTGCGTTTCGCTTGGTACATTGAATGTGAGATCTTCTACATATTAGACTATATTATAATCGATGTCTAAATAACATCTCACATCTACGTTTTCCCTAGTTTTGTTTTAATGTCGTCTCTTTAAAAACACTGTATATATTTGGAATGAGTTCACGAAGGTTAAGGTCAGGCGAACGTTTGAAGTTGGACGAATGATGGTGTAGTGCCTAAATTTAATTTAATTACGTTGAGATTTATTAGATTTTCCTATTTATAACAATATTATTCACAGTAACCCCACACCAAACTATTGCACGGAAGTTGAATGGCTCCCATACACTGCAACTGGAAAGGAGTACTTGAAGCTAGAAGAGAAAATGGCGATGGCAAAATTTGCAGATAAGGATCGTATGAAGTTTTGGAACGAGTTGTACAAAGAAGCCGGTGTTGCTTACATTAAATAATATTTTTAAATTCGATGTTTCATGAACAAAAAATTGTAATAAATAATATTTAAGGAATATTTTTGTTGCCTCTTCGAAAAATAAAGAGAGAGAGAATTTAAATAATACTTTATTTCCTCATTATTGTATAGCACAGTCCTCTGTTCGTCCAGCGCTCCTCAGATAGTAAGGCTGAAAGGTGGATTGGATATTGTAGTACTGGTGGTACCTCTCTCCTCTTTGGCGCTACTCTATCGGTAATCTACAGATTGTATATCCATTAAGAGACTAGATGATTATATTGCGATCAATCAGAAGTCACAGGATATCATCATTACAGCCCAGCAAATTGCTGGATATGGCATGCATATACCACAGTTGCTACGCTTGGCAAACGGTTATTTTTATTTAGGTGTTATCAGGAAGATGCTTCTACTCATGTCCTGGTTGAGCTTCCCTTTGTAGCCTCTTAGGCTCAGAAGAAAAAATAGTTCAAAGAATATGGACTTAATTTGAGCTTTCCCTTACATACAAATAGTAACTGCTCTTTGTTCTTTAGTTAGTATTGTTATCGTAATGTATCTCGATCTTTTGATTTGATTGATTGAATGATCTTCACACATTTACTTTTGCAAAAAAACATTTATTTTTAAAGGATAAGGATGACATTATATCATATTGCCGACAAACTGGCTTATGTACAGTTTGACATAATGTAACACTCTTTCTAAGACTAAATAAAAAAAGACAACATATGACCCTCACGTCACCCTTATCTTCGATTAAAAAACAAAATGCAGAGAAGGTGATATCGTACACCAGGGGACTAAGATGGAAATTCTCATATCCATTAAAAAGGGTATTCGGTTCTTTACACTTTGTCATCTGCATTTTATTAATTAATTAACATTTATCGTTATATTTTGACCAATTTACACAATATCTTTATTAGTTATAGCTTATGTGTTATTCTGATGTATGAGACATATATTTGTAAAGTTTCATTAAAAACCATTTAGTAGTTTTTGCATGAAAGAGTAACTTTCACGTTTATAATATTATAATATAATATTAAGTGTTAATAAAAATTAACTATTTAAAAAGTGGATGGTAATAAAAGGGTATATAAAATACTTCTAAAATAGTACGCTAGAATAGATGTCAAAAATTTCAATATTTGTACTGATAGATTTGATATTAATACACTGTTTGTTTGTATATTTTAGACATTATTGGATTAATTTACTCTCTCGGTGTCGGCTTGGCTAATTCTTACCTGTTCTTACCTGTTTCTGACCTCAAGCAACATTGCAGTCATTGTTATCCGTTTACAAGATGAAGAACCAAGTATATTATAGGAACAAATTAAATATTTTTAGATGGACTGGACTATATTCTAGAGAGATAAGTCATAGCTAACTTCGAGCCAATTTCTTATTTTCTTGTCGTAACGCCACCTCCTCTATTAAAGAGAGGCCGTCTGTTGTAATATCAACATATACGAGTATACCACAATATAGTGACCAGATAAACAAATTATTGACCTTTCTCATCGATTTTATTAAAGGTTTAGTTATAGGTTATAGTTAGTTAGTTTGTTTTATTTTTATAACATGATAGTCTTATTTAGGACGCTTATTTACGTTGGGTTTTTTAAAAACTTTGTTTTTTTAGGTGTCTCTTGGAAGAATGAACATTAGAGCAATAGAAAAGCCGTTCACGAAGAAAGGGCTCAAAGAATTTTTAAGTCGTCCATATTCCATTTGTATTTACGTGGTAGAGCCAAGCTGCAGCTATATTTATAGTATAGTTGTAGCACGAATGGGTCGTCTTGAACGGGGAAGGACCACGCTCTCACAGAATACCAGCGTAAAATAGCAGCTTAATGTTGCTGTGTTTCGTATGGTGAGTGTAGAGAACCGGAGAGCCAAGATATTTTGATTATAGCGAATAAACTTCGAAGCTACTGGACCGATTTTAACCATTTCCATCATCACAACCAGTAGAAAGTTAACTCTCTGTATATAATTTATTTCTAAAAATTGAGATCATTAAGAAAATTGATATAATGAATTGTTGGCTCGATCAATGAAGGCATCCACGACTTTTTCTGACACCACGGCGGCGCCACTTTACAGTGAGGTAAAATATTTGACAGATTTCATAGCGGGGATGATAATTTCTTATGAAAATGTAACCTTTAAGGTTTCTTTCTGTATTATTAGTTATATTTTACGTTAATTACATTAGAAATGAATCAACCAAACTATAAAATATAACTTAAAGCCAATTTTATTTAAAAAAGAGTTATAAAGTGCAAGAAATCAAAAATCAAACCACTGACGCATTGTGTTGTGAATTAATGTAATATTCTAGATAATGATAAACTATTATTTAAAACTAAATTCTCAATTAACTGACATTGTGTAACAAAAAACTTTACCTCAGTCACAACTAGCGACATCTGGTGAGTGGAAGATTATTGGCCCTCATTGGGAATCAAACTGTGGATTTCGTTATGGCGATTAATTTGTTGTTTACTTACAATATGATACACTAGCGTAGAGTTTGCCCAATTCGTTGTTTGGTTTGCTTGTGGGTCCTTTTGTGTTCGGTAGTATGTCTGATTGACTGTCTAAATGAATGTTTTTATCCAAGTAAGTGTATTTTTAGGTGTTCTTGGCAATTCGAAGTAAAAATAAATCATCATCACATATCATAATAATTTAAAATTAAAAATTTTGTACAACCGAATACAATAATAAATTATTAAGAATAACTCAAAAACTATTGATCAGACCTTGATCTAATTTATGTGTGAAGCGCCAGCTTTCTAACAAAAAAAATATCAACGAAATCGGTTCACCCAGTAAAAAGTCATGAGGTAACACACATAAAAAAACATACAGTCGAATTGAGTACCGTCTCCTTTTTGAAGTCGGTGGACAAAAGTACTAATTCCACGCGGACGAAGTCGCGGACACAAGTAGTATTTAAATAAAAATACCTGATATAAGGACTTTAGTCTCCAACATTTTTATTTAAAAAAATTTGGGGGGAGGTACACGGATCCACACACGTATGCGGTGAGCACGAACCAACCGACGTGCTCCCCCCTAAGAGAGACGTTACGTTGGGAGCTAAACCGTAGTCCACAGCAAAATAACTGGCGAACCAGTAAAAGAGGGCTCTGGCCTTTGGTAGTGCGTAAGCAACGTCATACAGAATACGATCAAATCCAGCCACTGTGAATACTTACATCGACCAGAACCACAAGATGCGTCAAGTCAGGCGCAGCGTTGAGCCAACTGTAGGAACCGATTGCGATGATTCTTTTCTTGTTTAAAAGGTGGTACTTCTCATGTGGCCCCATATAAATTTGATCAAGGTCTGACCAGTAGTTTTTGAGTTATCTTTAATAATTTATATTGAAGTTGGTTAAACAAAAATTTTCTTTTTATCACTTGTTAATAAAAAAAAATTGTTGCATACATTGTGAAAATGTCTATTCAAGTACTTATCTTTACGATTTGCGTACCATTTTAGCAGACTTCAAAAAAAGGAGGAGGTACTCAATTTGACTGTATTTTTATGTGTGTCAGAACTTTTTTCTAGGTGAACCGATTTTGTTTGAAAAAGCTGGTGCTTCTCGTGTGGTTCCATATAAATTTGATCAAGACATGATCTGACCAGTAGTTTTTGAACTATCCTTAATAATTTGTATTTGATTGACTTCGACTGCATTGACGATGTTCTCATTTTACGAGTATTTATATTGAAGTTGGTTGTACAACATTTTTTTAATTTTACCACTTGTATTATAAATATATTTAAATATTCATTGTTGTTGGAACACGGATGGATAAAATGTTGAAGTCTGCGGAAGCGCTGGGGCCAGCGCGCTAAAAATATGATAGTTTAAGTGTCGTGGCCGCTTTCACCATTACCTTGTTAAATAAATAGCATTATTATACACCTTCATGGAAATATTAACGACGCATAATCTTATATGCACCAAGACTAATAAATAATAATGACTGATAAAGTGAACTAAATTGATATAATTTTTTTGTTATTAAAATGTTTTTAAACTTATCGTACAATATACTAGAGTGGCGTATTTTCCTTAATAGTGACGGCGGTCGCATGAGGAAAACAAGTCGACGGCACGGCACGGAGCCAATATTTGTGTCGTCTGGTATTTTATTGACTCATAGGTTTAATTGAGCCATTTGTTGTTAAAACTGATAAGAACATAGGACTACAACACAACAATATTTGAAGAACGTGTTAAATCCGTCAACACGCTTGTTAACTCTCTCAGAAATGAGAGAAGACCTGCGCCGCCTGCAGTAGGATAGGGTAGGAATTTTACAAATGGGTTTTCTAATTTTAATGGCATGTGATTAACCCCCCGAGCTCCACAAAAGACAGTTATTTCGATCTTACAGACGGACTTTAATTTTATTTATACGTTTAAAGATATATATAGGGTTAGTACATAACGAAATTTTAAACTTAAGTTGAAATATATAAATATTGATAAACCATTATTGGAGTTATTAAAAATACGAGTACTCGTAAATAACGCTTCTACTTTTATTTTAAATTACCCCAAATTCAATGTGATTTATGGCTTACGTAAGTATCTAAATTATAAGTTTGCGTGCGTAAATGCATTTTGCACCACGCATTTTGAATTTAAAAGATAAAAGGGACAGAATGTTTGAAACTTTTTTAAACTTATTAAAATTATAATATTACTTATTCTGAACCCTCTGCAAATCTGGCTGTATATACAGGGTTATATACATTAATAAATATGTATATTTAAACAGCATATATGATTATTCGTAATATTACAGAAATCCAACCCCAGAAAACAGCTTGGGAACAAAATGGCTTCCTTATACGAGATGTGGAATAGAATACTTGAAAATGTCTTATATTGTTGACGATTGTTAATGGCCGATTTCTCAAAATAAGTAGTCGTGGTTTAATTTATAAAAAAATATTTTTTTTTATTTTTACATTTCTCTCTTATGCCTTAAAAAAATATTTATAAAACATAGAGAACATATTACTTTGTAATTTGTGTAATAGAATCCTTCGACCAATGCGTCCCGCGGGTGTCGTAAGAAGCCACAATGCGATGTAACTATGCGATATGCCAAAAATCTTAATTAAAAAAGTTACAACCTATTTACACCCACTGCTAGCCAAAGGCCTCCTGTCATTTCCGAGAGAGTTTTAGGGCAAGGAAATGTCCACCGCACTGTCCCAAGCGTGTTGGCGAACTTCACATGTCTTCGAAATTTTTTTCTTCACTCACTATACGAAACACAACAGTGTTAAGCTGCTATTTTACGCTGGTATTCTGTGAGAGTGTGATCCTTCCCCGGTCCAGCCGACTCATTCGTGCTACAACTATACTACTAATATAGCTGCAGCATGGCTCTACCACGTATAAAAAAAATGGTTTCTTAAAGATAGCGGTGTACATATCTTATTTATGCCAGGCGTAAAATACCCACGCGACAGGAAGCTGCGTCAAAGATTTTACATAAATATTACACATACATAGATATTATATACCTACACGCGCAGATATTTAATAAACAAATCACTTTTACACATCAGAATCCACTGCAAAACGTTATTTTGTAGCAATGGACAACCCTGACACAGTGCGTTTGCTCGCTGGTACAGATTCTATGTTCTATACAAACAGTATAGAACCATAGAAAGTGAGATCTCTTTATACTATGATAGAACTGTCCTATACAGGAAGTTCTATAGTACTAGAACGTAGTAGTTAGTACTCACGGCTTACAAGTCAGCGTTACCAACTCTACGGATTTTTCCGTAGATCTACGGAATTTTTTCATCGTCTACGGAACTACTGAATATGAGTTGAAACCTATGTAATTTGATTTCCATGTTAATTTTTTTTTTACTTAACAATCCTTTAAAAATAATTAGATTTTTAAAAACTTAACAAAAAACATTTTTTATCATGAGTAAGAACTTAGCGGACGACCAACAATCAAAAATTTTAACATTTGAAGTAATCTTTTTAGTACACAACAATTCTTATACAATACAAAAAATTTAAACGTTAATTATTTTATTTGTTTATAACTAAAAATAATTAAATTAAAAGAAAATATTTATTTTTTTTATTTTTTATGGTACTTTTTTTTATATGTGCAGCTTGTTATACTACAATTGAACTTACAACAAGAATTTTACATGACCGAAAAATTCCTCCAAAAAAATTTTTTTTTTATAGGATAAGGGTGACAAACGAGCACACAGTCCACCTGATGGTAAGTGGTTGCTGCGGCCCATAGACATCTACATCTATCCTCGATTACGAATCAAAATGCAGATGCGTTGTCACCCGTGAGGACTAAGATGGAATGCCTCATTCCCAGTAAAAAGGGCCTCCGGCCACCTGCACTCACCAAGCGAAACGCAGAGGTAAACCTCTACTTCACGCTGGTTTTCTGTGAGGTCGTGGTACCACCCCGGTTCGAGCCGGCCCATCCGTGCGACAGCAAAAGCCGCGTGGCTCTACCACTGTTAAATTGATCTATTCTATGAGAAAAACAAAAAATTTCGATACTCTTGAGAAGAATACAGATCTACGGATATTTTGAAATAGCATCTACGGAATTCTATACGATAATTTTATACCAATCTATGGATGTGGAAAAATACGAGTTGGTAACACTGCTCATAGCTAAATCAGTGACGCAGATAACTATGTTGTATTTATACTGGTCATGGTCAGTAAGAAAATCAGAGCAGTGCAGTAAGGTGTTTCGTGCGAGCTTACAAATTTATTATGATGGTGAGTTACAAGGACATTTTATGTGTCTTTATGGTGTGCTTGCTTACAGAATATTGTTCAAGTGGAAAAGTAAACAAAAAACATGTTCAAGTAAGTTTATTTTCATTATTTAAATGTTATTTTGAGAAACAAATCATTTAATAAAACTGTTTTCATATTATGCTTTACTTTGAAAGTAAGTACTTAGGAAATTATTTTGAATGAATTCTAATTATAGTATGTAGGTAGTTTTATTTTTAAATTATATTATGACGTTTTAAAATGTGTATCAGTTTACTATCTCAAAAAAATTCTACTCTTGATTACTTTATGCTCGTTTATATTTTAAAAGCCTTTGATTATTTACACTTAATTGCCCTATATAGTATATTATCTATGCTCTTGAGTAAGGTTTTGTTACACTAGATAACGATTTCATATCCTCCCACGTAGCGTAGCACTGTTTTTCAGATACTCCATTTATTACTTATTCAACTATAATTAGATGTGTATTGGCGTATTTAATGCTTTATGCATCCCCTACCAATGCCTATAGAGATAAAACAAAGTTGATGTAGAATACAATAACAAACTACAATAATAGACGACATAGGAATACAAAAAATTAAACCAAAAAAAACTTACACGAGTTTAAGTCAACTAAAACAATAACATTGTCTTTCCCCTAATTGTTTCGCGGGAGACGTGATAGTTAAGGACTCTTAATTACTGTCTAATAGGTAAGCTAATTTGTTTTGCTTATCTATTAGATAGTACCTACATTAGAAATATTTGCAGAGGTCACTTTTATTAGTTATAGCGTAGAAAATTATATTATACAAGTTTTTGAAGTAAAACTTCTTCATCGACGTAGTGGATAAATTTGGTACGGTATTGAAAAAAATCAAAAATGTCATGTTTTCTTGTAACGTTTCACCGACGCGGCTGCATGAATATACTACTATTTAAACTACTTATGTAAAATATAATAAAAGAAGAATGATCTGTCATGGAGAAGTTTTATTTCATCATACATCATACTCGGAAGTGAATGCAGTAGCCCATAGACATTTAAAAATATCCTCCATTACCAATCAAAATACAAGTGCGTTGGCAACCCTAAAGACTAAAAAAAAAGGCGTGAGTGTCGTGGAAAACTCGGTTGGAACGAAGTTCCTTGCGTAGTATATTATTATTGATAAACGTAGGTATTATATTATTAATTAACAAAAATACAAATAAATGAATTACTAGCGTCTATTAAAATGAAGCGTCATTTGAAAGTGACTACCGCCGCCCATGAACAACCGCAACACCAGGGGAATAACAGATGTGTTACCGGCCTTTTAGAAAGGTGTAAGCTCTTTTCTTGAAGGTTCCTAAGCCGTATCAGTGCGGAAAAATCGGTGGTAGTAATATTATTCTTATTATTCCATCTCACTTCCTTATTTCGCCGCCAAGGCCGTCTACACTATGACACAAGGGATCGTGACGAAAAAATCTTACTTTTTTTCGCTTAGCGCCCATCCACCTAACCCGTACCGTCCGATAAAGAACTTCGTTCCAATAACTAAAATTCGAAATAACGATTTGCTTATCACATTTGTACCATAACAATACCTTGAATACATATGTACGAATATTATCAAATGTACCATTGTTGCGTTGCTACTTTGCCTCAATAAATTTAGTACCGGCGACATTTTTCATACCATAACGAATTTCCGCAAAAATTAATAATAGTTACAATACTGCAAGGTTTTGGATGCGAATCCCGCATGGAACAAGTGTTCATAATTTATGGTCTATAAATAATTGTTCCGGCTTTGGATGTTGTCTATGATTTACGTATGCAAAACGCCTTCACGATACGAGAAAAATGCTACCGTGATGTGCTGCGCGTTTTTTGCACAAAATATGAATCTAAACATACAAACAACACCATCCTGTACAGGTGGGTAGGTGAGCATGGTAATGAGAGTAAGGTTAGGAGCGTAAAATCGGCAGCCTCGTACTGACACTGTTTATCAGAGACCAACATCGTTTGTGTGATAAGCAGGCAGGGTTAGATGCAGGGTCACTATATTATTGTTCTCATATGACGCTATTCCCCGTCGCTGGGCTTGATATTTTACGACTAGCGTAAACGAGATAGTTATATCACAATCCATCGAATGCCATTAGATATTTTTGAGCCTGAAATATATAATGTAATAGAATTATTATAATCACTAAACATACATCCGTATCCGTACCTGAAAACCAATCACTTCTGTTTACGCACATGATGCGTAGTCTATGGTTATAATTCGAACCCAGGATCCGCTGATTCTCAGCAGTCAAATATTCTGAGCACCACGTGACGCAGTCGACTAGTCAGTGATAACAGAATGAGTCAAGTGCTAAAGAATCCTCATGTTATTATATAATAATTCTCATGTTATATGTAAGTTCTTTCTTTTATTTCAGGAACATCCAATAGTAACTGTGACAGAAGGCAAACTAAGAGGCGCCGTGGGTACCTTATTAGATGGATCTAAATACTATAGTTTCAAAGGCATCCCGTATGCGCAGGCGCCTCTTGGCAAACGAAGGTTTCAGGTAAATACTTTGTATCTAAATGTTTTGTACACTTTTAATTTATATGCATATCAGAGAGTGTAATAATGTGTATGTTTTTATAATAATGTCATATATGTGTATTGCAGGTGTTAAATAAATAAATAATTGTTATAATTATTTACTGATTTTTAATATACGTACCTCGAAAAGAGAGCGACTTCTTCGTCAACCTGTAGCAGTAGTCATCATCATCTTAATCACAGCCTATCAAAATCTACTGCTGAGCATACGCCTCCTCCATAAATTGCCTCTTGGGAGGGTATTAGGCATAGTCTCCACCCGTAACGACGGCAACTGCATTTTTTTAATTCTGAATGATTATCAGAAAGTTGCTGCTGCCCGTGTCCTGTTTCATTCTTTGTATCGTCACTTACGACATCCGCGGAGATATGGGGCAGTGGACCTACACCACCACTACGCGGCGTAACAGTAGTCCCTGCTTGAAAATAAATCGCAATGTGAAATTTTTAAAATTACAGTAAGAGCGTAAACTAACAGCTTAATACTGCTGTGTTTCGTATGATGAGTGGAGTGATCCGGATACCCTTTTACTGTAAACGAGGCTTTCCATCATAGTACTCAGGGATGACAACGCATCAGCAATTTGATTCTTATTCTTAGTTTAATTCATTATTACCCCCTGTAGTGGCGGGTAAGTAAACCCTGTGGCGGCGCTGTCGTCGCGCCACAAGCGAAACATATCGAAGCTTAAATCGCGCTAACCTTAGAATAATAACACCATTATTCTAAGGCGCTAACAAAGTTCTGAAGTTAAAGCAGTATATATATAGCAGTATATAATATCTCCGAACTACCACTCGCGAGCGTTGGCGCTTCCCGGGCAAAACACCTTGCCCGGCGGGACATCTCCCCTTTTCCTTCCACCCGCCACACTGGGACGCCACCGTGGGATGTGGCGGTGCTGTCGTCTTGCCACAACCTACTACCACATATCTTTCCGTGGGTGTCGTAAAAGGTGACAGATGGAAACTGAGACAGAAGATGGGCAGCAGAATCTTTCTGATAACAGCAAAAGCAATAAAAAACTGCGGTTGCCAACCCGCTCGCCAAACGTGGCAACTATGGTAATATGCCATGAGCAATAACAATAATAAACGGCCCCCAGTCCCCGGCGGCCCCACTATTTCTGGCTTCGGTGGCGATCATGGTAATGGCGGGGCAGGGTGCTAATAATCTCCGGTGGAGGTTCGGCTGCCACGTACGATGATTCGACCTGGTAAATTATAACGCACGCACCTTGAGGACTGGAGCTCGAAGAAGAGATAGACAAGTTGCGCTGGAATATTATAGGATTACCCGAAGTCTCCGAAGAGAGGGGGAGGACACGGTAATCCTCGAATCCGGCAACTTGTTCTATCACCGGGAGGGCGACCATCTGTCCCAAGGAGGTGTCGGATTTATCGTCCGCAAGTTTCTCGTTAACAACGTTTTAAAGATTGGGAGTGTGTCGACGAGGGTTGCGTACCTAATACTCAGAAGGACCAAACGGTATTCGCTGAAGCTCATACAGGTAAACGCACCAACCTCAACTATATATATCTCTAGAGCCATACATTCCTCCAACACCCACTATACGGTGTTAATGGGAGACTTTAACGCAAAACTAGGCACAAGAGAGAACGGTGAGCTGAAAGTAGGGAAATTTGGATTAGGGCAATGGAATCCAAGGGGCCAGCAGCTGGCCGACTTCGAGGTGAAAGGGGGACTCTTTATAATGAACTATTTCTTCCAGAAGGGGCCCCATAGGAAGTGGACCTAGTCGAGCCCGACGGTTCGACAAAAAATGAGATTGACTTCATTATGACGACCAAACGACAACTGTTCAGTGATATCTCAGTAATTGCGAGGGTGAAAACTGGTAGCGATCACCAAGTGGTTAGAGGCATACTGAACCTGGAGAGTTGTCGTCTAATGAAATCAACGCTCCATCCCCCTCGTGCTCTAATCCAGAGTCCCGAAACCTTTATACAACTCTAGTTACAAAACCGTTTTCAGTGCCTAGAAGACTGCAATGAAGTGGGCGGTATGAATGACAAGCTCGTGGAAACTGTCCATGCAGTCGGAGCTAAGTTCTGCAAGACCCGCTGCAGTAGAATACAAAAACTTTCCGATCACACTCTTAATCTCATGGCTGCAGTCTTCAACAGATATAATAGCATACAGGCAACTGAATAAACAGATCTCCAAATGCATGCGGCGGGACTTACGCGATTTCAATACAGCTCGAAACGAACGAAGAAGCGATCGAACGGAACCAGGGCTCCAAAGTCTTTGCCGAATTCGAATGTAGCAGCACCGTTTCCGTTTCGCTCACTTCAAGAACTACAGATTGATTTCACTTCTGAACCGCGTCTACGTGCTGATTTAGGGAGTCCTTACGAATCGTCTCGCATGCAGACTCGACGACTTTCAGCCTCCCGGACAAACCGGTTCCTGAAAAGGCTTTAGTATCATAGACCAAATATATACCCTTCGGCAAATTGTACAGAAGACCGAAGAGTACAATCTGCCACTTTGTCTTGCGTATGTCGACTATGAGAAAGCCTATGATCCGGTCGAAATTTGGGCAGTGCTGCAATCCTTCCAGCGGTGGCAAGTGGACTGCTGGTATATCGAAGTGCTGAAGTGTTTGTACAGTAGGGCTACGATGACTATTCGAGTACAGAACTAGAGCACGAAACCTATCCAACTGCAGAGAGGTATAAGACAGGGTGACGTAATATCCCCGAAACTCTTCACCCCTGCATTGGAAAACGTTTTCAAGCTACTGGACTGGAAAGAATACGGTATTAACGTCAATGGGGAGTAGATCACTCACCTTCGATTTGCCGACGATATAGTCCTTATGACAGAATAGCTGGAGGACCTAAGCACTATGCTCAATGACCTCAATAGTGTCTCCCAACGGATAGGTCTTACAATGAACATGGACAAAACAAAATCATGTTTAACGTCCATGTCACACCTATGGCGGTAGCTGTTGGGAGCACTAAGCTCGAAGTTGTTGATGAATATGTTTACCTGGGACAAATAGTCCGACTATGTAAGTCCAACTACGGTCAATCGACGGATTCAACTCGGCTGGGCAGCGTTCGGAAGATTACAACACATCTTCTCATTATACATACCTCGAAACCTCAAGACTTGATTGTTCAACCAGTGCGTGTTGCCAGTGGTGACCTACGGAACTGAGACGTGGTCCTTCACTGCTAGCCATATGTGGAAGCTCAAAGTCGCTCAGCGTGCTATGGAGAGTGCTATGCTCGGCATTTCTCTGCGTGATAGACTTAAAACGAGGATATCCGCTGTAGAACCAGAGTAACCGACATAGCCCAAAGAATTAGTATACTGAAGTGGCTATGGGCCGGCCATATAGCTCGAAGAACTGACAACCGATGGGGAAGAAAGATTCTCGAGTGGCAGCCTCGTACCGGCAGGCGAAATGTAGGGCTTCCCCCCGCTAGATGGAGTGACGACCTGGTAAGACATGCAGGAAGACGATGGATGCAGGTGGCTCGGAACCGTGCTTTGTAGCATTCCTTGGGGGAGGCCTATGTTCAGCAGTGGACTTGTGAATGGCTGTAATGATGATGAAGATGATGTTGAATTGATATATCAGCCACAGCATTCACTTACCGTCGTGTGGACTCTATGCTCGCTTGTCACCCTTATTCTATAAAAAAATAGAAGTAAAGACCCAATCCTTCCTTGTAATCAGCAAGGATTTCCTTTGTAAAGTTCGGCTCTTAGAGTAAGGTATATTGTTTAAGTACTAATGCCTGATAGAAAAGTTGCAGCCTATATACGACCCACTGCTGGGCACAGATCTCTAACTTCTGAAAATCTAGTTCACCGCACTCCTACCGTGCTCGTTGACTTGAATTTTTTTGGTGGCTTCTAATACATGTTTTTCATACGTAGGTATGAACAATCAGGCACTAGTTTCTCACCAATTAGGTATCATTGCGAAGACAGAATATGAAGATGCATTCACTTATTCATTCATTTATTGGTACGGCTTCGATTAAACTCGGAATGAGCACTGAAGCATTTTAGCTACCACTAATTAACTTAATACCTACGACGTAGTTAAATATATCATAAAATTGAACATTTATAATTTCTAGGCACCGCTACCAACAAAACCGTGGAATGGCGTTCGCGACGCAATCGAGCATGGTCCTATTTGTACTCAATACGATTTAAGTATTTCAAAACTGATTGAAGGCAGCGAGGAGTGTCTATTTGTAAATGTCTATACAAAATCTTTAAGTCCTGACGCTAAAATTCCAGTCATGGTATTCATCCACGGTGGCAGTTACAGTTACAACTCCGGCGACTCGGAAACCTTTAGCCCGGACTTACTGTTGCGACACGATATCATATTAGTAACTTTGAATTACCGCTTGGAACTCCTGGGATACTTATGCCTCGATACACCCGAGGTTCCAGGCAATGCCGGCATGAAGGACCAATCTGCCGCATTGAGATGGGTCAAAAACAACATAGCTCGATTTGGCGGTGACCCAGATAACATCACTATATTTGGAGAAAGTTCAGGAGCTAGTTCCGTCACGTCTCATATGTTATCGCCTATGTCAAAGGGGTTGTTTCACAAAGTGATTGTTCAAAGCGGCACATGCATACACGACTGGGCGATCGACAGGAACGCTAAAGAGCGGGCTTTTCGAGCGGGAAAACTCTTAGGTAAAGAAACAAACGACACTAATGAGCTATTGGAGTTCCTACGTAGTTTGAAGCCAACCCTATTAACGAACCTTGCACAAAAAACAATGACGTATGACGAGACATACCGTGGACTACCTGAGTATTTTATCCCGGTCATTGAAAAGAAGTTTGATGGAGTAGAGGCTTTTATGGACGAGGAACCAATTGATTTGCTAATGAACGGTAAAGTGACCAAGGTACCTCTTATGATTGGCTACAATTCTGCCGAAGATTTAGTATTGATAAATTATCTCACAGAAAAACTGGACGTTTACAATAAGCATCCATCCTATTTCGTCACTAAAGAACTAGCGGCGAATGTAGGGGGAAAGAAACTGAAAGAGTTCGGTGAGAGAGTGAAACAGTTTTACGTAGGTGGCAGAAATTTAACTAAAGACGATCCCGAAATAATTGAAAAAATTGGCAGTGACATCCATTTCTTCTACAATACGCACAGGTTCGCGAATCTGTACAGCGCTTCTTGCCAGCCGATCTATATGTACCGGTTTAATTACGACACAGATTTAAACATTGTTAAGAACGACACAGGATTTACCAACTTGAAAGGAGCGAGCCATGCCGACGACCTTTTCTATATGTTTTATAACTTTTTGAACAAGAAACCGTACGATGAACAACCAAAATTAAGAGAATTGGCGCTTAAAGTAACAACGCTGTGGACTAATTTCGCTAAAACTGGGTAAGTAAGGAGTAATAAAATATTATTCCAATAAATAATATCGAGTCAGCCAATTCTGACTGGAACGGTGTGGCGAACTCGCTCGGGCGCATTTTAGCCTGTCTATTTAATCACGATACTTCTACGTCAAATACTCACGGAGAAAGTTAACTTACCGTTAAATATTTTTTTAAATACCTCAAACAATCACTTATAAGGAATCCATATTACAAGTTCAATGTGTAGCTTAAAGATAAAGATGCTTGATCTTAATATCTTCCAGTTTAGCACATATTATAATCTCATTTACAAACTGAAAAATGTAATTTTGTACTGAAAATAAATTCAACAAAGACAACATTTGTCTGAGCGGATTTTTCAGTACTACTAAATAATAATTATCTTAATATGTTGACGTTCATTAGTGCTTTGTTTAAAGTCTAATTTAATAAAATAATATTGTTTGATTTAATAAATATTTGTTTCTTAGGACGTATTTTGATATACTATGTATCATCAATAAATCGTCCAGTAGATTTACATTCTTTTTGTAGTATATTATATGACTGCAACACCAATAGGCCGGCTTGACTGTGGAACAGTTGCTCAGAATGTACTGCTATTTCAGACTAGATAGTTAATAGCATACTGGTGTTTCATTTGGTTAGCGATGAGAACCAGGCCCTTTTTAGAAAATAATATACTTATGACTCTCCGAAAACTTGTCATTAATGAGGCACTCCAGCATATTTTTCAGGTGTGATGACGTCGTTATTGCATTTTGATTTTTATCATTCACTTTTCACTAGCACGGCCTAAGAAGAACATAACTGCCTTGCTTAGTGTACTTGTCACCTTTATTCCATAAAAACCGTTGCAATAATTGTATAGGTACCTATCTTAAATGTTTTGCTTGTTCTACATGCATCGTCTAACACTTGAGACGGTTATGACATCACATTGAATGTGAGGGATTTCGCCAACTCACTTAAGCCGTACTTCTACCTATTACACTATATTATAATCGATGTCTAATTAACATCCATCATCTACGTTTTAACTAGTTTTGTTTTAATGACGTCTCTTTAGAAACACGGTATCTAGCTATTCGGAACGAGTTCGCTAAGGTTAAGGTTAGGCGAACATTTGAAGTAGGTCGATTGATGGTGTAGTGCTTAAATTTAATTACGTTGAGATTTATTGGATTTTCCTATTTATATCAATATTATTCACAGTAACCCCACACCAAACCATTGCACGGAAGTTGAATGGCTCCCATACACTGCAACTGGAAAGGAGTACTTGAAGCTAGAAGAGAAAATGGCGATGGCAAAATTTGCAGATAAGGATCGTGTGAAATTTTGGAACGAGTTCTACAAAGAAGCCGGTGTTGCTTACATTAAATAATATTTTTAAATTCGATGTTACATGAAAAAAAAAATATTTAAGAAATATTTTTGTCGACTCTTCGAAAAAAAGAGAGATAAAATAAATTAACATTAATTAAACAATAATATTTAAATTAAATAACAGACTGCAATATCGTGATTGAAGATGAACAAATTGAACAGGTGAAAGAGTTTGTGTATCTGGGTTCAAAGTTTACAAGTGATGGAAAGTGTGAGAGTGATATCGAAAGAATGAAGCATGAAGAATGCATTCACTCGCAGGAAACATGGTGAATGGAGCTTTGCACTCCTTTATGAGCAGTCGGAAGGTGTCTAACAAGGCTCGTTTGGCTGTGCATGAGAGGGTGTTGGTTCCGACACTCATGTACGGAAGTGAATGTTGGGTATGGCAGAAGAAACATGAAAGCAGAATAAATGCAGTTGAGATGAGAGCATTAAGAAGTATGATAGGAGTTAAACTGAGTGACAGGATAAGAAATAGTGAGATAAGGAAACGTTGTGGTCTGAAAGATGTAGTGACAAAAATTGAGAAAGGTATGCTGAGATGGTTTGGCCACGTCGAGAGAATGAATGAAGAACGATTGACGAAAAAAGTGTATAAGGCGAGTGTGAATGAAAGTGTTGGAAGGGGTAGACCTAGGCGGACATTTCTAGACCAAATAAGGGACGTCTTGAAAAAAGGCCAGGTCAAGAGTACCCTAAACCGTAGAGCATGTATGAAGGGAATAATGAAAGTGGACGAAGCGAAACAAGTATGTAAGGATCGTAGCAAGTGGAAAGAAGTGGTCTCTGCCTACCCCTACGGGAAAGAGGCGTGATTATATGTATGTATGTATGTAAAAAATAAATTGTCTGTCTCCTATTTCTTTTTTAATACTTTATTTCCTCATTATTGTATAGCACAGTCCTCTGTTGGTCCAGCGCCCCTCTGATAGTTAGGCTGACAGGTGGATTGGTAATTGCAGTACTGGTGGTACCTCTCTCCTCTTTGGCGCTAATCTACATATTTTATATCAATTAAGAGACTAGACGATTATATTGCGATCAATCGGAAGTCACAAGATATCATCATTACAGCCTATCAAATTGCTGCATATGGCATGCATATGTCATAGTTGCTACACTTGGCAAGCGGTTATTTTTATTTAGGTGTTATCAGGAAGATGCTTTTGCCCATCTCCTGCTTGAGCTTGCCTTTGTAGCCTCTTACGACACCCACCTGATGATATGTGCTAATGGATATTCTTACACCGCCACCGCTGTTTAATTTTATTTTTATCTACACAGATTGTGTAGATACGTCATTAGGAAGTCTGAACATCTGCTTTGACCAAAAGTGGAAGGAATTCAAAATGTCGAAGATATATATTTAAAAAAAAATAGGACAACTCTTTAATAATTTTATTTACAAATAAAAATTATATAACGATATAACAATTAAAAATTAACAACCATTACAAAAAATTGTGTTAAATTATTCTTAAATAAACAACATACCTTGCCTTGTACAATAAATGTGTAAAACTATAATTAGTTTTTATTTATTTTATAATTATATCAAATTTTAAATTGTAGTTGACTTGTTTTTATTTTTAAAGATTTTAATCATTGGGCTCAGAAGAAAAATAGTTCAAAGAATATGGACTTAATTTGAGCTTTCACTTACATACAAATAGTAACTGCTCTTTGTTCTTTACTTAGTATTGTTATCGTTATGTATCTCGATTTTTTGATTAGATTGATTGAATGAGTTTCACACATTCATTTTTGCAATATGACCATCACGTGGACTGCATGCTCCTTGCACACTGTCCACCTAAATGTTAGTGGATACTGCGGCCCATAAACATCTACATCTATCTTCGATTAAAAATCAAAATGCTGATACGATATCACCCCAGAGGACTAAGATGGAAATTCTCATATCCATTAAACAGGGTCTCCGGTTTTTTACACTTTGTCATCTGTATATCGATTCTTGATCTAGGATAGACGTGGATGTCTCTGGCCACAGCATCCCATCAAGTGGACTGTGTGCTCATTTGTCACCCGTATTCTATAATAAAAAAAAGCGAACTTATTTGTAGATAAAAAAGCTGATTATATAATAAGAAAGGCTGGTTTAATTTTTAAAAAGTGAGCTGCTATAATGTCGAAACCTGCATCAGTTGTTGCTAGGATGTTTTATAAACTATTAGTGAATCCATGGAAGTGAACTTCTAGATCTAAGGATAGGGAACGATTGGACTGGCATATCCCTAAAGATAAAATCCTCAAAAAAAGTAGAAAAAATACCGTACGCATTCGATAATCGTTTACGATAATGGAAAAACAAAAATGTCCTCCTGACCGAATTTCGGTCACATCAGCCAGTCTCAATGGAGACTAGCCATCTGCGCAGAACAGGATTATAGTGCTCGAGTGTATGTGCAGGCACAGGTGCACTCTCCATTCTGTCACTCTGACAGTCCGATGGGACGAAAATCCGACATAACCAGAGAGAGATCAGCACAGTACCAATGGTTTTACATGATTTCCGAAGCACAGGGTGAAATACCGCCAGCTTTCTGACTCCGGGCTGTTACTGAGAATTTCGTGATGTTATAAGGTAGACATTAACCTTTATAGTCTGTGGTCATAGAATTGTCTGTGACGTAATGTCCATATTGTGCTTAATAAATTATGTCTTCGGTCTGAGTGTCTTATTTTTTAATGAATCAGTTTTAAATAAAGTGAAAAGCGTTGTCGAGTTTTTTAAGCGGAGTAGGTACCCAAGCGAATCAAAAATTAGTCACAATGCAGAAACGACAATGTTTTCCAATCCTTAAACTAAAACAAGACGTCGCCACCAGGTGGAACTCTACCTACGACATGGTGCATCGGTTTAACTCGACGAAAGATGCTATTATAGCCACTATATCCCTCATCAAACCTGACCTAGCACTGACTGATTACGACTGGGTGGTAATTCAATCGGTTCACCCTGTATTGAAAATGTTTTATGACGTTACAGTCGAAGTGATTGGCGAAAAAAGTATATCATTAGCTAAGGCCATTCCATTGTGCAGAATTATGCTGGGTCATATTAAAATCAGGTTGCAAGTGCAAAATACAGATGCTAATAATGATATACCAGAAATAAAAAATGTCATCGAGCATTTACACAATGAAGTTAAAGCAGTATATATATAGCAGTATATAATATCTCCGAACTACCACTCGCGAGCGTTGGCGCTTCCCGGGCAAAACACCTTGCCCGGCGGGACATCTCCCCTTTTCCTTCCACCCGCCACACTGGGACGCCACCGTGGGATGTGGCGGTGCTGTCGTCTTGCCACAACCTACTACCACATATCTTTCCGTGGGTGTCGTAAAAGGTGACAGATGGAAACTGAGACAGAAGATGGGCAGCAGAATCTTTCTGATAACAGCAAAAGCAATAAAAAACTGCGGTTGCCAACCCGCTCGCCAAACGTGGCAACTATGGTAATATGCCATGAGCAATAACAATAATAAACGGCCCCCAGTCCCCGGCGGCCCCACTATTTCTGGCTTCGGTGGCGATCATGGTAATGGCGGGGCAGGGTGCTAATAATCTCCGGTGGAGGTTCGGCTGCCACGTACGATGATTCGACCTGGTAAATTATAACGCACGCACCTTGAGGACTGGAGCTCGAAGAAGAGATAGACAAGTTGCGCTGGAATATTATAGGATTACCCGAAGTCTCTGAAGAGAGGGGGAGGACACGGTAATCCTCGAATCCGGCAACTTGTTCTATCACCGGGAGGGCGACCATCTGTCCCAAGGAGGTGTCGGATTTATCGTCCGCAAGTTTCTCGTTAACAACGTTTTAAAGATTGGGAGTGTGTCGACGAGGGTTGCGTACCTAATACTCAGAAGGACCAAACGGTATTCGCTGAAGCTCATACAGGTAAACGCACCAACCTCAACTATATATATCTCTAGAGCCATACATTCCTCCAACACCCACTATACGGTGTTAATGGGAGACTTTAACGCAAAACTAGGCACAAGAGAGAACGGTGAGCTGAAAGTAGGGAAATTTGGATTAGGGCAATGGAATCCAAGGGGCCAGCAGCTGGCCGACTTCGAGGTGAAAGGGGGACTCTTTATAATGAACTATTTCTTCCAGAAGGGGCCCCATAGGAAGTGGACCTAGTCGAGCCCGACGGTTCGACAAAAAATGAGATTGACTTCATTATGACGACCAAACGACAACTGTTCAGTGATATCTCAGTAATTGCGAGGGTGAAAACTGGTAGCGATCACCAAGTGGTTAGAGGCATACTGAACCTGGAGAGTTGTCGTCTAATGAAATCAACGCTCCGTCCCCCTCGTGCTCTAATCCAGAGTCCCGAAACCTTTATACAACTCTAGTTACAAAACCGTTTTCAGTGCCTAGAAGACTGCAATGAAGTGGGCGGTATGAATGACAAGCTCGTGGAAACTGTCCATGCAGTCGGAGCTAAGTTCTGCAAGACCCGCTGCAGTAGAATACAAAAACTTTCCGATCACACTCTTAATCTCATGGCTGCAGTCTTCAACAGATATAATAGCATACAGGCAACTGAATAAACAGATCTCCAAATGCATGCGGCGGGACTTACGCGATTTCAATACAGCTCGAAACGAACGAAGAAGCGATCGAACGGAACCAGGGCTCCAAAGTCTTTGCCGAATTCGAATGTAGCAGCACCGTTTCCGTTTCGCTCACTTCAAGAACTACAGATTGATTTCACTTCTGAACCGCGTCTACGTGCTGATTTAGGGAGTCCTTACGAATCGTCTCGCATGCAGACTCGACGACTTTCAGCCTCCCGGACAAACCGGTTCCTGAAAAGGCTTTAGTATCATAGACCAAATATATACCCTTCGGCAAATTGTACAGAAGACCGAAGAGTACAATCTGCCACTTTGTCTTGCGTATGTCGACTATGAGAAAGCCTATGATCCGGTCGAAATTTGGGCAGTGCTGCAATCCTTCCAGCGGTGGCAAGTGGACTGCTGGTATATCGAAGTGCTGAAGTGTTTGTACAGTAAGGGCTACGATGACTATTCGAGTACAGAACTAGAGCACGAAACCTATCCAACTGCAGAGAGGTATAAGACAGGGTGACGTAATATCCCCGAAACTCTTCACCCCTGCATTGGAAAACGTTTTCAAGCTACTGGACTGGAAAGAATACGGTATTAACGTCAATGGGGAGTAGATCACTTACCTTCGATTTGCCGACGATATAGTCCTTATGACAGAATAGCTGGAGGACCTAAGCACTATGCTCAATGACCTCAATAGTGTCTCCCAACGGATAGGTCTTACAATGAACATGGACAAAACAAAATCATGTTTAACGTCCATGTCACACCTATGGCGGTAGCTGTTGGGAGCACTAAGCTCGAAGTTGTTGATGAATATGTTTACCTGGGACAAATAGTCCGACTATGTAAGTCCAACTACGGTCAATCGACGGATTCAACTCGGCTGGGCAGCGTTCGGAAGATTACAACACATCTTCTCATTATACATACCTCGAAACCTCAAGACTTGATTGTTCAACCAGTGCGTGTTGCCAGTGGTGACCTACGGAACTGAGACGTGGTCCTTCACTGCTAGCCATATGTGGAAGCTCAAAGTCGCTCAGCGTGCTATGGAGAGTGCTATGCTCGGCATTTCTCTGCGTGATAGACTTAAAACGAGGATATCCGCTGTAGAACCAGAGTAACCGACATAGCCCAAAGAATTAGTATACTGAAGTGGCTATGGGCCGGCCATATAGCTCGAAGAACTGACAACCGATGGGGAAGAAAGATTCTCGAGTGGCAGCCTCGTACCGGCAGGCGAAATGTAGGGCTTCCCCCCGCTAGATGGAGTGACGACCTGGTAAGACATGCAGGAAGACGATGGATGCAGGTGGCTCGGAACCGTGCTTTGTAGCATTCCTTGGGGGAGGCCTATGTTCAGCAGTGGACTTGTGAATGGCTGTAATGATGATGAAGATGATGTTGAATTGATATATCAGCCACAGCATTCACTTACCGTCGTGTGGACTCTATGCTCGCTTGTCACCCTTATTCTATAAAAAAATAGAAGTAAAGACCCAATCCTTCCTTGTAATCAGCAAGGATTTCCTTTGTAAAGTTCGGCTCTTAGAGTAAGGTATATTGTTTAAGTACTAATGCCTGATAGAAAAGTTGCAGCCTATATACGACCCACTGCTGGGCACAGATCTCTAACTTCTGAAAATCTAGTCCACCGCACTCCTACCGTGCTCGTTGACTTGAATTTTTTTGGTGGCTTCTAATACATGTTTTTCATACGTAGGTATGAACAATCAGGCACTAGTTTCTCACCAATTAGGTATCATTGCGAAGACAGAATATGAAGATGCATTCACTTATTCATTCATTTATTGGTACGGCTTCGATTAAACTCGGAATGAGCACTGAAGCATTTTAGCTACCACTAATTAACTTAATACCTACGACGTAGTTAAATATATCATAAAATTGAACATTTATAATTTCTAGGCACCGCTACCAACAAAACCGTGGAATGGCGTTCGCGACGCAATCGAGCATGGTCCTATTTGTACTCAATACGATTTAAGTATTTCAAAACTGATTGAAGGCAGCGAGGAGTGTCTATTTGTAAATGTCTATACAAAATCTTTAAGTCCTGACGCTAAAATTCCAGTCATGGTATTCATCCACGGTGGCAGTTACAGTTACAACTCCGGCGACTCGGAAACCTTTAGCCCGGACTTACTGTTGCGACACGATATCATATTAGTAACTTTGAATTACCGCTTGGAACTCCTGGGATACTTATGCCTCGATACACCCGAGGTTCCAGGCAATGCCGGCATGAAGGACCAATCTGCCGCATTGAGATGGGTCAAAAACAACATAGCTCGATTTGGCGGTGACCCAGATAACATCACTATATTTGGAGAAAGTTCAGGAGCTAGTTCCGTCACGTCTCATATGTTATCGCCTATGTCAAAGGGGTTGTTTCACAAAGTGATTGTTCAAAGCGGCACATGCATACACGACTGGGCGATCGACAGGAACGCTAAAGAGCGGGCTTTTCGAGCGGGAAAACTCTTAGGTAAAGAAACAAACGACACTAATGAGCTATTGGAGTTCCTACGTAGTTTGAAGCCAACCCTATTAACGAACCTTGCACAAAAAACAATGACGTATGACGAGACATACCGTGGACTACCTGAGTATTTTATCCCGGTCATTGAAAAGAAGTTTGATGGAGTAGAGGCTTTTATGGACGAGGAACCAATTGATTTGCTAATGAACGGTAAAGTGACCAAGGTACCTCTTATGATTGGCTACAATTCTGCCGAAGATTTAGTATTGATAAATTATCTCACAGAAAAACTTGACGTTTACAATAAGCATCCATCCTATTTCGTCACTAAAGAACTAGCAGCGAATATAGGGGCAGAGAAACTGAAAGAGTTCGGTGAGAGAGTGAAACAGTTTTACGTAGGTGGCAGAAATTTAACTAAAGACGATCCCGAAATAATTGAAAAAATTGGCAGTGACATCCATTTCTTCTACAATACGCACAGGTTCGCGAATCTGTACAGCGCTTCTTGCCAGCCGATCTATATGTACCGGTTTAATTACGACACAGATTTAAACATTGTTAAGAACGACACAGGATTTACCAACTTGAAAGGAGCGAGCCATGCCGACGACCTTTTCTATATGTTTTATAACTTTTTGAACAAGAAACCGTACGATGAACAACCAAAATTAAGAGAATTGGCGCTTAAAGTAACAACGCTGTGGACTAATTTCGCTAAAACTGGGTAAGTAAGGAGTAATAAAATATTATTCCAATAAATAATATCGAGTCAGCCAATTCTGACTGGAACGGTGTGGCGAACTCGCTCGGGCGCATTTTAGCCTGTCTATTTAATCACGATACTTCTACGTCAAATACTCACGGAGAAAGTTAACTTACCGTTAAATATTTTTTTAAATACCTCAAACAATCACTTATAAGGAATCCATATTACAAGTTCAATGTGTAGCTTAAAGATAAAGATGCTTGATCTTAATATCTTCCAGTTTAGCACATATTATAATCTCATTTACAAACTGAAAAATGTAATTTTGTACTGAAAATAAATTCAACAAAGACAACATTTGTCTGAGCGGATTTTTCAGTACTACTAAATAATAATTATCTTAATATGTTGACGTTCATTAGTGCTTTGTTTAAAGTCTAATTTAATAAAATAATATTGTTTGATTTAATAAATATTTGTTTCTTAGGACGTATTTTGATATACTATGTATCATCAATAAATCGTCCAGTAGATTTACATTCTTTTTGTAGTATATTATATGACTGCAACACCAATAGGCCGGCTTGACTGTGGAACAGTTGCTCAGAATGTACTGCTATTTCAGACTAGATAGTTAATAGCATACTGGTGTTTCATTTGGTTAGCGATGAGAACCAGGCCCTTTTTAGAAAATAATATACTTATGACTCTCCGAAAACTTGTCATTAATGAGGCACTCCAGCATATTTTTCAGGTGTGATGACGTCGTTATTGCATTTTGATTTTTATCATTCACTTTTCACTAGCACGGCCTAAGAAGAACATAACTGCCTTGCTTAGTGTACTTGTCACCTTTATTCCATAAAAACCGTTGCAATAATTGTATAGGTACCTATCTTAAATGTTTTGCTTGTTCTACATGCATCGTCTAACACTTGAGACGGTTATGACATCACATTGAATGTGAGGGATTTCGCCAACTCACTTAAGCCGTACTTCTACCTATTACACTATATTATAATCGATGTCTAATTAACATCCATCATCTACGTTTTAACTAGTTTTGTTTTAATGACGTCTCTTTAGAAACACGGTATCTAGCTATTCGGAACGAGTTCGCTAAGGTTAAGGTTAGGCGAACATTTGAAGTAGGTCGATTGATGGTGTAGTGCTTAAATTTAATTACGTTGAGATTTATTGGATTTTCCTATTTATATCAATATTATTCACAGTTAACCCCACACCAAACCATTGCACGGAAGTGAATGGCTCCCATACACTGCAACTGGAAAGGAGTACTTGAAGCTAGAAGAGAAAATGGCGATGGCAAAATTTGCAGATAAGGATCGTGTGAAATTTTGGAACGAGTTCTACAAAGAAGCCGGTGTTGCTTACATTAAATAATATTTTTAAATTCGATGTTACATGAAAAAAAAAATATTTAAGAAATATTTTTGTCGACTCTTCGAAAAAAAGAGAGATAAAATAAATTAACATTAATTAAACAATAATATTTAAATTAAATAACAGACTGCAATATCGTGATTGAAGATGAACAAATTGAACAGGTGAAAGAGTTTGTGTATCTGGGTTCAAAGTTTACAAGTGATGGAAAGTGTGAGAGTGATATCGAAAGAATGAAGCATGAAGAATGCATTCACTCGCAGGAAACATGGTGAATGGAGCTTTGCACTCCTTTATGAGCAGTCGGAAGGTGTCTAACAAGGCTCGTTTGGCTGTGCATGAGAGGGTGTTGGTTCCGACACTCATGTACGGAAGTGAATGTTGGGTATGGCAGAAGAAACATGAAAGCAGAATAAATGCAGTTGAGATGAGAGCATTAAGAAGTATGATAGGAGTTAAACTGAGTGACAGGATAAGAAATAGTGAGATAAGGAAACGTTGTGGTCTGAAAGATGTAGTGACAAAAATTGAGAAAGGTATGCTGAGATGGTTTGGCCACGTCGAGAGAATGAATGAGAACGATTGACGAAAAAGTGTATAAGGCGAGTGTGAATGAAAGTGTTGGAAGGGGTAGACCTAGGCGGGACATTTCTAGACCAAATAAGGGACGTCTTGAAAAAAAGGCCAGGTCAAGAGTACCCTAAACCGTAGAGCATGTATGAAGGGAATAATGAAAGTGGACGAAGCGAAACAAGTATGTAAGGATCGTAGCAGTGGAAAGAAGTGTCTCTGCCTACCCCTATCGGGAAAGAGGGCGTGATTATATGTATGTATGTATGTAAAAAATAAATTGTCTGTCTCCTATTTCTTTTTTAATACTTTATTTCCTCATTATTGTATAGCACAGTCCTCTGTTGGTCCAGCGCCCCTCTGATAGTTAGGCTGACAGGTGGATTGGTAATTGCAGTACTGGTGGTACCTCTCTCCTCTTTGGCGCTAATCTACATATTTTATATCAATTAAGAGACTAGACGATTATATTGGCATCAATCGGAAGTCACAAGATATCATCATTACAGCCTATCAAATTGCTGCATATGGCATGCATATGTCATAGTTGCTACACTTGGCAAGCGGTTATTTTTATTTAGGTGTTATCAGGAAGATGCTTTTGCCCATCTCCTGCTTGAGCTTGCTTTGTAGCCTCTTACGACCCCACCTGATGATATGTGCTAATGGATATTCTTACACCGCCACTACGCTGTTTAATTTTTATTTTTATCTACACAGATTGTGTAGATACGTCATTAGGAGTCTGAACATCTGCTTTGACCAAAAGTGGAAGGAATTCAAAATGTCGAAGATATATATTTAAAAAAAAATAGGACAACTCTTTATAATTTTATTTACAAATAAAATTATATAACGATATAACAATTAAAAATTAACAACCATTACAAAAAATTGTGTTAAATTATTCTTAAATAAACAACATACCTTGCCTTGTACAATAAATGTGTAAAACTATAATTAGTTTTTATTTATTTTATAATTATATCAAATTTTAAATTGTAGTTGACTTGTTTTTATTTTTAAAGATTTTAATCATTGGGCTCAGAAGAAAAATAGTTCAAAGAATATGGACTTAATTTGAGCTTTCACTTACATACAAATAGTAACTGCTCTTTGTTCTTTACTTAGTATTGTTATCGTTATGTATCTCGATTTTTTGATTAGATTGATTGAATGAGTTTCACACATTCATTTTTGCAATATGACCATCACGTGGACTGCATGCTCCTTGCACACTGTCCACCTAAATGTTAGTGGATACTGCGGCCCATAAACATCTACATCTATCTTCGATTAAAAATCAAAATGCTGATACGATATCACCCCAGAGGACTAAGATGGAAATTCTCATATCCATTAAACAGGGTCTCCGGTTTTTTACACTTTGTCATCTGTATATCGATTCTTGATCTAGGATAGACGTGGATGTCTCTGGCCACAGCATCCCATCAAGTGGACTGTGTGCTCATTTGTCACCCGTATTCTATAATAAAAAAAAGCGAACTTATTTGTAGATAAAAAAGCTGATTATATAATAAGAAAGGCTGGTTTAATTTTTAAAAAGTGAGCTGCTATAATGTCGAAACCTGCATCAGTTGTTGCTAGGATGTTTTATAAACTATTAGTGAATCCATGGAAGTGAACTTCTAGATCTAAGGATAGGGAACGATTGGACTGGCATATCCCTAAAGATAAAATCCTCAAAAAAAGTAGAAAAAATACCGTACGCATTCGATAATCGTTTACGATAATGGAAAAACAAAAATGTCCTCCTGACCGAATTTCGGTCACATCAGCCAGTCTCAATGGAGACTAGCCATCTGCGCAGAACAGGATTATAGTGCTCGAGTGTATGTGCAGGCACAGGTGCACTCTCCATTCTGTCACTCTGACAGTCCGATGGGACGAAAATCCGACATAACCAGAGAGAGATCAGCACAGTACCAATGGTTTTACATGATTTCCGAAGCACAGGGTGAAATACCGCCAGCTTTCTGACTCCGGGCTGTTACTGAGAATTTCGTGATGTTATAAGGTAGACATTAACCTTTATAGTCTGTGGTCATAGAATTGTCTGTGACGTAATGTCCATATTGTGCTTAATAAATTATGTCTTCGGTCTGAGTGTCTTATTTTTTAATGAATCAGTTTTAAATAAAGTGAAAAGCGTTGTCGAGTTTTTTAAGCGGAGTAGGTACCCAAGCGAATCAAAAATTAGTCACAATGCAGAAACGACAATGTTTTCCAATCCTTAAACTAAAACAAGACGTCGCCACCAGGTGGAACTCTACCTACGACATGGTGCATCGGTTTAACTCGACGAAAGATGCTATTATAGCCACTATATCCCTCATCAAACCTGACCTAGCACTGACTGATTACGACTGGGTGGTAATTCAATCGGTTCACCCTGTATTGAAAATGTTTTATGACGTTACAGTCGAAGTGATTGGCGAAAAAAGTATATCATTAGCTAAGGCCATTCCATTGTGCAGAATTATGCTGGGTCATATTAAAATCAGGTTGCAAGTGCAAAATACAGATGCTAATAATGATATACCAGAAATAAAAAATGTCATCGAGCATTTACACAATGAAGTTAAAGCAGTATATATATAGCAGTATATAATATCTCCGAACTACCACTCGCGAGCGTTGGCGCTTCCCGGGCAAAACACCTTGCCCGGCGGGACATCTCCCCTTTTCCTTCCACCCGCCACACTGGGACGCCACCGTGGGATGTGGCGGTGCTGTCGTCTTGCCACAACCTACTACCACATATCTTTCCGTGGGTGTCGTAAAAGGTGACAGATGGAAACTGAGACAGAAGATGGGCAGCAGAATCTTTCTGATAACAGCAAAAGCAATAAAAAACTGCGGTTGCCAACCCGCTCGCCAAACGTGGCAACTATGGTAATATGCCATGAGCAATAACAATAATAAACGGCCCCCAGTCCCCGGCGGCCCCACTATTTCTGGCTTCGGTGGCGATCATGGTAATGGCGGGGCAGGGTGCTAATAATCTCCGGTGGAGGTTCGGCTGCCACGTACGATGATTCGACCTGGTAAATTATAACGCACGCACCTTGAGGACTGGAGCTCGAAGAAGAGATAGACAAGTTGCGCTGGAATATTATAGGATTACCCGAAGTCTCCGAAGAGAGGGGGAGGACACGGTAATCCTCGAATCCGGCAACTTGTTCTATCACCGGGAGGGCGACCATCTGTCCCAAGGAGGTGTCGGATTTATCGTCCGCAAGTTTCTCGTTAACAACGTTTTAAAGATTGGGAGTGTGTCGACGAGGGTTGCGTACCTAATACTCAGAAGGACCAAACGGTATTCGCTGAAGCTCATACAGGTAAACGCACCAACCTCAACTATATATATCTCTAGAGCCATACATTCCTCCAACACCCACTATACGGTGTTAATGGGAGACTTTAACGCAAAACTAGGCACAAGAGAGAACGGTGAGCTGAAAGTAGGGAAATTTGGATTAGGGCAATGGAATCCAAGGGGCCAGCAGCTGGCCGACTTCGAGGTGAAAGGGGGACTCTTTATAATGAACTATTTCTTCCAGAAGGGGCCCCATAGGAAGTGGACCTAGTCGAGCCCGACGGTTCGACAAAAAATGAGATTGACTTCATTATGACGACCAAACGACAACTGTTCAGTGATATCTCAGTAATTGCGAGGGTGAAAACTGGTAGCGATCACCAAGTGGTTAGAGGCATACTGAACCTGGAGAGTTGTCGTCTAATGAAATCAACGCTCCGTCCCCCTCGTGCTCTAATCCAGAGTCCCGAAACCTTTATACAACTCTAGTTACAAAACCGTTTTCAGTGCCTAGAAGACTGCAATGAAGTGGGCGGTATGAATGACAAGCTCGTGGAAACTGTCCATGCAGTCGGAGCTAAGTTCTGCAAGACCCGCTGCAGTAGAATACAAAAACTTTCCGATCACACTCTTAATCTCATGGCTGCAGTCTTCAACAGATATAATAGCATACAGGCAACTGAATAAACAGATCTCCAAATGCATGCGGCGGGACTTACGCGATTTCAATACAGCTCGAAACGAACGAAGAAGCGATCGAACGGAACCAGGGCTCCAAAGTCTTTGCCGAATTCGAATGTAGCAGCACCGTTTCCGTTTCGCTCACTTCAAGAACTACAGATTGATTTCACTTCTGAACCGCGTCTACGTGCTGATTTAGGGAGTCCTTACGAATCGTCTCGCATGCAGACTCGACGACTTTCAGCCTCCCGGACAAACCGGTTCCTGAAAAGGCTTTAGTATCATAGACCAAATATATACCCTTCGGCAAATTGTACAGAAGACCGAAGAGTACAATCTGCCACTTTGTCTTGCGTATGTCGACTATGAGAAAGCCTATGATCCGGTCGAAATTTGGGCAGTGCTGCAATCCTTCCAGCGGTGGCAAGTGGACTGCTGGTATATCGAAGTGCTGAAGTGTTTGTACAGTAAGGGCTACGATGACTATTCGAGTACAGAACTAGAGCACGAAACCTATCCAACTGCAGAGAGGTATAAGACAGGGTGACGTAATATCCCCGAAACTCTTCACCCCTGCATTGGAAAACGTTTTCAAGCTACTGGACTGGAAAGAATACGGTATTAACGTCAATGGGGAGTAGATCACTTACCTTCGATTTGCCGACGATATAGTCCTTATGACAGAATAGCTGGAGGACCTAAGCACTATGCTCAATGACCTCAATAGTGTCTCCCAACGGATAGGTCTTACAATGAACATGGACAAAACAAAATCATGTTTAACGTCCATGTCACACCTATGGCGGTAGCTGTTGGGAGCACTAAGCTCGAAGTTGTTGATGAATATGTTTACCTGGGACAAATAGTCCGACTATGTAAGTCCAACTACGGTCAATCGACGGATTCAACTCGGCTGGGCAGCGTTCGGAAGATTACAACACATCTTCTCATTATACATACCTCGAAACCTCAAGACTTGATTGTTCAACCAGTGCGTGTTGCCAGTGGTGACCTACGGAACTGAGACGTGGTCCTTCACTGCTAGCCATATGTGGAAGCTCAAAGTCGCTCAGCGTGCTATGGAGAGTGCTATGCTCGGCATTTCTCTGCGTGATAGACTTAAAACGAGGATATCCGCTGTAGAACCAGAGTAACCGACATAGCCCAAAGAATTAGTATACTGAAGTGGCTATGGGCCGGCCATATAGCTCGAAGAACTGACAACCGATGGGGAAGAAAGATTCTCGAGTGGCAGCCTCGTACCGGCAGGCGAAGTGTAGGGCTTCCCCCCGCTAGATGGAGTGACGACCTGGTAAGACATGCAGGAAGACGATGGATGCAGGTGGCTCGGAACCGTGCTTTGTAGCATTCCTTGGGGGAGGCCTATGTTCAGCAGTGGACTTGTGAATGGCTGTAATGATGATGAAGATGATGTTGAATTGATATATCAGCCACAGCATTCACTTACCGTCGTGTGGACTCTATGCTCGCTTGTCACCCTTATTCTATAAAAAAATAGAAGTAAAGACCCAATCCTTCCTTGTAATCAGCAAGGATTTCCTTTGTAAAGTTCGGCTCTTAGAGTAAGGTATATTGTTTAAGTACTAATGCCTGATAGAAAAGTTGCAGCCTATATACGACCCACTGCTGGGCACAGATCTCTAACTTCTGAAAATCTAGTCCACCGCACTCCTACCGTGCTCGTTGACTTGAATTTTTTTGGTGGCTTCTAATACATGTTTTTCATACGTAGGTATGAACAATCAGGCACTAGTTTCTCACCAATTAGGTATCATTGCGAAGACAGAATATGAAGATGCATTCACTTATTCATTCATTTATTGGTACGGCTTCGATTAAACTCGGAATGAGCACTGAAGCATTTTAGCTACCACTAATTAACTTAATACCTACGACGTAGTTAAATATATCATAAAATTGAACATTTATAATTTCTAGGCACCGCTACCAACAAAACCGTGGAATGGCGTTCGCGACGCAATCGAGCATGGTCCTATTTGTACTCAATACGATTTAAGTATTTCAAAACTGATTGAAGGCAGCGAGGAGTGTCTATTTGTAAATGTCTATACAAAATCTTTAAGTCCTGACGCTAAAATTCCAGTCATGGTATTCATCCACGGTGGCAGTTACAGTTACAACTCCGGCGACTCGGAAACCTTTAGCCCGGACTTACTGTTGCGACACGATATCATATTAGTAACTTTGAATTACCGCTTGGAACTCCTGGGATACTTATGCCTCGATACACCCGAGGTTCCAGGCAATGCCGGCATGAAGGACCAATCTGCCGCATTGAGATGGGTCAAAAACAACATAGCTCGATTTGGCGGTGACCCAGATAACATCACTATATTTGGAGA
The DNA here is from genome assembly GCA_033319125.1 of Parnassius glacialis. Classification (NCBI taxonomy): domain Eukaryota; kingdom Metazoa; phylum Arthropoda; class Insecta; order Lepidoptera; family Papilionidae; genus Parnassius; species Parnassius glacialis. Next base: position 51,149,802 of record JAVANC010000021.1, on the reverse strand, counting down.
AAGTTCAGGAGCTAGTTCCGTCACGTCTCATATGTTATCGCCTATGTCAAAGGGGTTGTTTCACAAAGTGATTGTTCAAAGCGGCACATGCATACACGACTGGGCGATCGACAGGAACGCTAAAGAGCGGGCTTTTCGAGCGGGAAAACTCTTAGGTAAAGAAACAAACGACACTAATGAGCTATTGGAGTTCCTACGTAGTTTGAAGCCAACCCTATTAACGAACCTTGCACAAAAAACAATGACGTATGACGAGACATACCGTGGACTACCTGAGTATTTTATCCCGGTCATTGAAAAGAAGTTTGATGGAGTAGAGGCTTTTATGGACGAGGAACCAATTGATTTGCTAATGAACGGTAAAGTGACCAAGGTACCTCTTATGATTGGCTACAATTCTGCCGAAGATTTAGTATTGATAAATTATCTCACAGAAAAACTTGACGTTTACAATAAGCATCCATCCTATTTCGTCACTAAAGAACTAGCAGCGAATATAGGGGCAGAGAAACTGAAAGAGTTCGGTGAGAGAGTGAAACAGTTTTACGTAGGTGGCAGAAATTTAACTAAAGACGATCCCGAAATAATTGAAAAAATTGGCAGTGACATCCATTTCTTCTACAATACGCACAGGTTCGCGAATCTGTACAGCGCTTCTTGCCAGCCGATCTATATGTACCGGTTTAATTACGACACAGATTTAAACATTGTTAAGAACGACACAGGATTTACCAACTTGAAAGGAGCGAGCCATGCCGACGACTTTTTCTATATGTTTTATAACTTTTTGAACAAGAAACCGTACGATGAACAACCAAAATTAAGAGAATTGGCGCTTAAAGTAACAACGCTGTGGACTAATTTCGCTAAAACTGGGTAAGTAAGGAGTAATAAAATATTATTCCAATAAATAATATCGAGTCAGCCAATTCTGACTGGAACGGTGTGGCGAACTCGCTCGGGCGCATTTTAGCCTGTCTATTTAATCACGATACTTCTACGTCAAATACTCACGGAGAAAGTTAACTTACCGTTAAATATTTTTTTAAATACCTCAAACAATCACTTATAAGGAATCCACATTACAAGTTCAATGTGTAGCTTAAAGATAAAGATGCTTGATCTTAATATCTTCCAGTTTAGCACATATTATAATCTCATTTACAAACTGAAAAATGTAATTTTGTACTGAAAATAAATTCAACAAAGACAAAATTTGTCTGAGCGGATTTTTCAGTACTACTAAATAATAATTATCTTAATATGTTGACGTTCATTAGTGCTTTGTTTAAAGTCTAATTTAATAAAATAATATTGTTTGATTTAATAAATATTTGTTTCTTAGGACGTATTTTGATATACTATGTATCATCAATAAATCGTCCAGTAGATTTACATTCTTTTTGTAGTATATTATATGACTGCAACACCAATAGGCCGGCTTGACTGTGGAACAGTTGCTCAGAATGTACTGCTATTTCAGACTAGATAGTTAATAGCATACTGGTGTCTCATTTGGTTAGCGATGAGAACCAGGCCCTTTTTAGAAAATAATATACTTATGACTCTCCGAAAACTTGTCATTAATGAGGCACTCCAGCATATTTTTCAGGTGTGATGACGTCGTTATTGCATTTTGATTTTTATCATTCACTTTTCACTAGCACGGCCTAAGAAGAACATAACTGCCTTGCTTAGTGTACTTGTCACCTTTATTCCATAAAAACCGTTGCAATAATTGTATAGGTACCTATCTTAAATGTTTTGCTTATTCTACATGCATCGTCTAACACTTGAGACGGTTATGACATCACATTGAATGTGAGGGATTTCGCCAACTCACTTAAGCCGTACTTCTACCTATTACACTATATTATAATCGATGTCTAATTAACATCCATCATCTACGTTTTAACTAGTTTTGTTTTAATGACGTCTCTTTAGAAACACGGTATCTAGCTATTCGGAACGAGTTCGCTAAGGTTAAGGTTAGGCGAACATTTGAAGTAGGTCGATTGATGGTGTAGTGCTTAAATTTAATTACGTTGAGATTTATTGGATTTTCCTATTTATATCAATATTATTCACAGTAACCCCACACCAAACCATTGCACGGAAGTTGAATGGCTCCCATACACTGCAACTGGAAAGGAGTACTTGAAGCTAGAAGAGAAAATGGCGATGGCAAAATTTGCAGATAAGGATCGTGTGAAATTTTGGAACGAGTTCTACAAAGAAGCCGGTGTTGCTTACATTAAATAATATTTTTAAATTCGATGTTACATGAAAAAAAAATATTTAAGAAATATTTTTGTCGACTCTTCGAAAAAAAGAGAGATAAAATAAATTAACATTAATTAAACAATAATATTTAAATTAAATAACAGACTGCAATATCGTGATTGAAGATGAACAAATTGAACAGGTGAAAGAGTTTGTGTATCTGGGTTCAAAGTTTACAAGTGATGGAAAGTGTGAGAGTGATATCGAAAGAATGAAGCATGAAGAATGCATTCACTCGCAGGAAACATGGTGAATGGAGCTTTGCACTCCTTTATGAGCAGTCGGAAGGTGTCTAACAAGGCTCGTTTGGCTGTGCATGAGAGGGTGTTGGTTCCGACACTCATGTACGGAAGTGAATGTTGGGTATGGCAGAAGAAACATGAAAGCAGAATAAATGCAGTTGAGATGAGAGCATTAAGAAGTATGATAGGAGTTAAACTGAGTGACAGGATAAGAAATAGTGAGATAAGGAAACGTTGTGGTCTGAAAGATGTAGTGACAAAAATTGAGAAAGGTATGCTGAGATGGTTTGGCCACGTCGAGAGAATGAATGAAGAACGATTGACGAAAAAAGTGTATAAGGCGAGTGTGAATGAAAGTGTTGGAAGGGGTAGACCTAGGCGGACATTTCTAGACCAAATAAGGGACGTCTTGAAAAAAGGCCAGGTCAAGAGTACCCTAAACCGTAGAGCATGTATGAAGGGAATAATGAAAGTGGACGAAGCGAAACAAGTATGTAAGGATCGTAGCAAGTGGAAAGAAGTGGTCTCTGCCTACCCCTACGGGAAAGAGGCGTGATTATATGTATGTATGTATGTAAAAAATAAATTGTCTGTCTCCTATTTCTTTTTTAATACTTTATTTCCTCATTATTGTATAGCACAGTCCTCTGTTGGTCCAGCGCCCCTCTGATAGTTAGGCTGACAGGTGGATTGGTAATTGCAGTACTGGTGGTACCTCTCTCCTCTTTGGCGCTAATCTACATATTTTATATCAATTAAGAGACTAGACGATTATATTGCGATCAATCGGAAGTCACAAGATATCATCATTACAGCCTATCAAATTGCTGCATATGGCATGCATATGTCATAGTTGCTACACTTGGCAAGCGGTTATTTTTATTTAGGTGTTATCAGGAAGATGCTTTTGCCCATCTCCTGCTTGAGCTTGCCTTTGTAGCCTCTTACGACACCCACCTGATGATATGTGCTAATGGATATTCTTACACCGCCACTACGCTGTTTAATTTTATTTTTATCTACACAGATTGTGTAGATACGTCATTAGGAAGTCTGAACATCTGCTTTGACCAAAAGTGGAAGGAATTCAAAATGTCGAAGATATATATTTAAAAAAAAATAGGACAACTCTTTAATAATTTTATTTACAAATAAAAATTATATAACGATATAACAATTAAAAATTAACAACCATTACAAAAAATTGTGTTAAATTATTCTTAAATAAACAACATACCTTGCCTTGTACAATAAATGTGTAAAACTATAATTAGTTTTTATTTATTTTATAATTATATCAAATTTTAAATTGTAGTTGACTTGTTTTTATTTTTAAAGATTTTAATCATTGGGCTCAGAAGAAAAATAGTTCAAAGAATATGGACTTAATTTGAGCTTTCACTTACATACAAATAGTAACTGCTCTTTGTTCTTTACTTAGTATTGTTATCGTTATGTATCTCGATTTTTTGATTAGATTGATTTTTTTTTTTTTTTTTTTTTTTATAGGATAAGGGTGACAAACGAGCACACAGTCCACCTGATGGTAAGTGGTTGCTGCGGCCCATAGACATCTACATCTATCCTCTATTACAAATCAAAATGTAGATGCGTTGTCACCCGTGAGGACTAAGATGGAATGCCTCATTTCCAGTAAAAAGGGCCTCCGGCCACCTGCACTCACCAAGCGAAACGCAGAGGTAAACCTCTACTTCACGCTGGTATTCTGTGAGGTCGTGGTACCACCCCGGTTCGAGCCGGCCCATCCGTGCGACAGCAAAAGCTGCCGCGTGGCTCTACCACTGTTAAAATTGAATGATTGATTGAATGAGTTTCACACATTCATTTTTGCAATATGACCATCACGTGGACTGCATGCTCCTTGCACACTGTCCACCTAAATGTTAGTGGATACTGCGGCCCATAAACATCTACATCTATCTTCGATTAAAAATCAAAATGCTGATACGATATCACCCCAGAGGACTAAGATGGAAATTCTCATATCCATTAAACAGGGTCTCCGGTTTTTTACACTTTGTCATCTGTATATCGATTCTTGATCTAGGATAGACGTGGATGTCTCTGGCCACAGCATCCCATCAAGTGGACTGTGTGCTCATTTGTCACCCGTATTCTATAATAAAAAAAGCGAACTTATTTGTAGATAAAAAAGCTGATTATATAATAAGAAAGGCTGGTTTAATTTTTAAAAAGTGAGCTGCTATAATGTCGAAACCTGCATCAGTTGTTGCTAGGATGTTTTATAAACTATTAGTGAATCCATGGAAGTGAACTTCTAGATCTAAGGATAGGGAACGATTGGACTGGCATATCCCTAAAGATAAAATCCTCAAAAAAAGTAGAAAAAATACCGTACGCATTCGATAATCGTTTACGATAATGGAAAAACAAAAATGTCCTCCTGACCGAATTTCGGTCACATCAGCCAGTCTCAATGGAGACTAGCCATCTGCGCAGAACAGGATTATAGTGCTCGAGTGTATGTGCAGGCACAGGTGCACTCTCCATTCTGTCACTCTGACAGTCCGATGGGACGAAAATCCGACATAACCAGAGAGAGATCAGCACAGTACCAATGGTTTTACATGATTTCCGAAGCACAGGGTGAAATACCGCCAGCTTTCTGACTCCGGGCTGTTACTGAGAATTTCGTGATGTTATAAGGTAGACATTAACCTTTATAGTCTGTGGTCATAGAATTGTCTGTGACGTAATGTCCATATTGTGCTTAATAAATTATGTCTTCGGTCTGAGTGTGTCTTATTTTTTAATGAATCAGTTTTAAATAAAGTGAAAAGCGTTGTCGAGTTTTTTAAGCGGAGTAGGTACCCAAGCGAATCAAAAATTAGTCACAATGCAGAAACGACAATGTTTTCCAATCCTTAAACTAAAACAAGACGTCGCCACCAGGTGGAACTCTACCTACGACATGGTGCATCGGTTTAACTCGACGAAAGATGCTATTATAGCCACTATATCCCTCATCAAACCTGACCTAGCACTGACTGATTACGACTGGGTGGTAATTCAATCGGTTCACCCTGTATTGAAAATGTTTTATGACGTTACAGTCGAAGTGATTGGCGAAAAAAGTATATCATTAGCTAAGGCCATTCCATTGTGCAGAATTATGCTGGGTCATATTAAAATCAGGTTGCAAGTGCAAAATACAGATGCTAATAATGATATACCAGAAATAAAAAATGTCATCGAGCATTTACACAATGAAGTTAAAGCAGTATATATATAGCAGTATATAATATCTCCGAACTACCACTCGCGAGCGTTGGCGCTTCCCGGGCAAAACACCTTGCCCGGCGGGACATCTCCCCTTTTCCTTCCACCCGCCACACTGGGACGCCACCGTGGGATGTGGCGGTGCTGTCGTCTTGCCACAACCTACTACCACATATCTTTCCGTGGGTGTCGTAAAAGGTGACAGATGGAAACTGAGACAGAAGATGGGCAGCAGAATCTTTCTGATAACAGCAAAAGCAATAAAAAACTGCGGTTGCCAACCCGCTCGCCAAACGTGGCAACTATGGTAATATGCCATGAGCAATAACAATAATAAACGGCCCCCAGTCCCCGGCGGCCCCACTATTTCTGGCTTCGGTGGCGATCATGGTAATGGCGGGGCAGGGTGCTAATAATCTCCGGTGGAGGTTCGGCTGCCACGTACGATGATTCGACCTGGTAAATTATAACGCACGCACCTTGAGGACTGGAGCTCGAAGAAGAGATAGACAAGTTGCGCTGGAATATTATAGGATTACCCGAAGTCTCCGAAGAGAGGGGGAGGACACGGTAATCCTCGAATCCGGCAACTTGTTCTATCACCGGGAGGGCGACCATCTGTCCCAAGGAGGTGTCGGATTTATCGTCCGCAAGTTTCTCGTTAACAACGTTTTAAAGATTGGGAGTGTGTCGACGAGGGTTGCGTACCTAATACTCAGAAGGACCAAACGGTATTCGCTGAAGCTCATACAGGTAAACGCACCAACCTCAACTATATATATCTCTAGAGCCATACATTCCTCCAACACCCACTATACGGTGTTAATGGGAGACTTTAACGCAAAACTAGGCACAAGAGAGAACGGTGAGCTGAAAGTAGGGAAATTTGGATTAGGGCAATGGAATCCAAGGGGCCAGCAGCTGGCCGACTTCGAGGTGAAAGGGGGACTCTTTATAATGAACTATTTCTTCCAGAAGGGGCCCCATAGGAAGTGGACCTAGTCGAGCCCGACGGTTCGACAAAAAATGAGATTGACTTCATTATGACGACCAAACGACAACTGTTCAGTGATATCTCAGTAATTGCGAGGGTGAAAACTGGTAGCGATCACCAAGTGGTTAGAGGCATACTGAACCTGGAGAGTTGTCGTCTAATGAAATCAACGCTCCATCCCCCTCGTGCTCTAATCCAGAGTCCCGAAACCTTTATACAACTCTAGTTACAAAACCGTTTTCAGTGCCTAGAAGACTGCAATGAAGTGGGCGGTATGAATGACAAGCTCGTGGAAACTGTCCATGCAGTCGGAGCTAAGTTCTGCAAGACCCGCTGCAGTAGAATACAAAAACTTTCCGATCACACTCTTAATCTCATGGCTGCAGTCTTCAACAGATATAATAGCATACAGGCAACTGAATAAACAGATCTCCAAATGCATGCGGCGGGACTTACGCGATTTCAATACAGCTCGAAACGAACGAAGAAGCGATCGAACGGAACCAGGGCTCCAAAGTCTTTGCCGAATTCGAATGTAGCAGCACCGTTTCCGTTTCGCTCACTTCAAGAACTACAGATTGATTTCACTTCTGAACCGCGTCTACGTGCTGATTTAGGGAGTCCTTACGAATCGTCTCGCATGCAGACTCGACGACTTTCAGCCTCCCGGACAAACCGGTTCCTGAAAAGGCTTTAGTATCATAGACCAAATATATACCCTTCGGCAAATTGTACAGAAGACCGAAGAGTACAATCTGCCACTTTGTCTTGCGTATGTCGACTATGAGAAAGCCTATGATCCGGTCGAAATTTGGGCAGTGCTGCAATCCTTCCAGCGGTGGCAAGTGGACTGCTGGTATATCGAAGTGCTGAAGTGTTTGTACAGTAAGGGCTACGATGACTATTCGAGTACAGAACTAGAGCACGAAACCTATCCAACTGCAGAGAGGTATAAGACAGGGTGACGTAATATCCCCGAAACTCTTCACCCCTGCATTGGAAAACGTTTTCAAGCTACTGGACTGGAAAGAATACGGTATTAACGTCAATGGGGAGTAGATCACTTACCTTCGATTTGCCGACGATATAGTCCTTATGACAGAATAGCTGGAGGACCTAAGCACTATGCTCAATGACCTCAATAGTGTCTCCCAACGGATAGGTCTTACAATGAACATGGACAAAACAAAATCATGTTTAACGTCCATGTCACACCTATGGCGGTAGCTGTTGGGAGCACTAAGCTCGAAGTTGTTGATGAATATGTTTACCTGGGACAAATAGTCCGACTATGTAAGTCCAACTACGGTCAATCGACGGATTCAACTCGGCTGGGCAGCGTTCGGAAGATTACAACACATCTTCTCATTATACATACCTCGAAACCTCAAGACTTGATTGTTCAACCAGTGCGTGTTGCCAGTGGTGACCTACGGAACTGAGACGTGGTCCTTCACTGCTAGCCATATGTGGAAGCTCAAAGTCGCTCAGCGTGCTATGGAGAGTGCTATGCTCGGCATTTCTCTGCGTGATAGACTTAAAACGAGGATATCCGCTGTAGAACCAGAGTAACCGACATAGCCCAAAGAATTAGTATACTGAAGTGGCTATGGGCCGGCCATATAGCTCGAAGAACTGACAACCGATGGGGAAGAAAGATTCTCGAGTGGCAGCCTCGTACCGGCAGGCGAAATGTAGGGCTTCCCCCCGCTAGATGGAGTGACGACCTGGTAAGACATGCAGGAAGACGATGGATGCAGGTGGCTCGGAACCGTGCTTTGTAGCATTCCTTGGGGGAGGCCTATGTTCAGCAGTGGACTTGTGAATGGCTGTAATGATGATGAAGATGATGTTGAATTGATATATCAGCCACAGCATTCACTTACCGTCGTGTGGACTCTATGCTCGCTTGTCACCCTTATTCTATAAAAAAATAGAAGTAAAGACCCAATCCTTCCTTGTAATCAGCAAGGATTTCCTTTGTAAAGTTCGGCTCTTAGAGTAAGGTATATTGTTTAAGTACTAATGCCTGATAGAAAAGTTGCAGCCTATATACGACCCACTGCTGGGCACAGATCTCTAACTTCTGAAAATCTAGTCCACCGCACTCCTACCGTGCTCGTTGACTTGAATTTTTTTGGTGGCTTCTAATACATGTTTTTCATACGTAGGTATGAACAATCAGGCACTAGTTTCTCACCAATTAGGTATCATTGCGAAGACAGAATATGAAGATGCATTCACTTATTCATTCATTTATTGGTACGGCTTCGATTAAACTCGGAATGAGCACTGAAGCATTTTAGCTACCACTAATTAACTTAATACCTACGACGTAGTTAAATATATCATAAAATTGAACATTTATAATTTCTAGGCACCGCTACCAACAAAACCGTGGAATGGCGTTCGCGACGCAATCGAGCATGGTCCTATTTGTACTCAATACGATTTAAGTATTTCAAAACTGATTGAAGGCAGCGAGGAGTGTCTATTTGTAAATGTCTATACAAAATCTTTAAGTCCTGACGCTAAAATTCCAGTCATGGTATTCATCCACGGTGGCAGTTACAGTTACAACTCCGGCGACTCGGAAACCTTTAGCCCGGACTTACTGTTGCGACACGATATCATATTAGTAACTTTGAATTACCGCTTGGAACTCCTGGGATACTTATGCCTCGATACACCCGAGGTTCCAGGCAATGGCGGCATGAAGGACCAATCTGCCGCATTGAGATGGGTCAAAAACAACATAGCTCGATTTGGCGGTGACCCAGATAACATCACTATATTTGGAGAAAGTTCAGGAGCTAGTTCCGTCACGTCTCATATGTTATCGCCTATGTCAAAGGGGTTGTTTCACAAAGTGATTGTTCAAAGCGGCACATGCATACACGACTGGGCGATCGACAGGAACGCTAAAGAGCGGGCTTTTCGAGCGGGAAAACTCTTAGGTAAAGAAACAAACGACACTAATGAGCTATTGGAGTTCCTACGTAGTTTGAAGCCAACCCTATTAACGAACCTTGCACAAAAAACAATGACGTATGACGAGACATACCGTGGACTACCTGAGTATTTTATCCCGGTCATTGAAAAGAAGTTTGATGGAGTAGAGGCTTTTATGGACGAGGAACCAATTGATTTGCTAATGAACGGTAAAGTGACCAAGGTACCTCTTATGATTGGCTACAATTCTGCCGAAGATTTAGTATTGATAAATTATCTCACAGAAAAACTTGACGTTTACAATAAGCATCCATCCTATTTCGTCACTAAAGAACTAGCAGCGAATATAGGGGCAGAGAAACTGAAAGAGTTCGGTGAGAGAGTGAAACAGTTTTACGTAGGTGGCAGAAATTTAACTAAAGACGATCCCGAAATAATTGAAAAAATTGGCAGTGACATCCATTTCTTCTACAATACGCACAGGTTCGCGAATCTGTACAGCGCTTCTTGCCAGCCGATCTATATGTACCGGTTTAATTACGACACAGATTTAAACATTGTTAAGAACGACACAGGATTTACCAACTTGAAAGGAGCGAGCCATGCCGACGACCTTTTCTATATGTTTTATAACTTTTTGAACAAGAAACCGTACGATGAACAACCAAAATTAAGAGAATTGGCGCTTAAAGTAACAACGCTGTGGACTAATTTCGCTAAAACTGGGTAAGTAAGGAGTAATAAAATATTATTCCAATAAATAATATCGAGTCAGCCAATTCTGACTGGAACGGTGTGGCGAACTCGCTCGGGCGCATTTTAGCCTGTCTATTTAATCACGATACTTCTACGTCAAATACTCACGGAGAAAGTTAACTTACCGTTAAATATTTTTTTTAAATACCTCAAACAATCACTTATAAGGAATCCACATTACAAGTTCAATGTGTAGCTTAAAGATAAAGATGCTTGATCTTAATATCTTCCAGTTTAGCACATATTATAATCTCATTTACAAACTGAAAAATGTAATTTTGTACTGAAAATAAATTCAACAAAGACAAAATTTGTCTGAGCGGATTTTTCAGTACTACTAAATAATAATTATCTTAATATGTTGACGTTCATTAGTGCTTTGTTTAAAGTCTAATTTAATAAAATAATATTGTTTGATTTAATAAATATTTGTTTCTTAGGACGTATTTTGATATACTATGTATCATCAATAAATCGTCCAGTAGATTTACATTCTTTTTGTAGTATATTATATGACTGCAACACCAATAGGCCGGCTTGACTGTGGAACAGTTGCTCAGAATGTACTGCTATTTCAGACTAGATAGTTAATAGCATACTGGTGTTTCATTTGGTTAGCGATGAGAACCAGGCCCTTTTTAGAAAATAATATACTTATGACTCTCCGAAAACTTGTCATTAATGAGGCACTCCAGCATATTTTTCAGGTGTGATGACGTCGTTATTGCATTTTGATTTTTATCATTCACTTTTCACTAGCACGGCCTAAGAAGAACATAACTGCCTTGCTTAGTGTACTTGTCACCTTTATTCCATAAAAACCGTTGCAATAATTGTATAGGTACCTATCTTAAATGTTTTGCTTGTTCTACATGCATCGTCTAACACTTGAGACGGTTATGACATCACATTGAATGTGAGGGATTTCGCCAACTCACTTAAGCCGTACTTCTACCTATTACACTATATTATAATCGATGTCTAATTAACATCCATCATCTACGTTTTAACTAGTTTTGTTTTAATGACGTCTCTTTAGAAACACGGTATCTAGCTATTCGGAACGAGTTCGCTAAGGTTAAGGTTAGGCGAACATTTGAAGTAGGTCGATTGATGGTGTAGTGCTTAAATTTAATTACGTTGAGATTTATTGGATTTTCCTATTTATATCAATATTATTCACAGTAACCCCACACCAAACCATTGCACGGAAGTTGAATGGCTCCCATACACTGCAACTGGAAAGGAGTACTTGAAGCTAGAAGAGAAAATGGCGATGGCAAAATTTGCAGATAAGGATCGTGTGAAATTTTGGAACGAGTTCTACAAAGAAGCCGGTGTTGCTTACATTAAATAATATTTTTAAATTCGATGTTACATGAAAAAAAAAATATTTAAGAAATATTTTTGTCGACTCTTCGAAAAAAAGAGAGATAAAATAAATTAACATTAATTAAACAATAATATTTAAATTAAATAACAGACTGCAATATCGTGATTGAAGATGAACAAATTGAACAGGTGAAAGAGTTTGTGTATCTGGGTTCAAAGTTTACAAGTGATGGAAAGTGTGAGAGTGATATCGAAAGAATGAAGCATGAAGAATGCATTCACTCGCAGGAAACATGGTGAATGGAGCTTTGCACTCCTTTATGAGCAGTCGGAAGGTGTCTAACAAGGCTCGTTTGGCTGTGCATGAGGGGGTGTTGGTTCCGACACTCATGTACGGAAGTGAATGTTGGGTATGGCAGAAGAAACATGAAAGCAGAATAAATGCAGTTGAGATGAGAGCATTAAGAAGTATGATAGGAGTTAAACTGAGTGACAGGATAAGAAATAGTGAGATAAGGAAACGTTGTGGTCTGAAAGATGTAGTGACAAAAATTGAGAAAGGTATGCTGAGATGGTTTGGCCACGTCGAGAGAATGAATGAAGAACGATTGACGAAAAAAGTGTATAAGGCGAGTGTGAATGAAAGTGTTGGAAGGGGTAGACCTAGGCGGACATTTCTAGACCAAATAAGGGACGTCTTGAAAAAAGGCCAGGTCAAGAGTACCCTAAACCGTAGAGCATGTATGAAGGGAATAATGAAAGTGGACGAAGCGAAACAAGTATGTAAGGATCGTAGCAAGTGGAAAGAAGTGGTCTCTGCCTACCCCTACGGGAAAGAGGCGTGATTATATGTATGTATGTATGTAAAAAATAAATTGTCTGTCTCCTATTTCTTTTTTAATACTTTATTTCCTCATTATTGTATAGCACAGTCCTCTGTTGGTCCAGCGCCCCTCTGATAGTTAGGCTGACAGGTGGATTGGTAATTGCAGTACTGGTGGTACCTCTCTCCTCTTTGGCGCTAATCTACATATTTTATATCAATTAAGAGACTAGACGATTATATTGCGATCAATCGGAAGTCACAAGATATCATCATTACAGCCTATCAAATTGCTGCATATGGCATGCATATGTCATAGTTGCTACACTTGGCAAGCGGTTATTTTTATTTAGGTGTTATCAGGAAGATGCTTTTGCCCATCTCCTGCTTGAGCTTGCCTTTGTAGCCTCTTACGACACCCACCTGATGATATGTGCTAATGGATATTCTTACACCGCCACTACGCTGTTTAATTTTATTTTTATCTACACAGATTGTGTAGATACGTCATTAGGAAGTCTGAACATCTGCTTTGACCAAAAGTGGAAGGAATTCAAAATGTCGAAGATATATATTTAAAAAAAAAATAGGACAACTCTTTAATAATTTTATTTACAAATAAAAATTATATAACGATATAACAATTAAAAATTAACAACCATTACAAAAAATTGTGTTAAATTATTCTTAAATAAACAACATACCTTGCCTTGTACAATAAATGTGTAAAACTATAATTAGTTTTTATTTATTTTATAATTATATCAAATTTTGAATTGTAGTTGACTTGTTTTTATTTTTAAAGATTTTAATCATTGGGCTCAGAAGAAAAATAGTTCAAAGAATATGGACTTAATTTGAGCTTTCGCTTACATACAAATAGTAACTGCTCTTTGTTCTTTACTTAGTATTGTTATCGTTATGTATCTCGATTTTTTGATTAGATTGATTGAATGAGTTTCACACATTCATTTTTGCAATATGACCATCACGTGGACTGCATGCTCCTTGCACACTGTCCACCTAAATGTTAGTGGATACTGCGGCCCATAAACATCTACATCTATCTTCGATTAAAAATCAAAATGCTGATACGATATCACCCCAGAGGACTAAGATGGAAATTCTCATATCCATTAAACAGGGTCTCCGGTTTTTTACACTTTGTCATCTGTATATCGATTCTTGATCTAGGATAGACGTGGATGTCTCTGGCCACAGCATCCCATCAAGTGGACTGTGTGCTCATTTGTCACCCGTATTCTATAATAAAAAAAAGCGAACTTATTTGTAGATAAAAAAGCTGATTATATAATAAGAAAGGCTGGTTTAATTTTTAAAAAGTGAGCTGCTATAATGTCGAAACCTGCATCAGTTGTTGCTAGGATGTTTTATAAACTATTAGTGAATCCATGGAAGTGAACTTCTAGATCTAAGGATAGGGAACGATTGGACTGGCATATCCCTAAAGATAAAATACTCAAAAAAAGTAGAAAAAATACCGTACGCATTCGATAATCGTTTACGATAATGGAAAAACAAAAATGTCCTCCTGACCGAATTTCGGTCACATCAGCCAGTCTCAATGGAGACTAGCCATCTGCGCAGAACAGGATTATAGTGCTCGAGTGTATGTGCAGGCACAGGTGCACTCTCCATTCTGTCACTCTGACAGTCCGATGGGACGAAAATCCGACATAACCAGAGAGAGATCAGCACAGTACCAATGGTTTTACATGATTTCCGAAGCACAGGGTGAAATACCGCCAGCTTTCTGACTCCGGGCTGTTACTGAGAATTTCGTGATGTTATAAGGTAGACATTAACCTTTATAGTCTGTGGTCATAGAATTGTCTGTGACGTAATGTCCATATTGTGCTTAATAAATTATGTCTTCGGTCTGAGTGTGTCTTATTTTTTAATGAATCAGTTTTAAATAAAGTGAAAAGCGTTGTCGAGTTTTTTAAGCGGAGTAGGTACCCAAGCGAATCAAAAATTAGTCACAATGCAGAAACGACAATGTTTTCCAATCCTTAAACTAAAACAAGACGTCGCCACCAGGTGGAACTCTACCTACGACATGGTGCATCGGTTTAACTCGACGAAAGATGCTATTATAGCCACTATATCCCTCATCAAACCTGACCTAGCACTGACTGATTACGACTGGGTGGTAATTCAATCGGTTCACCCTGTATTGAAAATGTTTTATGACGTTACAGTCGAAGTGATTGGCGAAAAAAGTATATCATTAGCTAAGGCCATTCCATTGTGCAGAATTATGCTGGGTCATATTAAAATCAGGTTGCAAGTGCAAAATACAGATGCTAATAATGATATACCAGAAATAAAAAATGTCATCGAGCATTTACACAATGAAGTTAAAGCAGTATATATATAGCAGTATATAATATCTAACACTGTTTATCAGAGACCAACATCGTTTGTGTGATAAGCAGGCAGGGTTAGATGCAGGGTCACTATATTATTGTTCTCATATGGCGCTATTCCCCGTCGCAGGGCTTGATATTTTACGACTAGCGTAAACGAGATAGTTATATCACAATCCATCGAATGCCATTAGATATTTTTGAGCCTGAAATATATAATGTAATAGAATTATTATAATCACTAAACATACATCCGTATCCGTACCTGAAAACCAATCACTTCTGTTTACGCACATGATGCGTAGTCTATGGTTATAATTCGAACCCAGGATCCGCTGATTCTCAGCAGTCAAATATTCTGAGCACTACGTCACGCAGTCGACTAGTCAGTGATAACAGAATGAGTCAAGTGCTAAAGAATCCTCATGTTATTATATAATAATTCTCATGTTATATGTAAGTTCTTTCTTTTATTTCAGGAACATCCAATAGTAACTGTGACAGAAGGCAAACTAAGAGGCGCCGTGGGTACCTTATTAGATGGATCTAAATACTATAGTTTCAAAGGCATCCCGTATGCGCAGGCGCCTCTTGGCAAACGAAGGTTTCAGGTAAATACTTTGTGTCTAAATGTTTTGTACACTTTTAATTTATATGCATATCAGAGAGTGTAATAATGTGTATGTTTTTATAATAATGTCATATATGTGTATTGTAGGTGTTAAATAAATAAATAATTGTTATAATTATTTACTGATTTTTAATATACGTACCTCGAAAAGAGAGCGACTTCTTCGTCAACCTGTAGCAGTAGTCATCATCATCTTAATCACAGCCTATCAAAATCTACTGCTGAGCATACGTCTCCTCCATAAATTGCCTCTTGGGAGGGTATTAGGCATAGTCTCCACCCGTAACGACGGCAACTGCATTTTTTTAATTCTGAATGATTATCAGAAAGTTGCTGCTGCCCGTCTCCTGTTTCAATCTTTGTATCGTCACTTACGACATCCGCGGAGATATGGGGCAGTGGATTCACCTACACCACCACTACGCGGCGTAACAGTAGTCCCTGCTTGAAAATAAATCGCAATGTGAAATATTTAAAATTACAGTAAGAGCGTAAACTAACAGCTTAATACTGCTGTGTTTCGTATGATGAGTGGAGTGATCCGGATACCCTTTTACTGTAAACGAGGCTTTCCATCATAGTACTCAGGGATGACAACGCATCAGCAATTTGATTCTTATTCTTAGTTTAATTCATTATTACCCCCTGTAGTGGCGGGTAAGTAAACCCTGTGGCGGCGCTGTCGTCGCGCCACAAGCGAAACATATCGAAGCTTAAATCGCGCTAACCTTAGAATAATAACACCATTATTCTAAGGCGCTAACAAAGTTCTGAAGTTAAAGCAGTATATATATAGCAGTATATAATATCTCCGAACTACCACTCGCGAGCGTTGGCGCTTCCCGGGCAAAACACCTTGCCCGGCGGGACATCTCCCCTTTTCCTTCCACCCGCCACACTGGGACGCCACCGTGGGATGTGGCGGTGCTGTCGTCTTGCCACAACCTACTACCACATATCTTTCCGTGGGTGTCGTAAAAGGTGACAGATGGAAACTGAGACAGAAGATGGGCAGCAGAATCTTTCTGATAACAGCAAAAGCAATAAAAAACTGCGGTTGCCAACCCGCTCGCCAAACGTGGCAACTATGGTAATATGCCATGAGCAATAACAATAATAAACGGCCCCCAGTCCCCGGCGGCCCCACTATTTCTGGCTTCGGTGGCGATCATGGTAATGGCGGGGCAGGGTGCTAATAATCTCCGGTGGGGGTTCGGCTGCCACGTACGATGATTCGACCTGGTAAATTATAACGCACGCACCTTGAGGACTGGAGCTCGAAGAAGAGATAGACAAGTTGCGCTGGAATATTATAGGATTACCCGAAGTCTCCGAAGAGAGGGGGAGGACACGGTAATCCTCGAATCCGGCAACTTGTTCTATCACCGGGAGGGCGACCATCTGTCCCAAGGAGGTGTCGGATTTATCGTCCGCAAGTTTCTCATTAACAACGTTTTAAAGATTGGGAGTGTGTCGACGAGGGTTGCGTACCTAATACTCAGAAGGACCAAACGGTATTCGCTGAAGCTCATACAGGTAAACGCACCAACCTCAACTATATATATCTCTAGAGCCATACATTCCTCCAACACCCACTATACGGTGTTAATGGGAGACTTTAACGCAAAACTAGGCACAAGAGAGAACGGTGAGCTGAAAGTAGGGAAATTTGGATTAGGGCAATGGAATCCAAGGGGCCAGCAGCTGGCCGACTTCGAGGTGAAAGGGGGACTCTTTATAATGAACTATTTCTTCCAGAAGGGGCCCCATAGGAAGTGGACCTAGTCGAGCCCGACGGTTCGACAAAAAATGAGATTGACTTCATTATGACGACCAAACGACAACTGTTCAGTGATATCTCAGTAATTGCGAGGGTGAAAACTGGTAGCGATCACCAAGTGGTTAGAGGCATACTGAACCTGGAGAGTTGTCGTCTAATGAAATCAACGCTCCGTCCCCCTCGTGCTCTAATCCAGAGTCCCGAAACCTTTATACAACTCTAGTTACAAAACCGTTTTCAGTGCCTAGAAGACTGCAATGAAGTGGGCGGTATGAATGACAAGCTCGTGGAAACTGTCCATGCAGTCGGAGCTAAGTTTTGCAAGACCCGCTGCAGTAGAATACAAAAACTTTCCGATCACACTCTTAATCTCATGGCTGCAGTCTTCAACAGATATAATAGCATACAGGCAACTGAATAAACAGATCTCCAAATGCATGCGGCGGGACTTACGCGATTTCAATACAGCTCGAAACGAACGAAGAAGCGATCGAACGGAACCAGGGCTCCAAAGTCTTTTCCGAATTCGAATGTAGCAGCACCGTTTCCGTTTCGCTCACTTCAAGAACTACAGATTGATTTCACTTCTGAACCGCGTCTACGTGCTGATTTAGAGAGTCCTTACGAATCGTCTCGCATGCAGACTCGACGACTTTCAGCCTCCCGGACAAACCGGTTCCTGAAAAGGCTTTAGTATCATAGACCAAATATATACCCTTCGGCAAATTGTACAGAAGACCGAAGAGTACGAGTAGTTGTGAATGGCTGTAATGATGATGAAGATGATGTTGAATTGATATATCAGCCACAGCATTCACTTACCGTCGTGTGGACTCTATGCTCGCTTGTCACCCTTATTCTATAAAAAAATAGAAGTAAAGACCCAATCCTTCCTTGTAATCAGCAAGGATTTCCTTTGTAAAGTTCGGCTCTTAGAGTAAGGTATATTGTTTAAGTACTAATGCCTGATAGAAAAGTTGCAGCCTATATACAACCCACTGCTGGGCACAGATCTCTAACTTCTGAAAATCTAGTCCACCGCACTCCTACCGTGCTCGTTGACTTGAATTTTTTTGGTGGCTTCTAATACATGTTTTTCATACGTAGGTATGAACAATCAGGCACTAGTTTCTCACCAATTAGGTATCATTGCGAAGACAGAATATGAAGATGCATTCACTTATTCATTCATTTATTGGTACGGCTTCGATTAAACTCGGAATGAGCACTGAAGCATTTTAGCTACCACTAATTAACTTAATACCTACGACGTAGTTAAATATATCATAAAATTGAACATTTATAATTTCTAGGCACCGCTACCAACAAAACCGTGGAATGGCGTTCGCGACGCAATCGAGCATGGTCCTATTTGTACTCAATACGATTTAAGTATTTCAAAACTGATTGAAGGCAGCGAGGAGTGTCTATTTGTAAATGTCTATACAAAATCTTTAAGTCCTGACGCTAAAATTCCAGTCATGGTATTCATCCACGGTGGCAGTTACAGTTACAACTCCGGCGACTCGGAAACCTTTAGCCCGGACTTACTGTTGCGACACGATATCATATTAGTAACTTTGAATTACCGCTTGGAACTCCTGGGATACTTATGCCTCGATACACCCGAGGTTCCAGGCAATGCCGGCATGAAGGACCAATCTGCCGCATTGAGATGGGTCAAAAACAACATAGCTCGATTTGGCGGTGACCCAGATAACATCACTATATTTGGAGAAAGTTCAGGAGCTAGTTCCGTCACGTCTCATATGTTATCGCCTATGTCAAAGGGGTTGTTTCACAAAGTGATTGTTCAAAGCGGCACATGCATACACGACTGGGCGATCGACAGGAACGCTAAAGAGCGGGCTTTTCGAGCGGGAAAACTCTTAGGTAAAGAAACAAACGACACTAATGAGCTATTGGAGTTCCTACGTAGTTTGAAGCCAACCCTATTAACGAACCTTGCACAAAAAACAATGACGTATGACGAGACATACCGTGGACTACCTGAGTATTTTATCCCGGTCATTGAAAAGAAGTTTGATGGAGTAGAGGCTTTTATGGACGAGGAACCAATTGATTTGCTAATGAACGGTAAAGTGACCAAGGTACCTCTTATGATTGGCTACAATTCTGCCGAAGATTTAGTATTGATAAATTATCTCACAGAAAAACTTGACGTTTACAATAAGCATCCATCCTATTTCGTCACTAAAGAACTAGCAGCGAATATAGGGGCAGAGAAACTGAAAGAGTTCGGTGAGAGAGTGAAACAGTTTTACGTAGGTGGCAGAAATTTAACTAAAGACGATCCCGAAATAATTGAAAAAATTGGCAGTGACATCCATTTCTTCTACAATACGCACAGGTTCGCGAATCTGTACAGCGCTTCTTGCCAGCCAATCTATATGTACCGGTTTAATTACGACACAGATTTAAACATTGTTAAGAACGATACAGGATTTACCAACTTGAAAGGAGCGAGCCATGCCGACGACCTTTTCTATATGTTTTATAACTTTTTGAACAAGAAACCGTACGATGAACAACCAAAATTAAGAGAATTGGCGCTTAAAGTAACAACGCTTTGGACTAATTTCGCTAAAACTGGGTAAGTAAGAAGTGAGAAAATATTATTTCAGTAAATATAATAATATCAAGACAGCCATTGCTGACTGGAACGGTGTGGCGAACTCGCTCGGGCGCATTTTAGCCTGTCTATTTAATCACGATACTTCTACGTCAAATACTCACGGAGAAAGTTAACAATACCGTTAAATATTTTTTTAAATACCTCAAACAATCACTTATAAGGAATCCATATTACAAGTTCAATGTGTAGCTTAAAGATAAAGATGCTTGATCTTAATATCTTCCAGTTTAGCACATATTATAATCTCATTTACAAACTGAAAAATGTAATTTTGTACTGAAAATAAATTCAACAAAGACAAAATTTGTCTGAGCGGATTTTTCAGTACTACTAAATAATAATTATCTTAATATGTTGACGTTCATTAGTGCTTTGTTTAAAGTCTAATTTAATAAAATAATATTGTTTGATTTAATAAATATTTGTTTCTTAGGACGTATTTTGATATACTATGTATCATCAATAAATCGTCCAGTAGATTTACATTCTTTTTGTAGTATATTATATGACTGCAACACCAATAGGCCGGCTTGACTGTGGAACAGTTGCTCAGAATGTACTGCTATTTCAGACTAGATAGTTAATAGCATACTGGTGTTTCATTTGGTTAGCGATGAGAACCAGGCCCTTTTTAGAAAATAATATACTTATGACTCTCCGAAAACTTGTCATTAATGAGGCACTCCAGCATATTTTTCAGGTGTGATGACGTCGTTATTGCATTTTGATTTTTATCATTCACTTTTCACTAGCACGGCCTAAGAAGAACATAACTGCCTTGCTTAGTGTACTTGTCACCTTTATTTCATAAAAACCGTTGCAATAATTGTATAGGTACCTATCTTAAATGTTTTGCTTGTTCTACATGCATCGTCTAACACTTGAGACGGTTATGACATCACATTGAATGTGAGGGATTTCTCCAACTCACTTAAGCCGTACTTCTACCTATTACACTATATTATAATCGATGTCTAATTAACATCCATCATCTACGTTTTCACTAGTTTTGTTTTAATGACGTCTCTTTAGAAACACGGTATCTAGCTATTCGGAACGAGTTCGCTAAGGTTAAGGTTAGGCGAACATTTGAAGTAGGTCGATTGATGGTGTAGTGCTTAAATTTAATTACGTTGAGATTTATTGGATTTTCCTATTTATATCAATATTATTCACAGTAACCCCACACCAAACCATTGCACGGAAGTTGAATGGCTCCCATACACTGCAACTGGAAAGGAGTACTTGAAGCTAGAAGAGAAAATGGCGATGGCAAAATTTGCAGATAAGGATCGTGTGAAATTTTGGAACGAGTTCTACAAAGAAGCCGGTGTTGCTTACATTAAATAATATTTTTAAATTCGATGTTACATGAAAAAAAAAATATTTAAGAAATATTTTTGTCGACTCTTCGAAAAAAAGAGAGAAAAAATAAATTAACATTAATTAAACAATAATATTTAAATTAAATAACAGACTGCAATATCGTGATTGAAGATGAACAAATTGAACAGGTGAAAGAGTTTGTGTATCTGGGTTCAAAGTTTACAAGTGATGGAAAGTGTGAGAGTGATATCGAAAGAATGAAGCATGAAGAATGCATTCACTCGCAGGAAACATGGTGAATGGAGCTTTGCACTCCTTTATGAGCAGTCGGAAGGTGTCTAACAAGGCTCGTTTGGCTGTGTATGAGGGGGTGTTGGTTCCGACACTCATGTACGGAAGTGAATGTTGGGTATGGCAGAAGAAACATGAAAGCAGAATAAATGCAGTTGAGATGAGAGCATTAAGAAGTATGATAGGAGTTAAACTGAGTGACAGGATAAGAAATAGTGAGATAAGGAAACGTTGTGGTCTGAAAGATGTAGTGACAAAAATTGAGAAAGGTATGCTGAGATGGTTTGGCCACGTCGAGAGAATGAATGAAGAACGATTGACGAAAAAAGTGTATAAGGCGAGTGTGAATGAAAGTGTTGGAAGGGGTAGACCTAGGCGGACATTTCTAGACCAAATAAGGGACGTCTTGAAAAAAGGCCAGGTCAAGAGTACCCTAAACCGTAGAGCATGTATGAAGGGAATAATGAAAGTGGACGAAGCGAAACAAGTATGTAAGGATCGTAGCAAGTGGAAAGAAGTGGTCTCTGCCTACCCCTACGGGAAAGAGGCGTGATTATATGTATGTATGTATGTAAAAAATAAATTGTCTGTCTCCTATTTCTTTTTTAATACTTTATTTCCTCATTATTGTATAGCACAGTCCTCTGTTGGTCCAGCGCCCCTCTGATAGTTAGGCTGACAGGTGGATTGGTAATTGCAGTACTGGTGGTACCTCTCTCCTCTTTGGCGCTAATGTACATATTTTATATCAATTAAGAGACTAGACGATTATATTGCGATCAATCGGAAGTCACAAGATATCATCATTACAGCCTATCAAATTGCTGCATATGGCATGCATATGTCATAGTTGCTACACTTGGCAAGCGGTTATTTTTATTTAGGTGTTATCAGGAAGATGCTTTTGCCCATCTCCTGCTTGAGCTTGCCTTTGTAGCCTCTTACGACACCCACCTGATGATATGTGCTAATGGATATTCTTACACCGCCACTACGCTGTTTAATTTTATTTTTATCTACACAGATTGTGTAGATACGTCATTAGGACGTCTGAACATCTGCTTTGACCAAAAGTGGAAGGAATTCAAAATGTCGAAGATAGGACAACTCTTTAATAATTTTATTTACAAATAAAAATTATATAACGATATAACAATTAAAAATTAACAACCATTACAAAAAATTGTGTTAAATTATTCTTAAATAAACAACATACCTTGCCTTGTACAATAAATGTGTAAAACTATAATTAGTTTTTATTTATTTTATAATTATATCACATTTTAAATTGTAGTTGACTTGTTTTTATTTTTAAAGATTTTAATCATTGGGCTCAGAAGAAAAATAGTTCAAAGAATATGGACTTAATTTGAGCTTTCCCTTACATACAAATAGTAACTGCTCTTTGTTCTTTAGTTAGTATTGTTATCGTTATGTATCTCGATTTTTTGATTAGATTGATTGAATGAGTTTCACACATTCATTTTTGCAAAATGACCATCACGTGGACTGCATGCTCCTTGCACACTGTCCACCTAAATGTTAGTGGATACTGCGGCCCATAAACATCTACATCTATCTTCGATTAAAAATCAAAATGCTGATACGATATCACCCCAGAGGACTAAGATGGAAATTCTCATATCCATTAAACAGGGTCTCTGGTTTTTTACACTTTGTCATCTGTATATCGATTCTTGATCTAGGATAGACGTGGATGTCTCTGGCCACAGCATTCCATCAAGTGGACTGTCTGCTCATTTGTCACCCGTATTCTATAATAAAAAAAACGAACTTATTTGTAGATAAAAAAGCTGATTATATAATAAGAAAGGCTGGTTTAATTTTTAAAAAGTGAGCTGCTATACTGTCGAAACGTGCATCAGTTGTTGCTAGGATGTTTTATAAACTATTAGTGAATCCATGGAAGTGAACTTCTAGATCTAAGGATAGGGAACGATTGGACTGGCATAGCCCTAAAGATAAAATCCTCAAAAAAAGTAGAAAAAATACCGTACGCATTCGATAATCGTTTACGATAATGGAAAAACAAAAATGTCCTCCTGACCGAATTTCGGTCACATCAGCCAGTCTCAATGGAGACTAGCCATCTGCGCAGAACAGGATTATAGTGCTCGAGTGTATGTGCAGGCACAGGTGCACTCTCCATTCTGTCACTCTGACAGTCCGATGGGACGAAAATCCGACATAACCAGAGAGAGATCAGCACGGTACCAATGGTTTTACGTGATTTCCGAAGCACAGGGTGAAATACCGCCAGCTTTCTGACTCCGGGCTGTTACTGAGAATTTCGTGATGTTATAAGGTAGACATTAACCTTTATAGTCTGTGGTCATAGAATTGTCTGTGACGTAATGTCCATATTGTGCTTAATAAATTATGTCTTCGGTCTGAGTGTGTCTTATTTTTTAATGAATCAGTTTTAAATAAAGTGAAAAGCGTTGTCGAGTTTTTTAAGCGGAGTAGGTACCCAAGCGAATCAAAAATTAGTCACAATGCAGAAACGACAATGTTTTCCAATCCTTAAACTAAAACAAGACGTCGCCACCAGGTGGAACTCTACCTACGACATGGTGCATCGGTTTAACTCGACGAAAGATGCTATTATAGCCACTATATCCCTCATCAAACCTGACCTAGCACTGACTGATTACGACTGGGTGGTAATTCAATCGGTTCACCCTGTATTGAAAATGTTTTATGACGTTACAGTCGAAGTGATTGGCGAAAAAAGTATATCATTAGCTAAGGCCATTCCATTGTGCAGAATTATGCTGGGTCATATTAAAATCAGGTTGCAAGTGCAAAATACAGATGCTAATAATGATATACCAGAAATAAAAAATGTCATCGAGCATTTACACAAGGAGCTAAATCATAGATTCGGTCACATGGAATCTAATATATTAAACGCGGAATCTACAATTCTGGATCCACGATTCAATAATAAGGGATTCCAGGACACGAGATTGTACGGTAGGGCTCTGCAATACTTAAAACTGGACGAAGTTCTTCAAGGACAACAATAATGCCAGCGGTAGAGGCAGTGCAACCAGAACCTGGCCCTAATCACTCAATTTGGTTTGAGTTTGACCAAGAAGTGGGGAAGAGAATCATAGAACTCGATAAAACCTACAGGAGCCGTTTTAAAAGCGTACAGAAAACCCCTTAAAATGGTGGAACATATATCCTCTATTATTTAATTATGTATTGAAAAGGCACAATCTCGTAGCTACATCAGTTCCTTGAGAGACAGTATTTTCGAAAGCGGGATATACGCTAAATGAACGTAGAAGACAATTGACAAAAGTGTCGAAACTCCTATTCATAAGTTGAAACTGACATTTGAATAAGTATAAGTATGTGTAAAAAACGATATGTACATACATATGTAAATGATGCTGTAAATAATAATCAAAAAATCACTGTATATAGCCACTGATTTCTAAATACGCCAACCTAAGAATCTAATTTTTACTTAATAAATTCAACTACGTATACCTAATATTTTACACTATAACTGAAATAACTGCACGTAAATAGGTTGCCAGTCTTAAGCCTGTCCTGCAGACAATATCTGCTCGGGAGCGAATGAATGGGGTACTTGAGGACGATGACGAAGATTTGAAGTTGTAGTTTCCGAAGGTTGTTGGTTGCGTGTTTATATCACAACGGGGTCACCACTGTAGCGGGTGGAAGGAAAAGGGGAGATCTCCCGCCGGGCAAGGTGTTCAACATACAATATATAAAGAGTACGTTAATATCGAAAGTTAATAGAGTAGTAGATATTAACCTTCGTAACAGTAAAATTACTATGTATAACCATATGTCTATGAATGTTTTCTTATATAATTTGCCCGAGGATTTATTACGCATTGTATGGTTAAAAGGATGTGACACCTTAGAAAGTGCTTTGAGCATAGAGCTTGAAAAAGTTAATTTCTTGTACCAATATCAGGCGAGAAATAAAATGTTACAATTACCGAACAACGCCCAACATAAAGCTCAGCCAGTGTCTCAAAATCCCTTTATTGACAAATTTTCAATGAAACCGTTTTTCTAACAAAACACACAAATGCCACAACAAAGTTTTAAAATTAGCACACCCCAAAACACACCAACAGGAGACCTCACTTTCAACAGCCTCAGCAATTTCAACCCCAACATATTTGGAGTATACAAGCATATTAAGTTACCAACACATCCACCCCAACAATTTGGAATTAGGCCACAACCCCTTTAACAACCCATAGGATATAAGCCGCAATTAGGCGTAACACCACAGTTTAGATATAAACCAAACTTTAACCAAGGTCACCAACCCACTGGTTATAGACCACCACCTCATTTACAACGACCACAATTTCAATCGACCGATGTAAGCATGCGTACAGCCCCATCTGTGTAACCTCAAGGTTTTCGTATGAACGAGTTATACGCGCTTAACGAAAACGGTGACGATACTTAAGGCGACACCCAGTACTGTGACGTAGTTCACACGCAAACGGAAGACGAAATTACTTATTGCGTAAATTTTCGAATAGAAGCCTCGGATCAAATCAAATCAATTATACATAAATTGTAATCCTATATTAAAATTACCATATATAGAAATACCCGCAATTAATGCTAAGTTTATGATCGATACCGGAAGTTCTAGATCATTCATAATCCCTTCTAAAACAAACTATTATTATGCGAACTTTAAACGTTACGAACCATTTGAAGTTATCACTACACACACATCTAGTTTACATGATGAAGTAATAATTATACCCCTATACCCGACTTTCAATGGTGATCAGATACATAAGTTTTATGGATACGATGTCGACGGCCGCTATGACGGACTTATTGAAAGCGATATGCTTAAACAATTAGATTCCAAAATCGATATGAAAAATCAAATATTACAGACAAATTCACCCATAATTTTTAATCCAACTAACGAAATTAAAATAGCTCCGCGTTACGAACAAAGAATTAGAATTAATGCCTTAAATAAAAAGGGAATTTCATCCACTCATGCAAATGTAGATAAATACGAAGATAAAAATAAGGAAGTTCAGGCCTTAATAAAAGATATTAAAGAATTAGACGAATTGCAAAAAAAGGACATTTAGACCACAACCTCCGGAATCTATGTCTATTTCAGACACAGACTCTGAGAAGGCTATTGTTATAGAGGATACCGACTCAGATAAAACCCTATCAATTAAATCTGATTATTCCATACCGTACGCTTCTAGTAGCACAGTTACCGCCTCTGAAAAACCCTCCAGTATAGAAACCGCACATTCAGGACAAGACACTGAATCACAGGGAATTCCAATCTTACAGGAAGCGATCGACATCAAATCCAATCAAATTTTGGTGTTCAGCTGGATCATAGACAAATTATCTGTAAAAAACTTGTCTAGGGAAAAACAAAGAATAAAACTAAATACTATAATAATAAAATTATTAATTCAGAGAACATCGTAAACAGTTCTCTGAATTAGTAATTTTCTTGTTTAAAAAGGAAATTGTACAATTTTTAGATTGCACTAAAAGAGTCGTATACGTTGATAATGAAAAAGAACAAAGAGACATAGTTCAGAAATACTTGACGTGCCTTTTGAGTTCTGTCGTTTACATATTTACCGGCAATTTTGAATTTGGAACTGTTCAATATTTAACTTTGTTTAAAGTTAGAATCCCAAAACAATTGAAAGTATGAGGATTAATGCTATTGTTTAGTCACATAGTCGTTTTGAATCTGTCAGGTCACGTATGAAAATGAATCTTACTAAGGAAAATATCCGTGAAATAATTTTCTACAACTTTCGAAGAGGTCTAACACGGCTTCAGTGTTTAGAGCTAACTTCTGTGTTCCAAGATGAAGCCCCATGTTTGAGATTAGTCAAACGCTGGTATTTAGAATTCCAGCGTGGAAATATCAATCTTAGTGACAAATCTCGTGAAGGACATCCAAAATCCGCCTTCACTGAAGAAAACATCGTTTCTCTGAAAAAACAAATTCTCGAAGATCGTCATGTGATATATCGAGAGATAGGCGTTATTAGGCACCTGGGGGACAATCATTCAAAAGATCTTGCATGAAGCGCTTGGTGTGAAAGCTAATTTGCCGTTGGATCCCACATTTGCTTTCAGACTATCATAAAACGACCCGGGTCAGATGCTGTAAGAAAACTCTTCAAAGGTTCAACCGAGACTCAAATCACGTCTACGACATCATTAGTGGTGACGAATCTTGGATCTATGCTTACGATCCCGATTCTAAACAATAATCTACAATCTGGGTCTTCCGACTAAAGTGGTTCGCTCTCGAAGCACTTCAAAGAAAATGGTGGTCACGTTTATTGCGAAAACCGGCCATGTTGCGACGATAGCACTTGAAAATCGTAGAACGGTTAATGCAGAGTGTGACAGTGAGAGTATGCAGAATTTGACACATAACACTATAAACAACCATCAAAACAACTTAAAAAATATCAGTCTGACCCTCATTTAGGAGTTTCTATATGTCGCTCTAATAGTTCATCAATATTAATAGCTTTCCACAGAAATACGTCAACTGAAAAATATATTCAAATATAGTCCTATTAATGATTCGGACGAAGGCGACAATGCAGCTAATTCTGAATTTGAAGATGCAAAAATTTTTTTTTGGAAATATGAACGAGAGCAGGAAATATCGCCACGCTGCCGAAACCAATTCTAGGAAAAGAAACAAATCCAATAGAAGCCGGATTCTTGGCGACGAATAAGGATACTCAAAACCTCGAGATAGGGAAACGCAAGATGATACAGTAGGAACGCTTTAAAACCGCAACTTTCCACAAGTAATAATATTAGAAACTATAAATCAAATAATAGTATAAATCAAGAGAACAAAAAATCCGACGGTGAACCTTTTAAGCGTAGCGTACTTTCACAACGCCTCTGCCTTATTTTGGAAAAGGTAATGGCAAAGGAAAAAGAACACAACAATTAGAAATTCTTACTGCTCTGGAGTTAGAGAAACTTAGAGTCTTTTGCAAGCATAACTCCACAGGAGTGGAAGAAAATGACTGATCATGTAATTCACATTGAAAATAAATATAAAGAAAGGGATAGAATAACAGAAGATAATTCAGAAAGTTTTATTTTTCATGTTGCAGATAAGTGATTCCAGTGGGTCAAATGAATATTTTCACATGGAAAATTTAGATTCAGATTTCGATTATAGTAATGAATAAACCAACATTATTATAGAATATTGTTGTTTTCTTTTTCATTCAGATAATATCACATAATATCTAGTCGTATTATTATTCCAACGAAGTAAACTGAGTTTTCGAAATGTAAGAAAAATGTCTCTTGGGTTTGGATCATAAAGGGTACACATGATTTTACATCTTCAGTTTACTTCGTCTGATAAAAATAAGCGTGGCAGCGCTGTCGTCGCACGTCGCACAAGGGGTGGCTGCGCCAGCCCCAGTGCCTGCGGCGAATGTGCCAGCGCCAGCGGCAAGCCAGCTGCCGCCGCCGCCACCGGCCCCCCAGTTCCCTACACCTCCCGCGGCTGAAGCCGGTTGGCAGGTGGTCGGGGACAAAAAGAAGGGGAAGAAGGCAGCCAAAAAGGCCAAAGAGCAGGAGCGGCAGCGCCAGTTCAGGGCGCGCAAGATTGCGGCTAGGCTCCGCGCCCGGGAAGACCGCAGCTGTAGTGATTACACTACAGCCGGACGTGGAAAAGAAGGGCGTTACCTACCGTGATCTGCTCGCGAAGGCGAAAGAGGCGGTGGATCTCGGGGAGCTCGGGATCACCGGGGGCCTCCGGCTCAAAGTCACCCAGACGGGGGCCAGTATGCTGGAGATCCCCGGGGAATCCAGTGGCGCGACCGCGGACGCTCTGGCTGCGAAGCTCAGAGCGTCCCTGGACGCGGACGAGGCCCGAGTGTCCAGGCCCATCAGATGCGCAGACCTGCGCATCATGGGTCTGGACGACTCGGTATCGGAGGAGGAGTTGGTGGCCGCCGTCGCCAGGTCGGGGGGGTGCACTACTGACCAGGTCAGGTCAGGCGCCATACGCCCGGACCAACAGGGTATGCATGCCGCCACGGTGTGCTGCCCTGTTACGGCGGCCAAAACCATAGTGGAGGGCCGAAGGCTTCTGGTGGGCTGGGTCTCAGCGCAGGTTAAGCTGCTGGAGCCCAGACCTCTGAGGTGCTACCGCTGTCTCGTGGGGCACCACGTATCAGTGAAATGCGCCTCGGAGGTTGACCGCAGTGGCCTTTGCTTCCGCTGCTGTCAGCCCAGACACATATCGGCGACCTGCTGCGCCACGCCGCACTGTGATGCATGTGCAGCGACCGGCAAGCCAGCCGATCACCGGGCCGGAAGCAAGGCCTGCGTGCCACCCGCCTAGGCCAAGGCGGGGAGGGCCCTACGCCGCCACCGCCTCTGTGGCCACCGCCGCAGCCGCAACTGCCGCCGCCGCCGTTGTCACTGTCGCCGCCGCCGCCGCCGCCGCGACACCAACGCCCGCAGAGGGGCGCCCCGTGGAGGAAGCTGAAATGGAATGCCTATAACGGCCCCATTAAGCTTCCTCCAGGCGAATATCAACCACTGCGCCTGCGCTCAGGATCTGTTGCTCCAGAGCATGGCGCAGTGGTCGATTAACATTGCTGTGGTCGCTGAGCCGTATTTTGTCTGGCCTAGGGAGGACTGGGTGGCGGACCTTAACGGCTCAGTGGCCATCATTTCTTCGGCCGCCGCCGGTACCCCCGACCCTTGAAGGTGTCAGGAGGGGTCAGGGGTGCGTAGCAGCACGGTTCGGGGAGTTCGTCGTTGTGGGGGTGTACTTCTCCCCGAACCGATCTCTCGCCGAGTTCCACAACTCTCTTGCAGAGCTGAGAGCAGTCGTCGTCGGAAGTTATCCCCTCCCCGTACTTGTCCTCGGGGACTTCAATGCCAAGAACTTGGCTTGGGGTTCTCGTCGTACAGATGTGCGGGGTAGGATGGTGGAAGACTGGGCTCTGGAGACAGGCCTGGTCGTCCTAAATCGGGGTTCTGTCCCCACGTGTGTGCGGATGCGGGGCGAGTCGGTGGTGGACATTTCGTTCGCTAGCCCCGCTCTGTCGCCGCGTGCCATTGACTGGCGTGTCATGGAGGGGGTGGAGGCCTACTCCGACCACCGGTACATCCGGTTTGACGTCTCCACCCAGCCCTCGAGCGCGTCAGTCCAACAGGCCCCGAGTGGTCCGCGTTGGGCGCTGAAGCAGCTGGACCGGGAGCTCCTCCTGGAAGCCTCGATCGTGCAGGCCTGGGTGTCATCACCGGACAGGCCTGCCGACGTCAATGATGAGGCAGGGTGGTTCCAGGAGGCCATGTCCGAGATATGTGACGTGGCAATGCCCCGCGTCCGGCCAGGAAGCGCCCGGCGTCAGGTGTATTGGTGGTCGCGTGAGCTGACGTCTCTGCGCGAGGCGTGTGTCGCCGCGCGGCACCTGTACGCCAGGCATCGCAGGCTCCGCATTCGTCCACCGAATGCGGCAGCCATTGAGGCGGAGCTGTACGAGGGATACAGAGCGGCGAAGACCGCCCTCCGGGAGGCTGTCCTGCGGGCCCGGGATCGGGCCCGTGAGGAGATGCTGGAGACTCTCGATAGAGATCCGTGGGGGCGCCCTTACAAGATGGTGCGGGATAAACTCCGCACCTGGGCCCCCCCGCTGACGCAGAGTCTCCGGCCTCAGCTCGTGGAGAACGTGGTGAGCGCTCTGTTCCCAGCGCGAGGGGAACATCCGCCCCCGCCTATGGCTCCGCCACCTGCGGTGCCGGAAGCGGACCACCAGGACGACGACGACGACATCCCGGAAGGGACCGGGGTAGACCTGAGAGTGGCGGTACGTAGGCTCAAGGCCAGGAATACCGCCCCAGGACCCGATGGCTTGCCTGGCAAAGCCTGGGTCCTGGCCTCGGAGGCTCTCGGGCCCCGACTGGAGGGGCTCCTAAGCGCATGCTTGGAGAGTGGCCAATTCCCGCTTCGTTGGAAGACGGGGAAGCTGGTCCTGATTCGGAAGCCGGGGAGCCCTGCGGACTCTCCGTCCGCATACCGGCCCGTGGTGCTGCTCGACGAGGTGGGCAAGCTCTTTGAAAGAGTAATTGCAAACCGCCTCGCCGAGCACCTTGCGGGGACGGGGCCAGATCTTGCGGAACACCAGTTTGGTTTCCGCAAGAGGCGCTCTACGGTGGACGGCATCATGCGCGTGAGAGCCCTCACGACGGGGGATGCAGTGGCCAGGGGGGGGGTTGTCTTGGCGGTGTCTCTCGACATCGCCAACGCCTTCAACTCCATGCCCTGGAGCTGCATTAGGGAGGCACTCCGGTATCACCGGGTGCCGACCGATATCTCCGTCGTATAGTTGGGGACTATCTGACGGACAGGGCCGTCATCTATCCCGGTCGCAACGGTGAGTGGAACCGGCGAGAGATGTCGTGCGGTGTCCCACAGGGTTCGGTTCTGGGGCCGCCCCTTTGGAACATCGGTTACGACTGGGTGCTGCGCGCCGACGTCCCTACCGGCGTCAGCGTAGTTTGCTACGCTGACGACACGCTGGTACTGGCACAAGGGGGATCGTACGAGGCGGCGGCGGAAACTATGACACGCGGGGTTGCGATAGTCATTGAGAGGATCCGGCAACTGGGTCTCGAGGTGGCTCTGCACAAGTCCGAGGCTATGCACTTCCATGGTCCTAGGAACAGGCCACCACCGGGATCCTCAGTGATGGTAGGAGGGGTATCCATCGGCGTCGAGTCGACGTTGAAGTACCTAGGACTCGTCCTCGACGGTCGATGGAACTTCGTTGAGCACTTCCGACGTTTGGCTCCCAAACTGGAACGGACCGGGGCTGCCTTCAGGCGGCTCCTGCCGAACCTGGGGGGGCCAAACGCCTCCTGCCGGAGGCTCTACGCGGGGATCGTGCGGTCCATGGCCCTTTACGTGGCCCCGGTGTGGGCGCGTGGTTTGGCGCGGCTTGCCGTCCTGCATCTTCCACCTGAACGCGCCCCAAAGGGTGGTTGCCGTGAAAATGGTTCGCGGCTACCGCACGATCTCCCGCGAGGCGGCGAGCCTCCTTGCCGGATTGCCGCCATGGGATCTGGAGGCGATAGTCCTCGCGCGCCTGCACGAATGGCGCGCGGAGGCACTATGCCGGGGGGAAACGGAAAAAGTTGTTGCGCAGCGGACAGACTTCCGGCATGATCTCATGGCGACATGGAGAGAGCGACTATCGCAACCCCGTGCTGGGCACGCCTTTGAGGAGTGGCTTGAGAGACGCCACGGCGTCCTCACCTTCCGCTTGACGCAGGTCCTCACCGGACTCGGTTTGTTCGGGAAGTTCCTGCACCGAATCGGGCGGGAGGAAACGCCCGGGTGCTCCCACTGCGAGCATCGACCGGAGGACACGGTGGAGCACACCGTGGAGGTGTGCCCTGCTTGGGCGGAGCACCACCGTGTCCTCGTAGCGGCGATAGGCGGCGGCGACCTCTCGCGTCCGGCCCTGGTCGAAGCCATGGTCCGGAGCGAGACGGAATGGGATGCCGTCACCACCTTCTGCGAAGCAGTGATGCTAGCGAAGGAGGTGGCGGAGCGGGAGGAGAGAGCAGCAGCTTTCCTTCCCGGCCGCCGCGGGAGACGACCCGGGTGTCGGGGGCTACGTCGTGGCCCCCGGCCACCGTAGGCGCGGGTCTGTGGACGGCGAGCAATGGGTAGCTCGCCGTCCGTCCGTCTAACGACGACAGGCCGTGTCGACGGCGCGTTTTGTTCCACGCGCGCCTCAAAGAGCTGTCAGCAGCGTGAAGGAGCCCGCAAGGGCCGACGCCTGCCGGGGCTGCAGGCTGTTCGAAAGAGATACCGCGGCTCCGGAACGTAAGGGCACTGAAGGAACACGGATGGTTTTCAGTCAGTAAAAGTCTGACACTCCCTTCCGCTCCACCCAGAGCGAAAGGCGTCATTAGATGATTTTCCATCCGCAAAAAAAAAGGAGGGGGGCCTTTTCGGCGCCTGACGCTTTACTCGAGGCATCATTACACGTCGACACGAAGACTACTTTGACGACGGCGACTATGTGAAGCGTCGGCTATACGTGTCTGAGATTTTATTGATGTTGAATCTGTCGGATAATGTGCGCGAACTTGGAACAAAGTATTCGATATAGTGAGGATGAAGGGCTGGTCTTTAAAGAACGAAGGTGCAGCAAACACAAAGCTAATATGAAAATACTCAAGTGGCTGTCAATTGTTTGGTGCTTTCATATGTTCTGAAGCATCCTGTAAGGGCAAAGCTGGAAGCAGTGGAGTTAAAATCTCACGACGACCAGGGACTTTTATAAAACCTTAACTCTTGATATGATCCACATATATTACCTCATCTATGCATATTCACAAAGATGATATTATAATCAAACGATTCATGAAGACACGTACAAACGACAGGGACAACAATCCTTAAGCCCAAACACAATATGTGATTCGTATAATTACTGATAAGAGGTAGTTGTTATATACTACCTCAAGAAACAAAAATAGTTTTCTTGAAAGATTGGTGGCCCTGGTAAAATTGTGCAAGTTGATGAGAGCAAATTTAAAATTATAAAACAAAAAATAACATTGTTTTATTTACCACTACTATAACAGAGTTTAAAGGGCAACCTGACTTTACAGATAAGATAGGTCGAATCTGTACTAAAACCGAATCAGCACGCTCCGACTCCACGTAGGCTTGTCTTGTCCTTTAGAGTGTTTTTGCAAAAGTAACTCTGTCAATATTCCTATGTAAGTAAAAAAGTGAGGTAATGATTTTACAAAAAAAAATATTACTTAGAAACTATACATTTCCGCAAGGGTACGGGGGGCTCCCCCTGAACTAACCCCCTTTTACCAGCGTACGCGAGTACCGGATGTCTGTAGTTTTACCGTGCCGTCTCCAGGGCCAACATCACCATTAACTAAACGAGATTATTTTAATACATTTTACGATTACAAACCTACTAATGATCGTGGTGCTTTAATTTCAGATTCAGAAAATATTCCTCCAAATGAAAAGACACTGAAAACGAATGAAGTGGTATTCACTTTGGAGACATGTTTGAAGACCGACGTAGAAAGAGACGAGCTTAACCCGAAAGTAGGAAAAATTATTACTAAGCGATTAACGATAGAGGGGAAAGAGTATGTAGGTTACTGAAGGGCAAAGGTTGAGAAATTGCAAAGCCAAATTCGAAACCAAAGGATCTTTTAGCCTTTCGTTTTTTGAGCAGGTACCTTCGTTTATTTTCTTCTAGAGAGTAATTCTACAGATGAAACCACAATCAAGGAGTGGGCCGTGAAATTTTTAAAAAAAATATTACTTAGAAACTATACATTTCCGCAAGGGTACGGGGGGCTCCCCCTGAACTAACCCCCTTTTACCAGCGTACGCGAGTACCGGATGTCTGTAGTTTTACCGTGCCGTCTCCAGGGCCAACATCACCATTAACTAAACGAGATTATTTTAATACATTTTACGATTACAAACCTACTAATGATCGTGGTGCTTTAATTTCAGATTCAGAAAATATTCCTCCAAATGAAAAGACACTGAAAACGAATGAAGTGGTATTCACTTTGGAGACATGTTTGAAGACCGACGTAGACAGAGACGAGCTTAACCCGAAAGTAGGAAAAATTATTACTAAGCGATTAACGATAGAGGGGAAAGAGTATGTAGGTTACTGAAGGGCAAAGGTTGAGAAATTGCAAAGCCAAATTCGAAACCAAAGGATCTTTTAGCCTTTCGTTTTTTGAGCAGGTACCTTCGTTTATTTTCTTCTAGAGAGTAATTCTACAGATGAAACCACAATCAAGGAGTGGGCCGTGAAATTTTTATACAAACTTTGTGTCTTAGAACATCTTCAGTTTAAAATTGGGCAAAAAAGGAATAAGTGGCATGAATATATATCTGAAAAAAAAACCGTCCTTCATCCTTGATCGCCACTTTCTCAGAGACGTGACGTTCTTGATAATTTCTGAATGAATTAACTTAAATGCCGTCGCATTACAACCGTCTTAACACTAACAAAGTCTAGGGTAAGGCGAGGCTTTAAGGTTCGCGGGTAAAAAAGGTCCATCGTTACTATCTCGAAAAATAAACGTCCGTTAGACAATTGAGTAACTGGCGTTTGAAGGAGCTTTTATGCGACTCCCGTAGAGAGTTCTCGAGCGCCAGCGAGTGTGCGCGCACGCGGTCCCAAAAATACATGTAAGTAATATTTTTCATATCACTTAATATTAGTCTCACAGTTCCGTTACATTACAAAATTAAACTTCTGTTCGTCCACGGTTTGTGGTTGTTTTACATAGTTTTATTGGTTTTTGTGTGTACAGTTTTGTTTATTTTTAACCTCTAACTAAAATGAACTTGTACTTTGTGCCCCGTAGTTAACCTTTTAGCCCTACAAAAACAATTATTTAGTTGTTTGTATCATTTATTTTTAGAATGCGAAATTACACAAGAACTACTGAGCGTGGTACAAATCAGCACTTCCTCAACACGCAATAATGACTTCACGGCGGAAGTGTTGATGAAGCATACGGCAGAGCTAGTCACAAATGAAAATAAATGAAAACAAATCACTCAGACAAGTTTGTCCTGACTATGAAATCAGCAAAACCTCACTGATAAGATTTATGACACGTCTAAAAGAAAAACAACTACCTAAGAACTGCCTATATCGAGTATATAGGCAGTTCTTAGGTAGTTGTTTTTCTTGATGCTTGATGATTGCAGGAGCTAAAGATTAAAGTACAATGTTACAACTGGCCAGAAGTTTTTAGGACCGTTCATAGCGCAATAAAACGTAAAATAAAAATCAGGAGATTCACTTCCCAAGTGATTATGTCACGACAACCAAAGAAGCCCGTAGCTTCATACCATACGAAAGTTCTGGTATATTACAATTTCATCGAGAATTATAACAGTTCTGAGAATTTAATTTATAAGAGTAATATGATACAACGCGATGACTATCAGAGTAAAGCTAGCCTTTGACGCACAGCGACCTAAGTTGTAACCAAACGAAGTAACATATCGTCAACTTCATTCGAACAAATACCTATTAAGGCAACTAAGTATAACCACCTACAGCAACTGAAAACAGTTTTACCTATTGACTGCCATGCTCTTAATGATGCTTTGCCTAGCTTTTCTAAGTCCAGCTGAAGACAGTTCATTAAAAGAATGTATCATCATCATCATCACAGCCCTTCACAAATCAACTGTTGAACAAGGAATGCCGCAAAACACACGTCTTGTGTCACTTACATCTTTTACCAGGTCGAGGCTACCACTCGAGAACCTTTCATCTCCATAGATTGTCAATTCTTCGAGCTATATGGCTAACCCACTGTTACTTCAGCTTACTGATCCGTTGGTATTTGTTGAAGTCGTCAATGGCAACACGCAATAGTTTAAACTACACTCACCGTACGAAACACAGCAGCATTAAGCTGCTATTTTACGCTGGTATCCTGTGAGAGCGCGATCCTTCCCCGGTCGAGCCGACCCATTCGTGCTACAACTGTACTATAAATATAGCTGCAGCTTGGCTCTACCACGTAAAAATTGGTCCATTGTCCATGTGCTTAATAAATTATATCGTCCGTCTCAGTGTCTCGACATTTCAAATAATCTTCTTTAATCGCACATATAATTAAACACTTAAAAGGAAAAACGCAATAACTAATCTTGGCCAAACCCAGTATCACATAATCAACAGACCCAAATTCTTTTACAGTATTTGCGGACTTGCCACGATGGCGAATACCACTGACGATCAAAGCGCATCTCGCAACATAAATGAGAGTAGGTCAACGCCAGCTCAAGGTGTACAGAGTAGACAGCGAACTAAGATCTTTGGAAAACGTTCCAAAGGTTCTGAGAACGCAGCAGCTCCACCGTTACCGCCGCGTGATCCGAATTCTACCGGTCCAAGACCCACCAGATTATCTACGACATCAACAAAGCCAAAGGACGAACCAATGTTCTCCGATATTGATATGATGGGGTTTCCGGGTGTTGCACCCTATCGCAGGATGAACGAGTTTGCAATCACTGCTGAGGGTTTCATTCCCCTATGGGAGAAGGAGTACGATGTCATCGCTACTCAACAACCTTATTTTACAAAGACCGTGTCGAAAGCTGCATGGGTTTACTATTGCGTTCAGGGCTTATACACCCGTTTGATCAGTCTCAGACAGGAGGAAGGGGACTCCACATATGCAGAGGACTCTTACGCCGCACAGATTTTGTCAGGTAATCACCAGCTTCCAGCACCGATTGAGGCTTATATTCAGGCCCTCGGTAATATAGTCGACAGTTCATATGTCCGTTATTTTTTTTTATTTTCTTTTTTAAATACTTTACCACCACTAGGATTTTCTCCTGTGTCGTGGAGGCAGGTTACAGACATAAATTGCACAAGGACAAACATCTACACCCGGAACAATTATTTGTAGGCCATACAAATACTTGTCCGGGCGGGATTCAAAACGCGGCCCCCAGCGCAACAACTGATTGCTAAGCCACTGCGCCACGGAGCCGTCAATTCGTTATAAGCTGCGAATGCCTGCATGGCCTAATCAAAATGGTCATTTTGGACGAGTGACAGCAGAAATACATTGGTGTATATGTCACTACCTTGTCCAGTTGTGTGCAGAAGACGTATACAAGAAGATCTCAGGATAACCGCTGCTGCTCCAGGAGTTAGAGAGTGGAATCTTCCCGAAGATTTACGTCCGGCTGAGGAAGGTGCAGGAATGCCAACCCGTAACTGTTTAGGTTAGCAATGACTTCTAGGTTAACTAACGATCAGGTTGCTTTCTTAGAAAGCGCTAACATTATAGAAGACGTGTTTCCTGTCAAATTCCCACAATTCCAGTATAATACCGAGCTGTTTGAGAAGGTCTCCCTAGCACTCACTAAGACAGATGAGAAAATCAAGATCCTCCCACAAGTGAAGAAAAATGCGGAATGAGCTCTCGCTCAGGTTTGCTGGACCGTCGTTGAACCGATTGAGCACGACACATCTCCGAATGTGTTCTATACCGAGAGTCTGAACAACCAAGTGGTGACAGCTGCAGAGACTGACGCACGTCAAGTGCTCGCAGCATTGATCCTATCCTATAGGGTTCGAAAGGATCAGATTGGAAACAGACGTCCTTATTACGTTTATTCCTTTGGGGATTACGCGAACGTACCTGGACCATGGCATGATACTCGCAACCACGTATTTAATTACGGTCGTGTTAGGCGGTGGAATATCATGGAGTATACCGCTCCATTCACCGATAAATCAGAGTATCGTTTAGCATGGCTTAGACGCCACGTTAAATAACCGGAGATTCTGTTGTCTGCGCTCTTGCGCTCTGCGGACGTATTTCTTCGGTCGAGCCCACGCGCTCCCGAGTTACTAAGTGCAATTGTGCGAAAAAGAAAAATTAACGGATTATCCTCGAAGTGCTTCAGTGATGTTGTGCGTCATTGCCGCAGTCAGGTTACACCGGGCCGCCGGCCCATTATTCTATTGTGTTAGTGATTAATGTAGTGCCCCACGCTCTGACAATTTCCAGTAAAAACTGTAAGTAGTTTACACACCGCCGTGCCGCCTCTGAGGCGGCTATTGTATTGTATTAATCTCTGTGTTCGCTTGTCGCATTAGGCGACAGCTAGGTACACACCCTAACTTACCAACGCATTAGGTACATAGTTGTTCGTTTAAGCACACATCTCCCCCGCCGTGAGGTGTGGGAGCTTGGTACAGAAGTGTTTTCCTAAAACTCTGACAAGATGGCGGCTATAACCATAGCCGAACACGCCGACTTTTTCAGTCGTGCGTGCCCCGACGTTTGGGCGACCTTCCTAGCTCAACGCCAATCGCCCGCTGCTGAACGTCCGACCGTGCTTGTGGACGACCCTATGTCGCCCAGCACCGGACCTGCGACCCCCGCGTCCGTTGAAACGCTATATGACGTAGCATCCCCGCGCCTTCTGCGCTCTCCACCCGTGGGCCGTCCCCGGCGTTCTCGGACGCCGAAACGGGCTCCAAAATGGAGTTTGACGTCGCGAAACCCGCCAAGCCCGATGACGAAGGCTTCACCGTAGGGCAAGAAACGAAAACGTCCCGCCGCGAAAAAGGGCGTCGAGCCTTACTCGGCCCCTTCATGTCCGTCGTCGGCCGCCGGCTAAAAAGACCGCGACTTCAGCGCGCCCTAAATCGCGAACCCGGAACCCGCCGCGGTGCGCAAGGAAAAACCGCCGCCCCCGATCATCCTTCAGGATAACGATGGAGCAACCTTTCCTCATTGGATTGACTACAAAAAAAATCTTCTGTCCCAAGGTCCACAATGGTGGCCAGGGCATACGAATCCACGTCTCAACGACGGATGGCTTCCGCGTCTTTCGCGGGCTCCCAAAGGAGCTCGAAACCGAGCACATATTAAGCGATCTTAAATCGCAGAATCTCCCGGTTAGGGAAATGCACAGAATGCACCACCCCACCGACAAAAAAAGATAAATAATAAGATAAAGTAAACAGTTATCTTAGACCTGTCCCCGGAAGAGAAGGAAATTTACAATATTCGCCGAATCTGTAATCTCACTGGGATTACGGTAGAGGCTCCCCGAAATAGGGGCATCGTTGGTCAATGCCACCGTTGCCGACTGTATGGCCACTCGGCCAAAAATTGCTATGCCAAACCTAGATGCGTTAAGTGTCTAGGAGACCACGGCACACCCGAGTGCACCCGAACGCCCGAGTCGGACGGTCCTCCGAGCTTGGGTGTCACGTTAGACACGAGTCTGTCGTTTATTCAGCACGCCAAAGATATGGGGGAGAGAGCTGGGAGGTGCTTTGGGAAGATGTCGCGGGTGTTGGCATCTTCTTGGGGCATGCGCTACCCTGCCCTCCGTGTTCTATATAAGGGTACATATGTTCCAATAGTGACATATGCTGCGGCCGTTTGGGTTGATCGGGTGGGGAATTATACAGTGCGCACGGCACTGCTGAGACCGCAGAGATCTTCGCTCGTGCTGTTGACAAAGGGGTACAGGACGATAAGTACTGCGGCGCTCCCGGTTTTAGCCGGCGTCCTGCCGGCCGATCTGGAGGTAACTCGTGTTGGTAGGATTGACGAGGCGCGCAGAAATGTAGAGAATGGGGAGTTGAGCAGGCGTAAGCGTAAAATTTGGGCTGAAGCTGTGGATGTATGGCAGGAACAATGGACGAACGAGACGAAGGGTAGAGAGTTATTCTGCTTTTTCCCGGACGTGGCGGCGCGACTCAATGCAAGTTGGGTCGTGCCGGACTATCAAGTCTCACAGATTCTCAGTGGGCATGGATGTTTCAGGAAGAGATTGTACGATATGAAATTGACTGAATCGAGTATGTGTGAGTGTGGAGCGGCCTGCGAGGATAGGCACCACGTTCTATGGGAGTGTGTGCTTTATGACGACCTGCGCTGTAAGATGATGGACGGAATGGTACGCGAAAAGATTGGTCCGGTTTTCTACCCGGATCTCGTGGACGGTCAGGAGAGCTTTGGCCGGTTGCGTGAGTTTTCGCACGGATGGCATGCTAGGAGAACTGCCATGGAGAGATGCGCCATAAATGAAGACCAGCCCGGAATCGAAGTCGTGCTGTGTTTGTCCAGCCCAGAAAGGGAGAATGACACGACGGGACAAGGAGAAGAATAAATAACTTGTAGAGAGTCAAGAAAGTGCACGCGGGAAAGAGCCCTGAGCAAGTACCGCGTGCATCTCTCGAGATTCGGCCCGTATAACCGTGAGGTTGGTGGGGCCATGGGAGGTGGAGGGTCCTCCGAGCTGCGTTCTGTGCAGCGAAGCGGGACACCCAGCGAACTATCGCGGGTGTACCAAAGCGCCGCGTAGAAAGTGGCGCCGAGGTGCAAACCGGCGCGGACGAGCGGCTAGCGCTAGCAGGTCCCGTCCTCGGCAACATCCCCCTTCAGTCGCACCGATCTCGGTGTCTCAAACCGCGCCCCCTCAGCCTCACACCAAACCCGCCCCGCTAAAGGTACTACCGGCCATGGTATAAGCTCGTCGGTGCCTTCAGCACCCGTATCGAACGCATGGGTTAAGCCCCCGGCGATTGTTAGCGCGGCCGCCTCACGGCCAGCGGCCTCTCTCCAGGCTTAAAAGCCCAAACTTGGCCCTCAGGCATCTTCTACTTTCGCTGCTGACTTCTCGTTAGTCTGCAGCTTCATCAACAACATTAATGTTGCCGAAGTGACTTCCCCGGCCCGCAAACTACGCGAGGCTAATCCGCTCAAGATAAGCTCAATACCACCATTGAGCATATTAATCTCATCGACGCAATCAGTTCATTCCAATGCGCCTAAATAATCATCTTTTTAACTAAAATGGCAGTACAACATACAGGAACTAAACCTAGCTCACTGACTGTCGCTTTCTTTAACGCAAACGGCATCAGAGATCAAAAGGAAGAAATCGTGTACTTTTTACGCGATCACGATGTCGACATCATGCTAGTGCAGGAAACCTTCTTGAAACCTAGCGTGCGCGATCCCAAAATAGCTAATTATACCTTAGTAAGAAATGATAGGCTGACCGGACCTAAAGGCGGCACCTTGATCTACTACAAAAGGTCCTTGCACTGTATACCGATAGACACTCCACCGTTTGCTAACTTAGAAGCATCGGTTTGTAGAATAGCATTTACGGGCCATCCGCCCGTCATAATTGCCTCGGCATATCAGCCACCGCAAAAACTCTTATTAGAAGCCGACATCTCGGCACTACTAAATCTAGGCCCCAGCGTAGTAATCGCGGGAGACCTAAACAGTAAGCACGTTAGTTGAAACTCTAACCTAAACAATCCAAACGGAAACATATTATGCGGCCTCACGGAGAGACTTAACTTCGACGTTATCGCTTCTGAGAGCCCAACTCACTACCCATTCGTGACTAGTCACCAACCGGACGTCCTTGACGTAGCTATTCTAAAAGACATCCGGCTTAACATTAACTCGATCGAAACTTTCGTCGAACTATGCTCGGATCATAGGCCGGTCGTATTGGAACTGGGCCGGTCGGCTGGTGAGGTCCCTCAGACCAAAACTATTGTCGACTGGCGTAAACTCAAGGTCAAACTTGAGTCTACGAACTCCCAGCATTTAGACTTCATACCGGACAAGATTGACTCGCCGGAGGAAGCCAATAGGGCGATTAGCACCCTATCGACTCACCTCACATCAGCGGTCGAAGAGTGCTCCCGTAAGGTTCGTGTGTAGAGCGATCGGTACACTAAGCTTCCGGCAGACGTTCGACGGCTGATTAGAGCGAAAACACCGCGCTAAAAACATATGACCGTTATCACACGGAAGATATCAAAATCCGGCTACGTTCTCTGCAAAACGAGATTAAACAACGCGTTGTCGAATTTAGAAACGATAAATGGGATAACCTCTTAGAGGGATTAGAACCATCTCAAGATGCCTTTTGGAGGCTGACTAAAGCCATTAAAGCAGAGCAAATTGCTCCCATGCCGCCTCTCGTGAGGCTCGACCACCCCGATCTCGCCTTAGACGATCTCGAAAAAGCCGAATGCCTAGCCGACAGTCTAGAGAGCCAGTGTACCCCATCCAGAGTACCAACAGATCCCGCTCACCTACTAGAGGTAGAAGCGGAAATCGAACGTAGGGCTGCGTTACCGCCAGCGGGCGATCCACTCGATCACGTGACTTTCGAAGAAGTCACTAAGACCATAAAAAGCCTTAAGATTAGATCAGCCCCTGGGCCAGACGGCATCAGTAACAAGGTGATCAAATCTCTTCCGGCACCGATAATTTACCTCCTCGTAGGAATTTTCAACGCGCTTCTCTCGAGCTGCTCTTTTCCGGATATCTGGAAAGAAGCAGACGTAATAGGGATCCATAAACCAGGCAAACCGCGTAACCGTTACAGGCCCATCAGCCTACTCAATACTTTGGGTAAATTATATGTCCACACTATCCTTAAGCGCCTCCGTCACTTCACGGAAACAAACAGACTCCTCCCTGACGAACAGTTTGGATTTAGAGCCAAACATTCATGTACTAACCAAATCCATCGCCTAACAGAATATATTCTGTCTGGCTTTAATCACCACCCGACAAAGAAAAAATCTCAAAGCACGGGAGCCCTCTTCTTTGATGTCGCAAAGGCATTTGATAAGGTCTGACACGACGGCTTGCTCTACAAGCTGTATAAACTAAACGTGCCTGACAGGCTCGTACACATCATCCGAGCCTTCCTTTCAAATAGCTCTTTTCACTGTCGAGTGGAGGGAACCCGTTCCTCGAAACGCTTTCTTAAGGCCGGTGTCCCACAAGGCTCCGCCCTATCCCCAATTCTGTTTACACTTTTTACGAGTGACATCTCTAAAGATCCAGTGGTCAACACCGCTCTCTTCGCCGACGATACGGCTCTCTTTGTATCAGACTATAATAAGAATATTCTCACTTCAAAACTTCAAAAAGCTACCAATCGCTTAGGCGAATGGTTCCGCCAATGGAGAATTGAAGTGAATCCCGAAAAAAGTCAGGCAGTCAGTCAGTAAAGGCCCAAGAAAACGAATGAAGGTAATTACCCTATACGGCCGCCCCATCCCATGGGAATATTGTTATCTGAAATATCTGAGCGTCACGTTCGACGCCAGCATGAGTTTCGCGAATCACATTAGTATAGTTCGCAACAAAGCCAAGTCAGTCATTGGCCGTCTCCACCCTCTTGTGAACAGTAAGAGTAAGATGTCTCTAAGACACAAACTCCACCTGTACAAAGCGTGTGTTAGACCTATCATGTCTTACGCAAGTGTAGCCTTCGCACACGCATATAAGTCCCACCTAAACGAACTACAGAAAGTTCAAAACTATTTCATCCGTAAAGCCACTGGAGCACGGTGGTATCAACGGAACTCTGATTTACACAGTGATTGTCAACTCCCCTCTATCTCCGAATACTTTAAGGAGATGTCCCAGCGCTACTTTGATAACGTTGAAACTCATCCGAACCCCCTAGTGGTAAACGCAGCCAACTACACAACGTACA
Source organism: Parnassius glacialis (assembly GCA_033319125.1). Lineage (NCBI taxonomy): Eukaryota > Metazoa > Arthropoda > Insecta > Lepidoptera > Papilionidae > Parnassius > Parnassius glacialis. The sequence goes on along the minus strand of JAVANC010000021.1, from coordinate 51,104,918 downwards.
CCTTCGTGCCTGGCCGGTTCTCACCGCCCAGAACATCGACCGATACGAGCTGAGCAGTCAGAGGCAGGGGTTCGCACTCCCCCCCCCCCCTCGGACAGCGGTTAGATAGCTCAAAATAAACCTCTACGGAGGGGACATGATGATTGGTAACAATACCAATTCATAAACCATCATCATCCTCATCCTCATCCCAACTACCGCCTTTCCACTTTTGAATAGCTCGACCTGTGTCCCATGAAGCTGTAAGAGACCATAGACTAACAGCGTAAACATCACAGAAAATAGTTAAATAACCGGATTGACACTGGGAGTCACGCCCCAAACTCGCAATCTATTTGGAGCGAGTTGAGTGAATTATTTGCTATTATCATATTACGCCGCACAGATTTTGTCAGGTAATCACCAGCTTCCAGCACCGATTGAGGCTGTGGTAATCAAACAAAAGAGTGACTTTCAATAAGTATTATTTATAAGCTATATTGAATAAAAAAAAATAAAAAAAAAGCCCTCGGTAATATAGTCGACAGTTCATCTGTCCGTTATAAGCTGCGAAATCCTGCATGGCCTAATCAAATGTATATATTTTATAGGTATTTGAATGATCCACGCGGCCAAAAGTCAAATTTATAAAATGCAAACCAGTAAAAAAAAACGACTACATGGGATGCGGGACAGGTTAGAGAACAATACCCAACCCCTCCCTCCCGCCTTCTCACCGTGCATGCCACGCTTCCACGGGCAGTCGGAATTTGACCGTCCCGCATGGTGTATGTATTTGTTTTCGTGGCGTTCGTTTGCAACAAAGACTTCAACAGTGAATATTTGTTATTTTGCGTTTATTTTGGAAGAAAAAAGTTATGGATAAAGCAGGTAATTATCTACTAATTTAACCCTTAATGCACCACCCTGAGTCCACGGGACTCACCACTACTTTTAAACAACAAAAAAATAATTTATTTTTTAGAGTTTAGACTTGCGCTTTCTAGTACCTTCCTGCAGTGAGGCGCGGGACGCAGAGGTGAGCGGTCGCGTGCGCACGTCGTTCGGAAAGGTAAATATGATCGAGTGTGAGTCCTGGGGACTCATGGTGGAGTGTTGTGTTTCAAAAATGGATTTACTGACTTTTTTGTTTATCTATTTTAATTTTGTCTTAGGCTTTTACTGTGGCATCTAAACGTAGATGGATTAAATCGGTAAACACTGCAGTTGATTTAGCCTCAGATATCATAAACGATTGGCTGCAAGAAGATGATTTACTGGGCGAAGATGAAGAGATTGGCGATGGCGGCGGCTATGCAGCTGAATGTATTCGTGAGCCACATTCCGATGACGAGGACGCCGATTATATTGTGAGTGATCACGACACCGATTCCGAATGCTCTGAGACTGAAGAACAGGATAGTAACTTGGACAACTTACCTTCATCATCAGGTAATTATTTTTATGGCAAAAATAGATTCAAGTGGTCTACAACTCCACCGTCACGCAATGTCCGAACAGCCTCTCATAATATTTTACGACTACCATCTCGACCATCATCATCAGTACAAAACGTGAACCCTTTAAAGGCTTTTGAAAATTTTTTTGGCTCTAACATGTTGGATACAATTATTACGTGGACAAACAAAAAGCTAGAGCAATTACCTGAAAGGCATCCGTCATCAAGCAAGCATTTTAGAGAAACAAGCCAAATTGAAATAAAAGGTTTTATAGCTCTTTTGCTTTATACATCGGTTTTCAAATCGAGCCGTGAAAGTGTGTTGTCACTTTTTGCTACTAATGGCACGGGCAGACAAATAATTAGAGCTACTATGTCGAAACACAGGTTCTGTGCTTTACTTATAGCTTTGCGTTTTGATAATTTTGAAGATCGTGAACAACGTATAAAAGAAGACCCTGGGTGTGCTATTTCCTATCTTCTGTCAATGTTTGTAGCCAATTCCCAGGCTAACTATACACTGGGTACCAATGTAACTATCGACGAGATGTTGATAAAGTTTCGTGGCCGATCAAGATTCAAAGTTTACATGCCAAGTAAACCTGGGAAATATGGCCTTAAAATGCAGTTGATGGTAGACTCTGAGACTTTTTTTACTTATAATTTATATCTTTATACTGGAAAAGGATCCGATGGCTACTCTTTGTCGGAAGAAGATCGAAAACGACCTGTACCAACCCAAGCCGTACTGAGGTTATGCGAACCAATTATAGCATCTAATCGTAATATCACTACAGATAATTGGTATTCTTCCATAGATCTCGCAACTCTTTTGAAAACCAAGGGTCTAACAACTGTAGGAACATTACGAAAAAACAAGATTGAAATACCTAAACCTTTTTTACCAAACAAAAATAGAGATGTTGATCATTGTATATTCGGATTCACCAAAGATATAACTCTAGTTAGTTATGTTCCCAAAAATAATCGAGCCGTAATTTTATACTCAAGTATGCACCACGATAACACAGTGAATGAGACATCCAAGAAACCTGAAATAATTGAGTTCTACAATAATACTAAGGGAGGCGTGAACTCAGTTGATCAGAAATGCTCCGTGTATACTTGCAGTCGACGAACATCTCGATGGCCTATGGCTGTATTTTATCGCATTGTTGATTTGTCAGGAGTCAATGCTTATATAATATATAGTCAGCAGTCTAATGTTAAAAATCTTACAAGACTAAATTTTCTGAAAGCAGTTGCCGAAGATCTCAATTTTATAAATTTGAAAACTCGTCTTTACAATACAACCATGCCTCGAGAGATTCGTACACTTATTTCACGTGTTACTAAAATAGAAATGCCTGATCAACCAAGTACATCGCAAACTGATGATATTTTACCAAGAGATCAGCGCAAATATTGCTATACTTGTAATTATAAGAAACGAACAAAGACTGCTTATCTTTGCACTGTCTGTAGGAAGCCAATCTGCCTTACTTGTTCCAAAAAGATATGCCAAAAATGTGTAACACATTAGTATGTTAACTTGTTGCACGTTTTGAAATTTTGTATAGTGCCATTATTAATTATTATTATTATTTTTAATTACCTCATAATGTCTTCTATAAGAAAAAATATTTTATTTTATCCAAGAGTTAGAACATTTATTTTTTCTTCTGTAAGTCGTAGCAGACGATTTTTGATGACTGTTAATTTTAAAGTATTTGTAAACTTAAAAAATGTGCATGTTAATTTGAGTTTATCATAAAATATTACCGGATATGTACGGATTATTGTGTTTGCTAGAAGTTTAATAAATAACAACATAAATAACATCTTTCGTTTAGTTTTTATTTAAAAAATTAAAACATGAGTCCCGGGGACTCATGGTGGTGATAAGTGAAATTTTGATAGAATCAGGCGTTACTTTGCGGAAATCCATTATAATGCTTAGTAAGCTTAAGTACTTAAGCTTAAGTACTTAGCGGCCAGCCTCCGCAGAGTCTACTTCACCTGAGGATGCCTCGTGTAGAGGCGAAACACGTGTCGTATTTTCGAGAGTGGTGTGTCCTACCTAGTGTGGTGGTGCTGAGGATAGTAGTGCTGGGATTGACGGCGACGGGTATAGTGCGCGCGATTGAGGGAGGGTGGGAGGTCCCCCTTAAAGCTTGGCAGGACACATCATTTTCTTTCTTTACGCGGAATTAAGCAAATTAATTTATAACAACCCCAAGTGAAATTTTAATTAGGGTGGTAAATCAAGGGTTAAATATAAGTTGGATAATTTTTGTAATTGGAAAGATTCGTTTTAGTATATTGAAAGTCACGCGTAATATGGAATATTTTTTAGCTATAATTTGTGTTTAAAAAGGAATATGTTATACTACCAAGTTAGATCCTGTCATAATTCTTGATATAATCGAAAGTCTAAAGCTTTGAGTACTAACAAATCCAAAAATTTGCCACGGAAAGTCGCGGATAAGTACCTAATTTTTTTTAAGAAAACAAAAGTCTTTATTTATGTTAAGTGAATTTTTAAGCAGTCTTTTTTGTTTTAGATTCACAAAGAACCTCGGGAGCAAGAACTGTGACCCGTAAATACTTGTCCGACCGCATGCAGAGCTTTAATTTGCCTAATTTGGAAGAAAAACTGACTTTCTTGAATGAGGAACTTCTGTCATGCGGAGCGTACTCAAAAGAGCAAATTAAGACCTTTAAATCTAGCTTTTCTCACTTTAAAAGCCAATTAAGACAAAGGTGGTCAAAGGCTCATAAGAAGGAAGACGTGTTTCGCAAATACAATGATTCATGGCTTGAATGAACTATTGAGATTCCCGCTGTTGCACAAAATCGGCCAGGCCGCCCACGTAAGTTATTTGGAGATTCAAGTGAAAGAACAAAAAGGAAGAAAACTGAGGAGATTCGGTCTAATGTAGAAGAAGACGTGATCGTTCATGCTGCTCAGATTGAGTTGCGGAAGAGTGGAAAACGAAATGCTTCCGATATATTAAAAGAAATCACCAGTACTAGTCCGACACGTGCAACAAAATATAAGAGGGCATTTTCTGAAACAAGAAAAGAAGAAACTTGCCCTCTTACACCATTGCAAGCATTGGCAATGTTTGTAGAAGCTGATTTAACTCGTCGACAGTACGAAATAATTAGAAATACCAACAAAAAGTTCTTCCCTTGTTACCGCCTTTTACAAAAGACAAAACAAGAATGTTACCCACCGCCAGAGGCATGCAAAGTAACAAGTACCTGCGCTGAAAGCGACTTACAATCTTTGGTTGATCTAACCGTAAGGCGCCTGTCAACCTTCATAGAAGAAGTCCTGATGACATTAAATGAGAAAGAACGAGATAGCCTAAAGATAATATGTACATGGGGTTGTGACGGATCTCAAAAATCTAAGTACAAACAAAAATTTGAAAATGATGCTAGCTCAGATGCTAATATATTTCAGAGCTGTTTCGTCCCTCTACGATTGGTTCAAGATGAAAAAAAGATTGTATGGGAAAACCCAACACCCTCTTCTCCACGATATTGCCGGTCAATCAGGTTCCGTTTCGTAAAAGAGAGTACCGACATAACGGAACAAGAAATTAATTACGTCAAAAACTCTACTAATTCACTAAAGGCAACAAAGGTTGATTTAAATGGCGAAAAATTTTTAGTGAAACAGTCATTCATCATGACAATGGTAGATGGTAAAGTCTGCAATGCTGCCACAGGCACGAAATCCACAAGCCGGTGCTACATATGCGGTGCGACTTCTAAGGATTTCAACCGATTAGATGTTAAAAAAGAGATAAATCCTGAAGCTATCGAGTTTGGGCTTTCGGTTCTGCATGCGAGAATTCGTCTTTTCGAAAGCATTCTCCACTTGGCGTATACATTGCCTGTAAAAAAAATACAAAGAGAGGAAAAAAGAAGCCGAAAAAAAATCTAAAATGAAAAGAAACTGGAAATTCAAGCCAGATTTCGAAAAGAAACTAGTTTGATAGTAGATATGCCAAAGGCAAATTTCGGCAATACTAATGACGTTAACACCAGCAGAAGATTTTTTGAAGATCCTCAGTTAGCTTCTGATATAACGGGCATTAGTCATGAACTATACAGATTAAAAGTCATACTAGAAACGATTTCGAGTGGACATATGCTCGCTTATATGTTTTGGCACCCTATGACACCAACAATGCACAAAATCCTTATCTATGGTGCAATTATAATAAAAAATGCATTGTTACCCATTGGGCAGCTCTCCGAAAAGCCGCGGAAGCGCATAATAAGCATTTCAGGTTATACCGCCAAGACTTCGCTCGAAAATTTTCTAGAGAAAACTGCAACAGAGACATTTTTATCCGGCTTCTTTTGACTTCGGACCCTCTGTTAAGTAGCATGAGAAGTGTAACAAGTAGAAAACTTAATTCTTTCTTGCCAGAAACAATTGCTGTACTTATGCCTGCGAATCCGAATGAACCTGGTCATTCTTCAGAAAGCGAAGATGAAAATTTGTCTGAAAAATTATAGATTTTTTGATGTTTTCTTTTTGTTTTGAATAAATACGTCTCAATTTAATATTAAAACCTTTGTTTCATTTACTAATGTCGTTTAATGTAATTTTGGCCGCATAGATCGTTCAAATACCCGTATGTGCGCTGCTCCAGGAGTTATATAGTGGAATCTTCCAGCAGATTTACGTCCGGCTGAGTAAGGTGCAGGAATGCCAACCCGTAACTGTTTAGGTTGGGCAATGGCTTCTACGTTAACTAATGATCAGGTTGCTTTCTTAGAAAGCGCTAACATTATGGAAGACGTGTTTCCTGTCAAATTCCCACAATTCCAGTATAATACCGAGCTGTTTGAGAAGGTCTCCCTAGCACTCACTAAGACAGAGGAGAAAATCAAGATCCTCCCACAAGTGAAGAAAAATGCGGAAGGAGCTCTCGCTCAGGTTTGCTGGACCGTCGTTGAACCGATTGAGCAAGACACGTCTCCGAATGTGTTCTATACCGAGAGTCTGAACAACCAAGTGGTGACAGCTGCAGAGACTGACGCACGTCAAGTGCTCGCAGCATTGATCCTATCCTATAGGGTTCGAAAGGATCAGATTGGAAACAGACGTCCTTATTACGTTTATTCCTTTGGGGATTACGCGAACGTACCTGGACCATGGCATGATACTCGCAACCACGTATTTATTTACGGTCGTGTTAGGCGGTGGAATATCATGGAGTATACCGCTCCATTCACCGATAAATCAGAGTATCGTTTAGCATGGCTTAGACGCCACGTTAAATAACCGGATTGACACTGGGAGTCACGCCCCAAACTCGTAATCTATTTCGAGCGAGTTGAGTGCATTATTTGCTATTATCATATTAGATATAAGTTAAGACCTGAAATCTCATAGGAGTTCCTGGCATTTATTCATAAGTTTTATATTTCATATTTAATATTAATATTTCATATTTAACAGACCACTTACAACCGTAGACCGAGGCAGGCAATAATAGGAAGCTGTAATAATGAATGGGAACGACATAATATGTCTACGTTATGTGTCACTTTTACCATGTCGTGGCGGTGTAAGAAATCCACTACACCATATAATCACGTGGATGTCGTAAGAGACGACAGAGGGAAACAAATCAGGAGATGGGATCAACAGTGTGTTCCTAATAACGACTAAAAATAAAAAGCTGCAGTTGCCAGCCCGCTTGCCAAGCGTGGCAACTATGGCATAATCCCTTCTATGAAGCAGTCTATGCTTTATAGGCCTACGGTCAGCAGTGGACTTTAATAGGCTGCAACGGTAAATGTAATTGTTACTTAACATTTATTTAATCAATATATTTTTCTATTAGGCTAACCCACAAGTCACTTTTGAGTCTCATTATTCATATTAAGGCAGCATGCAGTCTATTTAATTTTCCCATATTCATAAACTACTTTTAGTTATATATGGTAACCCTGCTTCTTTGTACAGTTTGTTCCAGAATTCGACGCGCTCCCGCTCTGCATATGTGCTCATTGACATTTCTTCATTTATGCTCAGAAATTCTTTTCCGTTCACTGTGTAAGGAAGCCATTTCCTATTGTCTGGTGTAGGGTTGCTGAAATAATTATAAAAAATATTACAGTAAAGAGGATATCGGAAGAACTATACAGCAAGATAGCCGAGAGAGGCAAAAAATTAAAAAAGTTAGCATCTCATATTGCCCCGACCCCTCCTTCAAAACTGAACTACCATCGGAAGCAATAAGATCTTTCTGGCAATTGCCATAGTCGTATCTAACAACACCCATGGGACGAAATGGGGCGATGTATTTGCTTAGGTCACTCCCACAGACTACATAAAAACCTCTGTTTATATTCAGTGGTTTTCACAGACTGGTAAAAAGCACCAAGGAGGTTTTTTTATAGATTATATATAATCTGCAATTACCCTAGTGTTACAACCATTAATGGGCGATGGTAGTGACTTACCATCAGGTAAGCCACATGCTCGTTTGCCCCACCCCCCCTAATATAAAAAAAAGAATAAAGGTGAAAAATGAGCACACAGTCCACCTGATGATAAGTGGATGCTGTGGCCCATACACATCTACATCTATCCTTATTTAGGTATAAAAATGTAGGTGCTTTGTCACCTCTGAGAACTACGATGGAATGCCTAGTTTTCAGTATAAAGGGTTTCCAATTCTCTACACTCACGATGTGAAACATCAACATGAAACATTAAGCTGCTATTTCACGCTGGTATTCTGTGAGATCGTTGTCCTTCCCCGGTCGAGCTGAGCCAGTCGTGCTACAACCAAAATAAAGCTGTAGCATGGCTCTACCATATATAATAATACAATAATAACCTTTATGATAATTATACAGTGAATATGTGAAGTATCTGATGTCAGGTGTCTGCTTCGCATTCAGATACGTGTTCGTCCAGCATAGTGAGTGTGGTCAATTCTATCAAGTAACACATACAAGCATACATTGGGTAATGTAAATTAAAAGATTAACAAAAAATATAAGATCAAATAATCTTACCTCGTTTTTGCAAAATCGGTCCATAATTTAGTGATAGTGTTAATTAAAACCCTCAACTTTTCCTGCTCTTCGTAACAGTCCTTGTTCATTGCATTGTTGAATAAATAGAACAGCTCATCAACATGACTAGCACCTTTGTAATCTGTATACCCTAACATTTGTTTAAATATATTCAAGTCAGTAACACAATCAAATCTATAGAAGTAAATAGATTTAAACAAATTCGCGTAAAAATGACAAAATCTATGACAATTATAAACAAAATGCATGTCAGAATTAATGTCGGACAATATATCTATATCATTTTCGGTTATGTCACGATTTCCCGCGTAAAATCTTTTTATTCTATTACCAAAGTCTGTTAGGATATTTACTGCAACTTTTTCAGCTATTTCTCTAGGCACAAAAAAAGAGGGGTTTTTATTTAGAAAATCCAGTTTTTTAACTTGATTCTTTGCAACTGTGAGACCTTCGGCGGAATTATATCCAACTATAAAAGGAACTTTGTTAATTTTTCCAGCTAATAATAATTTCATTGGTTCTTCTGTGAGAAAAGCTTCAGTATTTTGGAATTGCTTTTCAACAACTGGAGCAAAATGGATCGGTAGTCCCCGATGCTTTTCATCATACGTCATTGTTTTAAATGTTAATTTAACTAATTTGTCAACTGTGGTATTCTGAAAGAAATGCAACAATTCATTTGAGTTCTCACTATCTTTCCCTAAAAACTTAGCTGCTCTTATGGCCCTTTCTTTGCCGTTCTTGCCTTGCGCCCAATCTGATATACACACTCCACTTTGAGCTATTGCTTTATGAAATAACCCTGTAGACATTGGTGAAAACATATTGAACGTCACTGCTGCTGCCCCAGCACTTTCTCCAAATATCGTAACGTTGTCAGGATCTCCACCGAATTGCTCTATATTGTTTTGAACCCAACGCAGTGCAGCAACTTGGTCCTTCATACCAGCATTCCCAGGAACTTCTGGAGAATCTAAGCACAGAAAGCCCAAAACTTCCAGTCTATAGTTAATTGTCACTAGTATAACATTATGTTGTATCAAGAACTCTGGTCCATACATAGAAGTGTCCCCCGACCCAGACATGTAAGCTCCACCATGGAAAAACACCATTACAGGCATTTTAGAGTCTCGTATCAATGACTTTGTGTAAACATTTAGAAATAAGCAGTCCTCACTCCCTTCTTGAAATTGGCCTGTTATTATATCAACCTGTGGACATACTGGCCCATGCTTGATAGCTTCATAGGTGCCATTCCAAGGTTTCGGCGGTTGGGGTGCCTGAAAGCGTAAAACATAAAATCACTATACTCGTAGTTCAGTTAAGTTTAGATTTTTGATGATGATAAACTTAACCGATTCGTTGCGGCACCGATTTTCGACAACTTTTAGCTGTGGCGGCGAACAAATATGACAAAACACGACACGCCTGGTGTGTCAAGCGCCACCAGAACGCCTATTGTGCCATCAGCCATGTGTAAAAGTAATGTTCTTTTTTATGCTTTTATCACTTGTTTAGACCTAATTAAGTTTATTTGACATCAAACATCAGTTACAAACGGAAGGATACTTGTTTTTAGTGGGTAACTACGTGTTTTTCTGTTTTCTTTGAAATTGAGAGTGACTTTTTTTATGCAGAGATTACAAACCTTTTGTACTATTTTTTTGTTTTATAAAAAAAATCATTTATATAAGTAGGTACAGCTAAATCACCCTAGAAAACCTTGGTCTTTATTAAATTAAATATATATAAAAATATGAAACAAAAAAAACAATCAAGATCCTCAATTTGGAAAAAAATAATGGTTCATTGATATGTATTTACAAATGTTAAATTTTATTTAATGTTATACAAATGACACGACTTGCGTGTCATACGCCACACACAAAAGTATTCGATAGCACGCCTGGCGTGCCACCCGCACTGAACCGGTTAAATAAAGGGCGGCCTCCAACTAGATGGAGTGACGACCGGGTAAGATATGCAGGGAGTCGATGGCTGCAGGTGGCATTCCTTGGTTGAGGCCTATGTTTAGCAGTTAAATTGTGAAAGGCTGTAACAAATAAATTAATAAAAAGCAATCAAAAATTTAATTTCATCATAGCGCATCACACATCATTCCAGATGCGTTGCCGGCCTTAGGAGTAGGCTCTTTTCTTGAAGGTCTCTAAGTCGTATCGGTCCGGAAAAACCGCTGGTTGTAATCGATTCCACAAGAAAGTTGTGCGAGGAAGAAAACATCTTCTAAATCGCACAGTGGTGGACTGCCAATCATACAGGTGGTATGGATGGTATCGCAAGTTTTGTCGCAATGTGCGATGGTAAAACTGAGCGGCTGGAATTAGTCCGAACAATTCCTCAGAGCACTCCCCATGGTAAATGCGATAAAATACGCAAAGAGATGCAACATCTCTTACGCAGTGCCAGTGAGTCAAGCCGATCGGAAAGAACTCGGTCGTCGATGATTCGAACCTTCTCTGCGCTGGATACGGTCAAGTGGAAGGAGCTGGCAATGGGGACCCCCTGCCCAGAGATGGGAACAGTATTCCATGTGAAGCCGAAACTGCGCCTCGGTAAAGTTGCAGGCGGTGTGCCGGCATGAAATACTGTCTCGCTCTGCTGAGCACGCCAAACTTTTTAGAAGCCAATTTGGCCTTTCCTTCCAAGTGACCACGTAACTGCACGCTATTCGATATGTCGACGCCAAGGATTCCGATACTAGCTGAGGCAGCAAGGGGAGTGCCTTGAAACTGAGGAGATACGACAAAGGGGTTCTTTTTAGCGGTAAACGCGAAAACTTGTGCCTTCTGGGGATTGAACTGGACTAGATTTAGTCGGCCCCAATCCGAGACTTTGTTAAGCAAAGACTCGACTTCAGACACAAGTTTGCCCCGGTACTCGGCGACGTTTTCCCGAGAAATATGGGCACGGCCGGTATATCAGGCATCACCAGTGCTGTCGTCTGCATAGCAATGAATGCTACCAGTCAGCAACATATCATTGATATGCAGGAGAAACAGCGTTGGTGATAGCACGCAGCCTTTTGGAACACCAGCGTTGATAGGCCTGAAATCAGAGCATTCACCGTCTACTACGACCTTGGTGCTCCGATCAGCAAGGAAGCTGGTGATCCATTTGCACAATTTCTCGGGAAGCCCATAGGAAGGAAGCTTCGAAAGAAGCGCTTTGTGCCAGACCCGATCAAAAGCCTTCGCTACGTCCAAACTAACGGCTAATGCCTCCCCTTTGGACTCTACTGCCTCCGCCCATCTATGAGTTAAGTAGACTAGAAGATCACCAGCTGATCGACCCCGACGAAAACCGTACTGGCGGTCACTAATCAGCTGGTGATCCTCAAGGTACCTCATGAGCTGGCAGTTTATAATGGCTTCCATTATTTTGGAGAACAAGGAGGTGATGGCGATAGGCCTGTAGTTGGACGGGTCTGAGCGGTCGCCTTTTTTAGGGATCGGGTGCACCAAAGCTGTCTTCCATGAATTCGGGACTACGCCTTGGGAGTAGGAGTACCGGAAAAGACGCGTTAAAACCGGTGCCAACTCCGGAGCACACGTCTTCAGCACAATGGGAGGGACTCCATCGGGCCCACTCGACTTGCTGACGTCCAGGGAGAAGAGTGCTTTGCGGACCGAGCGCTGTGTAAATCACACATCCGGCATGGAGCACTCACATCGCGGGATGGTCGGCGGTGTGTTCCCCCCGTCATCTAGAGTCGAGTTGGACGCAAAAAGAGAGGTCAACAGATCGGCTTTCTCCTTTGCGGCATGGGCCGGTGAGCCGTCCTCTCTGTGCAGAGATGGAAGAGATGGCTGACAGAAGTTCCCTTGGACAGCCTTGGCGAGAGACCAGAATGCACGGGTTCCCGAAGGAAGGCGAACTAGCTTCTCGCCAATTCTGCCGATGTGCTCAGACCTTGCCTTGGCAATGACGCTTTTGAAGGACCTGGAGGCGGAATTATACTTCTTTTTAAGTGTGCTGGGGTTTACATCCCGAGACGTTGATGTGTCAGCCCAGGCCTGGTAGCACTCCCGCTTATAGCGTGATGCTATTTTGCAGGAGCGACCAAACCATGGCTTGGATCTGCCACCGATGGGCACCACAGAGGATGGAATAAAAAGTTCCATACCCTGAAGTACCACATCAGCAACAGAATCGGCAACAACGCTGGGATCTTCCGGCGAGAAGCAAATCCGCCCCCAAGGGTAGGATGCAAAAAAAGACCGCATCCCGTCCCAATCAGCTGACCTATAGTGCCAAACACGGCGGCAAGCTGTAGATCGCAACTGCGATTGGAGCGTGAGTGGCACCGTACTCCGGATCAGACAATGGTCCGAGGAGCCCAGAGGGGCATCGACGGAGACCTGATATCCGTCCGGATGAGAGGTCAACAGAAGGTCCAACAGGAAAGGTACATGGTCTTCCACATCTGGGATCCGCGTAGGCGAAGTAACCAGTTGTGTTAGACCATATGCCAAAGCAAAGTCATAGACAGATCTACCCGCATGATCGGTTAAACGAGAACCAAGCCATTCAGCGTGGTGGGCGTTGAAATCACCGAGTGTCACGATCTCTGCGGATGGGACCTGTTGTAGCACGGAGTCTGCAGCCATTTGGACGTGGTCGATGAGTCGGTCTGTGTCGGCATTACCGCTATGGGACCTATAGAGGCACCCGTAGACGCGGGGATGGTCGTCGCTGTCTACGCGCAGCCATAGGATGGACAGGTCCGTACCTTCAAGACTGCCGAGGCGTCGAAAACAGATGTCCTCTCTGACGTACACGCAAACTCCAGCCCGGGGCACAAACGAGTTCTAATTTGTACCCCGGGTAGGAGAGATACGAAGAATCAGCCGGAGAGGACACCTGTGTCTCGGTTAGAAAGAGCAAGGCCGGCTTAGCTATCTCCAGATGGTAGTGGACGGCGTTAAGGTTTGAATGAAGTCCCCTGATATTGCAGAAATCCACGGTAAGCGTGGCAGGGGTTGCCTTTGTCTTCTTGCTCCGCTTGCCCCGAGCAGGTTTCGTCTTGAGCGGAATTTCGCCCCCCCTAGAATACGCGGGGCAGCCTGAGCACCCACGCCCAGGAGTGGAGTAGTTTGGTCGTGGATGCTCAGCGAGGGATTCTCCAGGGGTGCTGGTACCCTCCTGGGGTAGTCTTTTATTAAATTCCACTACCATGTTGATGGGGGGGAGGGGAATTGGGCCTCCGGCCACCTGCACTCACCAAGCGCAACGCAGAGGTAAACCTCTACTTCACGCTGGTATTCTGTGAGGTCGTGGTACCACCCCGGTTCGAGCTGGCCCATCCGTGCGACAGCAAAAGCTACCGCTTAGCTCTACCACTGTTAAAGAAGAAAATGGCAGAACAACGTCTGCCTGGTCAGCTAGTTTACAGTATATTTTATAGAATTATTATGAAAATGTTTAGAAACAGCATGGTAGCAATTACCTCATACCCAGGGGTTATCATTATATTATATTATAGTCATATACTCTTTAGTAGTATAATAAGATAATAACCCTTACTAGACAATTTTTGTTGTTAAAAAATTTAAACCTTTGGATAGAAAAGGTCTGAATATTTAAACGTAGTAGTAACTGGTAAAGTGAAGTAACTAATTATTAGCTCTAGTCAATAACAAATACACATGACTGAAAACTTGCCAAAATTATTATGTTTCTTGGCAAAGTATGTAGTATGTATGTATATATTATAGTATATACGTATGTTCTTTTTAAACTTTGGGTGAATCTACTAACCCATATCATCTCATGTGTATTGTAAGAAGTCAAAAAAGTAAATCTAAACAGAAGGGCAGCAACATATTCTTGATAACTGCGGTTGGCAACTTGCCTGCCCATGTGGCAACTACCTGACCTAAAACCATATTGTGATGGCGAAAGTATGTTATTTTTTCCAAGTACTTTACGAGCACATTGTTCATTATGCGTTCAAGTATTCTGGACAAGGCAGACAGCACTGTTATAGGTTTTTAATTATTGGCATGGTCTCTGTCTCCACCCTTATAAATCAGTAATCCATTTTTTAAAAGCCTTTTCCAGAATTTTCCAGTTGTGAGAGCAAGATTGCAGATATATGTTGGGGGTGGGACAAATACATTAAAATGTATTTTAAGGAGATTAGAGGTAGATTAATATTGCATCCCAACCCACAGCCCAGTCATTATGGAGAGATATTATTAATCTTGCAACCTCATACTCATACGTTGGTAACAATACCTTGGACAGTGAATTGTTGTTAAAGGCTTTTTTGTTGACTCTCTAAGTCCACCCAATATCTTTTCCACGAGATGTTTACCTATGTTAGCGAAAAAATCACTAACTGAATTAACAGATAGCTACAGAGTGGATGATAAGGTTAATAAGTTATGGGCTGAATTTTCTTTTTTTTTTGACCTGTTTGTTATGTTATTTATTGCTCCCCATAATTGATTAGGATTATTACCAGCTTTATTAGTTAATTTTGTTCATATTCCAATTATATTTTTTATCGGCGCTTCACCAGGTAATGCTAAAGAGAGAGGCCATCCAAAAGCAAGTAACGTGTCTACGTTCCTTCATAGATATAGAAGGTGCTTTTGACAGAACGAACTTCTCCAGCATAAAAAGTGCACTTAGTAGACATAAAGATGAACAGGCACTGTTTGACTGAATAGTAAACATGCTCAGTACACGAACAATAAAGATTGCTGGTGAATCTCAGACAATCCAGATTAAGAAAGGCTGCCCACAGGGTGGGGTTCTTTCACCTCTCCTGTGGAATATGGTGATAAATGAACTCATCAGTAAATTAAATGCCAATCATTTCTACACAGTAGGTTATGCTGATGACCTGACAATATTGGCCTCTGGAAGGACAGCAAGCATGGTGTGCGAGCTGACCCAAGCGGCTCTCCTTATAGTGGAGAAATGGTGCAGGGAATACGACTTAACCGTAAATCCAAATAAAAGAGTTCTAGTAATGTTCACACAAAAACAAATACTGAATAGCTATCATCTCCCAAGTCTTTTCAGCACAAAACTCCAGCTATCCTCCGAGGTAAAATATTTAGGTCTCACCTTGGACAGTAAACTCAACTGGAATAAACACATAGAAAACAAAATCAACAAAGCTAGTATAACTTTTTGGCAATACAGAAACATGATTGGCAAAAGATGGGGTCTGACAGCAAAAATCATACTGTGGCTATACAAAACTGTAATTCGACCCATGATGACATACGGTGCTCTGGTATGATGGACCAAAACAAATGAAGCCACCACTATAAAGAAGCTTCAGTGTTACCAGAGACTGGCATGTTGGCTGCCACAGGCTGCATAAGAACTACTCCAACAGCAGCTTTAGAGTGCTGGAGCTAACCCCGCTTCATCTACACATACAACAAGAAGTGACTTTAGCTGCCATTAGACTCAAGATCTTAAATCTTTGGAGTAAGAATAGATACCCTCATACAGGCATAATTGATAGAATTTACTCAAATATTCCTATTCTATTTATTCCTATCTTGCAAGCCAAGTACGATAAGATCCATAAACAATTTGTATTTGATAAGAAGTATAAGATACAATAAAACCAGCCAGCTGGAGGGAGTAAGCCCAAAAGAGTTAAGAGTCTTCACTGATGGTTCTAAAACAAATGAAGATGTAGGATCTGGAACTTTTTCTGAAGACCTGAACATCCACATATGCACACCGCTGGGTACGTACAACACAATCTTTCAGGTGGAATGTATGGGTATCATAAGCGGCCATAGCAATAGATACTAGAAAGATTAATGACTTCTCCATCAGAATACTGACCGACAGTAGGGCGGTACTACAAGCCCTGAGCTGCAATGTGGTGAGTTCAGGACTAGTAAATGAATGCCACTAACGCGTAAATGAGGTATGTAAACACAACTATGTAACTCTGCAATGGATAAAGGGGGGACACAGTGGATGCAGAGATAACAATGCAGCAGACGAACTGGCCAGAAGAGGATCGGCTCTGGCAACTATAGGATCGGAACCAATCATACCAATCCCCTTTGGTAATGTTGGTTCACTGGTACATAGACACTACACTAATCAACATGCTCAACTTTGGAAAAATCTAGTAGACTGTAGACAAGCTAGGGAGGCTCTGTCTGAAATAAACAATCATTTAACCAAGGTTCTAAGGAGACTGAACCAGCCACAGATCAGGATGGTAACAAGTGCTATCACAGGAGACGGCAACTTTAACAAACATTTATTTACCATAGGTGTTACGGACAGTCCTCTGTGCAAGGCATGTATGGGGGAGGAAGAGACGGCGCGCCACGTGTTGTTGACGTGTCCGTAAGTCGCTGTATGGGTGAATATACGCTATTTGAATTCCAACTGTCCATAGACAAATTTTATGTTAAACATAATGTATTATAGTTACTGTATGCTTGAGAAATAAAGAATATCGTCTATTATTTGGCCCACGCAGTCAATTCACAATAATTGTTTAATTTAAGGCATTTATAGTTTAAAATAGTTAAAAATGTATACTCCCCTGGCCTCCCCTATTACTAGATTGTATAATTTTATGGCCATATGTATTATATACTTAAGCCTTTATGTTTTCTTTTAACATGATCATACGCCTAAATAAACATCGAAACATATTTTATCAAAATACATTGTAAAAATATTTATTAACATTAAAAAATTTATCTTATTTTCACGTCCCGTAACAATTATGTCACCTCACCTGGCGAAACTGAAAGACTAAAAATTTGACATAAAACCGCTAAATTATGTTTTTGAGCTTAAACTACACGCGTAGTACAGTGTGAAGTTCAAAGTAAGCTAACGGTGATGAGCAAAACTCAAATAATATTGCGTCAGTTTTGGATTCACTGTAAGAAAGCGTGTTTGTGCCAGTCGTTGGAGTATTTCCCTTGGTAAGTATACGTTTTTGTATTTTGTCATTACGAAATTGTAAATTTGCACAATGCAATGTTTATTTTGTGTAGATGTCATGTATTACGTTAAACTGTGGTCAGAAAAACAATCGATGTTGTTTTCGTAGGTTGTGTGCGATTTTGTCACTTCTCTGGCGTCACTTCTCTGGCATATTTTAAGCCAGGGGAAATACAACCTTCCCAGAGAAGTGATAAAATTTTGTTTCGTTGATATTTACGGTTATAACGCTTCAATTTATTTCTTCTATGTACTCGAGCATAATTGGATATCATGGCAAATGTTAAAAAGAAGCAAACAAGGGAAGAAAGGCTTGTAAAAAAAACATCAAGATAAAAAATTACGCTACCAAATAATTATACATGAAACGGTTAAAAGTGTTGAATTAACTGAAAAATACAAACAGAAAAATAAAAAAAGGAAAAAGGACAAACTAAAAGCATTAATGATATGATTGAAAGGGAACAAAGGGCTGTTAGAATTTTTATAGGATAGGGTGACAAACGAGCACACAGTCCACCTGATGGTAAGTGGTTGCTGTGGCCCATATACATCTACATTTATCCTCGTTTGCGAATCAAAACGCAGATGCGTTGTCACCCGTGAGGACTAAGATGGAATGCCTCTTTTCCAGTAAAAAGGGTCTCCGGTTCTCTATATTCACTATACGAAACACAGCACCGTTAAGCTGCTATTTTACGCTGGTATTCTGTCAGAGCGTGGTCTTTCCCAGGTCGAGCCGACCCATTCGTGCTACAACTATACTACTAATATAGCTGCAGCATGGCTCTACCACGTAAAAAATAGAGGAATATGGGGAGAGAAGACTAAAAAGTTACACTACCAGAAACTATCAAGTAACATCATCTGCGTCTGATAATGAAAACCGACCTCCACTTCCACAAAGCAATTTAGCTCTGGCTGCTAAAAGACGATCAGAAAGTCAAAATAAAGTTATAAAATTATTGTTAAGTACAAAATAAAGTTATAAAAAACAAAAATATGAAATAACGTCAAAAAGTACATTAGTAACGAAAGAAACTTAAGCACATCGAAAAACAGAAGAAGGAGTTCTAAGTGATATCGGAGAGACATGTATACGAACCCTTGACAAATTTGTCGCTTCAGGAACTAACATACACATACATACAAGACTTTGCTAAGGAATTAGAAAAAAAAATTGCCCCAGCATTTATATTTTTGTGATACACGAAAAAGAAATTGATTTACAAAGGAAGATAATTGAAGATAATCGACCGAACATTAAACCTTTTGCTGGTACAATAAAAGTACATCAAGTCCGATAAGAAATAAGAAATAAGAAATATCTTATTTGCAAGAAACGTGGTAACAGGAGGTGGTGAATAAGTACAATGTAGCCGAACACATTTCACCGTTTGTGCTATGCTAGTTATTAATATCATGCACAAAGTCAACGAATTAATTATTTTCCAGTATACAATAAAAAATAATTATTATCAGTGAAACCGAGGAACCTTTATGAGCGGCACGTTGTACATCAAGAGCTTTCAGCTGCTTTGGTAGCAACTTTTGCCCTCACTTCCACTTAGACGACATTAAATACACCCAAAATGATAAAACCAAATTGCATGTTGCTGCAGTATACACCGATTCTGCGGAAATTGTGCGAAACAAAATGATTCCACAAACACACGACGACGCGGCTATGATTGTCAAGAACGGTGAATTTATACTTGTGGAATACCAGAGTAATAATAAAATATATATAGATAATTATGCTGGCGTACATATGTCAGATTTTGCTGAAGAAGAAGGATAGATCAGGGTTACTTTTCTAAAGATCTCCAATGAAGATGGTACTCTTTTTAGAATATCTGTCTCATGTTAATTGGGAACAGATCTTGACCATACTACCAGTGCCAAATATACTTATAATAGTTAACAGATTATTCTACAAGTTTCCAGAGCCAGTTGATGCATTTGAAAAGTAAATAGTTGATTGTTTTTATTAAAGTAAAATATATTAATTTAGTCGAAATTATTGATTCTGTGCTTTGCAAAAAATTTAAGTTTTTATTTATACTGTGTATTAATAATTTTTAAGTTTATTTGTTTAGATAGCCCCGATAATGATAGGTGTTTCACTAGATAATACTATTGTTTTGTTTTGTTAGTGAAGTTAACTTTTTTTTTTGTTTAATTTAGAAGTTTTATTTAGATACGCCTAAAACGTTGCTTTAAGTTTTTGAACATTTTATAATTAAAATTGCTGTAATTTTTATATTAAATAATTACTTTAAATCTCAGATGAGACTGATAAGTAGAAAATATTAATTCCATTATTTGATTCGGGCATTTGAAACTTAAGCATTAACAAACCATTAATATTAAAAATTAATTTGTTGAAAGAAGCTGAAGAAACTGTTAACACTGAATGTATCTAATATATTAAAAAATATCTAGACTATAATTTATATATGTTTTATTCCCCTTTCTTACCTAATAATCAATGGATTGTTCACTACCCTGTATTAATTTGTCACTACTCTGCCAATAGTGTCACTCCCCTGATATTATATTTTCCCCTGGTGCTTATAAAATTCAAAAAAATGGAAAAATCTTCTGGCCCGTATCATTACAAATGCACAAATAGTGTCAAATAGTGATATTATTAATATTGAATTAAACAGACTACATTTCCTTCAGGGACACAAAAAAATCAAATACCGTATATTCACCCGTATACAGGGCTAAACATCTCGGCACGCCGGGATCACTCCCCGAAGTTGTTTGCAACATCAAAGGATTGTTGAACTTCTTTGGGGAGATTTCATAGCTCGAATAAATACATTATTCCTGCCCACACGCAAAATACGCACTTAGACGTGGAGTTGCGTAAAACAGCCCGTTTATTCAATTCAATTCATTTTTTTTTTGTTCATCAGAAGGATCAAGTTGGGGTTAGCAGGGTTAAGTTGCATGCTGTCAACAGCTGGCTGTTCGAGTGTTGCGAAGAATGCGCAGTGCGCATTATCTGCCCAAACAGAGTGTCGTCACAACAACTGAGAGGGAATGGAATCCTACATCTTGGCTCTATATGTACCTTGAAAGGAACGGATTCTACAATTTTTGCACACAATAATTTCATCAATAAAATTAATATTAGCGAAAACATAGAATTCCCAGAGGTGCCCATCTTAAACAAATTGATTAACACATCTAGCATTCGACTTAACACGCAATTACGAGCAGATGGTCAAGTACAAAAATGGTATTCACTTAATACGCAAATAGCGGAACTAAAGGTACAGTCTCGCAGTGAACTAAGCTTTCACTATGTACACCACTATATGCTTGGGTATATCATCACTGGCTTACTGTTGCAAGTGAACGATGTCTTCGCATTTCAGCAGTTAAAAGTGAGGTGTCGTCAACGCGCTACGGTGCCTTCGGGACACTCTAAAAGTTCGTCACACGACCAGAGGCAACCTGGGGAGGCTGCACACCCAGCGGACAGTGACAGTGCTAGTGAAGTGGTGGATGTGCGTCACGTACAAAGTGTTCCGATAAATATACGCGAATGAGTGATAATTGTCAATAAGGCTACCTCCCCTATGACTAATTGTTCATTTAAGTTTCAGGTACCTTGAATGAATGTATCGTGGACTGTAACCCATGAACTATTATATAACATTAAGTTGTAATATTAAGTCTATATCACATTGTTGCATCTAAGTAATCATTGTATCATCTATCACTCATTTACATTAGTTGTAACTATTAAAAAACAAAGAGTTGTTACTATAAAATCCTCTCCCTTGCGGTTATTATTTAATTATTAGTTAGTTGTTTTATTTTTCTTATTAGAGAGGCAGGTTGTAAGAGTTACTCGAACATCTTGTTTGTTATTAAGTAAAAATACATATGCATTGTAAACGCAGCAAAATTGTAACAGCTTTACCTTTATAAAATTAGTGTCCACTTAACACTCCATGGAATCGGTCGTTATCATATAATTTATCATTTATTATCAACATAATATTAAATTATCATTTTAAATACTAAAAGTGTAAACACCTCCTACATTTTTTTGTAGATATACATCTAATCTATTCTCGATTAAGAGTCAAAATGTAGATGTGTTGTCACCCCTGATGACTAAGATAGGTAGGATAATTACTATAATTACCATGAACCGGAGTTTGCCGACAGGAGGCTGAGCATACGGGATTCCCTTGAAACTGTAGTATGGAGAACCATCATTCAGCTTCTTTACTGAGCCAACCAGTTTGCCTTGTTTTATTGTCACTGTTGGACTCCTCTGAAAAAAAATGTCAGTAACTCAATTTACCGTTCAATTACCTTGCCACTTTTAATTAGAGTGACAAACAATACCTTCTCCCCTCGGACTTCTGTGCTCATCAGACGTGTTTTAAGACTAGTCCGCACTTATTTTATTTAAATTTAATTAAAATTGTGAAGTGTTAAATTCTACGAAATAATAGGAGCGCATAAACTAAAAGAAGCACGTATTATCACTGTGTGGTAAAGGTGAGTGAATCTAACACGTTATTCACTTACTCTGTGATAAGTTATAAATTGTGCACTACACACATACGCAAACTGCATACTTGTGCAACGATTACGTGCTTACGCGCAGTGCTTGAATATTCTGTTTGCCTGGTACTTGCCGTCGCTAACGCCTTGCTATTATGCCGCTTAAACGCACCCCTCCTACTACGCCAACCGCAATGTTGCATTGTAAGTCAGACTCTAATATCACTGACTCGGTGACAAATGCTACTAGTATTGCAGTGCCTACCGTTTCGCGCACGCAAGCTACGAGTGATCCTAACATTGCAATGCGGAAACGTAAGAGAGATACCGATATTACCCGCTCGGAAATTATGGAAATGTTTTCTGAGCTCAAAAAGGAACAAAACGATAAATTTAATGCCCTGATGGATAAAGTTCAGAGTGGCATTAACACCCACACAGAGCAAAATAAGGCTATTTCTAGTGCTATTGACTTTTTAAGTCAAAAATATGATGAGTTACTCTCAAGAATAAATTTATTAGAACAGGAAAAATCCACCAATCACAAATATATACAGACTCTGGAGATTAAACTGGAACAGTTAGAGCATCATCATCGCAGCTCGAGCATTGAAGTGCGTAATTTACCCAAAAAAATCGGGGAATCGAAAGAAGACCTGTTAAATATTATTAAAAAAGTTGGAGCTGCTATCAGTGTACCAATTCAACCTGAGGACGTCCGTGACGTCTATCGCATAAACACTAAGAAAGTAAAGAACCAACCCATAGTAGCGGAATTTTCAAGTGTGCTCTTAAAGAATAAAATAGTTGAATCCGTCAAGGCATTTAACACACAAAATACGACCTGCAAATTAAATACCTCTAACTTAAACCTTGATGGACCACCCAAACCAATTTTCGTCTCTGAGAGTTTGACAATTAAGGCAAAGAGACTCTTCTTTTTAGCCAGGGAATTTGCTAAGAATAATGCCTTTAAATACTGCTGGACATCAAGAGGTAAAATATATCTTCGGAAGGAGGATGGAGCACCATTTGTAAGGGTTAATAGCGAAACCGACCTAGAAAACATTAATAAAAAATGACTATATTTACTCATTTATACTATAAGTTATCATAAAATATGCATGTTTGATTGTTTTCAAAATTATATAAGTGTTTTTTGTTTAATTAGAACTTTTTTAACACTAATTTATAAACGTATTTCGCAGATACCTTTTCATATTGTACTATCACTGGTACCTGAATACATAACCTTAACATACATAAATGTGCATTTGCTTACATTTCATAATTCTTTACACAAAATTCACACTTACACACCACTTTTACACTTAAGATTAACAAATATTAAATACTTCAGTAATATGCTTCAATTTTTGGCCTCTCAACCTAGATATCTTATATTACTTTACTTTGCAATACCTATTTTTCAGAAATATGTTAATTGTTTTTGCGCAATACAACCGATCGCTATTTTATTCGAAACGGATGATAACTCTTTTATCACCCTCGGAGTGTACATATACATTATGGTAAAGTATTTTTCTCTAAGTGACTTAAACATCCTTAAATTTTTAAATTCGTATACTATTAGTAAACACACACTCGTAATTTGTATTTTGAATATACGATGCATTAATTATAGCTTTAAAATTAACATTATCACTCCAATTGTTTATTTTATACTATTAGTGAAAGAATTTGAGTTTAAATTGCACTATGGAACGTATTTAAGTAAATCCCAAATGCTTAGTTATGGGCACTTACTTATAGTGGTTGCTTTACATATTTATTGCACACAATTTAAATGTTTGGTCTTAATTACTAATATAATTAAAAGGCGATAGCACAAAAGACTTAAGCGATGATCTTGATCAATTTTCAATATCAAACTCATCACTACTTTATGATCTGGATAATTTGTCTAGGTTAATATCTAATCAAAATTGTAACTTAAAAATAATGCATCAAAACATTAGAAGCATAACTCGCAATATGGATGAACTTAAAGTTCTAATACATAGGACAGCTTTAGAATGGGACTTAATTCTTCTTACAGAATGTTGGTTGCCGTCCACCCACTATATTCCGATAATGGATGGCTATAACTATTGTAAAACTCTTAATAATGCAACCCAAAATGAGGGTGTAGTAGTGTATTTCAAAAAATCTTTGAATATAACCTGGCAGGAGTTGTCAATATCAGATTGTAATTCTATTTTTCTAAAAATATGTAACGACACTATAGTCATTGTAATTTATAGACCACCTGGATTTAAGGATCCCACAAATTTTATTGAATCGCTTAGTAATATGCTCGATCAATATTCACATTATAAAAACATAATTATTATTGGCGATATTAATATAGATATTGTTATACATAGTAAAGACTCGTACGCTTCATATTACTTAAATTGTCTAGCATCTAAAGGTATGTTGCCTGCCCACACCTTCCCTACCCATGGCAAAACGTGTCTAGATCACGTTATATTGAAAACAAAACTACAGTCAACCTGCTACGTAGCGGAGACTTCCATTACTGATCATGACACTCTTATATTTCTATTTGAGGCTACTTTGAGTACACGTAGTTTGCCACCAAAAATTAAAGAACGTATAAATTATGATAAATTAGATAGTTACCTTAGCACTTTAGACTTTAAAAGTATTTATTCTATGGTGGACGTTGACTTAGCGGCTACATTCCTGTTAGAATCCTTGAGTAATGCTTTCAAAATAAATACAAAAACAACTAAAGTTTCTAATCGCAAAATTATTAAAAAGCCCTGGATTACCCCAGGTATTTTGAGATGCTTAAGAAATCGTGACAAATTACACCAAAAATGTAAAAAATATCCGGATGATGACGTAATCATAACTACATACAAACGTTACCGTAATTACTGTAACGAACTACTTAAAAAATTGAAAGAGGAATATGAAAAATCAGAACTAACAGCAGCAGTTAAAATAAGTAATAAAAAGCTTTGGGACACAATTAAAATAGTCACAAATACGAATAAACAAAATAATAATGCCGATAAATTATTAAACAAAGCTGACCCCAAAACTTCAGTTAATTATGTTAATTCATTTTTTGTAAATATGGGTAAATCTTTGGCAGAAAAACACCACATTAATAACAACACTTCTAACATTTTCCCTATAAACACATATCAGCATTCCATAGTATTTCTTGACACGGACGAACATGAAATAGAGACAATTATTTTAAATATGAAAACTGATTGTAGCGTAGGTAGAGATAATATTTCCACTTTCCTTCTAAAAAGGTACAGAAATTTACTAGTCCCTCCCATTACATATATATGTAACCTTTCCCTTAAAACTGGTAAATTCCCCAACTGTTTTAAACTAGCTGAAATTCACCCTATTTACAAGAGCGGTGATGCGGGCTGTGTCAATAACTTTAGACCCATTTCCATTCTTCCCACTGTGTCAAAAATACTAGAAAAAGTAATCAACAAGCGCTTGACTAATTACTTAGAGAAACATAATCTGTTATCACATTGCCAATATGGATTTCGACCAAAACGTTCTACACAGGATGCAGTTCATGATCTAACTGATTTCATTGTTACAAACCTTGACAGTAAAAAGAAAGTAGTTGCTATATTCCTTGATCTAGCTAAAGCATTTGACACCGTCTCCGTTCC
This sequence comes from Parnassius glacialis, assembly GCA_033319125.1. Classification (NCBI taxonomy): domain Eukaryota; kingdom Metazoa; phylum Arthropoda; class Insecta; order Lepidoptera; family Papilionidae; genus Parnassius; species Parnassius glacialis. The sequence goes on along the minus strand of JAVANC010000021.1, from coordinate 51,079,211 downwards.
GCTTTTGTTGAATAGGCTAGAAGATCTTGGAATAAGAAATACACAGCTGAACCTGTTCTCTGACTATTTAACGGGTCGATATCAGAGGGTAAGGATTGGTGGTTGCTGCAGTGATGATCTTCCCGTATCATATGGTGTACCACAGGGTAGTGTACTTGGTCCAACGCTATTTCTTACATATATTAATTCCCTATGTAATGTAAAAATTCAAAATGGGAGGATCATTGCTTTTGCGGATGACATGGCTCTTCTTTTCCAGGCAGATACATGGTCTGAGGTATTTAACCTCGCACAAAATGGGTTTGATTTGGTAAATAAGTGGCTAAAAGAATATAAACTTACATTAAATGTCGATAAAACAAAATACATAGCATTTACTACAAAAAACATCAATGTACCTGAATTAGAATACTTCCACATTACAGCTCACTGTTGCTCCCAAATTGATAGCTCTTGCTCCTGTCCTACACTCTCTAGAACGGATTGCATAAAATATCTCGGCGTAATGATAGATAACACCCTTAGCTTTCACTTTCATATTGGCCTCTTATGTACAAGGATACGTAAGTTAATTTATATTTTTAAAAATCTAAGACGTGTTGCAGATCTTAATGTAATAAAAATGGTATATTTTGCACTGTGTCAATCATTGTTGACATATTGTATTACCATCTGGGGAGGCGCACCTAAAACAACCATATTGCAATTAGAAAGGGCCCAGAGGGCGGTACTAAAAGTTAGCAATTCTCTACCATTCCTTTTCCCTACAACTGACCTTTATCAACAGTGTAGTGTCTTATCTGTTCGCAAATTGTTTATATTACACACTGCGCTACTACAACATTCTATGATACAGTATGAGTCCTCCAATAATGACAAACGAAGGAAATATGTAGTTTGTCCCAGTAAATGTCTAAGAACCCAATTTTCACATAGATTTTTCTGTTTCCTGGGAGGTTACCTTTATAATAAATTGAATAAACGTTTATCAATTTACTCTCTAACAAAATATGCATGTAAACAAAAATTACAGAAATGGTTGCTGAATATCGATTATAAGGCTGCTGAAAATTTACTGACTGTATTATCCTAAGAACACATACCTAATACAAACACACACACACCACACACACAAACATACACACACACACACACACACACACACACACACACACACACACACACACACACACACACACACACACACACACACACACGCACGCACACACACGCACTATTTTTATTTATATAGAAATAACTTTAAAAACCCATATAGAATAATTCCTTGTGGTATAATTGAAAATGTAAATATTATGTGCAATTCGTTAGGGTGAGGGCCTGGTGATCTATAACACAGGGATTACCCTAGTATGGACACCAGTCTCTCACAAAGGTTACAAATTGTCTGCAACCGTATTATTTACCTAAGTAATAATGTGAAATTTTATACCTTTGTGAAGAGGAAATAAATATGATTTATTATTATTATTATTATTATTAATAAAACGAAGTAAGTGAATTTTGTAGCTATAGGCATCTACAACAAACTGACTTAAAAAGAAGATGTGTTTACTGAAGGATAAGATAAAATGCATTACAGTCTTCATTTTCTACTGACTTCAACGGAGATAATACTCAATTCAACTGTTTTTTTTTATGTGTGTTACCTCATAATTTTTTTCTGGCTGATCCAACTTCGGTGATTTTTTTTTTATTTGAAAGCTGGTGCTTATCATGTGGTCCCATATAAATTTGATCAATGTCTGACCAATAGCTTTTGAGTTATTCTTAATTTATATTGAAGTAAATTGTGCAAAATTTTTAATTTGAAATTATACTGGCTCTTTATAACATTCAAGCCAGGACACGTGCATAAATAGGCAAGATGATGGTAGGCTGGTAAGAATGGTAGAAGTCTATACATTGTTACATGAATAATACATTTTCTACCAACTTCAAACAGGAGGAGGTACTCAATTCAACTATATTTTTTTCATGTGTTACCTCATATTTTTTTTTCTGGCTGAACTGATTTCGATGATTCTTTTTATATTTCAAACCTGCTGCTTCATATGTGGTCCCATATAAATTTGATCAAGGTTAACCAATAGTTTTTGAATTATTCTTATTTATTCATATTAAAGTCAGTAGTACAAAATTTTTAATTTTAAATTATACATTACTACATTTAACATGTATTACCATATAGTGGCAGTGTAAGAATATCCACTACCCTATACCGTCCAGTGGTTATCTTAAGGGGCAAACAGAGGGAAACAAATGAAATGTGCAGCAGTATCTCTCTAATAACAACTAAAAACTGCGGCAGCTAACCCACTTGCCAGCATGTCAACTATCCCTCCTATGAGGCAATCTATGGGACAGGCCTTTGTTCAGCAGTGGACTTTAGTAGGCTGTAACAGTAATGGTAACATTACTACATTAATATATTACTACATTGTACAGACATGTATATCCTGTAAGTGATTTAATGCTTCATGGTGCATGGTTCACAGTTGCATGTGCAAATACATTTCCATATGCTACTGGTTTGACATCATCCACTGAGCCAATCTCTCATTCAGCCCTACATTTTCCATTTAAGATTACACAGAATTGATTTGAGTATAGCAGAAAATCATTACTTTAGTTTAAATGTGAAGTGTACATAGCATAACATTTGGTACATTTCATTGGGTACTGTATTTTGTACAGGGGATATTAATATTTCAAACAGTAGTTTTACTGCATTTTTTTTTACAGAGTATTGGTGACAAACAAGCACACAGTACACCTGATGGTAAGTGGATGCTGAGGCGCATAGACATCTACATTTATCCTTGATTAAAAATCAAAATGCAGATGCGCTGTCACCCCTGAGTACCAAGATGGAATGCCTCGTTTCCAGTAAAAATGGTATCCAGTTCTCTACACTCACCATACGAAACAGGAGAACGATGCTGCTATTTTACGCTGTTATTCTGTAAGAGCGTGGTCATACACCGGTCAAGCTGACCCATTCACACTACAACCATAATATAACGGTTGAAAACAATGATATAGCACAATAACATTTGACTACTTAACATCAGGTGGGTTGTTTGTTTCCTTGCTACTTTGGATAAGATATAAAAGAATATCAGATCTTATCACACAGTCAAACTGGAAAAAATAACCAATAAATAAATTTACAAAACAAAAGAAATTTTAATTCATTTTTACCCTTTCAATTCAATAATTAAACACAACATCACAAAATGTGACTGATGATATTTGTAAATGCGTTTAAAATTATATTCATTCTAAACATGTATAGTACCTATTTCCAAGAATTACATGTTTATTAACATCTTGGTGTTTAGTATTTTAGAACTCTTTCTATTTTATATATTTTGCTAATAACTTCATAGGTCTTTACCATGTTTCTATTCACCATGATTATATTCATAAAATTACATTTAATATTTATAAACGCTAAATACATAAGTAATAAGAAAAATTATGTAATCTATAGGACATTTCTTAATGATATTTTCACTGACAAATTAGAGAATGTTCAACTCACCATGGTGATTGCAGTGCTAGTGTTTTTTGCGAAATGCTTGAAAACTGCACGCACTTGGGTAGCAAACTTAGAACTGATCAAAAACATACCAAAAGAGAATATAATCACTATGTTTACCCTCTCCGTAGGAGTAATAGTGTTCTGTGATATTTACACATTGAACATAACCATCAACACTTTTTGCGTATTGTTTATAACTTAGATTTTTTTTATCGCTGATTATTTCTTATGATTTCAATATTTAGACTTGTAATATAATTATAAAACGTTTGTGCTCTGTGAATACTGATTATAATATTCTTTGCTTTTCCATTATTATTTTATACATCCTACATATGTACCTATTACAGAAAAAAATTAGCAAACAATGAGGGCATCTACAACTTTTTCTGCCACCAGGGCGGCGCCACTTTACAGTGAGGTAAAATATTTGACAGATTTCATAGCGGGGACGATAATTTCTTAGGAAAATGTAATCTTTTAAGGTTTCTTTCTGTATTATTAGTTATATTTTATTTTAATTACTTTAGAAATGAATAAACCAAACTGTAAATATAACTAAAAGACTACTTTAAAAAAAAAGAGTTATAATGTGCAAAAAATTAAAAATCAAACCACTGACGCATTGTATTATATATTAATATAATACTCTAGATAATGCTAAACTATTATTCAAAACTAATTTCTGAATTAACTGACACTATGTAACAAAAAACTTTACCTCAGTCGCTACTAGCGACATCTAGTGAGTGGAAGATTATTAGCCCTCATTGTCGGTGTCATAGATAAATATGTATGTAGCAAGTTAGTCGGTGTCGGTGTCGAGCTGTCGAATAATTAAAAGTTAAAGTTGACAGTGTTGCCAACTGCTAAACTGGCTCTCCACCACTTCTAAATTCTAAAACTTTAAATAATCTAAAAACCATGAATAAATTGCGATCCTACTCCACCAAAAAGAGTTGCTTATTATGAAAATAAGTAATAAGTATGTTAGAATAGAATACAATAGCATCATTTCCATTAAAAAATAGATTACAAGAATACAAGGAACCCTTATAGTTTCGTCATGTCCGTCCCTCTATCCGTCCGTCCGTCCGTACATCCGTCCATCCCTCCGTCCGCGGTTTTGCTCAGAGACCCTAGGTGCTACAAATCTGCAATTTAGCATAGTTGTAGATATTAATCACGCTTAGAAAACTGTGAAATAAAATCTTTAAAAAATATCTTTAATTTAGGTACTTCCTACACAAGTAAATGGAAGATATTTTTTTTTTACCCATCTATTCCATCATGTGAGGTATTATTAGATAGGTCTTTCAAAAATACAAGGGGCGTGGAACAACATATTTTCGATTCAGGGGTTCGTTCGCGAAATATTTAACTTTTAATTGGTATTTTTCATAAGTCATGTGCCCCCCCCCCCCCTCCTAACAACTAAATCGTTGTTTCTGGAAATGTGATAAGTATAGGCGATAGTAGTATATATAATGAAGTTAAAAGGAAAACTATCATAGCTAAGTGGAATTGAGAAGTTACCGAGTAATAGTCGACCACTTATAAAATGCACTTGGATTAGTAAAAATGTCGTGACAACTCCATAGAAAATGACCAAAAACTAGCTGCATTATAACTTTGTAATTTTTTTGTAAACTGTTAAAAATAAGCATTTTATATGAAGAAAATAACTTATATGCATTACCACTATGGCTTTACTTTTTCATTTGCGGGATAAGCAGGGAGCATGTTTTTTACTTACTTATTATTTCAATTATTTTTTAGTTAGTAGTTATTGTAGGCCTCATTCAAAGTATTCATACAATCATATAGGCTCATACAGTTTCATTCATCACGCTTTTGGCTTACGCGGGCAACCCTCGATCTTAGGGTTGCACAGCAAGGAATATATAGATAGATCGTAAACAATGATCATATGCCAAGGTACAACCTTGGCATCTGAATGATTTGATATAAATTGAAAAAAAAAATTGAATACTCCCTATAAGTATGATTTTAAAATAAGTCCTTTAGTTACGATCTTCCTATTTTCATCGTTACAGTGGTCAAACCGCGGACTCACTTATTATGCTCATTATCAAAAAAGCCCACATTTTGTGACGGGCAACTACGGAATCCTACCTCTACATTGTGCGTGGCCCGACACGCACTTGGCCAATTCTTTTTTTTACTTTTAGTTGGAAAAACATCTGTCCTGTGAAGAACCACCAATAAATTCAGCGGGACTTTTTTAAATAAAATTAATTTACAATACATATATTGTTATATACAATTAGTATGAAGACATTCGAAACGGCATGGTAGCGATCATCTCATGCCCAGGGGTTATTATCAATTATGTACTCTTTACTAGTATAATTACATTGACAAAACAATTTTTAATTAATAAAAATTTTAAACTTTTTGATAGATAAGGCCTTAGATTTGATAAATAAGGAATACTAATTAGTTACCTTTATGATTGCGATCTATGAAACAAAATATTACATTTCTAAGTACTCGTAATAACCAATCAATCAACATACAACAAGTCAACACTGAGAATATAAGACAGGTCGGTGGTGCAGTAACTTAGCAATAAGTAGCGCACGGAACGTCTATTCGTATGACCTACGATTAATTTTTCCGGGTCCGTATGTTTGTCCTTGTGTAATTTATGTATATGTAAACTGCCCCTACGATACAGGAGAAAATCCTAGTGTGGAGTTAACGTTATTTAATAAAAGATTTTTTTTAATATTATTTGATTAAGTGCTATTTTAAACTAAATCATCTTCTTCAGATGAGTCATTTTTTTCGGCACCATCATCATCGATTTACATCATGATCGTTACAATTGTACCACAAAATTTGCATTTCGGCACTTGACCCGTAGTACTATCAATTACTTGAAGCCAAGAATCCCGAAACTTTCGCTTATACTGTGGTTTCGGCGTAGTGTCATACATCACTCGCGAAAAGAGTACAATACTGTGTTTAGTGAGCTACTATTTATACGAGGGAGCCCAGCAAGTAGTGTAGCCACCAGAATGGATCATTTGATATCACGTCATATCTGACGAATCAGTATTGTCACAGTACAAGTAAATACTCCTGATAATGGTTGATTGATAATTTTTCCTCTTATTGAAACTGAATTCTACTAAACCACTAGAAAAAACCACCTACCTTTAAAAGCAATATTTCTCGACTAGAAGGAGCCAGGAACCACCAGTTTTAGGGGAAAATCTACTAAGTGCGCAACACTGGTTGGAGAAAGTTGAAAGTTTACGTTTTTAAAGGCAACAGGATCGATGCCCATACAGCGTAGTCTGACCTTCATTTTACGTTTCGCTGATGTTATAACATTGACAAATTTTTGAAGATTTTGACAACCATTATTTTTTCATATTTGGCTAATTTTCTCATAACAGTAATTAATTGTTCACGTTTTTAAATAGCATGATATAGTCACATAAGCCTATTAATCTTCTTCTTCTTTATTAAATATTATAAAAATCAATTGCTGTCCGTTAGTCTCGTTCACAGCTATAATAATAGAGCGCTAAAACTCGAACAGTTACAACATTCACAGCTTTACCCGGTAGGTGTCGCTTTTGTAGAAATTCAGAAATCACCATTTTTGTCTTAAATTAAATATACCTACATGAATAATGTAGCTTTGAAGGTTTGATTTCCCAATAGTCCTTAGGCCCGGCAGCCAGGCTGCGGCAGCCAGTCGAACATATGACGGTGTATGGGAGCCCGCGCACCTAAGCAGCCACGAACTCCCGGCTGGGGCAGCCAGAAAAGCGTGCCCGATTGCACGGCAGCCCGTTGGCTGCGCGCAAGAGCGAGCACGGCAAATGTATGTGGCTGCCGTCAGTCACCGCGGACATGTCGTAGCAGCCAGGCGTATTTTTTGTTCAGTAACCACAAAAGCAGTGTAGTGGCGGTCAAGAATATCCACTACCCCATATCCTCCCGTGGGTTTCGTAAAAGGCGACAAAGGGAAACAGGCAGGAGATGGGCAGCAGCATCTTCCTGATAATAGCCAAAATTTCAATAAAAAAACTGCGGTTGCCAACCCGCTCGCCAAGCGTGGCAACTATGGCAAATACCCCCCAATGACTAAAGCAACAAACAGACGGCCCCCTGTCCCCGGCGGCCCCGCTATTCCTGGCTACGGTGGCGACCATGGTAATGGCGGGGCAGGGGGTGCTAAGAATCTCCGGTGGAGGTTCGGTTGCCACTGTTCTAGAAAAAAAACCGGCAAAGTACGAGTTGGACTCGCGCACTGAGGGTTCCGAACAAATCTGTAGGTATATAAGTTTCAAATTATTAAAAATACTTTTATTAAATGATATAACTAAAAATTTATGCTTTTCGCAATTTTTCCTTTATCTGTGCTATAAAACGTTGCTTCGTACCAAATTTCAAGATTCTGAATTCACGGGAAGTACCCTGTAGGTTTTGATTCCCTTGCGAATGTCGTAAATTTACGGCATAAACGGCTGTATCTTTTGATTGCGTTGGCTAAGAAGTTTGATTTTTTCACAGCGCTAAGAGACAGTAGACTTAAATATTTGATATGAATTTCAGCTTGATACCTCCACGCGTTCCTGAGAAAAAGGGTCTTGACAGACATACAGACAGACAGACAGACAGACGGACAACAAAGTGATCCTATAAGGGTTCCGTATTTTCCTTTTGAGGTACGGAACCCTAAAAAGGATGAATCCAATGTCTTTTAGCATTGCGTTTTTTACGAAATACGCACAAAATTACAAGTTCTTCCACGTCCATATCCCTCGAAGAAAAGGTCACAACTTGCCGTCCATTGGCTGCTTAGAAGTGGCTGCTCAAATATTTCGGCCGCCGCAGCCTGTCTGCGCAGCCAGGCTGCCTAGTGCGTGAGGGGCCTTAGAGGTGACAGCGCATCTGTAGTCTTTGAAGTTGGCTGCCTTAACCACTTACCATAAAGTGGACTGTAAGTTCTTTTGTCACCTTTTATAAAAGAAAGCTAACTGTCTTAATTCACCATCGGACAACCAGACGCTCGTCCAGTTTCCATTCCTTTTTTGTCAACATACCACGCATTCGAAACAAACGCTTTGCTTTATCGTTCGTAACGCATACAGTAAAGGTGTGGAATATTAGTCATCTTAGATCTAATTTTAATGAGGGTGTCGTAAAAGCAAGAGTGAACATGCTTCTGTTTAGCTAAGTCAATGCGTTTTAATAGCTTCGGCTGCATCACCACTTACCTTTAGATGGGATAGTAGTCAAACACTGACTTATATTTAAAAAATGGTTACTACTGCCATTTGGTTACCATCTGACCGGATTTCAATAGCCAAGACCGGACTCCACCTGGATTTCAGTACAGACAGGATTTTTACCACACTGACTATACTAAAGAACTACAGGCATGTGTATGTGTGTATGCATATTTCTAGCACATTATTTGTAGAAATAGTGGAGAAATCAACTTTTTTAAAACTGTTGGTACTGGCTAAATATATCAGTGGAAATAAAGCGTAGTTATAATACTAATATATAGAGCACCGGCCAAAAAAAAATATTTTTAAAATTTTTGTCTGTCTATCTTACTGTTCATCTATTTGTTCCAGGTAATCTCCGAAATGGTTGGACCGATTTTGACGGAACTTTCCCTGCCAGATAGCTGATGTTATATGGAGTAACTTGGGGTACTTTCATTTCAGAAAATTAGGGTTTCGCGCAAAACAATTAAAATCCACGAAATTTCACGCAGACGATGTCGCGGGGAATAGCTAGTAATAAATAAAAATAAAAATAATAATTGATTACATGTAGCTAATAATTGATTTGTACAATCATTTGATAAGTGTACTAAGTATAACGAAATATACGAAAGAACATAGGAAATAATTATTTGACTCTTCAGAGCAAAATATAGTAGGTATAGGGTAGTAGAATATAATTACAATGATATATATGTTTTATGACTTACAATCATCAATAAAAATTAAAAAAAAAAACTTTCTTGTTGAAAAATACAAAAAAACTGAGTTTATTATTGCTTATATTTATGTTTACGAGGATGATAAGACTCCTTTTCTGCCTAGAAATCCATCTGGGTAGGTTCCCCCTCTTAATTTTTTCATAGCTTGAAGTTTGTTTGAAGTTGGCTGCAGGTGTGCTGTACCTGTAGCTGCCACTTTACCATCAGGTAGACTGTTAGTTCGATTTTACTACAGTTTTATAAAAAAAGCGTCGAATTATCGCACAAAATGATGTCCTCGTAGAAGGAACAACGAAAAAAACTTTGCAGGCAAGTATCTCTTATGCCTCATATCATCATTACAGCCCTTCACAAGTCCATTGCTGAACATAGGCCTCCCCCAAGGAATGCCACAAAGCACGGTCCTGAGTCACCTGCATCTATCGACTTCCTGCATGTCTTACCAGGTCGTCACTCCATCTAGTGGGGGGACGCCCTACACTTCGTCCGCCGGTACGAGGCCGCCACTCGAGAAACTTTATTCCCCATCGGCTGTCGGTTCTTCGAGCTATATGGCCGGCCCATCGCCACTTCAGCTTACTAATCCGTTGGGCTATGTCGGTCACTCTGGTTCTATTGCGGATAGCCCTCTCCATAGCTCGTTGAGCGACCTTGAGCTTCTTCATCCGGCCAGCAGTAAAGAACCACGTCTCAGTACCAATAGTCATCACTGGCTACACGCACTGGTTGTACAGTCTCGTTTTCAAGTTTTGAGGTATACCTGACGAGAAGATGTGCCGTAATTTCCCGAACGCTGCCCAACCGAGTTGAATCTGCCGAAGTTGGACTTACCTAGTCGGACTGTTTGTCCCAGGTAAACATACTCGTCAACAACTTCGAGCTTAGTGCTCCCAACAACTACCGGCATAGGTGTGACATGGACATTAAACATGATCTATGTTTTGTCCATGTTCATCTTAAGACCCGTTGGGAAACACTATTAAGGTCATTGTGCATAATGCTTAGGTCCTCTAGCGATTCTGCCATAAGGACTATATCGTCGGCAAATCGAAGGTGAGTGATGTACTCGCTATTGATGTTGATACCGTATCCTTTCCAGTCCAGAAGTTTGAAAACGTCTTCCAATGCAGCGGTGAAGAGTTTCGGGGATATAATGTCACCCTGTCTTACACCTCTCTGCAATTGGATAGGTTTAGTACTCTGGATCTGTACTCGGATAGCCATCGTAGCCCTACTGTACAAGCACTTCAGCACTTCGATATACTGACAGTCTACTTGGCATCGCTGAAGGGACTGCAGCACCGCCCGAATTTCGACGGAATCAAAGGCTTTCTCATAGTCCACATACGCCAGACATAGTGGCAAATTGTACTCTTCGGACTTCTGTACAATTTGCCGAAGGGTATGTATGTGGTCTATGGTGCTGAAGCCTTTTCGGAAACCGGCTTGTTCGGGAGGCTGGAAATCGTCAAGTCTGCGCGCGAGACGATTCGTAATGAACTCTCGAAAACTCGTTTAATATATATGTAGAAAGGGTAATTGAGTATAGTACAGAGATTAATTTTATACCATATACTAGGAACGGAATACGACAAGCGCACCGTTCCACGTCAGAGCCAAGATTGTCCTAACGGCGGCCGCGCCGTCCGTTTTATACAAGCAAACCGAGCGCCACTGCAGGTGCAATGGTGTAGGTGTGCGAAACACGTGTTATTTACAAGAATTCTGTCTAACTGCACCGACGGCTACCGCGCCGCACGTGCAATGGTGCTGGTCCCGTCACGGCCATACTGACATGCGTGCGTCCTCGCACGCGCTCCATCACAATTTTAGTTATCTCTAGACAAAAAAACATCGTTCGACTATCCTGACATAACAGCGTCTGGTCCGGTCTATGTTGACCCTTCAGACTTGGGTGACAATCAGTTTTTTTCCGGCAGTAAGCCCTACAAAACTTTTATCAACTTTATGCGAGATCGGAATGATTAGTCTGTAGCTTTTCTATTTTCTCTTATTTTTTTTCAAGTACTGTTTTCGCTAGTCCGGAATCACTATTCCCTATAGCCATATCATAGGACCGGCACAAAGCCCTGCAATGATAGTAAGAACTGTTTTTTTTTCTTACTCTTTCTTTTTTTCAAGTACTATTTGCTAGTCCGGAATCACTATTCCCTGTAGCTATATCATTGGACCGGCAAACGCCCTGCAATGATAGTAAGAACCACGTTTTTTTCTTACTCTCTTTTTTTTCAATTCAGTATAGAATAGGTACAGACCAACCATAGCGCAAACATGTCCCTGTCACAATCACACAAAAGTGTATCGTGAGGGACGTAGTGACATGATAACACCTAAGTATGTAAACCAACAGCAACACGACACATCCCAGTACAGCACAGATGTTCCTTTCCTGCACAAGAATAATTACTTCGCTAGAGTGTTGCAACGTCTCTAGTATTTTCTAGATGCACAGACACGGCTACCTCTGACTGTCGCACGTCTTCGTGCGGTTGACAGTGAACAGATTACGGTCTATCAGTTATCACCACCTGCTAACAGATATTAACTCTTGTTCAATATTGCAACGGTCGACCATCCCAGACTTAATTTAAGTCATGGACGCGCCAATATGGCTACCTCCAGGCAGACGCACTCCAGCCTTCCGTTCTGCTGCGTTCGTGCCACATTCGCGCCAGTGAGCCGTCGCACCGTACTAGCGCTAGCGAATCGTCGTACTGCTTTGCAAAATTAAAAGAAATCGAGATAAATGTATTGCAAACCATGGAATTCCGAGCTTCCAAAATTCATCACATATTCTCTTATGAAACGGCAACTGTATGACATTTTAAAACATTGCAAAAAACGGAAACTATGTGTAGAGACAGATACCACAACATATTTCAAAGAGAAGGAGGCAACTGCGCAAAATCTACGAAAGCCGACCAAGCCTCAGACGTCCATTTAGAGCGCCAAAGCACAATTTGTTCGGCGGCCGCTTGAATTGCCTTACCGTAAGATCTGCCGATAAGTTACTGACTGTAGCGGTGTAAGCTCAATTTTACCAGCGCTCGGCCGTACCTGACCATGTTCGATTAGCCTTCACAACAACTTCCTCATTGATCATTGTTGTAGAGACTTCTACGAATCCCTCGACATCAAACCCCAATCTTGTCGACGACACAATATTCGGAGCAAACTGCAACACTGATCAACACATTAGAACACAAAAATGTCACTTATTATTTTCAATTCATAGCGTGTTAAAGTTAATCCTTTATTTTGGTACATCCCTTAAACGTTTTGAACTTCAAAATATAGCAAATGATAATCATGTTTCGTGTGAACTATCAAATTACAACATAACTTGAATAAGTTATTTAGAAAGCCTCCAACTTCTTTCGACATTTGTTAACATATTTAGGTACATCAAGAAATAATGAAAATACTTGCGGGGTACTTTTAATACAAATTGAACAAATTAAAAAGAAATTGGCTTAAATAATTTCACTTTACCTTTTCTCTACACTTTAATAATACGAAAATATCGTAAGTAGCATACCAAATTTCATTACGGTATTTAACATAAAAACAGATTCATCAATGCGGAATGCATTACAGTCTTCCACAAATGTAATAATCCTTATACTATTCGAAGATTATATGTGGGCAAAAATGGGGACTTTATCCCACTTCTGATGTAGAAAGGGTAATTGAGTATAGTACAGAGATTAATTTTATACCATATACTAGGAACGGAATACGACAAGCGCACCGTTCCACGTCAGAGCCAAGATTGTCCTAACGGCGGCCGCGCCGTCCGTTTTATACAAGCAAAACGAGCGCCACTGCAGGTGCAATGGTGCAGGTGTGCGAAACACGTGTTATTTACAAGAATTCTGTCTAACTGCACCAACGGCTACCGCGCCGCACGTGCAATGGTGCTGGTCCCGTCATATATATAAATTATAATATAAAATTATTAAAATAATATATAAATTAAATATAAATCTATCTTTCGAACAAGGATGTTTTCCAGAAAAACTTAAGATGTCGATAATAAAGCCGCTACGTAAGAAAGGGTCAAAATCTGACAAAAATAATTATAGGCCTATCTTTAACTCCAGTCCTATCTAAAATCTTTGAAAAAATTATGCTCAAAAGAATAGTAAGCTTCCTAGATAAATATGACATTTTGACACCGGAACAATTTGGTTTCAGGAAATACCGATCAACGCAATTAACTACCTTCATAAACAGCATCGTTAATAATATCAACCATAAAATCCCAATATTAGCTCTACTATTAGACCTCAGCAAAGCATTCGATTTTGTTGATCATTCAATACTCATATCGAAACTTGAGAAATGTGGAAATAGGAGATCTTCATTGTTATGGTTTCAGTCATATTTAAAAAACAGGAAACAATTCGCTAGGATTACAAAATTTGATACTGAAACAAATAATATAGTTAAGTTTGACTCGAAACAAAGGATTAATTGTACGGGGGTGCCACAAGGTAGCATCTTAGGGCCCCTTTTATTTCTTATTCACGTCAATGACCTTCCACGTGTCTTCATTGTGTCTTGTTTGCAGACGACACGACTATCATTATGGGTTGTAAAAATATAGATACCTACGAGACGGAAATATATAAAACGTTAGAAGATGTTATCCAATGGTTAAACATAAACAAATTAAAAATAAACATTGATAAAACGAAAATAATTAACTTCAAAACTTATAAGAGTAAAAACATGAAATTAAATATTACTTACAATAATTCAGTTATACAACAAATAAACACCGCAAAATTCTTAGGCATTATTCTCGATACACATCTTTCATGGAACGAACATATTAACAATTTATGCATAAAAATAAATAAATTTGTTTTTGCACTTCGAAAGGTAAAAGACGTGACAAGCAGACATGCCTCTATTATGGTATATCACGCTTACATTTGCTCCATTATACGATATGGCATAGTTGTCTGGGGAAATTCCTGTGACATCACGAGGGTGTTTATAGCACAGAAAAAATGCATTAGGACACTGTACGGCATGGATTGGTCAGAATCATGTAAACCCACCTTTAAATCAAATAATCTACTAACTGTTCCCTGCATATATACATCTACGAAACAGCTAAATTTGTTAAATACCACAGTCATCTCTTCACCGCTAACGACAATACATTTAAACGAAAAATTAACCACGTGCCCTTAAAAATGCCTGTGCCTAAGCTAGAACTGTTTAAAAAAAACTGTGCTTATATGGCACCTCTAATATATAACTCTTTGCCCAAAGGAATGACTGACCTGCCATATAAAAGGTTCTCTTGTGCCTTGCGAAAATGGTTAATCCAGGAGAGTTTCTATACTATTAAAGATTTTTTGAATAATAGCACTTGCCGATTTGGTGCCCACTAAGATATCAGATCTTTCTTTTTATTTCCTGTGACTTAGTCTATTATAATAATTCAATAATTTATGTAATTGTAATCATGTAATTCAAATAATTTAAATTTAAAAGATTGTAATAATTGTAATTAAAATAGTTCTTATAAATTGTTATTCAAATAGTTCTAATATTGTAATTTTATTCAAATAATTGTTGTAAATTTACTATGATTTTGCATGCCAGTAATGAGGGTGAAATATGTCCTGTGCTATAACTTACTTTAACATCTTGTGTACCAACCATATTTCATGTAAATAAATGATTTATGATTATTATTATGATTATGAATGTTTTGGGTGTCGTGAGCGGCAAATATGGAAAATGCCAGAAAAATCGGTCCATTTATACGCCAGACGTAAAAAAATATCTATACAAATAAATAAAATTGAAGTGTCTGTTTGTAATGTCAAAATTACAACTCGGTACTAAAACAAAAATACAATTTTTAAAGTTTTTGTCTGTCTGTCTGTTTGTTTCGGTTAGTCTCCGAAGCGGCTGGACCGATTTTGACGGGATTTTCACTGGCAGACAGCTGATGTCACAAGGAGGAACTAAGGCCACTTTTATTTTAGAAAAAGAATTAGGGTTCCGTGCTAAAAATTGAAAACCCCAAATAACACGCGGGCAAAGTAGCGGGGAACAGCTAGTTTATTAATATAATTAAAAAGTCTTCATGCCCTCCATGAAGATTTGTCTCTAGTGTAACAAAAGATTTATATATATTTTTTATTTATTTGATTGTTGTGGGTCTCCACGCGCTTTAGAGTGGCGAGGTAAGTAAAATTCACTACCCTAAATCATCTCGTTCGTGTTGTAAATTGCGACAAAGGTAAATGAGACATGACATGGGCAGCATCATCATCTTGATAACAACTCCAAATAATATAAGATTGCATTGCTAACCCCCCTACCAAACGTGTTAACTATGTCAGATATCAAGAGGAAGGCTTGTTGCTTATTTTCAGCTATAGACGTAATTTGAGTGAATGGATGAGACACCCCATCCTCGTACAAGCTCGCTCGACGCTTTTACGACCATTCGAGCACGTTCTAACATATGAACCAGTAAAAGGCTTATACAAACTTCAAACCTACATAATTTTTTTTGATATTCGAAAAGAACACTTCGAGTTACGGATTCGGGGTGTATAGCTACATACTAATATTTTTTTTAATCCATGTTTTTATTACAGATAGGTTAATTAATTATTTGAAGCTAAACTCTACTATGACTACCTGTTTTAGCAAGATAATAATTAAATTTTATCTTTTATTAATTATATTTTTTTTTATAAGATAAGGGTGACAAACGAGCACACAGTCCACCTGATGGTAAGTGGTTGCTGCGGCCCATAGACATCTACATCTATTCTCGATTACGAATCAAAAAGCAGATGCGTTGTCACCCGTGAGGACTAAGATGGAATGCCTCATTTCCAGCCAAAAGGACCTCCGGCCACCTGCATTCACCAAGCGAAACGCAGAAGTAAACCTCTACTTCACGCTGGTATTCTGTGAGGTCGTGGTACCACCCCGGTTCGAGCCGGCCCATCCGTGCGACAGCAATAGCTGCCGCGTGGCTCTACCACTGTTATTAATTCTTTTATTAATTATATAAATTATATTATATATTGAAAAAGGAGCTCAATGTCCAGCAGTTGACTATTACCGGGCTGATGAAGAGGAATACTTATACATCATACCTATATATGACATATTACATATATACTACTACTACTACTGATAAAATATTAAATTTGGAGTTAAACACAAACAAAACTAATTTTCTATTACAATTCGGATGATTGCATTTTCTTCTTTTAGATTTAATATAATATGATATCATATAATATCACGATACGCTTGCAAACAGGGTTCGATCCCTGCTATCACCAATGAAGGTGTTAATTGTAATTTTAAGTGCTGATTTACCAGGTCCTTGGTGAAACATTGTGATGAAATCTGCATATCTGAGGAATAAAAGATTTCATAGAAATACGCCAACACACTGAATAAGCGTGGTTGAATAATTACTCCATTACCCACGTGAGAGGAGACTTGTGCATAGCAGTAGGACGTATTTAGGCTTTACTTTTTACTTTCGTACTCAAAAATAAATAAACTATAACGTGTAAATAGTTAAAATTTTTCACCGTTAATACTTATATTTTCACAATATTTTTTTACAAGGCAATATTTACATGGTAGAGCTAAGCTGCAACTATATTATGGTTGTAGCACGAATGGGTCTCCTCGACAGGCGTAGGGCTACGCTCTTACAGAATACTAACGTAAAATAGCAGTTTAATGCTGCTGTGTTTTGTATGGTGAGGGTAGAAAATCGGAGACCCTTTATACTGGAATCAAGGCATTCTATCTTAGTCCTCAGGGTGAGAACGCATCTGCATTTTGATTCGTAATCGAGGATAAATGTAGGTGTATACGGGTCACAACATTCACTTACCATCAGGTGGACTGTATTCTCGTTTGTCACCCTTAATCTATAAAAAATCTGGAATAAAATTAAAATTAAACAACTGGCACGGCTTAAGAACTCTATCAGTTATGTTACAAGTTAAAGCCTCGACAACCAAGTTGCAATTCAATAAGAACACGCTACGTGGCGCTACTGCGCGCTTATTATGTTCCTAAAAGTAATATATGCTCTACTGTGATGACAAACTTATTTTGAGGCATTATAGTAACACTCCAAATTGTCATATAATTAAATTGATTTTAATATTTTTCTAATGAATTCATAAACGATATTAATATTCAAGCTAAAATCGCTGTCATGGCGCGTAGATCCGGGCGATATGAACACAAAAATTCACCAATAGAAATTGCTGTTTTTACCTACCTGTTCCCTTATCTGACCACCCACTTCACACACCTTTAGTGTAAACAGGGATTAGCTAGATTATCAATTTTGTTGTAACCAGGAATTATTTTTGTGACTATTATTCGCGATATCTGCATATTGCGGAACAATTGTGCAAATATGTGAACTTGTTTTACCTTTTATTATTTATTCAGTTTTATTTGCTTTAGTGGAATACTGCACGTGTTTTGTTGTGGGCAAAAAATACAAATATGTGCAAATTCGTCGCAAATGGCCCTCAGCGTAGAGTCGCTACGAGGCTAACTGCAGCCCTACGACGAGCTACGTGAGGTCGTAGAGGACGATTTACTGTTCTAATTAAATATCATGTTTTATTATGTTGCAAGCTGTTTTAAAATCACAATCAATATTTAATGCGGTAAATAAATGGATTATTTTTATATATCTTGATATTTTTTATGTTTATTTAATTAAAAATAAAGGTACATATATCTAGTTATGCAGCCTGGAAATAGCCTTTATACCTGTTGATCCCAAATTGTCCTGACTAAGCTTTTGATATTAGATACATGTTGACCACCAATTGTGCAAATTTAGCTTTTGATATTGGATTACTGAAAACATGTTATAAAGTACGACTCCACTATATAATTGTTATTGCTGGTCAAACAAAGACATTATACTTTCTGTCTACAGACTTGTTTTGACCATCCTATAAAAGCCCTTGCATTTATAAGTGTAGTAAGTATTCATATACACATATAATTACGTAAGATTCATTATAGAACTCATCGTAGTCATGTAATCACTTAGTTAAGGAAGTCAGTATTACACTGAACGGAAACACTGAATGGTTTTAAAACATTATTGTAATGTAATAGTAATAAATGTCATCGAGACATATTTAGTTGTATTTTTAAAAAGCTTCAGCACTGCTCCCGAAACTTAACTCTAATAACTATATTGTATAAATAAACATGGTTATATGTTTTGTGCTAGTTTTTAAAAGGCAGTAATAAGGTAATAAGTCTAAAATATGTTTCATACACATTGGCTTGGAGAGAGAGAGAGAATTTAACTAGCGAAGCTTGTGGTCTTCGATCCTGGACTGTAAAAGGATACTGGTTGACAGAAATGGTGTTCGTTAAATAAATTGCACGCCTACCTTGTCACCGCCGCCGTTATAGATCTTCCACGCTCCGGAGGTAGGTTTCACCAAAGTACACACAACCTAACGCTTCTTCCTCTCTTTTGCGGACACAAAACTTCACTAATCACTAATTTGATTACGTCTTATAAAGAATTTATATGCGGCGTGGTTGCTTTTCCTTCAATTGACCGACTTGCGTGATTGTTCTCAGCGTTCTATCATACATAATAGGCGTGCGGGTGAAGACACGAACGCCCGAAATATAGGAACTTAAAGGAGGGTAAATTAAAAAAAAATGCATTATATAAAATAAACTAGACGGCGCCAACACACATATTAAAGTTATGATATTACACACATATTAAAGCCATGAATAATTATTTGATTTCATTTGATTTTTTGATTTGATTTGATATCATTGCCTCTGAAAACTTTTGGAAAGAGGTTTTCATCATATCATACAATTATTTTATACGTGGTAGAGCGAATGCGATTGGCATCGGGACCACACTCTTAGGGAATACCAGCATGAAACAGCAGCAAAATGCTGCTGTGTTTTGTATGGTGAGTGTGGTAAAACGGAGACTCTTTTTTACTGGTAATGAGGCATTCTATCTAACTCCTCAGAGGTGACAACAAATCTACATTTTAATTTACCGAGGATAGATGTAAATGGGTCGTGGTATCCACTTATCATCAGATGGACTGTGTGTTCGTTTGTTAACTTTATTCTATAAAAAGTTGCTATTTCACGCTGGTAATCTGTGAGAGCCTGGTCCTTCCCCGATTGAACTGACCCATTCGTGTTACAATCACAATATTGTGGTTACACAACCACAGCTACATAGCTGTGACATGGCTCTACCACGTAAATAAGCACTTCACCAGCACTTAACAATTCGGCGCGAGATCGTAGGTGTTTTCTCAGATATAATGTTTACTATTATAATGTTACATGCTAATGTTTACACAGTGGTAGAGCCACGCGGCAGCTTTTGCTGTCGCACGGATGGACCGGCTCGAACCGGGGTGGTACCACGACCTCACAGAAAACCAGCGTGAAGTAGAGGTTTACCTCTGCGTTTCGCTTGGTGAGTGCAGGTGGCCGGAGGCCCTTTTTACTGGAAATGAGGCATTCCATCTTAGTCCTCACGGGTGATAACGCATCTACATTTTGATTTGTAATAGAGGATAGATGTAGATGTCTATGGGCCGAAGCAACCACTTACCATCAGGTGGACTGTGTGCTCGTTTGTCACCCTTATCATATAAAAAAAAACTACCATTATAAGAGCAGTCTAGGTGGGGGAAGAAGTATACGAGCGTTTGCAATGCAAGGCTAGGCGTTTACTGTACAATAATTATTACAACAGCCCTTCATAGGTCCATTGCTGAATATAGGTCTCCCCCAAAAGATTCCACCAACACAACACATCGCGGGTGGTGGCATAAAAAAACATACAGTCGAAACCTAGTCCCTTTTTTAAAGTTAATTAAAAGCTAACTATTTGCCATTGAATAAAAGCACATTTAGATGTTATTTATTGATATCAATTGGCGCGCTTTGGCAGTAAAACCGACTCGTATGCCGTAACGGCAAACAGGATGACGCTCTCTTATGCCGTCATGCCTCCTCTACGCTACCGCTCTCGACATCTTTGTGTGGATGTACGCGTATATTATACAGTTCTCTGTGTGAGTTGTGTACTGCGTGAGTCTTTCTATTCGACATTAGTATACTTGACGTGTTCAACGCTTGTATAGAGACTTTGTATTGTTTTTTAATATTATTTTTCATACGACTTCGAAATAGAAGGAGGTTTTCAATTCGTCCGAAGCTTTTTTTATGTATGTGCACCGATTACTCAAAGACGCCTGAACCGATTTGGAATATTTTTTTTGTTTCAAAGGGGCATACCTTCTAGGCATTTAGATTTATTCGAAATCGGTCGAGGAGTTTTAATTTGCTCCATATTTCTTTATAGATTTTCATTAATTATAAATTATACGATTCACTATGACGTTAACATCTGCCGGGCGTCCGGTGACGGCCAACATTTTTTTCTTTCAAAGGCTATCAAACTTTGGATGCCCTAGGGCCTCTGCATGATCTAAGACGCTCTATCTGGTAATGTTATCATCAATCAGCTTGCCAAGCGTAACAATTAACGCAAATACGCCAGAAACGAAACCAGTGTTCCTAAACCTAAACCTTTTAGTTAGATTTAATTTTATACAATGTTTTAACAATGTTAATTAAAATTATAAAATTTAACTTCGCTCTATAACATACATATGTCGATAGATAAAAGTACTCCACTGCTTTTACCAATTTTTTTACTAAAATTATTGAACTAACCTCGTTCACTGCTGGTTTCTCTCGATTTCCATCGGGCGGGTTTATGCGTCGTTAGTGCGCCGAGCCGAGTGTTGAATTATTTTAATTTTTCATTATCGCTCAAACTATGCACCCAAATAACATGCTATAGAGAGCAAAGTTTATCTTCATAAAATTGTTTTGATGATGTAGTAACTTTCGTTTCTAAGGATTAAAATGCCTAATAATAACGCTCATAAATCACTTTTTAATTTTCAATAAAAAATCACAAAATTTCTTATTATGGCTTGTGTATAAGAAATAGGCATATGATATAGCGGGCTTTTTAGATGGAGTAAAAAATATATATCTTTGTAGAATACTGTATGAAAAACATACATAATTAGTGATACGTACTAATTATTACACCAGCGCACGCGGAAAAATCATTTCAGGAGCGTTTTTTCTTAACTTGCTTAACAAAAATCTATATTTAAGGATAGCCTAATGTTATTCCTCATAAAACTGAATATAATATACAAAAATAATTATTCAAATCGGAGTGGTAGTTCCAGAAATTAGCGTATTCAAACAAACGAAAAAACTGTATACGAGAAATAAGAGATGTACATACGTATGTGTATGTTAGTAAACTTATTGTGTATCGCATACCTACTTCAAGGGAAATTACGACATCCGCTCCAAGCTTATTTTATTCGTAATTGTTTAATAAAATTGAAATATAAATGGATATCGATTCTGTAGTTCCTTTTTAATAAAAATTAACTTAAGTTTAGTTATCGAATGGGAAATAACCGTTGAATGTAGACTGAATCACTGACGCGACTTCAAAAAAGGAGGAGGTGCTCAACTCGTCGGAATCTTTTTTTTTATGTATGTACACCTGTTTACGCAAAAGCGTTGGTGTCAGGCATCGACGTTAGATGGCTCTCGGCTCGGCTGATACGGGATGACGTTCGCGCGTGTTGAACGTCCGAGCTTACTGAACGGTGGGAGTCGAGAGCGAAAGATTAGATGTCTTCTTCGCGTCGAAGGAGAAGGCAGTCCGTTTTTTGGTCGGGAGCTCTTAATTTTATGTTAGGCGCGTATAGTGAATATACCACTGGGAATGGTGGCGCGTGTTGAGAGTTTATCCGGGACTTTAGGTTTAACGCAGAATCTGTATAAGTGGATTCGACTGTATTAGTTACTAGTGCGGTAGTTAATATTCTAGAAATAACGGTGACCTTTGACCCGTACGTTCTGTGTTCATTTTCGCGAGTCAATCGTAACAAAGGAAGAAAGTGACTGCGGAAGGCGACCTTAGCTTGGAGAGGAGCTGAGGGCCGAACTGCTGCAGGGGGAACGGTCAAATAAGGTCAATAACACTACCAGCCACACCCAAATACACATCACTGACCTTTACTTTCTAGCACAATACATCCACACGAGACCTGACCGAATCCTGAGGGACCAGTCGCCTTGAATAGAGGTAAGTAAGCTCTGTTCAATAATTGTAACGCTCCCCCCGGATTGTTTAGTGTAATTAAACTTTTAACCCGTGGCGTGAGGACGCCCGACCAGCATCTGCCCGTAGCTTCTTCGTCTATGGGCCGCGAAGGATTCTACTCCTGGGATGGGCAGCTGCCGGCCGTAACATTTGGTAGCAGAACGCGGTGCTGGGATCGATTCCCGGTCGATCCACCGACCATAGTATTTGATAAAAATTAAATAATTTTGGTGGCAGGGAGCGTTGGCTTGATTGGTTTAATTTTGTGTCTACAATCACGCCCGTCCGTAATACGTAAAAATATTTTTTTTATTATATACGTAATAATAAAATTCCTTTCTTTGTTAGCGTGCTTTGTTGTTTGCGGGTAAATTTAAAAAACCGCGCCCGTTTAGCGCGCAAGCGGGAGATTGCGTCATGTAGGTAGATGGTTATTTTTGCGTCATCGGTTAATTATCGTTGCGGATAGTTGTGGTGTATTACTTATCGAAGGGTCGATTTCCGAGCAAGGCATTTTTTGTTGATGTGTATCTTCGTTATGTATCTTTCGTATTGTAATTTGTATTTGAACTAAAGAGTGGTTATTTTGTATTTACGTAATTTGAATTTAACTTGATTTGATCGCACTAGTATTTGTTATTGTTAATTTGATTTGCCTTTTCTTTTGTACTAACTTGTGTTTGATTTAATAAATAGCGGTTCTTATTTGTGTAATTTCTATTCAACTCGATTTGATAGGGACTGCATTGGTTAGCTGTTAATTTTATTTGTATTTTTTATTTGTTATTTTTGTAATTGTGCTCGAGCAGCGTCGTAATTTGTATTTAGTAGTGATGTCCTCGCCCAAGATGCTAATCCGTTGCCTGCGGACTGAGTTACGCTGGGCCACCAGCGCCCATGCTTTGATAGGTCGACCGGATAGGGTCCATAATTTGATGAAGCGGTTCGAGCAGGTTGATGCTCGAAGGGCTGCAGTGGAGGAGGCTTACGCTGAGCTCGAGGATTCGGATGTGGAAAAGGGAGTCCTGGACTCCTGCTTCGCAGACTACGAGCAGTTCTTTTCGCTCACGGACGAGTTGATCGAGGCTGAAGGCAGGTATGCCGAGGAGGCGCGTGAAGCTCGGACGAGTGGCCTGCCCGAGTCCTTTCAGAAGCAGCCTCAGCCGGAGCTGTTGGGACGACTCCCAACTCTGGACTTGCCAAGGTTCTCCGGGGTCCTTTCCGAATGGCTGACCTTCATTGGTCTTTTCGACGGCCTAGTGGACGCCCGGAGTGACTTGACCCCGAGCCAGAAGATGGCGTACCTCCTGGCCTCACTGGAGGGGGAGGCCCTGGGCGTTGTCAGCCATTTGAGATTGTTGGACGACGCCTACCAGACTGCACGGGACCTCCTAGCCAGAAGATACGCCAACGTCCGGCGAATTGCCGACGAACATGTTAAGCAGCTTCTAAGCCTTCCGCTGCTTAGTGACCGGGCCAGACTACGTCCGGACCTGTTGGATCCAGTCTTGGTGGCCTGTAATACGTTGAGGCGGCTGGATTTACCAGTAGGCGAATGGGCCTTCTTGTTGCTCCGCATCGTGCTGTCCCGTCTACCTCTTGACCTTCAAATGCATTTTGAGGAGAGGTACGGCGGGGACGAGGCCTCCTATATTCCGCCCTTCTATGACCTGCTGCGGTTTTTGGAGGAGCAGTGCCGACAGATCGAGCACGCGGCGGGCACCGTCGACGACTTACGAGCCGTGCCCAGTGAGAGGCGAATTCCGCCGGGCAAGTCGTCGTCAACCCCCCCCCCTGCTCCTATTGTCGAGCATCTGATCACCGGATAACGTCTTGCCCAAAATTATTAAGTAAGCCAGTTCCGGCGAGGCGAACTATCGCCAAGGAGCGCCGCTGGTGTTACTCCTGTTTGGAAGGGCACCTCCAGCGAGACTGTCCGCACCAGCGGCCCTGTCTGCATTGCCAGGGCAATCACCATGTCGTACTGTGCCTGGGTGCGAACGGCGTCTCCTCTCGGGGCGCTGCCAGGCCCTCGACCCCCACGGGCGGGGGCGCTCCGCCATGCCCGTTGACGGGCGACGCTCGGCTCCCGCTGGCTAGCCACCAGGCCCCTAGGTTTGAAAGGGGTCCCTCCCCCGACCAGTCGGGGGGTAATTCCCCCAGGGGCGGGGGTGTCATCACCCCCCCTCAGCGTGCGAAGAGGAACTTCACGGCCACTCATCGGTCCGCTGGACCCTTCCCACTCCCGTTAGCTGAGTGGCCGCGACTGGTGTACCACTGTACCCCATTTGATGGAGGCGGCCCTAGCTAGCTGCCGCCTTAGCTCCCACCATGGCTGCCTCTACTGAGCCTTAAGCCGTCAACAGTCCACTTGTCAAGCTGTTCTGTTGCCGACGGCCTCAGTGAGGGCGTACAACCCGAGTGGCGACCGTTAGCGGTTGCGCTCTGTCAGTATCGGGTTCACGCGGTGTGGCCTCCACTTGGTGGTGGGAAGATTAGGCCCCCTGGAGCGTTGAATCACGCTCTCAAGGGGTATTAGATTTGGTTTGGTCGAGCACTTAGCTAAAAATTCTTTAAATTTAAATTAAAATGCTTTGAGTTTTCCGCGAAATTCATATTGTAGCGGTTGTGATTAAAAGAATTGAATTTAAAATACTCCTTTAAATGCTGCTGCATATGTTTTGTAAATACATTTGATCACTGCGTTTGCTGTTGCACGGAAAATGGAGATTAAATTGTGTGCCCTTTTTGAGTGCTTGTGCGTATGCTTGTATTGCATTTGATTGTCGCGCCTGTGCTGAAGGGAAGTATGAATTCATTTGAAATTTGAATGGCGCTCTATTTTGAAAATTATGTATATGTTTGTGATAGTGTTTAATCATTTTGCTTTGTGATAAGGAAGGTTGAAATTGGATAACCCTGTGGTTGCCGAAGGAAATAGGAGTCAATTCTCTTTTGGTTTAGATTTTGTTGGCACTGTCTAAGATATTTATTTGAAATAAGAAATAGGGCTGTCCCTTACGTTTATTGTTTTGTTTACTTTGCCAAGTTGACCTATGTGCATCGGTGATTACTTGTTTTAATTAATTCTGTAATTGAACATTGATGCTTTTGAAAAATTAGTTGAAATATGAGCATAGGATCACCTGCTAGGGACCATCTGTGCGTTTCGTTCAGCTCTCCACAGACGACGTTCATGGGGAATTTGGGGGTGCTCCCTGCACTGAAGCTTGAAGGTCCCTCTGGGCCGCTTCGTGTCGCGTCGCTGTTTGCAGACCTGATCCGGTCGAGTTGCGGAACTAATCATAGGAGCGCAGATAGGTGTTTGAAGGAGGTCGTCTGACTTCTGTCTAGAAATAGGACTTATTTATGTGCTGCGATGACCAGGAAGGGCATCCAGTTCAACTTTCCGGCTAGCCCACGTTGGGGCTGTAATTTTGAGGCGTTGGTCAGGGTTGCAAGATCTGATTGGGTGCGTAGGGTGGCCTAGTTTGGTTGTAGATTCGATCTTGCAACTTGCCGTCGCGACCCTGTCCCACTGACCGGTTTGCTCGCGGACCTAAATCCTTATGTCCGGGACGGGGGTTTGTTTACGCAAAAGCGTTGGTGTCAGGCATCGACGTTAGATGGCTCTCGGCTCGGCTGATACGGGATGACGTTCGCGCGTGTTGAACGTCCGAGCTTACTGAACGGTGGGAGTCGAGAGCGAAAGATTAGATGTCTTCTTCGCGTCGAAGGAGAAGGCAGTCCGTTTTTTGGTCGGGAGCTCTTAATTTTATGTTAGGCGCGTATAGTGAATATACCACTGGGAATGGTGGCGCGTGTTGAGAGTTTACCCGGGACTTTAGGTTTAACGCAGAATCTGTATAAGTGGATTCGACTGTATTAGTTACTAGTGCGGTAGTTAATATTCTAGAAATAACGGTGACCTTTGACCCGTACGTTCTGTGTTCATTTTCGCGAGTCAATCGTAACAAAGGAAGAAAGTGACTGCGGAAGGCGACCTTATCTTGGAGAGGAGCTGAGGGCCGAACTGCTGCAGGGGGAACGGTCAAATAAGGTCAATAACACTACCAGCCACACCCAAATACACATCACTGACCTTTACTTTCTAGCACAATACATCCACACGAGACCTGACCGAATCCTGAGGGACCAGTCGCCTTGAATAGAGGTAAGTAAGCTCTGTTCAATAATTGTAACGCTCCCCCCGGATTGTTTAGTGTAATTAAACTTTTAACCCGTGGCGTGAGGACGCCCGACCAGCATCTGCCCGTAGCTTCTTCGTCTATGGGCCGCGAAGGATTCTACTCCTGGGATGGGCAGCTGCCGGCCGTAACAACACCGATTACTCGAAGACGGCTAAACCGATTTGGAAAATTCTTTTTCGTTTCAAAGGGTATACTTTCCAGGTGGTCCTATTTTAATTTTATCGAAATCGGTCGAGTGGTTTTTAAAAAAAACAACAATAAATTATTTATTATATTGAATAAGTCGGTGGTACAAAATTTTTCATTTCACCACTAGTTTTTGATCCAAGATTTATCAACAGCAACGATGTTATAAATGTACCAAGACTAAAGTAAGTTAAACATCACGGAATATTTTGAGTGGTAGAACCACGCTGGAGTTATATTATGGCTGCAGCACGAATAATTCGACTCGACCGGGGAACGACCACGCTTGCACGGAATACCAGCGTGAAATAGCAGCATAATGCTACTGTGTATTCTTATAGTAAAGAAGAGGCACTCCATCTTAGTCCTCAGCAGTCTCTTTTTCCTTATTGAGGTTAGTTCCTTATTGAGGATAGATTTAGGTGTATATGGACCACATCATCGGATAACATCAGGTGAACTGTGTGCACATGTGTTACTTCTATAAAACTAATACTTTTTTACCGTTAGATGCTCTAAGGAATTGTTCGGATTAATTCCAGCCGCCAAATTTCAAGAACGCACATCGCGTCAAAATTCATGATACCATCCTCACCATCTGGGCGCTTGGCGGTCTGCGACTGTGCGTTTTACTAGGAGTTTTCTTCCTCGTACAACTTCTCTGTGGAATCGTTCGCTACCGGTAATTTTTCTGGACCGATATGACTTAGGGACCTTCAAGAAAAGAGCTTACTCCTTTCTAAAAGGCCGGTAACGCGTCTGAAATTTCCCTGGTGTTGCAGTTGTTTATTGGAGGCGGTAGTCACTTACCATCAGGTGAGCTGCATGCTCGTTTGCCCCCTCTTTTATAAAAAAAATATTTTTTAAATAATGTAGTACCCATAGACTTTGAGTATGAGTTACCTAATGAATTTTATTTCAATGGTTTTTATTATTCTATTTTATACGTGGTAGAGCCATGCTGCAGCTATATTAGTAGTATAGTTGTAGAACGAATGGGTCGGCTCGATCGGGGAAGGACCACGCTCTCACGGAATACCAACGTAAAATAGCAGCTTAACACTGCTGCGTTTCGTATGGTGAGTATAGAGAACCGGAGACCCTTTTTACTGGATAAGAGGCATTCCATCTTAGTCCTCACGGGTGACAACGCATCTGCATTTTGATTCGCAAACGAGGATAGATGTAGATGTCAATGGGCCACAGCAACCACTTACCATCAGGTGGACTGTGTGCTCGTTTGTCACTCGATCCTATAAAAAAAATCATTATTCGTTTTTTTGTATTTTCGCTAGTATTAACGTTTCAATTAGTGACGGAAATTATTTTGAGAAAATTCTTTTAGCTTCAATATTTTCCGTGGAATAAGTGCTCTATTTAATCAAAGTTATGAGCCATGCGTTAACTACGTCAGATAATAAGTACATATAACTGATTAAAATCTAACACGCCACACTAATATGACCAGAACAATATTTACAAAGCTATTCTCCTCGTAACAAGCGATCCTAAATTAATCGTTTCGCGCAACTCAAAATTAAAACAACATGGCGCCCGAGAATTATTATTAGTTATTACAATATATATTTATTTGACGCCCGGGTGTCGTCAAGTCAACAAATATGATATTGCGAAAATATCACCAACAGTAATCAGTGTGACACCTGATGGTTTAGAGTTTTCTCTCACGTTTTCATTTGCTTTATATTTCATTAAATCAAAATTGTTTTGGTGAGTAAACACCGGCTACTTACTTTACATGTCAGCTATGATTAGGGTTGCCAGCCCGGCTATATACACTTATATTGCATGCCGAGCGCAAAGCGCGTGGGAATGTTCTATTAACGCCTAAAAATCAAAATTCCAACGTTTTGTCGCATGAAATCGTATCCAGCAATCATATTATACATATAAATGATATAAAAAGCATATTGTTAGAAAGATAAATGATTGTTGAACTGATTAATATTTTTTTAAATCGAATAATTGCTATTTTTAAATAAAAATAGGGGTTTTAGAGGCTTTATGGTGTGGATTTATCATGTCCCCAAGGCTTGTAAACACTATAACTTTTGAAAATATAAATTGTTTAACTCAATCTATTTTTTAATCTCTTCATCTATCATGTGGGAAGCCACTGAATGTAAATGGCAGTGTAATTTTGTTTTGTTTAGCTATAATTAATTTTTTTCGGCTCGAAAATGGCGAAATTTTCGTTGATTTGGTAGCCTTGTATAAAATATTTCTGTAAATGGGGAGCAACAGCCACAGAGTATCTTACTCACTAACTCAGTTCGCCGTCGCCATAGATTACTGTATATATCAGTTCGCCGTCAGTCGCCGTCGTGAGTGGACATTATTTCGGCTGTTTGAAGCGGCTCAAAAAGATCGCTGTACAAATATACAATATTCAAATAACCAAATTTCTTAAATACTTGATTATAATAATAATAAGAGATTTTTTATAACAATATTTTAAAAGCACAGAATAAATAATAGTAGTACGTACTAAAAGTAAGTAGTATCAATTATTTTGTCATGGGTGAAATTTTCATGGTTTTCGAGGGTGTTGAAACCGATAGGGTTGTCGAAATGTAAATCCAAGATGGCGGCCGCAATAAGTATCAATTTTTTCATAATGGGTGTCATTTTCATGGTTTTCGAGGGTGCTGAAGCCAATAGTGTTGTCGAAATGTAAATCCAAGGTGGCGGCTGCAATAGGTATAATTTTTTTCATCATGGGTGTCATTTTCATGGTTTTCGAGGGTGTTGAAGCCGACAGTGCTGTCGAAATGTAAATCCAAGATGGCGGCAGAAGTAGGTACCAATTTTTTCATCATGGGTGTCATTTTCATGGTTTTCAAGGGTGTTGAAGCTGATAGTGCTGTCGAAATGTAAATTCAAGATGGCGGCTGCAATAGATATCAATTATTTTTTATCATGGGTGTCATTTTCAAGGTTTTCAAGGGTGTTGAAGCCGATAGTGCTGTCGAAATGTAAATCTAAGATGGCGGCTGCAATAGATATCAATTTTTATCATGGGTGTAATTTTCGTGGTTTTCGAGGGTGCTGAAGCAGATAGTGCTGTGGAAATGTAAATCCAAGGTGGCGGCTGCAATAGGTATAAATTTTTTCATCATGGGTGTCATTTTCATGGGTTTCGAGGGTGTTGAAGCCGATAGTGCTGTCGAAATGTAAATCCAATATGGCGGCTGCAATAGAAATCAATATTTCATCATGGGTGTCATTTTCATGATTTTCGAGGGTGCTGAAGCCGATAGTGCTTTGGAAATGTAAATCCAAGATGGCGGCTGAAGTAGGTACCAATTTTTTCATTATAGGTGTCATTTTCATGGTTTTCGAGGGTGTTGAAGCAGATAGTACTGTCGAAATGTATTAAAAAATCCGTATAATCATGCTATATGTTATTTTTAATGCGAAGGCATGCTCAATTGGATTTACCAATATATTTTTTTTTTTTATAGGATAAGGGTGACAAATGAGCACACAGTCCACCTGATGGTAAGTGGTTGCTGCGGCCCATAGACATCTACATCTATTACAAATCAAAATGTAGATGTGTTGTCACCCGTGAGGACTAAGATGGAATGCCTCATTTCCAGTAAAAAGGGCCTCCGGCCACCTGCACTCACCAAACGAAACGCAGAGGTAAACCTCTACTTCACGCTGGTTTTCTGTGAGGTCGTGGTACCACCCCGGTTCGAGCCGGCCCATCCGTGCGACAGCAAAAGCTGCCGCGTGGCTCTACCACTGTTAGTATGCGACTATATTATGTGGTCGAATACTATAATATTGGTAAATCCAATTGGGCATACCTTAAGCGCATTAAAAAAATTACGTATAACATGATTATACGGAATTTTTAAAGTAGTTTAAATACATTTCGACAGCACTATCGGCTTCAACATCCTCGAAAACCATGAAAATGACACCCGTGATGAAAAAATTGATACCTATTGCAGCCGCCATCTTGGATTTACATTTCGACAGCACTATCGGCTTCAACTCTCTCGAAAACAATGAAAATGACACCCAAGATGAAAAAATTGGCACCCACTTCAGCCGCCATCTTGAATTTACATTTCGACAACCCTATCGGCTTCAACTCTCTCGAAAACTATGAAAATGACACCCATGATGAAAAAATTGATACCTATTGCAGCCGCCATCTTGGATTTACATTTCGACAGCACTATCGGCTTCAACTCTCTCGAAAACCATGAAAATGACACCCAAGATGAAAAAATTGGTACCTACTTCAGCCGCCATCTTGGATTTACATTTCGACAGCACTATCGACTTCAACACTCTCGAAAACCATGAAAATGACATCCAAGATGAAAAAATTGGTACCTACTTCAGCTGCCATCTTGGATTTACATTTCGACAGCACTATCGGCTTCAACATCCTCGAAACTCATGAAAATGACACCCAAGATGAAAAAATTGATATATTTTGCAGCCGCCATCTTGGACTTACATTTCGACAACCCTATCGGCTTCAATTCTCTCGAAAACCATGAAAATGACACCCATGATGAAAAAGTTGATACCTATTGCAGCCGCCATCTTGGATTTACATTTAGACAGCACTATCGGCTTCAACTCTATCGAAAACCATGAAAATGACACCCGTGATGAAAAAATTTATATCTATTGCAGCCGCCATCTTGGATTTACATTTCGACAGCACTATCGGCTTCAACACCCTCGAAAACCATGAAAATGACACCCATGATGAAAAAATTGATACCTATTGCAGCCGCCATCTTGGATTTACACTTCGACAGCACTATCGGCTTCAACACCCTCGAAAACCATGAAAATGACACCCAAGATGAAAAAATTGATATATTTTGCAGCCGCCATCTTGGACTTACATTTCGACAACACTATCGGCTTCAACACCCTCGGAAACCATGAAAATGACACCCATGATGAAAAAATTGGTACCTAATTCAACCGCCATCTTGTATTTACATTTCGACAGCACTATCAGCTTCAACACCCTCGAAAACCATGAAAATGAAACCCATGATGAAAAAATTTATACCTATTGCAGCCACCACCTTGGATTTACATTTCGACAGCACTATCGGCTTCAGCACCCTCGAAAACCATAAAAATGACACCCATGATGAAATAATTGATACTTATTGCGGCCGCCATCTTGGATTTACATTTCGACAACCCTATCGGTTTCAACACCCTCGAAAACCATGAAAATGTCACCCATGACAAAAAAAATTATACTACTTGCTTTTAGTACGTACTACTATTATTTATTCTGTGCTTTTAAATATTGTAATAAAAAAGTCTTATTATTATTATAATTAAGTATTTAAGAAATTTGGTTATTCGAATATTGTGTATTTGTACAGCGATCTTTTTGAGCCGCTGCAAACAACCGAAACAATGTCCACTCACGAAGGCGACTGAAGCCAAACCACAGAAAAAAAAACAAAAAACCAGCACAAACTATATAGAAACACTACCAAACCAGTGGCATACAGTCCATACTATAATTTTTCTTAGAGGTATTATTATGTCATGACAGTTTGTTCATGTTGCAGTAGATGTCGCTTTTTTAAATTTAGCCATGCTTGGCCAATTAAGAATCAAACAAATTAATGAATAGTTTAAAATACAATCGAACCTTGCTAACTTACTATTTTGTTACAAAACAAATTTGTAATTAAATTTTTAGTATAATTTATTTATTTTACATTATTCCCTATATATAATGTACTCTGTGAGCCAAACTAAACTACTCATTACTACTCTGTGGCTGTAGCTTCCCATTTAGAGAAAGAGTTTTGGCGGGAACTCGACCGGCGGCGGCTTGCTGCTCCTGAATTATTGTTTAAATAATGGTTTGAAGTGGACTTTGATATGTAAAAGCAGTGCGATTTTGTGTATTAAGTGTCTGCGCATGTGAACTATTAATGGAAACTGTGAAACAAGTGCTCTGATGGTGATGGAATCTCAAGATAAGCTGTTTGTTTGCATAGGCGCCTTTAGATACCATCGCCAACTGTCAGCTGCCTGCTGGCTCAAGTTACCGTCAAAATCTCCCAAGGCTGCACAATGTGACGCATCAACATATTGTGAAGCAGTGAAATATGAAGGAAAATTATACATGAAGACAAGGCTGTATGGCATAGTTCCTTTGCCTGCTCTCTCGAGCGAATAATAAAAACAACAACAACAACCATTTAGAGAAATATTTTTGTATACGAGGCTAACAAATCAACGAAAATTTCGCCATTTTGGAGCCGAAAAAAATTAATTATAGCTAAACAAAACAAAACTACACTGCCATTTACATTCAGTGGCTTCCCACATGATAGATGAAGAGATTAAAAAATAGATTGAGTTAAACAATTAATATTTTCAAAAGTTATTGTGTTTACAAGCCACAGGGACATGATAAATCCACACCATAAGCCACTAAAACCCTTTTTTTTATTTAAAAATAGCAATTAATCGATTTAAAAAAAATATTAATAAGTTCAACAATCATTTATCTTTCTAACAATGTGCTTTTTATATCATTTATATGTATAATATGATTGCTAGATACGATTTTATTCGATAAAATGTTGGAATCTTAATTTTTAGGCGATAGTAGAACATACCTTGCGCTTCCGCTTAAGGTATGCAATACTAAAATATATAATAGGCGATACTATAACTATAAAGCCTGTTAAAAAAAGCTGAAGCAGAAAAATATTATTTTAAAATTATTTATTAATTTGAAACATAACCAAACGCATATCCTCGATTACGAAACAAAATGCCGATGCGTCGTCACCAGTGAGGACTAAGATGGAATGCCTCGTTGAAACAGAAACAGAAACAGAAACTTTTTTATTCAATATAGGTTATAAATAATACTTAGTGAAAGTCACTCCTTTGTTTAATTACCAATGGTGGAAGAACCAGCAAGAAACCCAGCGGGACTTTTTTTTTAAAATAACGGCTTACAATCATGTAATCACAATTAACCACACAAAACAAATTAGAAATAGCTTGGTAGCGATCACCTCATTCCCAGGGGTTATTGTCATCCATAAATTTCTTAATATTATAATAACCCTTTTTCATACAAACTTTGTTTAATAAAATTTTTGAACTTTGAGCAGGTTAAATTTTGTATATTTTCTGGAATTTTCTTGTAAAAGCGTATATATCACCCTAAGAATGACTCGGTGGAGTCGAGTAACTGGTACTACTAGCTTGTGTCGTTTCCAGTAAAAAAGGTCTCCGGTTCTTTACACTCACCATACGAAACACAGCAGCGTTAAGCTGCTATTTTACGCCGGTATTCTGTGAGAGAGTGGTTCTTCTCCGTTCAAGCCGACCCATGCTACAACTACACCACTAATATAGCTGTAGCATGGCTCTGCCACGTAAAAAAGTCCAAAGAACAGTAAGCTACTCCGTCTACATTTAGCTAAAAATATGGGTTAAGACGAAAAATTGTGAAAGAAGCAATAAGTTTTTAATTATTAATTATTCGTTTTTCACGACTATTCTATGCAAGTAACACAGTAGGTATATTCTTTTTTGACATAAACATGGGACCTAAAAGTCCCAGACCAACATGGGATAAAACAGATATATTATGTTATTAAAGTCCTTATTGACCTACTGCTATATTTGAATGTAAAAATGTGTCAACCCTATTTAAGCTCATTAGAAATGTAATAAGCCTATGTCGTATTGTTGTATTTATGAGAGTACAATTTTAATATTATGATGTCTAGTAAACGGACTGTCAGATAACGTTAGTGCATGTTTGATATGCAGCGAAAGGGTAATGCAATCGATATGAAATAATTTATTTTCTTTCGTGACTGTGTATCAATTGCCAATTTACGGTATGGTGGCGCTGTGACTTAGCAATCAGAGGCAACGCCGAAACCCGCAGGTTCGAATCCCGCACGGAACAAGTATTTGTATGGCCTGCTAATAATTTTTCCGGGTCTGGATGTTTGTCTTTGTGAAATTTATGTATGTAAAATGTGGATGTGTATGACAATATATAACAAGATACCACAAGTAATTCGAGACCTACCTTTCATTCAATTTAAAAGAGATTTATACAACTTTCCCAGTAAAAAGTCTTTTTACACTGTACAGGAATATTTGAACTACGAGTACGATAGGTAATAGGAACTTGACAAACAAAGTTTTTTTTTATTATAAGGGTGACAAACGAGCACACAGTTCACCTGATGGTAAGTGGTTTCTGCGGCCCATAGACATCTACATCTATCCTCTATTACAAATCAAAATGTAGATGCGTTGTCACCCGTGAGGACTAAGATGGATTGCCTCATTTCCAGTAAAAAGGGCCTCCGGCCACCTGCACTCACCAAGCGAAACGCAGAGGTAAACCTCTACTTCACGCTGTTTTTCTGTGAGGTCGTGGTACCACCCCGGTTCGAGCCGGCCCATCCGTGTGACAGCAAAAGCTACCTCGTGGCTCTACCACTGTTAAAAAGTTAATGGACCAATTGTGAAATGTTTGTTAATTATTTACTATTTATTAACTACCTGTTGACATTTTGTTATAATCAATACTCTTAAATATTATTATCTCGATATTTTATAGTTTTAAGATTTGCATGCTATTAATAATGGCTGATTAAGCGGATGTTTCATTACTGTGACCATCTTCAATGTACCTTAACCAAATGCAAATAAATATTTCATTCATTCATTCATAAACTCCTCCTACGATATAGGAAAAATTCCTAGTGTGCAAAGTTTTAATTATCAGGTCATATGAGTGCTTAAAAGCTGTTATAGTTACAGCATTGTATTATAATATAGTATCTAGCCTATCAAAGTCCAAGTCTGACTATAGGATATTTGCCATAGTTTGCACGCTTGGCAGGTGGGTCAGCCACTGCAGTTCTTTTTATTTTCTAGTCGTTATTTCGAAGATGCCTCTACCCTCTTCGGGTTTGCATGCCTCCATCGTCTATTACGAAATCCACGGGACGATATGGGGTTGTGGATATTCTTATTTCTTACACTGGCACTATACGATCACCATTGTGTAGGTATGTGTCCCACTAGCATAGGTACAAGCGTTCTCTCTTTCCTGAAGATTGCGAGTGTTTTGTATTTAAGATTGTTTTTTTATACAAGTTGGTAAACTATGCAAGCACTATAAAATACTTTGCTTAAGGGTCTTGTAATTTTTTATCGATTGCCTACTCAAAGGACTTGCTTTTTAAAGCCCTGTCGCCCTTTTATGCGCGATCGTTTAGTTTTCTATGAAGTTTTGCATCGTCATTATTTACAACCCTTCCGCAGCGCCCTTAACAACAAACCTTTTAACATTTTAAAGCCGCGACCCACAATGGATGATGTATTGGGTTTTTTGGACCTGCACGGATTAGTGCGCAACTTTGCTCTATAAATGTTTTAATGTTTAAAAGATTAACGTCATGTTTGTATGTTTCTCTCTAAGTAAATATTTTTCGACTTATACGTGTTTCTGTTTGTGAAATGTATTTGTATTTTAAATACACTTGTTAGTTGTTAATATAGTAAAACTTAGATTAGGGTTTGTTTTGACTTTATTTTATTGCGTTTAATATGGTAGAGCCTGGCTGCAGATTTATTATGGCTACATGGGTCGACTGAAGAAGAAGCACGATCACACAAAATACCAGCAACATAGCAACATAATGTTGAATGACATAAGAACCTATAATTATTTTTACTGGAAAAGGCTTTCAATCATAGTCCTCAGCATCTACATTATTAGGTGGATAGGGTGCTCGTTTGGAAAATTATAAAAATCTAGATACTAAAGTTATTTTTTGCTTCTGCTTGTATCTTACAAGTATACCTTAAAAACAATGTTAACGCCATCAAGCTTTTGAGAGTGCTTCACGAATGTTTGCGGACGTGAGTATAGATTATTTCTTATGTGCCTTAAAACGGCTCCGATCATAAGAAGGTTGCCAAAAAATTCCCATAGTCCGTGTATAGCTTCGACGGCTCCGTTGCGCAGTGGCTTAGTAGTGCTTTTGGACTCTTGCGGTTGATCGATTATTGTACAAGATGGCAGACCTTCGCATTGACACACTGGGTTATGCTGATGACCTTGTGATCATTGCGAGGGGCTTTTGCCAAAGAACTTTATCATTAATCATACGAAAAGCCCTAAACACCATAAATAACTGGTGCAGGGATAACACTTTATCAGTTAATGCTGATAAAACTGTTATAATACCCTTTACCAAAAAGAAACGGTTGGACAAATTAGTCACACGAAAACTCAATGGTAAAGAAGTACCATTTTCCACTGAAGTTAAGTACTTGGGCGTACCAATCGACCGAAAACTAACGTGGAACTCTCACCTGAGCAATGTATGTCATAAGGTTAACATAACTTTATGTACGTGCAGTCACATGGTCGGGGACAACTGGGGCTTGTGTCCCAGCATGATCCTATGGCTGTATAGTGGGGTCGATTCTTACCTACGCCTCCACTGTCTGGTGTAATAAGGCCAACCAAAAGATGACTGCGGACAGTCTAAATAGTCTAGAAAGAACTGCCTGCGTAATAGCAACTGAAGCTATGCGATCACCGCCTGGATCGTCACTTAATGCATTTCTAGGCCTTACGCCCCTTCATCTTTATTTAGACAAAGAGGCAAAGACTAGTTTGTATAGGATTAACGCTTAAGGCAGTTTGAGCTTGCTTTCCTATAGATTGAGATCCATGCTCGACTCAATCAACGAAACACCGGTCTTATGTATGATCTCAAATATCATGCGTCCACTATGTACTTTTAACAAAAAGTATACAGTGGAACTACCCTCCAGAGAAGACTGGCTGAATGGACAGGTCATCTGTGAGGTCGGTAGCCTTACATGGTATACTGATGGGTCAAAAATGGGCCTCAACGTCGACTTCGACTTTTTTTTTCTTGCATATGTATGTATATTTCTTTGGCACGTGGAGTAATCTAAATAGTGTTTTTAACATATACCCTATAAATTGTTAGATTCGTTTTAGTTGTGGAAGTGATACAGGGTATAATTTTTTTTCCTAACAGTAAACTTCTCCCCCCTCCCGGGTTTTTTTTAGTTATGCTTTTAAATATTGGCTTGTTTATAGAGTTTTTCGCACCCAAGTTTCCTATTTTTCACAATTCTTAAAAAGTCAAGTACCTAGTCATTTTAATACTATATTTCTATCTGTCTCCAAAAACAAATAATGGATTTAAATATTTCAATTTGGTTTGGTATAATATTGTTCGACGTTAATTTCGCCAATTGTTTCGTCTATTAGCCGGCTCGTTGAATGAAATCGCCGGATAAGCCTAAAACAACTAAACAAGCAAATAATGACATCGGCGCGGGATGCTGAGCCCGCGGAATTATGCTCGGTGGCGGGCGGACTGTTTGGGCCACGAGAGGGGCGCGCATGCGATGTTGAAGGGTTGACATCGTAGTGATGTCACTGAAATATCGATAATTCTTCTTTTTATCTTTTGATTCTTGAAAAACTGTTCTTATTTAATTTAGAAATAGTTTAATATTTCGCCATTTTCAGTACAGATATAGACAAAAAAGCCGAGGTCCTTCCCAATTTCAATATCGAGTTTTCTGTTAATAAGTAAGGGTAATATCATGAAAAATTTTTGAGCAGATGTATTACATTTTTTTTATAGGATAGGGTGACGAACGAGCACACAGTTCACCTGATGGTAAGTGGTTGCTGTGGCCCATAGACATCTACATTTATCCTCGATTACGACTCAAAATGCAGATGCGTCATCACCCGTGAGGACTAAGATGGAATGCCTCATTTCCAGTAAAAAGGGGTCTCCGGTTCTCTACACTCACCATATGAAACACAGCAGCGTAACATATTATTTATCTTTTTTTTTAATAAATTGTGGAGTGTTATGTATGTAAGTTAATTTAATATAAAATGATAAATTTTAAAAGGTATTTTACCAGTTCTAGATAAACTAACCCTACACTTAGAGCAATTTTATATATTATAAAATAAATATAAAAACAGAAACAGACACAGAAACACAAACTTTTTTATTCAATATAGATTATAAATAATACTTATTGAAAGTCACTCTTTTGTATAATTACCATTGGTTCGAAAAAAACCTCTGTCCTGGGAAGAACCAGCAAGAAACCCAGCGGGACTTTTTTTTAAATAACAGCTTACAATCATGTATGTTACACAAATTAACAACAAAACAAATTAGAAATAGCTTGGTAGCGATCACCTCATTTCCAGGGGTTATTATCATCTATAAATTATTTAATACTATAATAACCCTTTTTATACAAACTTAGTTTAATAAAGTTTTTGAACTTTGAGCAGGTCAAATTTTGTATATTTTCTGGAATTTTGTTGTAAAAGCGTATACATCGCCCCAAGAATGAATTACTGACTCGATGGAGTCGAGTAACTGGTACTACTAGCTTGTGTCTGTTCCTAGTATTTACAGAATGAATATCACTTATTTTTGTAAAACTACTTTTATTTTTGTGTACGTACATTACATTTTCATAAATGTATTGAGAGGCCAAAGTTAATATATTAATTTCCTTAAATTTTTGTCGCAGCGACTCTTTAGGCTTTAAATCATAAATTGCTCTTATGGCCCTCTTCTGTAAAACAAATATAATTTCAGTGTCAGTTGCGTGTCCCCATAGCAAAATTTCATACGACATTATGCTATGGAAATAGCTAAAGTAAACTAGTCTAGCTGTTTCAACACTAGTTAGACTTCTAATCTTTTTAACGGTATATGCTGCAGAACTAAGCCTGCTTGCTAGTTTTGATATATGGGAGCTCCATTGAAGCTTCGGGTCTAGTGTGATTCCAAGAAAAATGGTGGTATCTACAAGACTCAGTTTCTCCCCATTTAAAATTACATTAGTATTTAATTGTTTGACATTTGGAGTCATACATTTCATACATTTCGTTTTAGTGCCATTTAAATGCAAATTATTAACATTGAACCAATTTACTAATTTAGATATAGCATTATTTACTTCGTCATATTTTAGCAAATGTCGATTTAATTTGAAAATTAAAGAAGTGTCATCTGCAAATAATACTATATCATGGTTATCTCCTACTATGTAAGGTAAGTCATTAATGTATACAAGAAACAGAAAGGGGCCGAGAATTGAGCCTTGAGGCACGCCCATCTGTACCGTCGACCCGGAAGAACTCATACTGTTAATGACAACTTTTTGCGTTCTCTTAGTTAAATATGAAATAATTAATTTAAGAGCATCACTTCTTACACCGTAGTGTTGAAGTTTCCTGATTAAATTTTCATAGTGAACACAATCGAAGGCTTTGGATAGGTCACAAAATATACCCAAAGCATCCTGTGAATTCTCCTATGCATTAAATATATATTTAATCAGCTCAACACCGGCATCAGCTGTCGAGCGACCCCTTGTGAAACCAAATTGATTTTTATGAAGTAAATTATTTATATTAAAGAAATTTAACATTTGATCAAGAATAATTTTTTCAAAAATCTTACTAAGTGTTGGTAGTACAGAAATAGGTCTAAAATTGGCGGGGTCTAATTTACTACCAGATTTAAATAAAGGTATTACTTTACTATACTTCATTAAATCAGGAAACATACCAGATTTGATACTAGTATTAAAAATAATAGCTAAATGAGGCGCGATTGTATCTATAATAGACGCAATAACTTTAACGGACATCCCCCACAGATCCGCAGTTTTCCTAACATCAATAGTTTTAAAATATTTTACAATATCTTTTGATGATACTTTGTGAAATGTAAAATTCTTTGTACACGCATTTACATTTTGTTTAAGTAATGACTTAGTGGTTAATATCGGAATATCAGTAAAATATTTCTCGAAAACCATTGCAACGTCCTGATCTGATTCGGTTAATTTGTTATTAACACTTAACTGGTAGCTTGAATTGCGAGAGTTGATCTTACCAGTTTCGCTATTAATTATACTCCATGTCATTTTAATTTTATTAGAAGCCGTCTTAATTTTGTTGCTCAAATGCAAAGACTTGGCTGTGGAGCACACTCTTTTAAATATTTTTGAATATTTTTTTACATATTCCCTAAATTCGACGCTATGATTATATGACCTTTCATGGTAAAGATCGTATAACCTATGTCTGCTCTTATGGACTCCTACTGTCGCCCATTCATTAAATAACTTCCGACTGTTCAAGGAGAATGTTTTAGAAGTAAAAATATTATTAAATTCATTGCAAATAAGCTTAAATAATGTTCCATACAAAAAATTTGGATCATTATGGTATGAAAGTGATGGAAGTTTTTCACTATGTTACTTCTAAATTTCTCTCTAAAAAATAAAAATTCTAAAAAATATATTATGTACGGTACGTAAGTTGTTTATTTATCTATTTATGAGTGTTGAGTGAGCAATTTTATGATTGTTGGTTTAAAATTGAGAAATAGAGCATTTTAAATAAATATTTTGAAGAGTGTGATATCGATATCGATGTTTCGTGATTTGCCACATTACATTTTCAACCCTTCAACAGCGGACGCGTGTAGAGGTACATTTTAATGCATTCATGGGCTCTCAAGCGTGGCGACTGCAGAGTAACTAAACGACCCCACCCTGCATTCACTTTTTATTTATTATTTTAAACGGCAGAGTTATAATTTTCAGATTTGAAGGCAAGGGTCGCTGTGACGTGCCGTTAGCGATGTACGCCATTACAACACCTGTCTACAATTTAATGGATAATAAGCAAAAGTCATTTTTATTTAAAATACCGTTACTGTTATAGCCAATTGAGTCTGAACATAGGCCACCGCCAGAGATTGCGCCATTGGCGGGGTATACGCCATAGTAGTCACTGGTTTCTTTTCTTTGTCGCCTGTTCTATACCCACGGGATGAATTGAGAATTGTGAATATTCTTACACCGCCGCTACAAGATCAATTAAAAATAAAATGATTAAATTTAAAGTTGGCATAGTTTATTCAACACATCTGAATTTTGATTCTTAATCGTGGATAAATATAGATGTCTATGGGACACAACAACCACTTACCATCAGGTGGACTGTGTGCTCGTTTGTCACCCTATCCTATAGAAAAAGGATTTAAATAATTGAGCGGAAGATT
The DNA here is from genome assembly GCA_033319125.1 of Parnassius glacialis. Lineage (NCBI taxonomy): Eukaryota > Metazoa > Arthropoda > Insecta > Lepidoptera > Papilionidae > Parnassius > Parnassius glacialis. The sequence goes on along the minus strand of JAVANC010000021.1, from coordinate 51,036,769 downwards.
TTACAAGAAACTTTTGTATGATTGGTTAAAAACTTAAAGCATTTATGACTCAAATATTTGTTTGATAGTTATAAGTATAGTCATATAAACAGTTAAAACTGAACACTAGATAAATTGTAATATCTTCTCATACCGTGATTCTCACAAATAAAGATTTGATTTAAGAATTAGTACTACGCATAAATGTTGGTCAATAAATACATCAATATTCGACGGGAAATCAAAATCTGTTGTAATACACTTTTATTAGCTTCGCATGTATCTCTCTATGTAACGGATTCTTTTAATGTAATTGTCACCAACTTGTAGGCGGGCGTTTGACTTGAAAATTTGCACATTTGACAATACAATATTTTAATAACTTTATCCTTATCAAGATCACCAAGATAAAACAAAATATATATAAACACTCACGCCTGTCACCCAGAGGGGTAGGCAGAGACTATGGACTTCCATTTGGCACGATCCTGACACACCTCTCTCGCCTCCTCCACATCCATATCATACATCATACCTACGCATACATGCTCGTCGGTTAAAGGTACTCTTAATTTGACCCATTTTTAATATATTGCCAATTTGGTCGATAAACTTTCGCCTAGGGCGACCCTTCCCGACTCTGCCGTTCACCTCTGCAACATAAATTTGCTTTGTCACACTTTCTTCATTCATTCTTTCTACATGACCAAACCACCGAAGTAGTCCTTTCTTAATCCTGGTCACAACATCATCTTGCAAAGCACACTCTTCTCTTATTAAACAATATCTCACTCTGTCATTCAGATTCATCCCTAACATACTCCTTAATGACCGCATTTCCACAGCATTTATTCTACTCTCGTGCTTCTTCTGCCACACCCAACTTTCACTACCATACATTAAAGTAGGTACTAACACAGCATTGTGAATTGCCATACGTGCCTTTTTGGACACGTTCTGACTTTTCACAATAGGGTGTAGAGCCCCATTCACTCTATTTCCTGCATTCACTCGTCGTTATATATCCTTATCATATCTACCATCCCTGCTAAACCCACATCCCAAATACACAAACTCATCTACTTGCTCGACCAACTCCCCTTCTATTCTTATTTCACATATCGTTTTACCTTCTTCTCTTTCAAAAACCATAACTTAAGTTACTTGCGTTCACTTTCAGTCCCTTTTATTTTAATGTCCTGTTCATTAATGTAACCATCATTTGCAACTCGGCCGCCGACGATGCAACTATGACTTGATCATCGGCGTACAAAAGGCATTTGACGGTTAACTCACCCATTCTTTACCCGCATTCTTCTATTTTCAATTTTTTTTTAACTAAATAAAGTTAGTTTTAGCGAGTTTCTTTATTAAAACTATAATTTATTATTGTCACAAATAAAAAGTAGCTAAAGGTAACTGTAACATGTTTGTAGCTAATAGTTAGACATTTATTAAACCCTTTCTGTTTAGCAGCGTGACGCAGTTAGTCAATATTTTACAAGAAATCGCCATTGAACCGTGACTGCTAACATTTGTTGTTTAAACGCTCTTTTGTATGTTTTTTGTCAATCGATCAGCCAGAAAGTGCGTAACCTATTACAGGTCATAATTTATTGCTGGCAACTTATAATAAAGATTATAACAACAAAGCTTCTGAAGTATTTGTTCTGTATATAATGTATGAAATTATGCAATATGTTGTATTTTGACCAATTACGACTTAATTAAATTAACCCGTGTTCAACCTCTTCGGTCAGCATGACCCCGAAATAATCATACTCTCACAGAATATATACACATTAGATATGAGCGCCGAAGGCCATTTCCACGGCGGCGGCGTGGCCTGAAAACATAGTATAAAGAGATGGGAAGTACGTTATCTTCATACAAACGCACTGCGCGCGGCTTGTATGTGTGCGCCATAGTATCTATGAGGCGCCGCACGTACACTTAAACACAATCTCGAAGTATTTCTCAATGCGCCAGTCGAGGCTAGCACCGCACGAGGTTCGCGCGTCACGTAAGCGAGTCACTTATTATAGCATATAATTTTTACTTGACGATGAGATACCTACTTACTTATTTTTGTTGTATTAGTTGTCTATCAGACAGAGGAAGAATAGTAACTAAGTACCTACTTACGGTTATAAAATCGTAATTAAAAATAAGTAATTGACTAATTGTGAATCAGATAAATAGAGCAAAGTTAGAATAATAACAACAGAACAAAAAATTGATTACAGTCTAAGAGACAGGCGTTAGTAATTTTATGTTATTGTACGATGTTTTTTTTTACCATATTTTAGTCGCTTTATTCAATTTTTTTATTATTATATATATTTATTATACTGCTCTGAATCTTAATACATTTCTGTATTTGTTAGGAAAACCATTGTTGAACTTTATCGACTAATGATCACTGAATTAGTTATACAGAGATGTATTATCTTTGGCAAGGGCCGGGTTTTAAACTAATGATTTGGTGACAGTGACAACCCTGAGACAGTAGGCAATTATATCGCGGATTAGGCCGCAGATAACCTACTTCACCTCTCTATACTATGCTGAAAATTTCCTCGGCGGCGGCGGCGTCGCGGCGGCGCGGCGTGGCTGGCCATAGGCCTTAGATATTGTTTTATCAGGAAGAGATTTCTTAAAAAAACTTAAAGAAAGCCATATTGTTGATACCAAAAACTGCTTATATAGCCCTGGGGAGCCCCAGCCCAGTGGTGGGAACAGTATTCCATGTGCGGCCGAATCTGCGCCTTGTAAATTTCCAGGCGGTGTGCCGGCATGAATCGCTCTGCTGAGCACGCAAAGCGTTTTAGAGGCCAATTTGGTCTTCTCTTCCAAGTGATCACGAAACTTGCACGTCACTCGATATGTCGAGCCTTGAAGAGTGCCTTACAGAAAGTCCCGTGGCAGGGGTCGCCTTAGCCTTGTTGCTCAGCTTGCCCCGAGCAGTTATAATCTTGAGTAGAATTTGCCCCCCACCTCTACCCTCAAAATACGTGGGGCAGCCTGACCACCCAGGAGTGATAAGTCCCTCCTCAAGAGTGGAGTAGTTTGATCGTGGATGATGTCGACTGAGTGAGCGACGAGCGTGGCGAGGCGAACTAATACGATCGGGCCGCGCATGTGAGCGGGAAAGGAAGTTGCTCGTCGTCGCGACGGCGCGCCGCGTGCTTCAGGCGGCGGCGACGCGCCGACATGAACTCACGGCGACGGCGGCGCGCCTGCGCAGCGCTGATATCTAGGGATACGAGATTGAAAAGTACTCGGCCTAACACAGATCCATTCAATTCTAAAAATCAAATCTACCCACATTATTTAGTTCAGTTCAGACTAGTTCATTGTGTGAAGTTCGAAACGTGTGCGATAATTAGTTGTGATTTTATAAATTTATTAACAAAGTAATCGGACATAATTTCCGCGAATGGAGCAAATCGGGCAGCGTGCCGTCATTAAGTACCTCCATAAGAAGGGGCTATCATTAAAAGCCATCCATGATGACATGGTCAGTACATTAGGCGATTGTGCTCTGTCATATTCATCCGTCAAAAAATGGATAGCAGAATTTAAGCGTGGTAGAGAGAGTGTGAAAGATGAACCCCGCTCTGAAAGGCCTTCGACGTCAACTACTGACGAAAATATTAAAAAAGTACTTGATTTAATAATGGGAGACCGCAGATTAAAAATTAGAGAAATAGCCGAGATTATAGGCATCTCTTATGAACGAACTCAAAACATCATTGTCAACGAGTTGGGTTTCCACAAGGTGTCTGCGAGGTAGGTTCCGCGACTGCTTTCAGTTGAACAAAAAAGGACGCGATTGACTATTTCACGCGACTGTTTGGAGTTATTTGAAGCCGATGCAGATGATTTTTTGAATCGTTTTGTTACTATAGACAAAACATGGGTTTACTACTGTACACCGAAAACAAAACAACAATCAAAACAGTGGAGAAGACCTGGTTCACCACCCCCTAAAAAGGCTAAGTCGATTTTGTCGGCAAATAAGGTGAAGGCTTCAGTATTCTGGGACTCGAAAGGTGTGATTATGATTGATTATCTTGAAAGGGAAAAGACTATAAACTCTGATTACTACTGCACCTTACTACGTCGTTTACGAGAGGAAATAAAAGAAAAACGTCGAGGAATGCTCAGAAGAAAAGTCCTGTTTCATCAAGATAACGCCCGTGTTCACACGTCAGTACAGTCAATGGCTGAAATTCACAACTGTGGCTTTGAACTGTTACCGCATCCGCCGTATTCACCTGATCTGGCACCATCAGACTTCTTTCTGTTCCCTAACCTAAAAAAGCACTTGGGAGGTCAAAGATTTTCGACAAACGACGAGGTCAAAGCAGCTGTAGACGCATATTTTGACTCTAAGGAAGAATCATTTTTTTTCAACGGTCTAAATGCTTGGAAGGGGAGGTGGCAAAAGTGTATTGAACTTGATGGGGATTATATAGAAAAATAAAAATATAACTGATTTAGTATGTGTTTATTTTCTTGGTTAGGCCGAGTACTTTTCAATCCACCCTCGTATTTTATATTTCATCAAATACCTAAAAATCTATGAAGAATTTACTAATATAATAAATGGAAGAATGATAGGTTATTTAAGGTCTTTAATAAAAAATAAAAAAACATTTTGTAATTTTTTTTGTTTGCTGTAGAAAATAGTATGCTAAAATAACTTCATTTCTTCTTATAAAACTATTAATTTTAATTAAAATTGAAAAAAAATCTTATAAAATCTAATTATTAATAATCAGTGTTGTCACCTCTTACATTAATTACACATTGACATCGATTGTTAATACTTAAAATTAAATTGTCAATGTCTTGCTGCGGTATGAGGTCCCATGTTCTTTGCAAGTGTTCGTAAAGTTGTTGGTCCATCGTCAAATTTGGCGGCAAATCTCTCAAAGCGTTTCGTTGTAACATGTCCTAGGCATGCTGTCTCGGAGAGCGGCCGACACCAGCTGCGCCGTATGGGAAGGAGCGTTATCGTGCATGAATCCTGGCCCATTTGGATGCTATGTGGGACATGCACCTACTTCCTCGTGGTACTCTTGTGCAGTCATGCTGCCTTGGATACAAACGAGCTGGGTTCGTCCGCCAAGACGAATTCCTGCCCACACCACGATTGTCCCGCCTTGGTATGATTGAACCTCCTGAGCGTGCCGTAGACGGCTAACTCTCCCTGGAGCTCTCTATACGCGTGTTCTTCGTGAATCCGGATGAAACCCAAACTGGGACTCATCGAATAGCACCAAAGTCCATTCTTCGTCACTCTATGATAAATGCTCCCGAGCCAACGAAAGGCGCCAACCGGATTGCCACGTCGCAATGCTGGAACACGTAGCGGTCTTCGAGTATGAAGACTAACTTCATGCAACTTCCTTCACAGGGTTTGGTCACTTACTAGCAGCTGGTGGTCCTCCTGGAGCTTTTGTAGTAGTTGCATCGCTGTGATATTTGGTTGTCTTCTGCGGTCATTTGGAGAAATCAATCCTGTCTCTGCGTTGTAACACGATATCTACGACGGCTCCGTGGCGCAGTGGCTTAGCAATGAGTTGCTGCGCTGGGGGCCGCGGGTTCGAATCCCGCACAGAACAAGTATTTGTATGGCCTACAAATAATTGTTCCTGGTCTGGATGTTTGTCTTTGTGCAATTTGTGTTTGTAAACTGCCTCCACGATACAGGAGAAAATCCTGTGTGCCGTTCAGCCACATCCCCAGTACTGCGATAACGTGACCACAAACTTGATATCACGTTTTGGCTGGTGTGTAGGGCCTCAGAAACGACGCATTGAATAGCACCATTTTCTAACATGCCGGCGGCTCGTAACATTTCATCTCGACTCAAATAACGACGTGACATGACTCTTAAAGTTTACACGGCACGTTAAATTAAAAAAGTAAAACAATTTAATCCCTTTTCATTAATTAATATGAGTAGAACCGTTTTAATTATCCTTGACGTAAAGAATTACTAACAAGTTTGCCGCCGTATTTTCTTATTTTTTTGTTTTTTTTTTATTTACATTTTTAAATTTTGAAAATAGAATAAAAGAGGTTTCAATCTGTATTTAAACTCTTTATGGAAACTAAAAATATTTTAAACTATAAAGTCGTAAATATATTAGGATGAAGGTATCTCTACATTCTGTTGATGGGTGAATACCGTAAAATAGCAGCATGATACTGAATTTATTTCGGTATTACGTATATAGACGTCAGCTATAAAGTCAACAGGCAACTACAAGCAACTAGGTCATACCACATATCAAAAAAAATTCAAACGTGGTAGAGCTATGCTGTAGCTATATTAGTAGTATAGTTGTAGCACGAATGGGTCGGCTCGACCGGGGAAGGACCACGCTCTCACAGAATGCCAGCGTAAAATAGCAGCTTAATGCTGCTGTGTTTCGTGTGGTGAGTGTAGAGAACCGGATACCCTTTTTACTGGAAACGAGGCATTCCATCTTAGTCATCACGGGTGACGACGCATCTACATTTTGATTTGTAATCGTGGATAGATGTAGATATCTATGGGCCGCAGCAACCACTTACCACCAGGTAGACTGTGTGCTCGTTTGTCACCCTTATCTTATTTTAAAGAAATGGTCACCCTATTAATTTAATTCAAAGAAACGGTTGCTGGCCTGTACCAATTTATGTGCTATGTACTATATTATATAAATGTAGGCGGCTTTTGAGTGGTCCAAGGGCCACCCCTGCACCTTAACCTACTGTCGATGACAACGTGAATTTTCATTGCGTGAGATTTTTAAACAGTCCTGTAGATAATATCCGGTAGAGAAGAGAGATAGTTTTGTTTACAGTGTTTAACAAATTGAAAGTAAATCTAAATAATCAGCCGTCTATAATAATTAATGGAGTAATGGAATCTGGGGGCACGGCAGTGCCCCCGCCAAGTCGAGCAAAAAAGCGGCACGGCCGTACCATCCTTTTCTCGAAGCAGTACAGGCCATTTCCGAAACTCTATAACTTCGTTATGGATAGAACTAGAAGCCTCAATTTTTACTAACCAAGTAGAAATTGTATAGACTCAGTATATTTCAAATTTAATTAAATTTGAACCAGTAATTTAAGAATTATAACTAGTCAAAGTTTCTTAATTTTGTCACTCACTGACTGACCGATCATCAAAACTCTAAGGCACTTCTAGCAGACATAGAAGCTTCAAATTTGGAATGCTATTATTGCTTAATATATAAATCAAGAAAAAATTAAAATATTTTGCAATTCGGTCCATATTTCGAGATACACCAACTGCATAAATTACTTTGTAGTCCCACATAAACATATAGTATTACAAAGTTACATTTGCAGTGAATGAATCAGTGTACCTTTATATGTATAACGGAATAATAGGTGTAAATAGCTACCTAGATATAACTATCTACAAAAAAAAATGAGATGCTATCAAAAACATAACTTGTAAAAAAAGCCAAGTCTCGCAACTCAGTTCTTCTACCGTAAAAAGTTGTGAGATCCATGTAATACCAAGTCGGTTAATTTATTCAGTCCATAGATTGATACATAGATTGACTTGGCAATCGCACTAAACAATCTAATTTAATATAATATGTATTACTTGTGAAATATATTGTTTTCATGCGATTGCCAAGTCAATCTAGGTATCAATCTATGGACTGAATAAATTAACCGACTTGGTATTACATGGATCTCACAACTTTTTACGGTAGAAGAACTGAGTTGCGAGACTTGGCTTTTTTTACAAGTTATGTTTTTGATAGCATATAAATATAATTCAAATTCAAAAAGATATTACAATATATGATGTAAAATGATATTACAAGATATCTGCAATGTTTTAGTAGGCACATCGGTTGAACATCGTTCAGTCAGTTCAGTTCTAGTTGAAAGGCGCCGTTTAGTAAAAATGCTAGGCTATTATCTGAAAGGATAATTAAGCTAGTTGGCCGTGACATATATACACCCATATTTTGTAATTACCAAAAAAAAGTGCTCTCAGTGTCTGTTACTGATCACATTTAGGTAGAATTTTTTTTAATAATTAATTAAAAAAATATCTCAATAAAATTATTAGTCACGCATTTATTCTACGTATAATTACTGAATTTTCATTCGTTTCGTGAGCCGGTGAAGTAAGCGAGAGAATACGAATGAGAGAGAAGTAGCGACGTAGGTACTGTACTAATGGTGGAATATGGAACGGGAGCGACTTATGAATGGATTGCGTACGTTATTTACTTGTGTAGTATTTTCTTGTACTGTGACAATAAAGTAGGGCTAGTTTTTTGATGAAAACAAACCTCGATAACATTGTGATCGATAAATAATAAAAAAAATGCGTGAGTGTCGGGGAACACTCGTTTGGAACGAAGTTCCTTGCGTAGTACTTATATTATTATTGACAAATGTAGGTATTATATTATTGATTAACAAATACAAATAAATAAATTACTAGCGTCTATTAAAATGAACCGTTATTTGAAACAAAATAATATTTCTTTAATGGCACGATAAGAAAAAGAGAGCAAGGAAGATGGATATTATTCCATCTCACTTCCTTATTTCGCTGCCAAGACCGTCTACACTATAACACAAGGGGTAGTGACGAAAAAATCTTACATTTTTTGTCGCCTAGCTCTCATCCGCCAAACCCGTACCGTCCGATATGGAACTTCGTTCCAAAATTCTGATAGTGCCATTATCACTAGTAACATCTGCTTAAACTGTACTTAAATTTTTAAATACAGTACAAATAGTTGTGTATAAGCTGTGTATAAGAGAATAGGCAATTTACTTAGAATTTATCACCCAAAACTGAATCACTACTTACGTTTAGGCAGTATAAAAAAATTAAAAGGCAAATTATCTGATAGCCATGCATATAATCTGTGTACAAGCCTACAAGCCCAATTCAATCGGCAATGTGCTTGACAGTTTTTGAAGTACGTAGTAGGCGTGTCCAAATTACTGTTATCCCATTGGAAATTCTCCCATAAAATAGGGTGTTATGGCGTCACCGCCTCAGTGCGTCCGGGTCGCGCGGGAATGCCGCACTATACTAGTCATGCAAAAATAGTGATATATTGTGGAAAAGCGTGTATTGACAATAAATGTAAATTAAAACCATAATAGTTTTAAATTAAATGTTGTAGTGGCCAGTAAATAAGAAATATACAGGAATTGATGTTGTGTAAGTTTATTTTAATTTGACGGCTCCGTGACGTAGTGGCTTAGCAATGAGTAGTACTGCTAAGGGCCCCGGGTTCGAATCCCGCACGGAACAAGTATTTGTATGCCTACAAATAATTCTTCCGAGTCTGGATGTTTGTCCTTGTGATATTTATGTATGTTAACGATACAGGAGAAAACCCTAGTGTGGAGGTAACGTTTTTTTAAATTTATTCTGTGAATTAAAGTTTCTTTTTTAATTTCTCAGACTTTTTCCATTTTACTTATATGACGTTATCGTTTTGTAACGATAATTTACAAAAAAACAGCAAAAAAGGTTTTATGAAATGAAGCGGATCCTGTCTTTACATATTTTTTATCTGTATTCAAATTTCGTGGCACTAGTACTTTTAGGTCAAATTTAGAAACAATATCAAAAAAACTATTTTTTTTCTATATGCAAGAATATTGTGTACAAAGATTCCACTTCGCGATAGCCACCAAAGTGAAGTATGCGTGCGTGACGCTCTCACAAAACTAAAGAAGTTTTGCTAGCCTAAGTAAGTTAGCAAAACTTTGCCAAGTTAGTTAAATAAGAACCAAAACACAAATTCAAAAATGTTGTAGTCTTGTAGAAAATTCTGTGACGATTTTTCATAAGTAAGAAAGCATAGACTTAGATTATAGGTACTGTACGCCAGTATGTTCTAAGTGTATGTAAGAAAGCGTAACGTCGGACATTGATTAGGTTTTAAGACCTCATTTCTCACTATATACAGTGATGAAATCGTACGTTACACAAAACATAAAATATCCAGGGCATTTTCAGAATTTTTAATTTTAAGTATGTCTGTCTATACTGTGATCCTTTAAATTACAAGTAGTAAAATTAAAAATTTTGTACAATCGACTTCAATATAATATTAAGGGTAACTCAAAAACTACTGGTCAGACCTTTATCAACCACATAAGAAGCACCAGCTTTCATATAAGAAAAAATTATCGAAATCGGTTCACTGAGAAAAAGTTATAAGGTAACACATAATGTTTTTTATGGAATAAGGGTGACAAGCGAGCATACAGTCCACCTGATGGTAAGTAGTTGCTGTGATCCATAGACATCTACATCTATCCTCGTTTGCCAATCAAAATGCAGATGCGTTATCACCCGTGAGGACTAAGATGGAATGTCTCGTTTCCAGTAAAAGGGGACTCCGGTTCTCCACACCCACCATACGAAACACGCTACTATTTTACGCTGGTATTCCGTGAGAGCGTGGTCCTTCCCCGGTCGAGCCGACCCATTCGTGCTACAACTATACTACTAATGTAGTTGTCAACTATTAATGTAGTTGCAACGTGGCTCTACCACGTAAAAATCTATTTGATAATTTTTGATACTGAAAGATGAGATATATATTATAGAATTAGATGTAGATTGCAAATTTATATCAAAATGAATAACTTATATTTTTATTTATTTATCCCTTGTTGTAAACACTACAACTTCGGGTTACAAAAGTCGATTTAATGCTCTATAGCCATATACTTAATACTCTACAAGTCAAGAGTAGACCAAAGTTAGAGGACACGTATGAAAATTTACCCTCAAAAAATGTTCTAATGAAAAATATTGGTATCGAACTGAACACTTAAATATTTTTGACTATTATTTGTCACGCAAAATTTCGAATTCGATGTTATTATGAAATAATGGGTTTATTATAAATTATTTGCTTATTTAAAAGCATTTTCCTCGGTAATGATAGGCAGTATTAATTTAACTTCCCTAAAATTTTCAATTAGCACTTAATACGGAGTTAAGACGGCTCCGTGGCGCAGTGGCTTAGCAATGAGTTGTTGCGCTGGGGGCCGCAGGTTCGAATCCCGCACTGACCAAGTATTTGTATGGCCTACAAATAATTGTTCCGGGTCTGCATGTTTGTCCTCACAACGTTGCTACCCAGGCAAAGCTTTTTTTTTATAGGATATGGGTGACAAACGGGCACACAGTCCACCTGATGGTAAGTGGTTGCTGCGACCCATAGATATCTACATCTATCCTCTATTACAAATCAAACTGCAGATGCGTTGTCACCCGTGAGGACTAATATGGAATGTCTCATTTCCAATAAAGAGGGTCTCCGGTTTTCTACACTTACCATACGAAACACAGCAGCGTTAAGCTGCTATTTTACGCTGGTATTCTGTGAGAGCGTGGTCCTTCCCCGGTCGAGCCGACCCATTCGTGCTACAACTGTACTACTAATATAGCTGCAGTATGGCTCTACCATGTATAAAAAAGCTAGGGCGTAATATAAGAAATCATTGTAGAATGCTTAATTACAGATACTTGTGAAAAATAATCATTGCTTACCCGGAAACATAAATACAAACGAATAGTTTTAATGATAGAATCATTGACTTTTTGACCGCCACGCTCCGACGAGCAAACCGCGCCACGTGTGCGTCGCGTGTCGCCTACAGGTGGCCGGGGGTTGGGTATACGCTTGCAATTAGTGGAACAAAAGTCACAGAGCTCCTATAATTTTAGTTACTGTTAAATGTGGGGTGTTACTTTGCGAAAAACACGCATTTTACGTGCAAAAGTTACTTTAAAGATTTTGACATTAAAATTAAACAAACAACATAGATATTTCAAAGATAAATTTTATTTGTTTAATTGTATTTCTTACTGAGGTGGTTATCAAATTCTTAAGCCTTTTTTTATTGTTATACTAACTAAATCGAATAATGATGACCTAATATTCTCATATCAACACAGCGTTTACAAATCTCCACTAAAATTGAACAATTACGTAGGTTATTGTATTAAAATATAGTATAATTATGAACTTTGTCACTCATCCATGGTTGATAATAACCCTGGGAATGAGATGGTCGTTACCATGCTGTTTTCAAATGTTTTCATACTAAGTTGTATAAAATATTATATTGTAAATTAATGTTTAAAAAAGTCCCGCTGGGTTCCTTGCTGGCTCCCTGGACAGAAGTTTTTCTCTAGTTAATCTATATTGAATAAAAATGATTATATTCTATTCTTATTGGCTAACGAAAAACTACTTATTTATTAAACTACAAACCTTCTTGATTGCATTACACAGTGATATTAAGCGATATTCTGTTATTTTAATATGTCCATATTTTTCTTACAGTATAACATAGTTCCACCGAAACAAACAAGACATGCATATCTTTTGTTAAATTTTTTGCACTTATTAGCACTATAATATGTTCGGTTTCTTTATCCATTCATGCAATGTGAAACTATGTCTAGTTCTCAAAAAACGATTCTAGAAGAAGACCAAATATTTTTGTCTAAATATTTTCTTTTAATATGTATTTGCTGTAAACTCCGAGCAACAGGTTCATGACAGTACAGAATCATTTCTAACCAGGATTTTACAACTAAGATTAAATGTGAAATATTATGTATCTACATACAAAACCAATCAAAATGTAAAATTAATTAAAAATAATTACGGTAAAAGTGACACAAAATATTGAGATATATTTGAAATTAAAAACCATACTTGTATTGTTTAAACGCTTTTTTTATATAAAAAGAACATATGTTACAAAGCCGGAAATCACAGGCCGGAAGTAGAACGTGATAAAGCTCAATTGACTTGCCGTAACATGTTGGTCACGCGAGGTGTTATTTACGTTTACTGGGGATATTTGTAGAACTTAAAATAAAAATAAAAGTTACTCAGTTAGTAAATAAAAAACCAGAATTCCTATCATTTATATTTTTCGATACTTCATTAATTGAACTCGAAGTATCTTGAAAAGAACACTGCTAAATATGGGCCTCACTCACAGATTACCTCATTTGGATTTTTCCATCGTTGTCACACTTAGCAGCCGAATTGGTAACCGAAGTTTTTTAGTATTATCAGTTGTTATTAGAAAGATGCTGTCGTACAGGTGTCGTCTCTTACGACACCTGTACGTTATGATATGGGTACTGAATATTATAACGACGCCTTTAACTATCTGGTTTTGAAACGTATGCTTTGAGAATATTATATACTGCAAAATAATTAAATGCTAATAGAAAATTTCGGAGACGTTGTTAACATCGCCTATCATTGTTAAGGAAAATGCTTTTAAATAAGCAAATTATTTGAAATAAACCCATTATTTCATAATTACATCGAATTCGAAATTTCGCATGACAAATAATAGTGGAAAAACATTGAAGATTTCGGTTCGACACCACTATTTTTCATTAGAACATTTTTTGAGGGCAAATTTTTGTAAGTCTCCTATAACTTTGGTACTTGTAGAGTATTAAGTATATGGCTACACGGCATTTTTTTAAAGTTTTTAAAACGTTACCCCCGCACTAGGATTTTCTCCTGTATCGTGGAGGCAGTTTACAAACACAAATTGCACAAGGACAAACATCCAGACCCGGAACAATTTTTTTTTATAGGATAAGGGTGACAAACGAGCACACAGTCCACCTGATGGTAAGTGGTTGCTGCGGCCCATAGACATCTACATCTATCCTCTATTACAATTCAAAATGTAGATGCGTTGTCACCCGTGAGGACTAAGATGGAATGCCTCATTTCCAGTAAAAAGGGCCTATTTGCATTAAGTCCGCCTTTTGTACCCATAGTTGTAGTGTTTACAATAAGTATTATTTTTTATATAAATTTGGAATCTACATCTACTTCTATAATATATATATATATAATATATATATATATATATGATATATATATATATATATATATATATCATCTTTCATTATCAAAAACTATCAAAAACATTTTACGTGGTAGAGCCATGTTGCAAATGTTGCAACTACATTAGTAGTACAGTTGTAGCACGAATGGGTCGGCTCGATCGGGGAAGGACCACGCTCTCACGGAATACCAGCGTAAAATAGTCATTGCTATGTTTCGTATGGTGAGTGTAGAGAAACGGAGTCCCCTTTTACTGGAAACGAGGCATTCCATCTTAGTCCTCACGGGTGACAACGCATCTACATTTTGATTCGCAAACGAGGATAGATGTAGATGTCTATGGGCCACAGCAACCACTTACCATCAGGTGGACTGTGTGCTCGCTTGTCACCCTTATCCTATTATTAAACATTTTGGGTCTTATATAAGGGTTCTACAACAGTGCAGAGGCTCCTTTTTGATATCAGTCTATGAAAGTCCACTACTAGACATTGGTCTCTCCTGATGGAGGGAGAATTCGCGGAATTCTCCCTCCATCATTAATCGTCACAGTACCAGAAGTCTCGGACCTTTGACACTGCTGCATGTCGCAGGTCTGTATTTTACGTCTAGTTTGAACGAGATGATTAAAGCGCCAAATATCGAAAGCCATGACATTTTTCTGGAGGTTTCCATGACCCATGAGAAAAACTGTAAAGATTATCGCTAATATTTTCTAAAGCTTAAGTGTAACAATACTCAAGTATAATAATTTTAACCGATTTCAAAATGGAGGATGGTACTCAATTCGTTTGTATGTTTTTTTATGTGCGTTACCTCAAAGCTTTTTCTCGATGAAACGATTTCGATGATTCTTTTTTTATTTGAAAGCTGGTGCTTCTCACGTGGTCCCCCAAGGTGATGAAGGTCTGACCAGTAGTTTTTGAGTTATCTATACAAATAAATAAAATTGAGGTGTCTGTTTGTAATGTCAAAATAACAGCTTTCTACTAAATGCATTTGAAAGTATATACGGTACATATAACAATAACAAAGTTTTTAAAATGTTTGTCTGTCTGTCTGTCTGTTTGTTCCGGCTAATCTCCGAAACGGCTAAAACGATTTTGATGGGACTTTCACTGGGAGATATCTAATGTTATAAGGAGTAACTTAGGCTACTTTTATTTTAGAAAAATTAAATCTAATCGTAATAAATTCCACGCGGGTGAAGATGCGGGGCACAGCTAGTCCTTAATAATATATATTGAAGTCGATTGTATAATTTTTTTACTTTTATCACTTGTAATTTAAAAGATCATAGTCTGTCTATGCTACTATATAGCAGTCTCTGCGGCCATATAAATTGCGCACTAAGTAACGGTCAATTCTCCATAACCCCATTAGTTGTTTTCAACAATCTAACATTGATTGTTCACGTGATTTGAAGTTTAAATATTTAACTTTATTTCATATTAGCTATTACCCGCGACTTCGCCCGCGTGTAATTTAGCATTTTAATTATGTTGCACGGAGCCCTAATTCTTTTTACAAAATATAAGTAGTCTAAGTTACTTCTTATAACATCAGCTATGTGCCAGTGAAAGTCCCGTCGAAATCTGTCCAGTCATTTTGGAGCCGGAACAAACAGACAGAAAGACAAAAAGTTTTAAAAATTGTGTTTTTGTTATAAGTACTATCATACTTTCATATGTATTTAGTAAAAAGCTGTTATTTTGACATTACAAACAGACACTTCAATTTTGTTTATTTGTATAGAATTGTCTAGAAACAGTAGCTGTCGTAAATTGAAACACAACCTCGTGGCATAATTGTGCCAGCAAAATGGCGCTGGCGATCCACTACTGTGACATAGGTTTTGTTCATAATTGCCGGTCTATAGTAGTATATATAGAAGTCTTGGGTATGATAGTAAGAGTTGTTTTGAGACCTCATTCGATTCGGAAAGACAAAAGTATGTTTTGCAGTCTCTGTTTATAAATTAGGGAAGCACATAAAATATTATCACATTTGTTATATTTTTTAACCTTAAATTCGAGACCTATATTATTTTAAATTTTTAAAATTTTTTATCTCACCATCATCATCTTACGTGGTATAGCCATGTGTGCAGCTATATTAGTAGTATAGTTGTAGCACGAATGGGTCGGTTCGACCGGGGAGGGACCACGCACTCACAGAATACCAGCGTAAAATAGCAGCTCAACACTGCTGTGTTTCGTATGGTGAGTGTAGAGAACCGGATACCTTTTTTACTGGATAAGAGGCATTCCATCTTAGTCCTCACGTGTGACAACGCATCTGCTTTTTGATCCTTTATCGAGGATAGATGTAGATGTCTATGGGCCGCAGCAAGCAGTTACCATCAAGTGGACTGTGTGCTCGTTTGTCACCCTTATCCTATAAAAAAATCATCGTTACAGCCCTTCACAAGTCCACCGCTGAACATAACACTCCCTCAAGGAATGCCACAAAGGTCGGTCCTCGGTCACCTGCATTCATCGACTGCCTGCATGTCTTACCAGGTCGATCGACCCCCAGGGGCACCGCCCTACAATTCGCCCACCTACACTACGTACTAGGCAGACACTTGAGAACGTTTTTCCCCATTGGTTGTCAGTTCTTCGATATATATGGCCGGCCCGTTGCCAGTTCAGTTTACTAATCCGTTGAGCTAAGTCGGTTACTCATATTATCTCATTTGACGGTTACTAATCATTCTCAGTAGAACCCTAAAAATTATGATATTATTTTTTTTTTGATGTGCAAATGTTTTGAAACTCTAATAAATCACAAGCAGGCTTAAGCCCTTCAGTGGGATGTATTTAATTTGAAACTTTTTACAGATATTTAATATATTTATAATTACCCTGTCTGCGAAAAAACATAATACTTAAAAATAGTTAATACAACAATATTTTATTTTATGGCAGTTTTTTTTTAATAACCCTTTGTTCTTTTTCAGGAATTAAAAATGTTCAACACGGTTTTCGAAGAATACTGCGATTTCAACGACAGCTTATGCAGTAACGATTCCGGCTTCGACAGGTCTTACACGGGCTCTCTTGCGACCTCTACCTCTGCGAGCGGCACTCCATTGAAGCATGACACTTCAGACCTTGGCGTATCTCTAACTCCGACCAAAGACATAAATGTAAGAAGGAAACTATTTAATGATGAATTTGATTATAGCTTTCAAGAACCAATTGAGGAAATAAAAAAATTCGATGAGAGTATACAACTAGGTGACAACACGTCAACACCTGTTAAATCTAAAGAAAAGAAACCTAAAGATCCAAACAAGCCCAAAAGAAAATATGCCAATGGCAAGAATAGAGTCACGAGATGCAAAAGTCCGACGCAAATAATGCGAATCAAAAGAAATAGAAGAATGAAAGCAAATGACAGAGAACGAAATAGAATGCACATGTTAAACGAGGCTTTAGATAGACTGAGATGTGTTTTACCGACTTTTCCTGAAGATACAAAGTTGACTAAGATAGAGACATTAAGATTTGCTCACAATTATATATTTGCTCTTAGTCAGACGTTAGAATCATTAGATAATATTAACTCTGGACAAATACCTTCAGAAGGCTTTTCTCTAAACTATGAAAAAATACAAAATTATTCAATTGGTGGAGAGAAAATTAATAAAGATGCTTTTAGAGAGATATTTCTATTGCCAAATAAGACTGAAGAATACAATCCTGATGGCAGCTACAGGAGTTTTCAGGGGTTCAGTAAACCTTTTCCGAATGGATCAAATTTCTTACAAACTTCTGAAGGCGTATTGATTAACGTTGGAAATGTTACTGTGTCCGTTAATAATAAAGGTGGTAATTGCATTACATCAACTACAGGAAGTGGGTTCTTCACGAACCCGTCTAGTTTCGGTGACGATATGTTCCAACAAAACTATTATAATCAGAAACCTTACGGACCGTGTAGCAACTACAATGACTCCATCTACGATTCAAGTGTACGGAACGAGTCGGAAGAGTATTTTAATGAGAAGAACTATGAAATTTTCAAGAATGCTTTTGAAACTGCAACGAAAAAAAAATCTCAAAAGACTGAAGAACATTCCGCACAATACGGCAACTATACCAATTTCTATGGGTATAGTGACAGGTATTGCTACGGTAATGAAAGAAATTATACGCAAAATCATTATTATATCAACGAACAGAGATATCGAAATTTTTATAGAAACAATATTGTGAATACTCAAATTTGATGATTGTATTTTGTATTATGAAATCTAGTCACAATGTACAAATTATATTTAAATAAAAGAATTTACTATCTTAGCATATACATAGAATATTTGACAATAAGTTTACGATGTGCTAACAGCGTTAGTTATGCCAAAGTTTATGTCTAGTCATATGAAAATTATTTAAAAAGAATGTGAAAATATATTTTTATACTTTGCAATAACGTATAAGGTTTTATTTTTCCTTTTTAACAGGTTTGTAATAAGGAGAATTAGAATGTTCTTCCCAATCGATTTGAACCACAACAACGTTACCACTATTAGAAGTTTGGCATTATCGCATGACATATATAGTGCTGAAGGTGTACATACACGGGCAATAATATTGCAGTGAGTAATAAATTATTAGTTCACCTAATAGTAAATGGTTACTGCAGCCCATGGACATCTAGTTATGAATAAAGATGGCCACATAGGCGTTAACACACTCGAGGACTAAGATAAAATTGCTTATTTATTAACAGCCACATTGTGGCTGGTCGAATATGGGTGGTGTCTTTTTTTTAAATATAAGAGTGCAAAATTAGTTATCAGGTTGTCTGTGGCTATTTCAGTCCATAAACATATACACCGATTTCAAAATAAGAAAACAAGAGTTTTGTTGTCACCCTCTAGGGCTAAATTAAAATGTCTCACGGTAATTATAGTATTTTTGTAATAATTTTAACCAAAACTTAACCATTTTTTTATAGGATAGGGTAACAAACGTATAAACAGTCCACCTGATGGTAAGCGGTTGCTGTGACCCATAGACTACTATCATATATATCCACTATATATCTACATCTATCCTCAATAAAGAATCAAAATTTAGATGCGTTGTCACCTGTGAGGCCTAAGATGGAATGCCTCTTTTTCAGTAAGAAGGGTGTCCGGTTCTCTACACTCACCATACGAAACACAGCAGCATTAAGCTGCTAATTTACGCTGGTATTCTGCGAGAGCGTGGTCAAGGCCGGTCGAGCCGACCCATTCGTGCTACAACTATACTACTAATATAGCTGCAGCATGGCTCTACCACGTATAAATCGCACTAACTGCATTACTGTGTGGTGGCAGAAATAAGACAGGTAAGATGTTGGGGGATGAAGCTGCTCGCGTCCGTAGGAATTACTTGAACCCTGATTCCCTACACGTATCCCCTGGGTAGTGCCAAACGAGCAGTACTACATACTGGTGGTAGGTTGGTCCTCTACTAGTGAGAGGCCCGGCCGAGGGTTAGTTACCACCCACCTGGCAAAGACATACCGCCAAATGATGCAAATCGTGTTCCGGTATGATGTTAGGTGAAACCCATATCTTAGGGAGAATGGGTCTGGACAGTTGCGTTACGGATACGGACCGGTTGCGACGCGGCCGTTTCTTAGTGTCAGGTGCCTGGTTATGGAGGTTAGCGGGATCCGAAGCACGGTTGCACCGCTGGCCGACCGTAGATAGTTGGGGGCCCAAGTAATGAGCCAGTCACTTATGAAAGGCTGCCCCGCCATCTTACGAAAAATCCTGGGATGGCTCCACCATGCCGGTTGGCGACCGGAGGAGAGGGCCTGGTGGCGATTTCCAGGGGGGTTCGGGCGTCCCCGCGATCTCCATGCTAGGTTCCATCGATGCTATGACTCTGTTTGCGTCCCTAGGTTATATGTGTGACGCCTCGTCCAACTGCCATTCTCTCAACCTATTCACTCCCACCATATATGAAAAAAAGGAAAAAGAAGAGTAAGTTTGTACAGCGGTTGCACTCCCTCTCCATTAAAGTACACCTCACAAACATCCGAGGCCTGCACTGTAATCTCAATGCAGTCCATTACCACCTTGAGACTGACAAGCCGCACTTACACTTCTTGACTGAGACGCAGATCAGATGTCCTCTAGATGCGGCGTACCTTGGCTACCCTGGGTATACATTGGAGCATAATTTCCATCAGCGCGCCGGAGTCTGTGTTTACGTCCGCAACGACATCTGCTGTAAGCGTCTCCGTCACCTTGAAGACCCCACTTTCTCTACGATCTGGGTATTGATAGACACTGGAATGGATAAAATTATTTATTCTTGTGTCTATCGATCGCACAGCGGCGACCAGGAGACAACTAGGCTGTTTGAACACCTCAGTGAAGCCTCTGATGTGGCTCTAAATCGGTACCCTAATGCACAGTTGGTTTTTCTGGGGGACTTTAATGCCTGTCATCAGGACTGGCTGTTCCCATACCAGAAGACCGACCACGCTGGGAGAGAGGCGTGGAATTTTGCCTTGTCGCTGGGGCTGTCCCAGCTGGTGCAACAAGCGACTAGGGTACCTGATGTGGATGGGCACACAGCCAATTGCCTCGACCTTCTGCTGACGACCGATCCAGACAGATACGATGTTCAGGTTACCTCACCCTTGGGAACTTCGGACCACTGTCTGGTGAAATCTGTATCGTTATATTCCCCACCTAACTACGATTTCCACGGGATGCGACGAATGTGGCGATACAAGTCAGCAGATTGGGATGAGATGCGGCATTTCTTTGCATCTTATCCTTGGCGGCAGGTCTGCTTCTCCTCTAGAGACCCATCGAGCTGCGCGGATGCCATAACCAATGTGATACGTCAAGCGATGGAGTATTTCATCCCTTTTGCTGACGTGCCCATTGGTGGTGCGCTCGTGCTGAAAAGCACAAGCATATGGCGTACTTATCCTGGGTCGATGCTCGAGACCGTAAAGCTCCGGATGTTAGCCTTAAGAAGAGAGCCTTTAACCAAGCCGCCAAGTCGTGCAAAAAGGCATTACGCCAAGCCAGTTTCGACCGCATTAAACGCATCGGCACAAAGCTCTCTGTCAAACCATCTGGCAGTAGAGCTTTTTGGTCTCTCGCCAAAGCGGTCGAGACAAACTTTTGTCGGTCTACACTGCCTCCGCTGGTAAAACCAGATGGCTCACTGGCGCATGCGCCTAAGGAGAAAGCGGACTTATTTGCTTCTCTTTTTGCTTGCAATTCGCGTCTGGACAGTAGCAACAGCGTACCATCACAATTACCTCACTGCGATACCTCTATGACTGAGGTCCGTATCACCAACAAGGAGGTTCTTAAAACCTTGCGAAGTCTAGACGTGAATAAAGCTAGTGGACCTGATGGTATACCAGCTATAGTTCTAAAGGTCTGTGCACCTGAGTTGTCTCCTGTGTTGACACGATTGTTCCGCCTCTCATTCAGGACTGGAATAGTGCCTAAATCTTGGAAGCTGGCCAATGTGCAGCCTGTGCATAAAAAAGGTAGCCGTACCGACCCTGCCAACTATCGGCCAATTTCAATTACCTCCATACTCTGCAAGATTATGGAGCGTATATTGAACGCCCACCTTATGGCTAACCTAGAGCAAAATGATCTCCTCAGTGATCGCCAGTACGGGTTTCGCCGAAATCGATCAACTGGGGACCTTTTAGCGTATGCCACTCACATATGGGGCGAAGCCCTCGAGAACAGTGGTGAAGCACTTGCTGTTTCCCTCGATGTTTCGAAGGCTTTTGACAGGGTTTGGCACGCTAGTCTATTAGGCAAGCTTTCAGCGTACGGCTTATCCCCTGGCCTAATTGTCTGGGTGAAGGACTTTCTGAGTGAACGGTCTCTCCGGGTCGTCCTTGATGGCTGCTCATCCAATACTGTGGCGACTAACGCCGGTGTTCCTCAGGGGTCCGTTCTCTCCGCAACTCTCTTCCTGCTGCATATAAATGATCTGCTCATTCCCGGTGTCTATGGGTATGCAGACGACAGCACAGTTGTGGAGAGATACCAACCAAGTGCCAGGGCCAGTCGGGATCAAATCCAGTCAGAAAGAGAGGCTATGGTTGAGCGTGTGAGTCTCACACTACAGGCAGTCTCCGAATGGGGCGATGCCAATCTCGTGAGATTTAACGCCTCCAAAACACAAGCGTGTCTTTTTACCGCTAAAAGGAGCCCGCTCACCTTGGCTCCTACTTTCCGGAATGTATCCTTGGAGTATACTGACCGCCTTCAGTTGTTAGGGATTGAATTTTCTCCGAACCTAAACTTTGGGCGGTTCATTGAGTCCAGAGCCAAAGCAGCCGCAAGGAAACTTGGTGTCCTTGCAAGGGTGCGGCGGTACTTCACGCCGGGGCAGCTTCTTACCTTATATAAAGCGCAAGTCCGGTCGTGCATGGAGTACTGCTGTCACATATGGGCTGGTGCTGCAAAATGCCACCTGGCAGCATTGGACTCAGTGGAGAAACGTGCTAAGAGGCTCATTGGTGACCTAGATTTGGTTAAAACCAATCTTGTCAGCCTTGAGCACAGGCGCAGAGTAGCCAGTCTCTCGGTATTCTATAGGATGCATTTCGGTGAGTGTGCGCAGGAATTACACGCCTTAATTCCTCCCTCTCCTTTCCACCATCGGACAACCAGACGGTCGGCGGGTCTGCATCCCTTTGTTGTCGATATCCCACGCATTAGAACCAAACGGTTTGCTTCGTCTTTTGTAATGCGTACAGCAAAGGAGTGGAATAATTTGCCGGCGTCTATCTTTCCATCCGAATACAATCTAGGCGTCTTCAAGGCAAGAGTGAATAGGCTTTTGTTACGATAAGACAGTGCGATTTACCATCTAAGGCTGCATCACCACTTACCACCAGGTGGGATTGGGGTCAAGCACTGGCTTATAATAAGTAAAAAAAAAAAAAAATGTTACCAACCTAGATACACTCCTTTACGCAATAGGAGTTCTATCACTTAGTAAACCTTTATTGTGATTAATACATTTGGCACAGATATATCAAAAACTGCAAGACTCATGCAGTATCCCGAATTATAAAGGAAAACTAAAAGGCATTACGAACACTAATCCATCTGTAAGGCGATACATACACCCAAAATCGTATAAACAACAATGACAAAGATTCCATCCTCCAGCAATTATCGTTGACATATTGATGATGATTTCTTATATTTACGCAAACACTACACACTGAATAAAACTACTTTTACGGATTCTATCGCGTTTAATTATCTTGTTTTTATTGATTCCCGACGTTGTTACTTTACAGCATACATGGTCACGGGGGGACTGAGGTGATTGACGTTGAGAGTTAACCCGGAGTATCTTCAGCTTTTTTAATTATTAATTTTGGTCCGTCTCACCAACCAATAAAAAACAAGATAATTAAACGCGATAATATCCGTAAAAGTAGCTATATTCAATATTGATGATGATATTGTTGTGGGTATTTTTCTATATTCTATTTCTACATCTATTTCATTATCTATGTTTTAAAAACTTTGATAATGATTTATGTTTCTACGTATCCTTTCATGGCAACCATTTCATTTATTTTCGTAACACTCGTTAAATATTGTGAACCAAATAAACTTATATAGAGTTTACTGACATCATTCAAAAGAAAGAGCGTTTGCACTTGATTTACCGTCGTGGAATAATAAAAGCAGAAGCCATGAATATATATCAAATTGGAACAAAGGCGGCTAAAGAGCGAAAAGTTGTGAATGCTTATACGCACCCCTGCGCAAACGCATTGTTCAAAATCTATTGAAACAGCAACCACTTTTGTATTGCAGCTCAGCCACGACAATATAAACTCTATTGCAATGTACGTAAGTTGTCATTTATTACATTATAACGTGGCTAGTTGAATATGGGGGCACCCTTTGGATCCAGTTACGAAGCTTAATGTTTACTTTGGAAATTCGTTATGGCCTATTTTATTTGGTACGTCTGTATTTGTTGGTATTGTTCTGATACCGTGTTCTATTAAATTTCGGTTAGATTCTGCGACTAAACTTATTTATGACTAGCGAGCTAGCGACCAATTTGGCTTCACCTGGGTAGGTTCTATAAATATGGCGTTATTTGGGTTTAAAGTATGTCGGATTAAACATAGCCTAGATTACTTCTGATATAGTTCTCTATCTTCGTTAAGTTTTATTACAACCACTTCAGTGATTACGAAGATTAAACCGTACCGATAGATAGACAGCTCAATAAACGGTAGTTATTTCGATATTACAGACAGATAATTTAATTTTATTCACATGTGAAAGATATACATTTCTCTCTTCTTTATAATATGTATTATTCGCTTAAGATAATTAATTACCGCATTTCGTCCAGTGGATAACGCAATAAACGACTTGGAATATGCTAGAAAATTCGACCGAGATGGTTTCGCTATTTATGGGAAAGTTTTTCGCTTCCAACGGTCTGTTAGTAAACTGTAGCACCTGCCAAAGTGGAAAGCCACCCTTCTATGTAATTATAAAACAAATCTACGCTGTGGCCACGCATAATAATATTAAATCTGTCGTTTGTTTCAACGTTCGCGTCAATGGAACAGGAAATTAACTTCCGAAACCGTTAAAATTGATTTAATACGACAAATCAACATGGAACACATTGTTCACATATTTCTATAACTAACACTAGTTTAGAAGTTCAATATGATAATTAAACTTTCAAAAACGGGTAACTTGTGTCTTCTGAGGATTAAACTGGACTAAATTTAGTCGCTTCCAATCCGAGACTTTGTCCAGCAAAGACTCCACTTCAGACGCAAGTTTGTTCCGGTACTCGGCGACGTTTTCCCGAGAAATATTAGCACCGGTGTATAGAGCATCACCGGCGCTATCATCCGCATTGCATTGAATGTTACCGGTTTTGCATCATATCATTGATATACAGAAGAAACAGCTTTGGTGATAGCGCACATCCTTGAAGAACACCAGCATTAAAAGCTGGTGATCCTATTACACAATTTCTCGGGAAGCCCATAAGAAAGGAGCTTCGAACACAAGCGTTTTGTGTCAAACCCGATCGGAGGCCTTCGCAATGTCCAAACTAACGGCCAATGCCTCCCCCTTGAACTCTACTGCCTCCGCCCATCTATCGGTCAGTTAGACCAGAAGATCACCAGCTGATCGCCCCCGACGAAAACCGTATTGGCGATCACTAATTCAGCCAGTAATCAGTTGAATAGAGAATGGTATAGATTCACAATAGACCCGGTAGATGGCGCTGTTGAAGAGATTCAGAAATCACCCGTGCAAAACCGGGGCGAATCGCTAGTGTGCATATGTAAATGTTTTAGTATGTAGCGATGAACTATCAATCAACTCTAGATGCCCGTAGGGTTCAACAAAAAAGTAAGGGATAATGGCAATACTAAATTAACTCAATAAAAACCGTCAAATAAGGGCCACATGTTTGATATCGTATGTCCGTAACTAGCCGCGGGCTAATTGCTTTTCAGTTTGTCTGTTTGTTTGGTGGTCCTGTTTAAAATTCATCTACGCAAGCATCCCCGCGGCACAATGTTTGCTTAGTCCGCTAAACTAATACTAGCACCTTGTTGATTCTACTTTTTTAATTCAATTTAATTTTAGGGTGGTTTTGATTGACTCGTAAATTTTAAGTGAATTGAGTTGTATTGTATTGTTATTTCTAACCGCGTAATGGCGATATAGGAATATCCACTACCACATATTATCCCGTGGGTACCGTAAGAGACGACAGAAGGACGCGAACCAGGCGATGGGCAGCAGCGACTTCCTATTAACAACTAGAAAAAAAAATTAAAACCTAATTACCTAAAAATTTAACGTTGTTTAAAGTATTGTCTTAGTTTTATTCCATTTTTAGGGTTCCGTAGCCAAATAGCAAAAAACGGAACCCTAATAGTTTCGTCATATCTGTCTGTCTGTCCGTCCGTATGTCAGCCATTTTTTTTCCGAAACTATAAGAACTATGCTGTTGAAACTTGGTAAGTAGATGTATTCTGTGAACCGCATTAAGATTTTCAAACAAAAATAGAAAAAAAAAACAATAAATTTTGAGGGTTCCCCCATACTTAGAACTGATACTCAAAAAATTTTTTTCATCAAACCCATACGTGTGGGATATCTATGAATAGGTCTTCAAAAACGATATTGAGGTTTCTTATATCATTTTTCTAAACTGAATTGTTTGCGCAAGAGACACTTCCAAAGTGGTAAAATGTGTGTGTCCCCCCCCCCCCCCCTTCCCCGTGTAACTTCTAAAATAAGAGAATGATGAAACTAAAAAAAATATATGATGTACATTACCATGTAAACTAGATATACTAGATCTAGTAAGTAGTTTTTTTTAATACGTCATAAATCGTAAATTATGTTACTTACTGCTACGGAACCCTTCATGGGCGAGTCCGACTCGCACTTGGCCGCTTTTTTGTCGTTTATTTTTAATGTTAGTACTGTTTTGTCTTACTGATATTTTTTATTTTTATAACTGTGCATGCTTTGGGTACTACATGTGCAGAATGATTACTGCAGCGCGTCAGGGATGTTCGCGCTGGCGCACACTGATGGGTTGCACACCGTAGTGCGCAAGTGAATCGCATCCCTTCTGTACACAGTGCAAATGCCAACATTATTCTCAGAGTTATCAGTGAAAAGCCTGACTACCTGGTACTGTGGCACTGGGTGTACACTCACATGTTTCAGGGGTGTCGCTCAGTGCAGTCAGATATTTAAACTAGAATTAATCTTTTCCAAGAAATGTTACATAGTTTTTTTAAGATCTCTTTTTTGCTACTAACAATATGGACAAACGACTGAAATAAATAATAAAATAAAATAAATAAATTTTATTTTATTTTATTATTTATTTATATTTTCGGTGATCCTGACATAATAATCAAGTACTAATATGCTGCAACTATATTAGTAATATAGTTGTAGCACGAATGGGTCGGCTCAACCGGGGTAGGACCACGCTCTCACAGAATACCAGCGTAAAATAGCAGCTTAACACTACTGTGTTTCGTATGGTGAGTGTAGAGAACCGGAGACCCTTTTTACTGGAAAAGAGGCATTCCATCTTAGTCCTCACGGGTGACAACGCATCTGCATTTTGATTCTTTATTGAGGATTTATGTAGATGTCTATGGGTCACAGCAACCACTTACCATCAGGTGGACTGTGTGCTCGCTTGTCACCTTATCCTATAAAAAATATGAAATACGGATGCCAACCCACCTACCAAGCGTGGCAACTAAAAACAGAGAGGTCTATGTTCAGTTCATTGACTTTTATAGGCTGTCAAGAATGAATAAATTTTAAATTATTTAACACTATGCTCCATTTCGCCAGTCTGGGTATTACGTCTGGTATAAACAAGGTGATTATCATCTGCCGGAAGCCATGTGTTCTTCTGACACGTCCTTTTATGAAAAAAATCTAGAACACTTTATATTAATCTAGAACATTTATATGTCCGGCCATATAAAGCTATTAATGGGTAAACTATTACATGGTACAGATTATTTATCGAGTGACCACTGGATGTAGTGACAATTGTAAATTTTTTGTGAATATTCTGTTCAGTGTTACATAAGGTTAAAAAAATTCCGATGCATATTAATGCTATCTCTTTATCAACAAATTATTATAGGTAATTTATGAAAGTAAATAACAATTTACTCCCACATTTATTGCCCAGGGTTTACCCGAGATTTCAATAGCGGAATCCGAAGTAAAAGTAATCATTTGAGTTCCAACGCGACCCTAATAAAATCAATTCGTATTCCTCTAATGCCCAAAGATGAATTGCCACCGCAAATTAGCTCAACAGCTGACATTTTATATATTTGCACTACACATACGTAAAAATATACTACTTATATATATTAATATAAGAACTAAAGTCGCTTGCTTTTAGAAAAAATAAGCAGCTGATTTAAAAAGACACCTCAATCCCCAAGCTTTTGCAACAAGAGTGTGGTAAAAGATCACAGTAATGGTTCTTGTAAACTGGTTTTGTAAGCTACCAGTTCGGTGGTTAGCGGTGAGCAAATATTGTTAATAAATAATTTATGACAGGAATAAATGTATATCGAAACGTATCGGTTTGGGAGAGTATGCGTTATGTAGTTGGTAAATACTTTGGGTAGTGTGATTGTTTTGGGAAAATGATTTTTTTTATAGGGTATATATATAAGGGTAACAAACGAGCACACAGTCCACCAGATGGTAAGTGGTTGCTGTGATCCATAGACATCTACATTTATCCTCAATAAAGTATGAAAATGCAGATGCGTCGTTACCCGTGAGGACTAAGATGGAATGCCTCTTTTCCAGTAAAAAGGGTCTCCGGTTCTCTACACTCACCACACGAAAAACAGTAGTGTCAAGCTGCTATTTACGCTGGTATACTGTGAGAGCGTGGTCCTACCCCGGTCGAGCGACCCATTCGTGCTACAACTATTCTACTAATATAGCTGCAGCATGGCTCTACCACGTACAAGAAAATGTTTTAAAATATTGGAAAAACGAACAGTTTGTGCAATATAACTATAGATTTTAAATTTGCCTACGGTTTTGTATTGGTCTCATTGAATAGTTTCACTTGGGTTTTACTATCGTTTTTTTGCTTTGTGGTTGCTGCGTAAGCCTATCACCCACCAAGTGAACCCAACCAAAGGACGAAATGCCTGTTGGTGTGATAAGAGGTGACTAAGGGAAATAGATGAAAAATCAGATGACTTCCAATCCAATAATCCAGTATTCGAAATAAGAAATAGAAAATTAATAAAAACTGTGGTTGCCAACCCGCGTGCCAAGCGTGGCAAGTAGTCTAAATCTTTCCTGGTATTGCTTACTGTACGTTCGTAAAGTTTCATCACAATCGGTTTACCAATTCTGAAGATTAGCTCGGGCACACAGACGGAGACAATATTTTTAATTAAATGTCTTAATGGCATTAAAATACCCCCTGGGCTTAATAGAAGACAACTATTTCAATATTACGGATAGACACTTCAATTTTATTTATATGTATAGATTTTCCTAAACCTAGAAATGTTTCAAGAGTACTGCGGAGAAAAATATGAGAAACCGCGAAATTACTTTAAGAGTAAATAAGTAATAAATTAATAAATGATATAACAATTAAAGAAATTCACTACATTTGCGTTATCTCTTACCATTTGTCTAAGAAAAACCCTCAAATAGTTTAGAAAAATTATAAATCTTGAAAAATATAGGTGTAGTGATTTGTTATGAACAACTTTGGGCTCCTGATTTCCCGAATTACAGTTAAATCTCACAAGATAGGTTACAATTTTTTTAATCAAATAAAGCTTCTAACATAACATTTTTATAGAATAAGATAGATGGTTTATTGGTTTACCACTAATTTTACAAGTCTGGTGACCTGCTAGACCGATTTTAAAATTTGTGCATTTTTTTATTTTATTACTGATCTTTATTACCATGAGTCAAATATACACAACGCACACAAACACACACGCCTGTCACCCAGAGGGGTAGGCAGAGACTACGGACTTCCATTTGGTACGATCCTGACACACCACTCTCGCCTCCTTTACATCTATATATGTATGCATACACGCTCGTCGGTTAAGGGTACTCCCAATCTGGCCCATTTTCAATACATTGCAAATTTGGTCGATAAACCTTCGTCTAGGGCATCCCTTCCCGACTCTGCCATCCACTCCTGCAACATAAATTTGCTTTGTCACTATTTCCTCGTTCATTCATTCTACATGACCAAACCACCGAAGCATTCCTTTCTTAATCCTGGTCACAAACTCATCTTGTAAGCCACACTTTTCTCTTATCACACCATTTCTCACCCTGTTATTCAGATTCAGCCCTAGCATACTCCTTAATGACCGCATTAATGAGCCAAATAGTATATTTATATCTTTAGGGATATAGCTATATACCGGTTCATAACTATCTTACTAAACTAATCTAGTAAAATAATTATAATTGTAGTTTGTTTGTAATTTTTTAGTCAAAACTACTTTTGACTTATACATATAGATAAATTCTTTCAATATTATATTTTATATGGTTATAATGTACGCGGCTTTAGGGTGCACCAAGGACCACCCCAGCCGCACCTTAACCTGCTGTCAGAAAAGTAACATGAAAAACAACACACAGGAGCTTTGTCCCTCCAGTACATTCAGTTTACAATTATAACTATTTCACTAGATTAGTCTAGTAAGATAGTTATGAACCGGTATATAGCTATATCCCTAGAGATATAACTATATCACGGCTTTAACTATCTTACTGCGACATATATAAATTTCAACCGAGATACTTATTTCATTGATTCTTTAATCCCTAAATTTTGTACCACGCAATAACCCCTAACAGCGCGAAAGTAAGTGCCTATTTATTCTATACAAGAATTAAACTACAGATGCGCACTCGACTTCAATGACGTCACTACTGTTATCTTTACAAACAAACAGACAAAGATACAGTCGGTTTTCAATCAAGTTGAAGAGGACGAGGGTACGGACGGACGGTCGAACAAATGTTCATTATTGGTGCACTTGTTGCATTATAAATGGAACTTATTTGTAACAAATACATTTTAAGTTATTATTCACGACACGGTAATTGATTTGATGCGTATGGAATGTCAGAGAGCCATTTAATAAATACATATAATATGTTGTGAGGTATATTATACTGAAAAGGTCTAATTTATGTTTTATAGAATAACTTTAAATTAGCAAGCATACCGTCTATCTGACGGTACGTGGATGGTGTTTCCCATAGACATCCACATCTATCCTCAATTAAGAATCAAGCTGCAGATGCGTTGTCACCCCTGAGTACTAAGATTAAATGCCTCGTTTTCAGTAAAAATTTATGAAATTTACAGGGAAAGGTACGAATTTGGCGGATGGGGACTAGGCGAGAAAAAGTGTATGATTTTTCAGTCACGACCCCTTCTGAAATAGTGTAGACGACCTTGGTGGCTATAAGGAAGCGTGATGGAATAATATCCATCTCCCTCGCACTTTTTCTTATCTTGCCATGAAAGAAATATTTTTTTTTTAAAATGACGCCTCACTTTAATAGACGCTGGTAATTAATTTATTTGTATTTGTTGATCAATAATATAATACGTTTATCAATAAAAGTATACTACGAAAGGAACTTCGTTCCAACCGAGTGTTCCACGACAATCACGCATGTTTTTATTATTTTAAGTTGTTATTAGGTAGACGCTGCTGCCCATCTCCTATTCCAGATTCCATCTGTCGCCTCTTACGACGCCCACGGGAAAATATGGGGTATAGGATTCTTTTATGCCACCACCACACCCTTGTATCAAATACCAAAAAAGCATAATATTTTATTAATATCATTTTGGGTTATATAGTATTCTTATGTGGTTGGACCGAATAAATATATTATAAAAGAATATGAAAAATTAAAAAATTAAAAATTTGGGCGGTGCTACAGTTCCTTCAGTGGTGCCAAGTTGACTGTCGGTATATCGAAGTGCTGAAGTGTTTGTACAGTAGGGCTACGATGGCTATCCGAGTACAGAATCAGTGTACGAAAACTATCCAACTGCAGAGAGGTGTAAGACAGGGTGACATTATATCCCCGGCACTCTTCACCGCTACATTGGAAGACGTTTTCAAGCTTCTGGACGGGAAAGATATGATACTATCGTCAATGGCGAGTACATCACTCACCTTCGATTTGCCGAAGACATAGTCCTTATGGCAGAATCGCTGGACCTAAGCACCATGCTCAATGACCTCAACAGTGTCTCCCAATGGATAGGTCTTAAGATGAACATGGACAAAACAATGATCATGTATAACAATCTATGTCACACATATGCCGGTAGTTGTTGGGAGCACTAAGCTCGAAGTTGTTGACGAGTATGTTTAACTGGGCAAAATAGTCCGACTAGGTAAATCCAACTTTGACCGAGAGGTCAATCGGCGGATTTCACTCAGCTAGGTAGCGTTCGGGAAATTACGACACATCTTCTCGTCAGTTATACCTCAAAACGTGAAAACAAGATTGTACAACCAGTGCGTGTTGCCAATGATTACTAATGGATCTGAGACGTGTGAGACTGGCCGTATGAGGACCCACAAGGTCGCTCAGCGAGCTAAGGACAGGGCTATGCTTGGGGTTTCTCTGCATGATGAACTTAGAAACGAGGATATACGCAGTAGAACCACAGTGACTGACATAGCTCAATGGATTAGTAAGCTGAAGTGGAAAATGCAATGGGCCGGCCATATAGCTCGAAAAACCGACAACCGATGGGGAAAAAAGATTCTCGAGTGGCAGCTTCGTAAAGGTACGCGAAGTGTAGGGCGACCCCCCACTAGATGGAGTGACGACCTTGTAAGACATGCAGGGAGTCGATGGATGCGGGTGGCTCAGTACCGTGCTTTGTGGGGTTCTGTGGGGGAGACCTATGTTCAGCAGTGGACTTGTGAAGGGCTGTAATGATGATCAAATGATGAAAAGAAAATGATAAATATAGGTTTACGTAAATTAATAAAAACTCACCCAGATGGAAGCCCTCAGCAGGCGGTTTATTATAATATTATTATTAATTTTGGAAGGTTCAAATTTACAATGGGTTATTGCAAATTTAAATACAATGTGTATCATAAAATTTGACCAAATGTGTCGCGTGCCGTGAAATACAATCTGCTAATATTTTCGCACTGCTCACCCGTTGCTCGCAAAGTGAATAATATACCCAATAAAGGGTTTTAAATAAATAAATAATTTGTAGATTCTGAAAATAAGTGGCAACTCGTGTCGGTCACGTGTAAGGCACGCGACTAAGTGTCAAAATGTGGGTTTCGTAAACAGATATTATGAATGATAAAGATTCATTTACTCAAACAAATACGCTTAGATCGTTGACACATATTACAAAGTTTAATGTGAAGTAACATTAAACTTTGTAATATGTATTTTTTTAACCAGATTTGTAACCAGCCCCACCTTAACCTACTATCACTGATATTGCGAGTTTTAACCGAAAGTCTGAATTTTAAATGAGGCAAAACTACTTTTGACTAAGAACGTTGCTCAGAACCACTTTTGAATAAAGGCATTGGTCAAAATCAATTTTGCCTGATTTTTGCAGTCAAAAGTGGTTTCGACCGATTATAAGTTTTGACTGTGACATATACACATGATTTTAATGTCGATCATTGAGTTATAATATGTACTACGTACTAGAGAAGCCATTCCGAACATTGACTATGTTCTCTTGATAAAGAGTAATTGTGTTCTGTGACTATGTTCAACTGAACTGTAGTGCAATCCATACAAACTAAATATTGCGTAAATTGAAGATTTGTGAATTCCATAAAATAATTATTATTACATTTTATTTAGAAATATGTTTGCTTAGATTAAATTAAGATATTTTATATTAAATTCTTATATTTATTTTATATTAATATCTTATTTTATATTAAATTAAAATCTTCGCGCATGCGCGACTACTACTCCTGCTTTCTTCTTCTTTTTTAATAACTGGCTTTACGGCTCTGGGTTCTAGCCCTTCTGAGCCTGAAGTTACAATGTATAATAATTATCCTTCATAGTACACTGCTTCACAATATGTTGATGCGTCATATTGTGCAGCCCTTGGGAGATTTTGACGGTAACTTGAGCCAGCAGACAGCTGAAAGTTGGTGATGGTATCTCAAGGCGCCTAAGCAGACAGACATCATATCTTGAGAATCACATCAACATCAGAGCACTTGTTTCACCGTTTCCACTAATAGTTCTCATGCGTAGACATTTGATACACAAAATCGCACCACTTTTACATATCAAAATCCACTTCAAACCATTATTTAAACAATAATACAGGAGCAGCAGTCCGTCGCCGGTCAAGTTCCCGCCAAAACTCTAATACTCCCGCGCATGCGCGAAAACATAGAGTAGGACACAATTTTTGTTTGGAATGACTTCTCTAGTACGTAGTACATATAACTCAATGATGTCGATTGTCAATTGTTACATGCGTCAAGCCTATTCATTATCGTTTCGCGTCGTGTGTTGTGCATGACCTTAGCAGAACGTACAGCAAGAAGGACCGTGAATAAGACGCTTTAATCATTGTCAACGACCTTGTCTTGTCGTCGTCGGTTCCTAAAATAAAGTCTCAAGATTATTTCTGCCCTTTAACAAAAGCCATTCTCTTAACATTCTAGTCATTGAACCCATCGAATAACGTTACAATTACCATCTAGTTTTTTTTTTATAGACTAAAAGTGACAAACGAGCACACAGTCCATCTAATGGTACATTTATCCTCGGCTAAGAATCAAAACGCAGATGCGTTGTCACCCCTGAGCACTACGATGAAATGCCTCGTTTCATGCCTAGTTTTATGCCTCGTTTCATGCGCCTCGTTTCCAGTCAAATTGGTTTCCGGTTCTCTACACTCACCACACGAAACACAGCAGCATTAAGCTGCTATTTTAAGCTGGTATTGCGTGAGAGCGTGGTCCAACCCTGGTCGCGTCGACATATTTGTGCTACAATCATAACACAGTCCCACAAAAAAATTGAAATTATTTTCTCCGATATCTGAGGAGGTGCACTTTATGTTTTTGGGGTTGCTGAATCCGAATACGGATACATATTCGGACGAAAAATTTTCTGCTCTTCAAGAATTCAGGGTCAAAATGATCATATCATCAAATTTTGGGTTTTTGACCTTTATTTGACCTTGATTCTGACACTTCAAGGTCAAGAGAACCCCAGATTCAGATTTAGCGACCCCGAAGACATATAAATTTTTACAGATTTTTTAATAGTCATTCCGCAATTTGACCTTCAGACTCCCTTGACCGTGACGTGATGGGGTTAAACGGACCTTGGATTTAGATTCAGCAACCCCAAAAACATAAAGTGCACCTCCTCAGATATCGGAGACAATCACTACATTTTTTTTTTGTGGGGCTGTGTAATGTGGATGCAACGTGGCTCTACCATGTATACATTTTTTATATCTTATATTTATATAATTTTTTTATATGTTATTTTTATATCGTTATAAATTTCTATAAACATTGGGTAATTTCATTCCCACGGTTAGTAACACCATTAAATATCACACGCTTTTCAAGTGGGCGGTTAATATAACACTAAAAAATTGAATTGCTATTTAACCACTTTTAATACAATAAATAGGCCTTTAACAACAAATTATGATAATGATCCTTATGAAATTATAACTATATCAATAGGATTACTTTTTAAATACCGTGTAATTGTCAACATGATCCCACTTGAGGATGCGCGTGTCACTTTTAGTGGCAAAAAATGGCGCGAAAACTATTGTATCTGTGATGGTTTTTTTTTTCATAATCAGAACTGAGGTTATGATAACTTTCACATGGAAATTTGAAACCCATTATAATATGAAGTAGTTTTAGTAGACTGCATCTATATGAGCGGCATACAGATTCGCTGAAAATATTACCGACACTATAATATTGTCTAATATTTTAAATTTCACAGTTAAGAAAATTCTACATTTTTTTGCTCGTTTGTCATCCATAATCATGCCTCACAGTTCACGTGATGGTAAGTGGATACATTTATCCCCTATTAAGAATCAAAATGCAGACGTGTTGTCACCCCTAACGACTAAGATGGAATGCCTCGTTTTCAGTAAAAAACGTTCTCTACACTCACCATATGAAACACGCTGCTATTTTACGCTGTATTCTGTGAGAGCATGATCCCACCGCGGTCAAGCCGACCCATTCGGGCTACAACCACAATGTAGCTGCAGCTTGGCTCTCCCACCATTTAATTATTATTATACTGTTTTGTTTGTTACTCCGACGGGAAAATTTATTATTAGGGAAGTATGTTAATTTTTTTTAAATAATGGCACCACTCTGGTCAGAACAGATCAGAGTGGTGCGATTATTTAAAAAAAATATTTATTTATACTCTTTATTATATTCAAAACACTACACAACACAGCAAACTTAAATTTATCAACGAATGTACAATTAGGTGGCCTTTCGCTAAGAAAATATTTATACTATAAAAGTCCACTGCTGAACGTCCCTCATAGATTGCCTCATGGGGGAATTTTGCTATAGTTGCCACGCTTGGCAAGCGGGTTGGCAACCGCAGTTTTTTTATTGTTTTGAGTTGTTATCAAGTAGATGCTGCTGCCCACATCCTGTTTCATTTTCCTTCTGTCGCCACTTACGTCAACTTCAAAAAAAAAAAAATTCTTTCTTATTTCTTTTTTCTTTAATTTTTATTAGCTTAACATTAAAGTGTGTAATTGACACAACCGGTTCCCGCTTATCGCCACGTGTTTTGTTAGTCATATATACATAAGTGACAAAGCGTGCGAGACACGTGCTGCAACGTGGGCTAACTTTACACAGATTGTGTTGGAGGCTCAATTTATTAGACAGGGACCAATGAGTCCGTAATTAACCGACATTACATCTCAAATATGGGCGTGGCGATTTGATTTGTCTTCATTATCAACTTTCCATTTAGTGATTTCTTTGTTGTGATCTTCTTTTTTTATAGGATAGGGTGACAAACGAGCACACTGTCCACCTTGGTAAATGGTTGTTGTGGCCCATAGACATCTACATCTATCCTCGCTTGCCAAAACAAAATGCAGATGCGTTGTCACCCGTGAGGACTAAGATGGAATGCCTCTTTTCCAGTAAAAAGGGTCTCCGGTTCTCTACACTCACCATACGAAACACAGCAGTTCAAGCTGCTATTTTACGCTGGTATTCTGTGAGAGCGTGGTCCTTCCCCGGTCGAGTTGACCCATTCGTTCTACAACTATACTACTAATATAGCTGCAGCATGGTGCTACCACGTATAAAAGACAGGACTTAGAGACAGGAGACTTTAATGAAATCTTCATTTTAAAGCACGCTAAATCCAATTTATTGAAAACTTAAAATTAAATAAAATATATGTTTCGAGAATAAAATAATTAATTAAAATTTATTTATTTACATTGTTAAAACATAGTATAAAATTAAATCTAACTAAAGGTTATTTTATTTAAATTTACTTTTATAATATTATATGAAAGTAAATCTAAATAAAATAACCTTTTACTTTGAATTATATATATTAACACAATATAAAAAAAAAACTATAATAAATAAAAGCTAAAACAAAAAAAATATTGTCATACATTCCTACTCCCCATGGTATCGTGCCAAGAACGCTGGATGCGTTTCCTCGCTCGCCTTTAAAAGGCCCATCCCTCAACCATTAAAAATATTAGAATTATAGAGAGAATCTACGGGTAGCTACTCGTCATAGTTGGAGCCTCACGCAAGTATGAGTAACGATCCACGAGTAAGTCTTATCCGATACTATTTCGATGATATTCTTGATGTCAGTCTGAGACAGTTGTCGAGTGACAGCCTTGTACCGGTAAAGCGAAGTGTAGGGCAGACTAGATTCGGAGACGACCTGGTGAGAAGTGCAGGAAGGAGATGGATGCAGGTGGCTCAGAACCGTGCTTTGTGGCATTACTTGCGGGAGGCCTATGTTCAGCAGTGGACGTGTGAAGGGCTGTAGTGGTGATGATGATGATGATTAGAATTATCAAATAGAGTCGAAATTATTTTTATTTTTTATTATTTCTTTTTGAGATTCAAACGTTTTCGGGTATCTCGTATGTCACGTTTTACAAAAAATCATTAAGGAACACTTAATAATTTCAAACGTTAGTGAACTACTACCACACGCATACACAGGGCATACTAAACTAGAAAAATTTGATCTCTCTAAACGTGGAAATATAAAAGAATAGTTTGGAAAATTCAAAAGTGCACGCCTCATGAACGTTTCATTTCATTTGAGGAAAAAAATAACTTGTATTGCTGACTTTTAAAATATATTATTTACGTGTTTTAAATTTAGCGCTCTATTATTTTAACAGGTAGTGTCACCTACGAGGGAAAAAAATTAATAATGTTTACCAAAATAAATCGATTATACAAAGTATGAAATCGATGTAGGCTGTACGATACATGTGTCCTTTGTCTAGCAAGGGCTAAAAAATATAAAAACGCCTTTAATAGCAATCAGGGTGAGGCAACTTTGTATGAACGCTGAAAAATCTGCACACAATCATGATTTTGTCAATATGCGTGTTGGGCTTGTTAAAATAAAGCGAGATAAAATATCGCTGTCTCTTTCTTTAATTTTGTTTTAGATTGCCATTTTAAAAATTAGATAAACAAATTCATATTATATGGGATGAAAATAAAAATGTTAATTCGGCGTTAAACTTTTATTGGTTTGCTCTTTAAAGTATAATTACATACATATTACTCTGAGATTCGCACAATTAGTTTACCTATTAATTGATTTAAATAAAATTATTAAATACTAGCAGAATTGTATCAAAAGAAGCCATGAATTAATAGAAGAAGAAAAAATTACATTTGTTTGTCAACGTCTTTCATATTGAAAATATTTTCTGAAATTTATTTCATAGGTTTAGTTTTTAATATTTATTATTCATTTTTGCTTAAATTCAGTTAGATGGACTTCATTTTCGTATGTACGCAAATATACAGTCAGAATATCGTCGTGAATGTACAGTAAAGATTTTTTGTGAGATGTTAATTCTGTATAAGATATTGACTATAAATGAATTCATTATTTCAAAGTTTTATGCACGATTTGTGATCATCATCGAAAGTTAAGTGTTGTGTAAATAAAAAGCACAAACTCATCTGATCACTTTCTGCAAGTTTCTTATGATAGGAAAAGAAAAACTTATGACAATATTGTGGTAAGGCTATAGACATTTCGAATTTATTGGCCGTTATTTGTAGGGTTTATTACTATATTGACTCGAATTGTATCTGTTTCAGATCACGTATTTGGGCTGAGTAAAGTTTTCATCATGAGAATTTTGCTGATTTAAATTTACGTTAATGTTCTGTGAAGAATAAATCTCTGATAATAACATGTGTTATATATTAGTACCGTGCGTGGAAATATTACGTGCAAAAGCAATAAAAAACATCAATAATAATGTGTGGTTTATAAAACAATGTCTTCCAGAAAATAAAATTACATAACTATACTTATTTATAGTTTTATTTTATCCCACATACTAATCTAAAGTATATTCGAGTAATTTTGGTGCAACCTCTCAAATATATGGGAATTTACCCCATAGGTTTGCGAGGCTTGAGCCAAAATTACTCGAATAAGCCTTAAATAAAAAGTTTAAAGTTACAGAATACAAAGGTTTGAAATTCCCGCCAAAAAAGTTTTATATGGGCGTCCACCGTAGCGCTTTTCGTATACACATATAAACACGTGTTTCCGTTTTTTAGTATGAAGTTGGCGTTCTTCTCTTGATAAAGAGTAATTGTGTTCTGTGATAGCAATAAATCATTTTATTAACAAACTACGCGTACTAGGCTATTTATGTATATGAAAAAAAAACCCGGTCTCGATACGTCAATTTTTTTGCGAGTTATCGTGAACACATACAAAATCAAAAAATGGAAAAATTTTTGACATCGAAGAAAGTTATAACAAACAAAATGATAATGTGTATGCCCACAGCAGTGAAGAAGCCAGCACACGTATTCCGAGGGTTCAACGAGCCCATTATCCTTCGTCACTCATGGTTTAGTTTGGAGTCTCATATTCAGGTTTAACTGAGGTATTTTTTGTGAAAAAGGTGTAAAACCAGTGCCGAGGTGTACTAATATACCGTCCTAACAAACATAGTGGAACCTCTTTCTCAAACAATGTTCAAAAACAGACATAGGATATTCTAACAGGACTCTGCACAGGACCAGCTCATAGGGCACGAAGCACGAAAAACTGGATGACCGCCCATGGAATTCAGTTTATCGGACATGAAGACTGGCACTCCTCTAGTCCAGATTTAAGCGTACTGGTTTATAAGAATAAGCAACATTTGTAGGAGAAAGTCTGCGCTAAACCTCATCAGAATTTGGAATCTCTCCGAGCATTTATGGCTAAAGCAGCGGCAGAAATAGATATGAATGTAGTGCGTACTGCGATTGATGATTCGATCGTCGATTAAGGGCATGTATTCAAAATAGGGGAGGGCATTATGAATAATGTAAATAAAATTGTATTCTAAATTTAATTACCTTTTCTATAAAAAAAACCTCAATCAAAACCCGTGTTTTTGTTTTTATTTACAGTTAACGGGCTGTTAGTCAAATTCCACCATAAGATTATCCCCAGATGTCCCTTATATTAGTATAACAAGCGTTAAATAAGCAACCAAATGTAAATACAAAACTAGTTACTGCGTGGTGGCCCTACACACAAAGACGCCTACGCGTGGCGAATCTGCCAATATATGGCGATTACACGCTTTTCGATATACTTAATTGCTCAAATGTCGATTTTTGAAAAGACTTAGTTAATGTTCATTCTTTGTTTATAATTATGACTATAGTTTAAATGTTATTCTCTACCGATTCTACTGCATGTTTTTATTGATTTTTTTTATGTGTGTTACCTCATTACTTTTTTCTGGGTGAAGCGACTTCGATGATCCTTTTTTATTGGAAAGCTGGTTCATATAAATTTGATTAATAGTTTTTGAGTTATTCTTAATAATTTTTATTGAAGTTGGTTGTAAAGTAAATACTTTTAAATTATTGTCTAATTTTCTTACTCTTGCAGCCTATCGAAAGTACACTGCTGAACATAAATTGTTTTTGAGAGAGATATTTGCTATAGTTGCCGCGGTTTGCAGGTGGATTGGCAGCCGCAGTTTTTTAGATGTTATTAGCTAGACGCTCCTGAACATATCTTTGTTTGTTTCTATCTGTCGCCTCTTACGAAACCAACGTGACAATATGAAGTAGTGGATATTCTTACGCCGCAACTGCACGTATTTTTTTAACTCTATCCAATCAACGAACCTTTGTGGCGGCGCTGTATTCGCGCCACAGGCGAAAGATATCGAAGTCTAAATCGCGCTATCAAAGTTCCGAAGTAAAAACAGTATATATTGAATAGCTCCGAACTACCACACGATCCCGCCAAACAAGCTTTCGGCTGACCTGAATTGCCTCCTATCAGCAGACTCTTCTTAATTTGCCTTAGTTAGGCTCCCCCTCAGCGGCTTGTCGCCGCCTGCGCCCTCTTTTCCTTAAAGAGGGTCGCTTCCAATTCGACAGAAAGGCCTCAAAAGCCAACGTCAGTCTCACATGTGGTGTTTAGTGGGTAGGCACTTAGGTTAGGTTAGTCGCAGTGAGTCCCACATAACCCCGACAGCCGGCTGTGGTGGTTTGCTTAGAGCATTCACCACCTTCCTTCATCGCTTTCCGGAGGGCAGTCCTTTTCAATTGCTTCTAGGCGCAAAAAAAAGCTACCACTCGGAGCTTTGGCCGCCCCACAGACAGAACACCTTGCCCGGCGAGAGATCTTCCCTTTTCCTTCCACCGGCTACACCTTATTGTGTAAAATTTAATTATAGTCTTCGATCGTAATAACAGTCTCGCACCATTGACGCTGCTACCCGTCTTTGGGAATTTTACGTCTTACGACGAGATGCTTACACCGCCATCTATCGGAAGCTAATAGATCTTTCTGGAATTTCCTGTAGTTGTCCTTATGACACCCAGTGGATGAAATAGAGTGATATGTATTTCTCCCTTAGATTCTCTTAACGCTGTTGGAATAACACTTTATTATTTTGACTCTGGTATTATATTAGTCTAACTTACTACTAACACTAACTGCTAACGGAACAGAGCTGTGCAAGCTTCTATTTGGCAGCATAAATAGCTAAGAAGGTGGTAACTACACATACGAACTCCCAGTCAGAACAGTAATCCTACCATCTAGTATTGTATGGTTGTTAGTAGAACAAGTGGTAAAATAAAAAATTATGGACCATCGACCTCTATATAAGTTATTAAGGATAACTCAAACACTACTGGTCGGGCCGTGATCAAATTTATATGGGACCACATGAGAAATTTCAAATAAAAAAAGAATCATCGAAGTCAGTTCACCCAGAAAAAAGTTATGAGGTAACACACAAAAAAACATACAGTCATATTCATTACCTCCTCCTTTTTGAAGTCGGTCGAAATAATTTAAAATTAAAAGTTTTGTACAACCGACTTCAATATAAATTATAGAGAATAACTCACGAACTATTGGTCAGGCCTTCATCAAATTCATATGGGATCATATGAAAAGCACCAGCTTTCAAATAAGAAAAGAATCATCGAAATCGGTTTACCCAGAAAAAAGTTATAAGATAGCACACATAGAAAAGAAAAAAAAAAAGAAAATACAGTTGAATTGAGTACGAAGAGAAGAGTCCTCATTTTTGAAGTCGATCGAAAAAACAACCACCTCATTTAAATTTTTTGCTACACATTACCTTATCTTTCCACAAGTACCGATTAAGCTTGCATCACGAGATCTTTTCTATTTGGCTATAAAAATATAACAACTCAGTCGACATATTTGCGCCGCTGTGCTACCGCAAGAGATCTTAAAATCGGCAAGAAACTTGAAGGAATAGACAATTTTCCTGCTTACAGTTACAATTTGACGTAATAACACTTAAATATAAAAGTCTAAGAAAGCTTATTATTTTCACGCGTTCTTAACTTGCGCCTTGAATTAGTGGAAAAGTAATTTGGTACTATTAATGTTGTTTTTTTATAGAATAAGTGTGACAAACGAGCACACAGTCCACCTGTTGGTAAGTGGATGCTGTGGCCCATAGACATTTACATATATCCTCAACTAAGAATCAAAATTCAGATGCGTCGTCATCCCTGAGGACTGAGATGGAAGCCTCGTTTTCAGTAACAAAGGTCTCCAGTTCTCTACACTCACCATACGAAACGCAGCAGTATTAAGCTGCTATTTTACGTTGGTAGATATTCTGTGGTCCTACCCCGGTCGAGCTGACGCATTCGTGCTGCAACTAAAATATAAATGGAGCATGGCTCTAACAGGCAAAAAAAGTTATAAATAGTATAGTCATATTAATACATCTACCCAAAATGCGCGGCTAGTTTTACAATGCATATACTTCACTCTGCCTGTACTTTTAACAGTGGTAGAGCCACGCGGCAGCTTTTGCCGTCGCACGGATGGGCCGGCTCGAACCGGGGTGGTACCACGACCTCACAGAATACCAGCGTGAAGTAGAGGTTCACCTCTGCGTTTCGCTTGGTGAGTGCAGGTGGCCGGAGGCCCTTTTTACTGGAAATGAAGCATTCCATCTTAGTCTTCATGGGTGACAACGCATCTGCATTTTGATTTGTAATAGAGGATAGATGTAGATGTATATGGGCCGCAGCAACCACTTACTATCAGGTGGACTGTGTGCTCGTTTGTCACCCTTATCCTATAAAAAAAATACTTTATTCATAGCGATTCCTTGTAAAATCGGATCGTACAACTGTTGACCGATTGTCTCGGTGTCAAACCGTTTACCCTTATCGCTTAGTCCCAACACCGCACTACTCCGGCGCCCATCTGTCCCCCGACGCACTGGTGCACCGGGAACAATGCAATGCATTCATGCAGCGAAATTTTTTTATCGAAAAAATGAATTTCGGCCCAAAACATCGTTTATCGGGGAAAACTTAATGCGTGTTGGTTTTAAGTGGGGTACGATCGCATAAAATATAGTTTTTTTGTTATATTCATAAAAAAGGAATTGCTTTAGCATAGTTTTATTGAATACAACGATTTTTTATATTTACCTTTTTACTTATTATAAGCCAGTGCTTGACCACAATCCCACCTGGTGGTAAGTGGTGATGCAGCCTT
Organism: Parnassius glacialis; assembly: GCA_033319125.1. Classification (NCBI taxonomy): domain Eukaryota; kingdom Metazoa; phylum Arthropoda; class Insecta; order Lepidoptera; family Papilionidae; genus Parnassius; species Parnassius glacialis. The sequence continues at coordinate 50,992,933 of JAVANC010000021.1, read as the reverse complement.
AGATGGTAAATCGCACTGTCGTAGCGTAACAAAAGCCTATTCACTCTTGCCTTGAAGACGCCCAGATAGTATTCGGACGGAAAGATAGACGGCGGCAAATCATTCCACTCCTTTGCTGTACGTATTGCAAAAGACGAAGCAAACCGTTTGGTTCTAATGCGTGGAATATCGCCAACAATGGGATGAAGACCCGCCGACCGTCTGGTTTTCCGGTGGTGGAACCTTTAATTATTTATTTGGATTTCTGTTTAAGAATACACGTATATATACCAGTAGCATATCTTAAAAATAACAGGTGGTTTGATGCTTAAAATTATATGAAACCATATAATTACACAGTAAAAAGTAAGTAACATTTGTAATGTTTAAATTAATAACAACAAGCTGAAATATAAATCATGCTTCTAATAATACAACAAACGGTAAAATTCGTTTTCTTTTTTAACCGACTTCAATATAAATAAAATTAGAACATCATCAATGTAGTCGAAGTCAAATAAATACGCATTATTAAGGATAATTCAAAAACTGCTGGTCATATCTTAATCAAATTATATGGGACTACATGAGAAGCACCAGCTTTCGAATAAAAAAAGAACTATCAAGATCGTTGTTTACCTAGAAAAAACTTCTAGTAGTTCACACAAAATTATTATAACTTTTAACAAAAAGTAAAATCGACTATAAACTGCTAATAAATAAGTTATTTATTTGCTACATTTAGGAGTGGAATTTTTTCTCCAAATTCATATGGCACCATCCTTGAAATATAAACTATTTAATAAAAAAAAGAATCCTTAAAATCGGTTCTCAATCCGCGAACATATCATATGAAATTCCTTAAACAATAGTCCAATATGAAACTTTTTCCTCTATTTTCCACCCACGACCACGGACCCCGCTTGAGCTAAAGCCTATTTAATAAAAAAAGAATCATTAAAATCGGTTCACAATCTGCGAATATATCGCGTAACACATACAAAATGATTTGAAGTCGGTTAATAAATACAGTCTAATTGAGATCCTCTTCTTTTTTTTTATAGGATAGGGTGACAAACGAGCACACAGTTCACCATATGGTAAGTGGTTGCTGTGGCCCATAGACATCTACATCTATTCTCGTTTGCGAATCAAAATGCAGATGTGTTGTCAGCCGTGTAAGATGGAATGTCTCTTTTAGATGGAATGTCTCTTTTCCAGTAAAAAAAGTCTCCGGTTCTCTACACTCACCATACGAAATACAGCAGTGTTAAGCTGCTATTATACGCTGGTATTCTGTGAGAGCGTGGTCCTTCCCCGGTCGAGTCGACCCATTCGTGCTACAACTGTACAACCCATATAGCTGCAGCATGACTCAACCACGTACAAAAACAAAAACTACTTTTTTGAACTTGGTTCAAAATAATAAGGAATATAAGGGGCTAGAAATGTAGCTATAAAGTATTTAATCACATAGATAATATTATTATTGCAATAAATAGAAATTGATAACAAAATTATTCATTCGCTGTGTAGGGGCGGAGTAAGAGACACCACTACCCCATAACCCACATATTAGCAAGTGGGTATCATAAGAGACGACAGAATGAAGATGAAACAGAAGATAGGTAGCTGCATCTTCCTGATAATACCTCAAAGAAAATATTGTGCGTTTAATTATTGTGTACTCATGTACGAAGTAAAACTACTTTACGACATATAATTCTTCTTTTATTTTATATTTTACATAAGTAGGTTATACAATAGTACACTCGTGCAGCCGCGGCGGTGAAACTTTACAAGAAAACATGACGTTTTTGTTTTTAAAGCCGCGTTGACACGATCAAAGTCTGCTTTGACAAAGTGGTTTTGATAAGTTATTTATCGCTACTTTGATCGTGTAAACGAGGAATCAAAGCGTACTTTCATGTGGGCGTTAATCGAAGTCTACTTTTCAAGCCAACTTTGATGTCAAAAAACGAAACAAAATGACGTCAAATGTAAAAACAATGGCATCACGCAATAAAAGAAAGCGGAGTAAGTGTAACTCACAAATTCGTAGAATTATTTGAGGCAGTAGTTCTTTGGGACGTGAGGCTCAAAGAATACAATTTATTCATTAGCTTACTTATTTCATACATTACATTTATTAATTACACATTACATTACGGTATAATCATAAGTTTACAACCTTCCCGTATACCGGTAAAGTTTCTATAAACTTATGATTGTACAAGGATATCAAAAACGTGGCGTTGCAGCGTATGGCGAGAAATCTTGAGATGAACGGTGTTACTATAGAAGGTTAACAGCAAAATGAACAATATTCGAACGAGATTCAGTCAAGAAAAATTAAAAAATAATATTAGATGCTCCCATTACGTTGCGACGTAGAATCCAGGAGCGAGTTCAAGTTCTCCTTTTGCGGGTTTTTCTTTTCTTTACTCGTTTTAGCTCTTGTATTTACAAGTCTGCGATAATTACTACACTGTCTAGTAACAAATCTGTCTCATCAGACATGTTTTTATAGGTGTTGTTACTCTCGAAGGATGGTAAAAATGAACAAACTGATCCAAGTCAACTGTGTACGTGTCAACCGGTATCAAAGTGAACCTTGATCAAAGCTATATTGTCAAAGTTACTTTGTCATAGCAGATTTAGATCGTGTCAACGCGGCTTGATACCATACTAAAATTCTACTCTACGTCGATAAAAAAGTTTCACTTCAAACACTTTAAAATGTATTTCCATATTTTCAATATTATTTAAGAATACTTAAAATTAAATTAAAAAAGATAAACTTTTATTATTTAATTTTATATATTCCACTAGTTTTAAAAAGGAAACCATAAATTATTTAAATCGATGGAATATTTCAAATAAATAAAGCTTATAGGTGTTGTTACTCTCGAAGGACGGTAAAATTTAACAAACTTATCCAAGCCAACTATATACGTGTCAACCGGTATCAAATATCAAAGTGAACCTTGATTAAAGCTATATTGTCAAAGTTACTTTGTCAAAGCAGACTTTGATCGTGTCAACGCGACTTAATACCATACTAAAATTCTACTCTACGTCGATAAAAAAGTTTCACTTCAAACACTTTAAAATGTATTTCCATATTTTCAATATTATATAACAATACTTAAAATTAAATTAAAAAAGATAAACTTTTATAATTTAATTTTATATATTCCACTAGTTTTAAAAAGTAAAACATAAATTATTTAAATCGATGGAATATTTCGATTAAATAAAGCCAAGCGAACGTTCCGCACACAAGCATACATCGTAGGCACCTGGCGTCGCTCGCTTTGTTCCCTCCCCTTCATCTCCGTGTACTAGCGCCCTTAGCTCCCTCAAGATTTAATTACCGCCCTTTATACTCGCCAAAGTTCACTGCTACTGTTTATTTTTATTATTCCTTTAACGATTATTGTCATTTTTTTAATATTATGTTCCACATAAATGTCAAAACCGATAAACTACGTTGATCAATAAGTTTTCGAAATATGACACTTATCAATGAGTTATAGACGTAGATAGAGGATTAAAGGATAAGATACTAGGTCTATGGTTATAGAAACGCGTGCTATTTTTTTTTTTCGAATCATTAAATTGTTAGTGGCCAAGGCCAGAAAAAATAAATTAAAAACTATATCTAACTTTTTTTTAACCTTCAAATTTGCCGGGAAAGTGATTCGTATGCAAAATGGAGAAACTTGAACTTCGTGCGGTTATTAAATATTTCAACTTGAAAAAATTTTCTACAAAATAATTTTCTGAAGAACTGCGTTTTAATTTGGTTTTGAAAATCAAGATAGTTAAACCTTCGCATCAAGAAATCCTTCCTGCAATAGATATTGTGACCTTAGATTGTGATAAGAAATGGCATTTATACATGGTAGTTATTCTCTAAACTATGTTAATAGGTATAGCATTGGGTCGGCTCGACCATGACCTGGGAAGGACTACGTTCTCGCAGAATATCAGCGTAAAACTGCAGCTTAATACTGTTGGGTTTCGTATGGTGAGTATAGAGAACTGGAGATTCTATTTACTGGTAAGGAAGATTTCCATCTTGGTCTTCGGGGTGACAACGCATCTCACAACAGCATCCACTTACCACCAGATGGACTGTCTACTCCTTTGTTACACTTTATCAATTAAAAAAAAAAGAAACACAAGTAGTTAAGTAGACTATTTCTCTCTCAATTTTTTCCGTCTCAACTATTACTCAATCTAACAATAAAACATAAGTCAAAAAAGTGTAAGGGTGTTACCACACCAATGTATCGATTGTCGATGGATGGCATCGATCGATGGTGGAATAGATTAGTCTACCTTGATCGAGCTGTTTGATTATTGAGAATCCGCCCTGCTCTACCGACCGCTATATAAAATGTCGTCTTGTTTAATTTAAGCTATCTCTAGCCTTAAAAAACAGTCCAGAGTCTTCTGCGTTTACGTCTCCATAACAATAATACGAGCAAGAGCGTACTGGCCTACAGTAAAACGTCCTCTTCTAAACACATTTTGAAAGATATTGTTGAGGAGCCCACAACCACTTTGATTAATTGTCGATCGATGATTGAACATGTTATCGACCAGTATCCGTCGATCAGCTAAAGCTACCACCATCAATCGATCGACATCGATTGACGTTGATCAATGGCATAGATTGACGATCGATCGATTGGTGTGGTAACACCCTAAGGAAGCTCATTATGTTCACGCATTATGTTTTCAATAATAGTCTTATTTACCTTTTTATAGTTCCTTCATAAGAATATTTTTTACAGGCGACTTGAATGCAGGCAGGGTTATTACATATATTGTTGTAAATAGTCATAATTCTACTGAACAAATGAGTCGCTCGTTTATGAAGCCCGTACTTTGGGCACTTGTATTTTACTTGATTCTTGTACTGGTACGGGACCTGCAACATACAGAACATTAATGTTAATCAGATTTAATTTTACTATTGTATTACCTACCACGTTTTTATTAAGTCACTTTGTTGTCTGTCTGTCAGCCGTTCCTGATGGAATCTTGTAAATCAAATTTAGAACACTTCCCGATTAGCTAGAGACTTGAAATTTTTAACATAGTTCAGAATCGGATGACAATGTAGAAATATGAATATAAAAAACGTATTATTAATTTTTATTACAAAATTAAAATAAACATATATTGGTAAATCCAATTGAGCATGCCTTCGCATTAAAAATAACGTATAGCATGATTAAACGGATTTTTTGAAAGTAGTTTAAATACATTTCGACAGCATTATCGGCTTCAACACCCTCGAAACCCATGAAAATGACACCCATGATGAAAAAATTGATACCTATTGCAGCCGCCATCTTTGATTTACATTTCGACAGCACTATCGGCTTCAACACTCTTGAAAACCATGAAAATGACACCCGAGATGAAAAAATTGGTACCTACTTCAGCCGCCATCTTGGACTTACATTCCGACAGCACTATCGGCTTCAACACTCTTGAAAACCATGAAAATGACACCCGAGATGAAAAAATTGGTACCTACTTCAGCCGCCATCTTGGACTTACATTCCGACAGCACTATCGGCTTCAACACCCTCGAAAACCATGAAAATGACACCCATGATGAAAAAATTTATACCTATTGCAGCCGCCACCTTGGATTTACATTTCGACAGCACTATCGTCTTCAGCACCCTCGAAAACCATGAAAATGACACCCATGATGAAAAAATTGATATATATTGCAGCCACCATCTTGAATTTACATTTCAACAGCACTATCGGCTTCAACACCCTTGCAAACCATGAAAATGACACCCATGATGAAAAAATTGGTACCTACTTCAGCCGTCATCTTGGATTTACATTTCGACAACACTGTCGGCTTCAACATTCTCGAAAACCATGAAAATGACACCCATGATGAAAAAATTGGTACCTACTTCAGCCGCCATCTTGGACTTACATTCCGACAGCACTATCGGCTTCAACACCCTCGAAAACCATGAAAATGACACCCATATTGAAAAATTGATACATATTGCGGCCGCCATCTTGGATTTACATTTCGACAACCCTATCGGTTTCAACACCCCCGAAAACCATGAAAATGACACCCATGATGAAAAAATTGATATCTATTGCAGCCGCCATGTTGGATTTACATTTCGACAGCACTATCGTCTTCAGCACCCTCGAAAACCATGAAAATGACACCCATGATGAAAAAATTGATATATATTGCAGCCACCATCTTGAATTTACATTTCAACAGCACTATCGGCTTCAACACCCTTGCAAACCATGAAAATGACACCCATGATGAAAAAATTGGTACCTACTTCAGCCGTCATCTTGGATTTACATTTCGACAACACTGTCGGCTTCAACATTCTCGAAAACCAAGAAAAAGACACCCATAATGAAAAAAATTATACCTATTGCAGCCGCCACCTTGGATTTACATTTCGACAACACTATTGGCTTCAGCACCCTCGAAAACCATGAATATGACACCCATATTGAAAAATTGATACATATTGCGGCCGCCATCTTGGATTTACATTTCGACAACCCTATCGGTTTCAACACCCCCGAAAACCATGAAAATTTCACCCATGACAAAAAACGAGGGCTAATAATCTTCCACTCACCAGATGTCGCTACTAGCGACTGAGGTAAAGTTTTTTGTTACACAGTGTCATTTAATTGAGAAATTAGTTTTAAATAATAGTTTATCATTATCTAGAGTATTATATTAATATGTAACACAATGCGTCAATGGTTTGATTTTTAATTTTTTGCACATTATAACTCTTTTTTTTAAAGTCGTCTTTTAGTTATATTTATAGTTTGGTTTATTCATTTCTAATGTAATTAATATAAAATACAACTAATAATACAAAAAGAAACCTTAAAGATTACATTTTCCTAAGAAATTATCGTCCCCGCTATGAAATCTGTCAAATATTTTACCTCACTCGAAAGTGGCGCCGCCCTGGTGGCAGAAAAAGTCGTGGATGCCCTCATTGATACTACTTACTTTTAGTACGTACTACTATTATTTATTCTGTGCTTTTAAAATATTGTAATAAAAAAATCTGTTATTATTATTATAATCAAGTATTTAAGAAATTTGGTTATTCGAATATTGTGTATTTGTACAGCGATCTTTTTGAGCCGCTGCAAACAACCGAAATAATGTCCACTCACGACGGCGACTGACGGCGAACCATAGATAAATATAAATGTAGCAAGCTAATGCGGCGAACTGATATATACAGTAATCTATGGCGATGGCCAACTGAGTTAGTGAGTAAACTACTCTGTGGCTGCAGCTCCCCATTTACAGAAATAATTCTATACGAGGCTACCAAATCAACGAAAATTTCGCCATTTTCGAGCCGAAAAAAATTAATTATAGCTAAACAAAACAAAATTACACTGCCATTTACATTCAGTGGCTTCCCACATGATAGATGAAGAGATTAATAAATAGATTGAGTTAAACAATTGATATTTACAAAAGTTATAGTGTTTACAAGCCTTGGGGACATGATAAATCCACACCATAAGCCACTAAAACCCCTTTTTTATTTAAAAATAGCAATTAAACGAATTAAAGAAAAATATTAATAAGTTCAACAATCATTTATCTTTCTAACAATGTGCTTTTTATATCATTTATATGTATAATATGATTGCTGGATACGATTTCATGCGACAAAACGGTGGAATTTTGATTTTTAGGCGTTAGTAGAACATACCCACGCGCTTTGCGCTCGGCATGCAAAAAAACGCTTGTTAATATACACTGGTCATTCAGGGACTAAGCGTTCAACGTAAATTTCACAGTGCGCTAGCAACCCGGGTGTGATTCCATATTGTTTTTAAAGAGCTGAGTTACCACTTACTGCGACATAACCTGCGTGTTTGAGGATAAAAATATTTTGAGGACATGTGAAGTCCGCCATCAGTGGAGGGAGCGGTGGATTTTTGAAGTTATATTTCTTTTGGGGCGTTTGGAAAAAATGACGTGAGTTAATTTTTACGATGCGCGCGCACACCGACACCTAAAAACGACACCATGAAGTTGTTGCGAAGCGCGCGCACACTGACACCTCAAAGCGACATCTTCAATGGTATACTGTCTCTCAATTTTTCGTGGGAACTGATAACTATCAATATTTAGTATTATTATTACTGTATAAGAGTGACAAGCGAACACACAGTCCACCTGATGGTAAGTGGATGCTGTAGGCCATAAGCACATACCTACATCTATCCTCGATTAAGAAAAATTAACTCACATGCGTTGCTACACCTAAGGACTAACTAAAATGGAATATTTAGTTACTAGTAAAAAGGTAAATCCTTTTGTAACACGGCATGATCCAGTTTTTTCATAACGAGAATATACGCAGTAGAAGCTTAGTAATCGCAGAAGAAGTGGCAATGGGCAGGCTGTATAGGTCGACAATCAATGGAATTAGAGAGTGGCAGCTTCGTACCGGTAAGCGCAAGTTAAGGCAGCCCACAACTGGATCCTGGTATGACTGGCTCGATTGGTCACCGTATCATATTGCATATTTACTATTGCAACTTAACGTTAAAAATTTACGTGGTAGAGCCATGCTGCAGCTACATATATTAGTAGTAGGTATCGTTGTAGCACGAATGGGTTGGCTCGACTGGAGAAGGACCACGCTCTCACAAAATACCAACGTAAAATAGCAGCTTAACGCTGCTATGTTTCGTATGGTAGGTGTAGAGAACTAGAGACCCTTTTTACTGGAAACGAGGCATTACATCTTAGTCCTCACGGGTGACAACGCATCTGCATTTGATTCGTAATCAAGAACAGATGTAGATTTCTATGGGCTGCAGCAACCACTTACCATCAGGTGGACTGTGTGCTCGTTTGTCACCCTATCCTATAAAAAAAAATTAACAAGTTCTACACTAGGAATACAAAATGTAATATCGATTTTTTTAGACTTAAGACTAGTGCAAGATTCGGACTCGCGGACCGTAGTGTAAGAAGCAAAAGCTTAATTTTAATTTAGCGTTCGATTAATATTCAAATTTATCTCGTTTTTGTCCTTAAATTTTTAAGTATAACTTTTTGACTTAATAAAAAAAGTAAAAAAAAAAATTAACGAGTAGAATTATTCAAATTTAACAAATATTATAAGTAATAGGAGAAAATCCTCGTAGTTCCCCGTACCTATTCCCTATGATCCCCGAAATCCCTTGCGGCCCGCGGGGAATGATCATGAATATCAAACGGGCATCGCATTAGGGTTCCGCAGTTATCTGATCCGGATTAAACCGGTAAAAAGCCCTCATTATTCCGCCTCCGTTGCCTAAATGGGATTTTTTATTTTGCCCACACCTCGGGCTATTGTCATCCGATGTCATTGGGTCGAATAATTCCACTATTCATACAAAAAAGTGTAAAAGAATTGTATTTACATAAAACTTTTATTTCAATGTAAATGGTTTCAGTTTTATACGTGGTAGAGCCATGCTGCAGCTATATTAGTAGTATAGTTGTAGCACGAATGGATCGGCTTGACCAGGGAAGGAACACGCTCTCACAGAATACCAGCGTAAAATGACAGCTTGACACTGCTGTGTTTCGTATGGTGAGTGTAGAGAACCGGAGACCCATTTTACGGAAAAGAGGCATTCTGCATTTTGATTCTTTATTGAGGATAAATGTAGATGTGTATGAGTCACATCAACCACTTACCATCAGGTGGACTGTGTGCTCGTTTGTCATCCTATCCTATAAAAAAATGAGCTTGTGATGAGCTGTAAGGAGTGAGTGTGTAAGTGTGTATGTGAATGTATGTGTGTATAGGCATAGACGTGGTAGAGCCATGCAACAGCTGTATTACGATTGTAGCACTAGAATAGGTCGGCTCGATCAGGAATAGACCATGCTCTCACAGAATACCAGCGTAAAATAGCATCTAATGGTGAGTGTAGGGAACAACATTAGTTTTACTTTTAACCGAGTTAAAAAATAAAGTAGGTTTTTTAATTCCTCGCTACACTATGTCTCAGTACCAACTTCAAAAGCTAGAAGTTACTGAATTATTAAGCCAAAAGTTCTAAAGTTGGTAAAAATTACTTCGCGTACATCCGCTCGATAAAATAAAATGATGTCTTACTTAGTTTTAAGAGCACCTCCAGTCCTCCCTCAGTTGTGTGTGCTATTCCCGTCACCATTAATCCCAGCATCACTCGCGGTGGCTAACCGCTAAGTGACTGCTGACTTAGCGGTCAGCCACCGCAGAGTCTACATGGCCTGAAGATGCCTCGTGTAGAGGCGAAACACGTGTCGTATTGCCGTCAGTGGTGTGTATTTCCTAGTGTAGTAGTGTTGGGGGTCGTGGTAGAAGACAGAGGCACGTATAGAACTAATTAATAATTATGAAGATCATATGTAAGACCGTTAACGTATATGGTACGTGAGGGTAATATGGTCATCAGGTTAATATGGTCACTTTTTTATAATTTGAAAACTACAGCCTTATTTGCATAAATGACTCTGTAATACGACAGCTCTTCATCAGTCATTCAAATAATAAAGAGTCAAAAGGATGCCGCTTTATCGACGCCATTTTGACAATTGATATTTTAGTCGATTTCAGTATTGGGTAGTGTGGGTAGTTTTTTAAAGTTCATTTTCGAAGTGTTCCTAATTATTTCAAAGGCTTGTTTGGTATTGTTTCTTAATATATACTACATGACATTGTGTATTTGTCTCTCTCCTCCGCCTAGTTTTGGTTTTATAGGGCGGCATAGCTTAAGATGGCCATATTACCCTCACCTAACTTAGTATGCGCGTGCTGATCGATCATTATATTCGCCACGCAGGAATTAAAGGAAACCAGTGTCATATAGGATGTATGATGTTACTTTTCTCTTCTTTTACTTTGAGGTTCACGCGATGTGAAATTTCTCAAGAAACTGTATCCCTGGCTGGTCTTCGCCGCTGGTGATAAGAAGGCTAGTTCTTTTCTCGCCCAAAAATAAGCCATTCAGCGAGGAAACCCGGCCACTCATGACTCTATACCACGGGAAGTAGGATTATCAGGAATGGGTTGGCTCGACCGGGGAACGACCACGGTCTCACAGTAAACCAACGTAACTAAAATACTAGTACTACTACTACTAAAATAGCAGTTTAATACTGCTGTGTTTTGTATGGTGAGTGTAGAGAACCGGAGACCTGTTTTACTGGAAACGTGGCAATCCATCTTAGTCCTGAGGGGTGACAACGCATCTTCCTTTTTAATTCTTAATTGAAGATAGATGTAGGTATATATGTGCCACAAGCATTCACTTACTCGTTTGTCCTACTCTTATTATATATATATATATATATATATATATATATATATATATATATATATATATAATACTTATTTGCGTAAAACATGGTATAAATGTTGCTAATATGAAAATACGTGTGCTCATATTTTGTTTATTTTAGCATTGAGCATATGTTTTAAACAGTGTAAAATATTGCCATAGTTAATTTGAATTACAATTAACTTAACCATGGAAATGTTTTAAAATTATAAAAAAGAGGGATATTGTGTGGGAATAACAATGACGCCATATTTTTAAGTTATTTGCATAGTTTTAGAAACTAATTAAGATCAAATTGGCAACATATTGCATTATTACATATTGCAGCAGATGCGCATTTTAATTCTTTATTGAGGATAAATGTAGAAGTCTATGGGCCACAGCATCCACTTACCATCAGGTGGACTGAAGAAAAAACTTCCAAAAATTGCTTTGCAAAGATGACTTATAACTTAAATTATTTCCCCGTTTTCCAAATTCAAAATTTAAAAAAAAACAGAATGCTTTGTCATAGGTGAAATCCGTCCCTTTCCTTTGAGATATTATCTCGTAGTATTAGTGATAATTGTGTAGATAAGTATCGCGGACATCACCGTATCGACCGCTTTGATCTACCCCCTACCCTTACGTCCGACAGTTATTTGTCACATTTCTGCCAAAATCTTTTGTTCACTTTTAAGAGGACTGGTTACGAAGACTACAAAAAAAGTAGCTTTAAAATATTAAAAATGATAGTATGGAATGAATGGATGAATAATATAATCACATATGAGCTATCAATATTCAGATTAAATTAATTTATGGGATGAAATACAGCACAATGAAATTACCAATAATTGCAGTTGTATTTAATAAAATATTTCAACCATTGAGTTATATGTACTACATACTAGAGAAGCCATTCCGAACATTGACTATGTTCAACTGAATTGTACTGCAATCCGTACAAACTAAATATTGCGTAAATTGAAGATTTGTGAATTCCATAAGATAATTACATTTTATTTAGAAATATGTTTGTTTAGATTAAATTAAGATATTTTATATTAAATTCTTATATTTATTTTAAATTAATATCTTATTTTATATTAAATTAAGGTATTCGCGCATGCGCGACTACTACTCCCGGGCATGCACGAAGACATAGAGTAGGAAACAATTTTTGTTTGGAATGGCTTCTCTAGTACGTAGTACATATAACTCAATGATTTCAACTGTTTCACTTTTATATTCAGTCAGGTTGTAATTTATTTGATGGGTAACTATTTTCTGGCGATTGAAGAATCATCCCTCTAAATATTAGTAACATCTTTCGTTTTTATGCCTTTATGTTAAAATAGCAGCATGACGCTATTGTATTTCATTTGGTGAATGTGGAGAACCGAAATCCTTTTTACTGGAAACGTGGCATTCCTTCTTATTATTCAAGTGTGACAACGCATTTGCATTTTGATTCTTAATTGCGGATAGTTATATATGTTTATAGGTTACAGTATTCACTTACCATCAGGTTGACTGTGTGATAGTTTATCACCCTTATTCTATAAAAAATGCATTCCTGTAATTAATAAACCGGGCGCAGCGCCGTTTTATTTTGTTACCGGTTAACCGAGACGAATTGATTGTGTCGCTCTTTCTCCTCAGAGTGCTGTTACAATGACACGCAATTAAATATTCAAAATGTGGACACTTGGGCTTCAAAGCGATGCGATTAACTTTTGCATATGAATAGTTGTTTACCCGGCGCGACAGTGGCGGTTGAGTGTGACGGAAGAATTAGGTGCTAAGAATGTTGCTAGTGTTTATGATTTGTTTAGTTATGGGTGTTGTTGTTTGCGGAGAATATTTTTATGTCATTGGCATAAAATATTACAAAAGAAATAATTAAAAAGAATATTTTGCATTACAAAACGTGGTTTGTTGATAGTCTTGGATTTAAACTATGGTTTTAGTAGAGTATTCATTAAATTTCTGAGTACCATGGTCTCGACGCCATAATCTTCGCAAAATTTGACATTTGCTGTCAATTTTTAAGTTCCTTTCAGGCCCCGACATTTTATTGGACCAACTTATTCAGAGCTATGGTTATATTTTTTTTTATATAAATGTAAAAATAACGTAGAGTCATTTTACAATTCAGTTTACTGTTTTATCTTAAAATAAAAAAATATCGACGGTTAAAATATTGAATTATTTGTATGAAGGTCAAGTGAGCGCTGGAGAAACAATGATTGCAAGACGTTGTCGATACATAAAATGTTTTCAGAAATTATCAATTACCTTGTAGTGGCGGTTTTTTTGCATGAATGTCCATATCGTCCGTGGATGCCGTAAGAGACTTGGGGAAAGGGTTATTTTTAAATAACCGTGAACATTGTTCCGGTTACGAAAAAGTCATCGCAACTTTGTCACGCTAGATAACGACTTGTAACGTCCCACTTCTGGGCACAGGCCTTCTTTCATTTCTGAGAGGGTTTTAGGCCAAGGAGACGCCCGCCGCGCTGCCCCAATGCATGTTGGCGAACTTCACGTGTCTTCGAAATATTTATTTCTTATTTCTGAGACATCCCGGCTTTCTCATGATGTTTTCCTTCACCGCTGAACACGTGGTAAATCAGCACTTACAATTGCAATTAACAATTTCATTGGTGCCGGCGGGGATCGAACTCGGGTTGCTCGCGTACTGTCAAATTTACAGCGAGCGCTAACCATCTGAGCTACCACGGCTCAGTATTAAGTTTTATTTCAATAGTCGATTTTTATTTCCTTCCTTACTATTGTTTATGAAATTACGAATTTCACCTAACCTGTTCACCTCCTTGGTCGTCATTCACTATATTCATTTGCGTATAGTTATCCAAGCGAAACTCTAGGTACCTAAATTCCACTGAAAAATGATACTTGAATTTACTCGAGATTTAAATCTTGGATAAGCTTATCCATGGTATAATAATTAATCGTGTATAAAATGAGGTTTGTTCGAATTCGCCCTTAGACTAAATTTTTTAAACATACTTTTTTATAGTATAAGGGTTACAAACGAGCAAACAGTCAACCTGATGGTAAGTGGTTACTGTGGCCCATAGACACCCACATCTATCCTCGATTATGAATCAAAATGCAGATGCTTTGTCACCCGTGAGGACTAAGGTGGAATGCCTCTTTTCCAGTAAAATGGGTTTCCGGTTCTCTACACTCACCATACGAAACACAGCAGTGTTAAGCTGCTATTTTACGCTGGCATTCTGTGAGAGCGTGGTCCTTTCCCGGTCGAGCCGACCCATTCGTGCTACAACTATACTACTAATATAGCTGCATCATGGTTCTACCATGGCTCCTGTATCGTGGAGGCTGTTTACAAATATAAATTGCACAAGGACAAACATCTAGACCCGGAATAATCATTTGTAGGCTATACAAATACTTGTTCCGTGCGGGATTCGAACCCGTGGCCTCTAACGCAGCAACTCATTACTAAGCCGAAACACGAAGCCGTCAAAGCCAAGAGCCGTGTTGGCTGACTTTACGTATAGAAATATATTTTTTAAATATACTTTCAGCTTTTAAATATTAATAATTGGTCCGATCTACGCAGAGTAAGCATCAGAGTAGTTTCATATAATCTTACCTCCACAGTAAACAATGGAAATATTTCCGAGGAACTGATATAAACGAGCCACTAAAAATAATAACTTTAATAATCTCAAACCCTGCTATCCTTAAGAGACGGTAAACATTAAAAGGCAAATTACCCAACACCAGCACATAAAAGGAGGGTTAAATTGTCCTCCGTCAAATCGGGGGTCCAATCGATTCGTCATTGTGCCCTAATGGTCCCGTTCGGAGGGTTAGTCGAACCACCCTCTCGTTAAACCCCGCTTGCAACGTACTTACCACCCTACAGATTCAAGATTTAGCTATTTTCTGCGGATTGACCGTATCTAAATTTATCGAGTGTTTCGATTGTTTAAGGAGTTACCTGTTAATGTTTTCGCTCTTTTGTACTAATCTAAAGGTGAAAAGAAGAGTAAACAAACTTACAGAAGTCCATGTGTTAAAATATTAATATTTTTATACTAAAATCTTTGCAACATATTTTTTTTTACATTGCATATTTTTTTTTATATAGGATGGGGTGACAAACGAGTACACAGTCCACCTGATGGTAAGTGGTTGCTGTAACCCATATACATCTACATCTATCCTCAATAAAAAATCAAAATGCGGATGCATTGTCGTTGTCGCAGTACCAGCCCGGAGTCAAGAAGTTTACTAATGTTTTCAGTATGACTTAAATGTTCTTTAAGAAGCTGTAAACATGTAAAAGTAATTGTTACAATCGAGTACTACACTAACTAGAGAAACAACATACACTTGTAACTACTCAGATACAAGTACACAGTCCATCCGATGGTAAATGGCTTTCGGTAGAGAGTAATTATTAACATACGTCAAGCCTATTCATAGTCGTTTTGCATCGTGCGTCGTGCATGACCTTGGCGGGACGTACAGCAAGATTGACCGTGAATAAGACGCTTAATGGTAAGGTATTTACCATAGACTTGAAATATATTTTTTATGGCAACCTAACAATTCCTGCCAACCTCCAGTCAATAAATAATACTTGATAAGGAACGACGATGAATAATAAAAATGAAAACTATTATTCTGATTAAAAACTGAATAAAATTAAGAACTAATGAAGTATGAAATAACTTGTACTCAAGTTTATTAAATAAATGAAGAATATTATATAATATTAAAATGAAACTGAACTCATTACCACATTTAAAATATTAAAAAGTACTAAATAAAGACTATTGAATGCTAAATAATACATACAATTTTATAACTTAATATTATTTGAATCTAAATATTCCATAAGGTAATGAAAAACATGAAAATATGGTTGATGTCACCAATATCTAAACGAGAAGAATTTTTAATATGAAGCCTAGCAAGATGAACCGAATTACAGCAGTGACCCAAGCGCATTCTACATAACACTGAGAAATAGAATATTATACTAGCGTATAAACGAACTGACAGCCCGAAAATATATGTAACCAATTTTGAGGGAGTTTTGGCGGGAACTTGATCGGCGGCGGTTTGCTGCTCCTGTATTATAGTTTAAATAATAGTTTGAAGTAGATTTTGATATGTAAAAGTGGTGCGATTTTATGTATTAACTGTCTACGCATGTGGATTATTAGTGGAAACGGTGAAACAAGTGCTCTGATGGTGATGGATTCTCAAGATAAGCTGTTTGCATAGGCGCCTTTAGATACCATCGCCAACTGTCAGCTGCCTGCTGGCTCAAGTTGCCGTCAAAATCTCCCAAGGGCTGCACAATGTGACGCAAAACATATTGTGAAGCAGTGAACTATGAAGGATAATAATACATAATGACAAGGCTTGGGGAAATTATAATAAACCGAATAAAAATACTCAAAACTTGGCCTAAAGGTCTAGATACCAGGCTATAAACTCCAAAAAAAGGGATTTTGGTTTGTCATTGTGTGCGTTAGCTAGTGATGTACATTTTACTTAAAAGGTAATCGAAAAAATTATTGTCAAGCAAGCGGTAAAAAGATAAAAAAGAATAGTTTAGTACACGAAACTGAATAATTTTCGTGCATTAAACTATTTTAATAATTTAATTAAAATTATAATAATTTAATTATATTTAAATTTAATTTAATTTTAATAATTAACTGAATTTTTACCTTGATATTTCTAAAATAATTAAAAAATATTTAAATAATATGTATGTATGTGTCCCGGAAATAATATCTGAAGAGGTACATCTGCCGATAAACTTAAATAATTTTTGGAAAGTTGTATTTCCGAGCTAGGTATATGACCTTTGGAGAAAAATTTTTACTGCCATGGACAGTTTCCCGGAATTCCATTTTTAATATAATATTTATCAAATATAAATAGATAGATACCTAATTAAGTGTATACCTATTTACATTTTATATATTTTATAAAATGTTTTGCTGACGAAATAAAAAATGGGAACACGAAGTACATAATGCCTGCTTTATTCTTCAAATAAATATTAATTTTTATAATTACGAACATTATACATAATTACCAAAATATGTTATAGAAGTTTATTTTAACATCCAACTTAAACATGAATGTTAACTTAATAATTTAAGTAAGGAAACTTATAGGAATCAGTTATTTAACATTCTCACAGAATAGCAGCTAAACGCTACTATGTTTCGTATGATGAGTGTCTCTACACTCTCCGGTTCTCTAACCGAAGACCCATTTTACTGGAAACTAAGCATTCCAGTCGATTACGTATCAAAATGTAGAATTTTGATACGTAATCGACGATAGATGTAGATGTCTACGGGCAACACCAACCCCTTACCATCAGGTGGACTGTGTGCTCGTTTGTCACCCTATAAAAAAGATTATTCCGGTTAAAGGCCAATAAGTAACTGTAATTAATTTCTTTAAAGTAATAGCTTTTAAACGTTTTGATGGTGAAATAAAAAACGAAGATACGGAGTACATAATAAATTTTTTGGTGTCAGTTTTCACTTCTTTCTTGATCTTTTGCCTTTGAAAGGTAACAAAAGATGAGGCTACTCTCTCTTTCATCTGTTCCTGAAAAATGTAAAGTATTAATAAAGTTATTATCATGTTTGCTGCATGAACTTTATAGACATAATGATCTTAACAGAGACAAACCAAATACGCAGTAGATAATATTAAAGTGCACCAAGTGTCTAAGGATACAGATGCACTCTCTATTCTCTCAAACTCAGGTGTTAAGAAAACGACCACGATCCTTGGACTGACCGCAACAAGTGCAGCTTAATCTCGCAGATCTTAATTCACGCAGCTATTATTTAACCACGAGTTCCTCTTCTCTACGACTAACGCTGTAGGCGATGAAACACGCGCTCAAGGCCTTGGCACATTGTTATCGGACATCAAGCATAAATCGGGCATCGAGAGTTGTTGTTAAATAGAGTAATCACAAGATTTTTTATTTTTTATTTACTACAGTTTTATAATGTATAAAATATATCTCTATCTTTATCTAAAGTTTTTGAAGTTAAATTTTTGAAGTCTAACACCATAACATTATTATAATCACTGGTAAAAATAATGTAGGAAAGGCTCCTTTTAATAAAATTGTTTTTATTCTGCTTTTCCTTTTATACTTGTCAATAAAATGTTTGCTGCAAATTGTTGAGTTCTTCCTTGGATTCCTACATACCCGCGCAATTAAAAATAACCATTTTTTTCTAATTATATAATTCAGAGGGAATCTGTTTGACAAAAGGCAAAATAAAATTACGTTATTAGAACTTATTTTCATTCTTCTTTTTGTGCAAGTGTATCGATTCTTTATAAACATTCAAGATAAATATCGACATTAATTTTCATATAGTTGAGTCACTCCCTAGCGTACATGTAAAATATTTTGTACAAAAATGTATTTACCAGATTCATGCAAATTATCAACAACATGACTTTTTTCTTTTTTCAAAATATCAAAATTAATAAAATAATTGAATATACTCTATATTTTGAAGAGTATATAACATAAACTTTAACCAAAAATAGACGTGTCATAACAGTGACGGCGTCTCGCGAAATGTTTTTTTTTACCTGTGAAATTTGCAACTATCAGGATTATTTCTATTATTGACACCACAGTTACTCATAGAACATGTATAGCCATTGTGGAAAACAAATATATGAAATATTAACAACGATTATACTCTAAAAAAAGTACAAAATATCTAGTAGCTTATTTCTTATGTGCCGACTTTTGCCGAACTATCGTTCAAAATCGGTTATAAAGTCATGAGATTTGCTATCCCCTTCTATCTTGCTTTTTTGCCATAAGGATATATAGAGGTCAGTGCATAAGGAATTTTTCTTTCCCTCGCACACTGTTCGTTTATGGTGTTTACTGTGGGCCATAGACTATTTATTCGTATAATCGATGAAAAATTAAAATATAGATGCATTGTCAACCCTGTAGAGTGTGGATAAAGATGGCATATCACGTTATGTAAAAAGAGTCTGCCTACTCTCTATACTAACCATACGAAGCACAGCATTATTATCCTGGTATTTTGCGTTGGTTATTTAGTGTTGATTTCTAATAAAATATTGTCTTATAGAATAAGGGTGATGATAGAGCACACAGTCCATCAGATGGTAAGAGAATGCTGTGGCCCAAAGACAATTACAATAGATGGCATGGATTAAAAATCAAAATGTAGATGCGTTGACACCCCTGAGAACTAAAATAGTATGCCTTATTTCCACTAAACTGGGTCTCCGTTTCTCTACATTCACCATAAGAAACACAGCAGCACTATGCTGCTATTTCTGTGTGAGCCGACCCATTCGTGCTATAACCATAATATAGTTGCAGCATGACTCTACCACGTATGGTAAAATACTAATAACTATTAGCGCGGCGCATCATCGCGCCACTAATTAAACAAACCGAAGCCTAAATCACTCTTAGGAAGTTACAAAGTACTTATATATACTGGAGATTCTTACGTGGTAGAGCCATGCTGCAGCTACATTAGTAGTATAGTTGTAGCATGAATGGGTTTGCTCGACCGGGGAAGGACCACGCTTTCACAGAATACCAGCGTAAAATAGCAGCTTAAGAAACACTGTTGTGTTTCGTATGGTGAGTGCAGAAAACCGGAGACCCTTTTTACTGGAAAAGAGGCATTCCATATTAGTCCTCACGGGTGACAACGCACTTGCATTTTGATTCGCAAACGAGGATAGATGTAGATGTCTATGGGCCACAGCAACCACTTACCATCAGGTGGACTGTGTGCTCGTTTGTCACCCTATCCTATTAAACAATAATTAAAAATTAAAAATTTTGTACAGCCGACTTCAATATTAGTTATAAAGAATAACTCAAATAACTCAAAAACTATTGGTCTGAATTTAATCAAATTCATATGGGAGTATCAGCTTTCATATAAAAAAAGAATCATAGAAATCGGTTTACACAGTAAAAAGTTATGAGGTAACACACATAAAAAAAACATACGCGTCGAATTGAGTACCGTCTCCTTTTTGGAAGTCGGCAGAAAAAGATTCGACCAGTGCCTGAACTGTATATACCTCTATAGTTGGAAGAGGTAAAATACAGCGAGTGTATTTTACCTCTTCTACTGAGACTATATTTTAGGGATTAGTTCTTTCGTTTTATTCGTCATAATTACTTTCATAATTGAGACAGCGAGTATATTTTACCTCTTTTACTGATACTATACTTTGTGTACCGTTTTGTTTACTAATTCTTATTCGAGCCGCAAATTTCGCACTTGGCTAATTGTGTAAAAGTGACCTCCAGTTTTAGTTTAGTTTTGCTATCGTCCGGATGCTAATTTGAAAATGTACGTAATCTTATTTAATAATCGCACCTCTATAACTGAAATAACCTCTATTCACCTCTATTAATGGAACCATCTGTACATGAGACAGATATTTAATATTTATTTATACCTGGATATCTGAGATACTGGGTAAGTGGAATACTTTAAATGAGATAAATTTACTGGTCCCTTAAGGTTCCAGTTGCCCAGTTTTAACTGTATATATCTCAATATAAAAAAAAATTATATCGGTTAGTCTCGCAAAAACTCGAAAATGGTTGGACCGATTTTGATGAATTTTGTTGGGACCTGGATGATCTAAACGATTCACAATAATTGGACCCGTTGTTGTCGAGATCCAGAAATCACCCGTGCGAAGCCGGGGCGGATCGCTAGTCTTTATATATAAAAAGTACGTGTCACGTTGTTTGTCCGCGATGGACTCCTAAACCACTGAACTGATTTCAATGAAATTTTTGGTCAGTGTGCAGTTTGGTCCAACTTAAAAGATAGCATAGCTTACATCTCAATTTATAGTCGCAATACAATATTATTTTATTGAAAATTATTTGTCTATTATTTGGCAGTCACAATTATCTGTTAGCTTCAAACGATTCTGTCAGATGACGATATCTGTTGACTGGATTGAGTAAATATTTAATAGATGGCGCAATGTTAAAAATACAAACGTTTAATATAAGCTACAATTTAGTAGTTTAACCACCACGTGTTGCTGTAAGTATTCAACAAATAGAACCGATTTCAAAAAAAATTTGCAGACTGTGTGCAGTTTGGTCCAACTTAAGAGATAGGATAGTTTTTATCACGATAAGTGACCCTCAATTTTTTTATTGCTAATTTCAGGAGTTTTTTTGGGAAAGCAAATGGTCGTTCGGAAAGGGCAGAACAACGTCTGTCTGGTTTGCTAGTGTACTATATATTTGAAAAGAACTGTGTGGGGCCTGCCGAGACATATTTGAGGTTGTACGTACGTTGCGTTTTCTAAAATTCTCCTTACTTTAGTACGAATTTGCTCGAAAATTACGGGGAGCTAGGTAATGTAGACCTATAAAATACAGGCACTGGCTAATTATTCCACTCCCTTGCTGTACTCGTACATATTACTAACGACGAAGCAAACCGTTAGGTTTGAATGCCTGGTGTTTTGATAATTTATAATTAAACATTTTGTAGAACCGACTTCAATATAAATTATTAATAATAACTCAAAAACTATTAGTCAGACCTTGATCAAATTTATATGGGACTAGGTGAGAAGCATCAGCTTTTAAACAAAAAAGAAACATCGAAATCGGTTAAGCCAGAAAAAAGTTATGGGGTAACACACATAAAAAAATCATATACGAATTGAGTACCTCCTCCTTTTTGAAGTCGGTAGATAACAAAGAATGGAGAACGGTCGAGCGTCTATTTATCCGATGGTGAGTATGTTAGGGAATGGGGATATTAAGTCGTACCATTCCTGTACAAATTCGGCGGAATGTATCCTATAAAACTTTGCCCCTACGCGCGAAATTGGTTAGATTGGCTTTATCCAGATTCAAGTGATCAATAAACCTCTTACCATGGCTTTGCATTAAGTCTAAAGCTACTAGGTGGCATTTTGTTATAGCAGCTCATATATGAGAGCAATACTATTGCAGGACTTGACAAGTGCTTTTATAGAGTAAGCAGTTGTTTTGGCGTGAAGTGGCGCCGAAACAACTGCTTACTCCTTTGCAAACCTTTGCAAAGACACCTAGCATCCTTAAAGCTGCTTTAGTTCTAGACTCAATGAACCGCCCATAGTTCAGGTTATCAGAAATATCAACCGCCAAATTAAAATAAATTAAATAATAGGTCTACATTATTTAACGACTACCTTTAACTGAATATTATGGGCTACCTTTGACGTTGCTCCTCTTTCTACCGTCTGGTAGAAAAAATAATCAACAAGATTATAAAATATAAGAAACTTTGGTTGCTAGACTGTCTTCCAAGTTTTTTTTATAGAATAAGAGTGACAAACTAGTACACAGTTCACTTGATGGTAAGTGGATACCGTGGCCCATAAACATCTACATTTATCCTCGATTAAGAATCCAAATGCAGATGCGTTGTTACCCTTGAGGACTAGTATGGAATGCCTCGTTTCCAGTAAGAGGATCTCTGGTTCTCTACACTCACCATACGAAACACAGCAGCATTAAGCTGCTATTTTGCGCTGGTATTATGTGAGAGCTTGGTGCTTCCCCGGTCGAGCCGACCCATTCGTGCTACAACCATCATATAGCTGCAACTATGGCAAATAGTACCCCCAATGTGCCAATCTATAGAAGAAGCATTTTATGTTTAGCTGTGGACTTTTGATAACCCCCTAATATAAATGGTGAATGAAAATGAAAGCAAGACATTGGGACATTTAAGCTTCTTTATCCCATTTTTCCTTCAACACCTTAAGATTAAAAGTTTGAGCTTTAAATCGTGAATTACCCCTTAATTTTAGTATCGATTATTTCTATAGTTCTCTCTTTCCATTTTTATTTTGTGAAAAGGGAGAGAGCAACTTTAAGCATTTCTTCAATTGTCATTGATTTTTATGAGGCCGACTATTATTAACATTCTTTTGATCGTTGAAAACTCTTTGCTATCGCAAACACTGGCTGGTACATTTTCACAACATTTTCACTCATTATGAATTTCAAATTGGGAACTGTTTGGAATAATAGATCCGAGCGGCCCATCCGACAGGCGCAGATGCGCAATTTTTTTTCAAAATTTTAGTCCGTACCAAAATTTTTGTAATATTTAGTTGATTTACAAGATTTTTTAGATATATTTTTACGACGGATTGAGCAAAATTTCAAGTAATCATGGTGAGTACTTTACTGTAAATCTAAACTTTTGATCTTTTATCAACATAATATATGCTGTACGTAGAAAATCCATCAAACAGGATTTATTTTCGTTTGGTCCATTATTAAAATCGACCAACTTGGTGGCATTTTTATCATACATAAGATAAAAAAAATATTTTGACTGTATTTTGCAAATATTTTGGAACCTGTAGAATGACACGAAACAGGTTTTTCATCATTATATCGAGTATAATCTGTTCGTTTCTATTATTAGTAATTTAATAAAATATTGACGAGATATTTTAATCCTTTGGATTATAACCTAAATACTTGCCTAAGAGAGAAAATCATATTTAAAAACAGTAAGTACATTTAATAAATCTGACTCGATGAAGCCGCTATCTGTGCAAGGTGGCTGGTATGAACTGAATTCTGGATATGGTGTATCCGAAGCGTAGCGTACCTTGAGTGAGATGATGTCCACCTGTGGACTGCCACAATGGTGGTGAATGAATAAACTTACTAGATTGTAGATCTCCACTTGGAGGTGTACCCTCTGATAGCAGAGGAGATAGCTCTCTCTATTTCTGCTTCTAAGAAGCTATACTTTCATTATGATGTACCGGTTTGGAGATTTTGAAGAGGCCCCATTATAACAAGAGGAATACTGTGCAATAACAGAATATGAGGCATATAATCTTAGTTCTCTAAGGCGATGCAAGCTGCAGGTAACCTTGTAAAACGGATTTTTTTTTCGTTATTGTTATGACTTACAGTAGTATTATTACATTAACCATTGTATAAAATATACTTTGTCTTGCAGGTCATTTTAAAGTGTATCTTAGATATTCTCGTTATGTAAACCTGTGCTTGCGCATTATGCATTATAATCCTGCCCAGCGCATATGGCTAGTCTCAGTTGTGACTGGTCGCTGTGACCGAAATTGTCTGAAGGACATCACAAAATATTTTAAATGAATAAATAAATCGACAGAGGGAGTGCATCTCGGTGCACATTGGTCAGGCTGGAGTGCAGATGGGGGTGGCCTGCTGGCAGTTGTACTGTCTGGAGCACGGCATACGGCCTGACGGTACGCTACCGTCCTTTGAAACTGACGGCGGTGCAACGGACTCCTGTTTCAACACATTCTTCTCGGAAGCGGACCGGGGGAAGATGGTGCCACGGGTAGTCATGGTCGATTTGGAGCCCACTGTGATTGGTGAGTGAGTGAATGCTAGATATAGAATAGAATGGAATAATATTACAAAATACTTATTGGAAGTAATTTAAACTTTCTCACTGGTTCGGTCAAAGAAGAAACAGCAAGAAACTCAGCGGGACTGATAAAATAGTATGAAGACATTTAGAAATAGTAAAGTAGCGATTATCTCATTCCCAGGGGTTATTATAAATCATGTGCTCTTCGTTAGTTTAATGCAAAATACATTTTTTGTTTAATAAATATTGTATACTTTTTGATGGATAACTCTTGCATATTTTCTGGGACTATGTCGTAAAAGCGTACATATTGCCCCATGAAGGAATTACTGACTCTTTGGAGTGGAGTAACTAAAATATTAAAATGTCAGTAGCTAGATGTATTAAATGAAACTAATTCGCGCTTAATTTATTTTTTTTATTTCCCGACGTTTTGGGTGCTTTAGGTCCGCCACATACATACGGAATTCCGTTTCGAGATTCCGTTTCGATATTCCGATTCGGAATCCCGAACGCAGCAAGTCCATATAAAATCTATGACCCGCCACACACGTATGGTAGTTTCCCGTTCGAAATTTTGCGGGTAAAACGGAATTCCGTGTGAGTATGGCCGACCCGTCCGGAATTCCGAAACGGAATCTCGAAACGGAATTCCGTATGTATATGGAGGGCCTTACAGCACGCATGGTTACGGGGTGGGGGGGGGGGGGAGGAGGACTGAGGTGTTTGATATCCCGATGTCATAGTTAGTCCGGCTACCTTCAGTTTTTGAATATTAATTTTTGGTCCGATCTACGCTGATTGAGCTTACAGTATCTTGAAGTCTAGCAGTGGTATGTTTGGATTTAATTTTATTTATTATAGGATCCTAAGTAGATGGCAGCACCCATATCCATGGTTGCTAATAACCCCTGGGAATGAGGTGGTCGCTTCCAAGCAGTTTCTAAAATAAATTTTGTAAATAGTTCGTAATCATTTATATAGTAAAATTTATTTAAAAAAAGTCCCGCTGGGTTTCTTGCTGGTTCTTCCCAGGACAGAGAGTTTTTTCGATCCAGTGGTAAAGTAAAAATGACTTTCAATAAAAATTACACATGTAATGTATATTGAATAAAAAAATATTATATTCTATTCTATTCATCTTCTCTATTGAAATTAGGATGTTATTTAATTTCAATAGCCTCGCGAATCATCCTTGGTAGGAATCGGTGTTTTTTTTGCGAGGATTTTTAAACTATCAAATCTAATGTACTCGTAATGGCGGGGACGATCTTGAACATGTTCACACACTGCAGACTTCCCGGAACGTCGGTGCTTCAAGTCAGCTATATGTTCTTTCTCGCGGGGTTTCCATGGGTGCTGTAAAGCACCCGAAACGTCGGTAATTAAAAAGTTAAATTAAACGCGATAAAATCCGTAAACATTTGTTTCATTTAATGTGTAGTATTCGCGTAAATATAAGAAATCATGATAATACTTACATATTGCTCTTGTGATTCTGTTATAGCTAGGTCAGATTCATCCAAGTTCTTACTTACTTACTTATCTTCACGCACAATCCCTGGCGGGGTAGCCAGAGAGAACAGATCGCCAAGTGTCACGATCCTTACATACCTCTTTCGCTTCTTTCAGATTCATTATCTTCTTCATACATGCACGTCTAGGTATCCGAGTACTCTTGACCCTCCCCTCTTCGAGCAGTTTGCTCACATGGTCTTCGAAAGTTAGTCTCGGTCTACCTCGACACCTTTTAATATTAACTTTCGCGCTATATATTTTCTTCACCATTCGGTCTTCACTCATTCGCTCAACGTGCCCAAACCATCGAAGCACGCCCTTATCAATTTTTGTGATAAGGTTATCTTTCAAACCTGCCATATTGCGAATCTCTTCGTTTCGCTTTCGATCGGCCATGGTAACGCCGATCACATCAACATAACGACCATCCAAGTTCTCTGTAAAGAATTTGTTTAATATTAAAGTTTGTTAATATATAAACAAGAAGCCTTTTTGAGTAATTCATCATCATCATCACAGCCCGTCACAGGTGCACTGCTGAACATAGATCTCCCCCAAGGAACGCCAAAAGCATCTGAATCCTAAGCCACCTGCATCCATTGACTTCCAGCATGTCTTATCAGGTCATTGTCTCATCGCTATCTTCAAGTCTTCAAAGAATCCATCACGCTATTTTGTTCCATGGGTGATGTAAGTAGATTATAAGTGGAATTCCAGAAATTTTCTTAGTCTAGTCATCGCGTAAATATAAGAAAGCTACATTTATCTTCACTTTTTTTAATAGGATAAGGGTGACAAACGAGTACACAGTCCACCTGATGGTAAGATGTTGCTGCGGCCCATATACATCTACATCTATCCTCGTTTGCGAATCAAAATGCAGATGCGTTGTCACCCGTGAGGACTAAAATGGAATGCCTCATTTCCAGTAAAAAGGGCCTCCGGCCACCTACACTCACCAAGCGAAACGCAGAGGTAAACCTCTACTTCACGCTGGTATTCTATGAGGTCGTGGTACCACCCCGGTTCGAGCCGGCCCATCCGTGCGACAGCAAAAGCTGCCGCGTGGCTCTACCACTGTTAGATTGGGAGTCACTTTTCGATTGGGAGGATTATTTAATTATAATATTTAATGCTTAATGTTGATTATTTTTAAATATTATGTAATTACACACATATGTAAGCATAACACCGTGTAGTCGCGGTGTAAGAACCATATACCTCATATCGTCCCGTGGGTGTCGTAAGAGGTGTCTGAGGAAAGTTGATCCAGGTAGATGGGCAGTAGCATCCTTTTACCCGGCTGCCACAGAAAGAGGGTAAAGTTTTTCGTGGGTACTCGTATGTATGTATGTATTGATTATACGTGATATGATATTGATATACATGATTGTATGTCCATTTCTTTGCACGCTCTGTTATTGAAACGGACGAAACGGCTTGATGAATTTTGACATAAGACGTGTCGTTAGATTTGTCTTAATTGTGTGAGTGACATAGGCTATATAATATTTGTTTTTATTTTTATTTTCGGTAGATTTTTTACGCAGCCGTGTTTTAAATTACTGTTCAACAATTTGACTTATTATTAACTCTTAATAATAAAAAATACTGCGGTTATATTACAATATATTAAAAATATATATATTACAAAAAATATATTAAAAAAATACTGTGGTTATAATACCCGCCTGCCAAACATGGCAACTATGGGTAAATCCGCACTGGCATTTTATGGGGGAAGCACATGTTAAGCAGTGGAACTTCATGCAGTAATGGATATAAGCTCATAATTTGTTCTTGTTTAAATAATAAATTTATATGCAGTAGACTCTCACAGAAAACCAGCGTAAAATCGCAGCAGTAAAGCAGCATACATAACATAATTTATTTATTTTATAGAGTAAGGGTGGAAACTAGCACATACTCCACCTAAGTGGATTCATACATATACATACATTTATTCTCGATTAATAATTAAAATGCCGATGTATTTTTAAAATTCAGAGCACCGAAATGATTAGCTATTTTAATTGAATATTTTAACAAAAATTATTTATGACTAAAAATTACACGTTAATACAGCGTACAATGTAGTGTACAATGTACTCATAGTTTTTACAATCAAATAGCAATTTTGTTTTTGTATATTTTTTATACCCACAAATTTATGAAAGAAAAGCAAGTTTTAAGATATTACGAAAAGTAGCAAATCTAAATTATATGATGTACTTTTTTACAATTCATATAAATGTGTAGTTACATTTGATAATATACCACTATATTATGGTCTCAGTGATGAAGGAAAACAACGTGCGGAAACTTGAACGTCTTGCAAAAACAACTAATGCATATTCATTTGCACTGGATCAACTTCACGCGCTCTTGCTTTTAATACACAAGATTTTTTCGGTAGTTTGTTAAAAATTACTTTTTTTTTTAGAAATGAGACTAGACAGACGTGACTACGGTTGCTATAGATAAGTAATCTCTATTTTCGAACCTATAATTTTAAAAATAATTCCTATGTTTCAAAGGAACGTTTTTGCTGGTTTGAGCCTTCTATTAACAGCCTGATGCCATACTTTCGACGTCAACTTTTATTAAAATATAGTATAGTTTCGTTTACTGTATATTTTTTTTTGAATTATACTCTTC
Source organism: Parnassius glacialis (assembly GCA_033319125.1). Classification (NCBI taxonomy): domain Eukaryota; kingdom Metazoa; phylum Arthropoda; class Insecta; order Lepidoptera; family Papilionidae; genus Parnassius; species Parnassius glacialis. The sequence continues at coordinate 50,963,906 of JAVANC010000021.1, read as the reverse complement.
AACCATCTTCTAAAACTGGTAGAGCCACGCTGCAGCTGTATTTATGGTTGTAGACAAATGGGTCGTCTCGATCCATTTGTGCTGATCCATACTGCAGTGTTTCGTATGATGAGTGTAGAGAAAATACCTTGTTTACTGGAAATGAGGGATTCCATCTAAGTTCTCAGGGGGCAAAGCTTCTTCATTTTGATTTTAATTGAAGATAAATGTGTCTATGGGTTACAGCATCCATTTACTGTCAGGTGGACTGTGTGCTCGTTTATCACCCTTATTCTTATAAAAAAAACAGACCCCTAAATATTCATGATATTGTGGGATATTATATTATATAAAGGGTGGTGTTTGTTCAAAACCATAAAATAACGTTTTGTTGAATAGACGAAATCCGAAATGGTGAATACCGGCAGCTGTACCATCCCGAGCAGCTCATCACGGGCAAGGAGGATGCGGCGAACAACTACGCACGAGGTCACTACTCTACAGGCCGGGACATACTTGAGCCGGTCATGGAGAGACTGAGAAAGTTGGCGGATCAGTGCACAGGCTTACAGGTATTCGATATTTTGTATATTTTTAATACTCTTCATATCTCTAAATCATCATCATTACAGCCCTTCACAAGTCCACTGGTGAACATAGGCGTCACATAAGGAATGTCAAAAAGTACGGCCCTCAGCCATTTGATCAAGTTTTCTTTTTTTTTACGTGATAATGCCATGCTGCAACTATGTACTGGTATAGTAGTAGCACAAATGGGTCAGCTCGACTGGGGAAGGACCACGTTCTCACAGAATACCAGCGTAAAATAGCAGCTTAATGCTGAGTATGGTGAGTCTAGAGAACCGGAGACCTTTTTTACTTGAAACGATGCATTCCATCTTAGTCTTCACGGGTGACATCGCATCTGCATTTTGATTCGTTATCGAGGATAGATGTAGATGTCCATGGACCACACAACCACTTACCATCTGGTGGACTATGTGCTCGTTTGCCATTCCACCGTCATCCTATAAAAAACAGGGAAAAATAATGCTGATGTGTTTGGAATGGTGAGAGACCAAAACCGGAGACTTTACTGGCGATGAGGCATTACCTACATCTTATTTCTAAAGATTAAAACGCATCTGCAGTTTGCATTTTTAATTAAGGATATATGTAGAATCTATATATAGGCGTTACAATTCACTTGCCATCTGGTGGGGCCAGTCTCTTCGTTTTTCATCTGTACTTCTATTAAAACATTTCAAGAGGACATATTTATTCTAGCACAAGCTCATAATTATTATATATTTTAAATAATTAACAATTTATTGTTATTGTTTTATATTTGATATAGGGTTTCTTCGTATTCCATTCATTCGGCGGAGGCACTGGCTCTGGTCTCACATCTCTGCTCATGGAGACGCTCTCTGATGAGTTTGGAAAAAAAAGCAAATTAGAATTTGCCATCTATCCCGCTCCACAAGTAAGTAGTTTTTATAACATTACTATGATCTTGAATAATTTGTATTTCTCGTAACAGAGGACAGTATTTTGGGATAAATTAGGCAGCTACCCTTAACTTTTTAAGATATGCTAGTAAATATCTTATAAAATAGGAGATAACACACAAACAAATACACGTATGTCGGGTTTTTTGTATATCAATACTTATATCCACATACGTAAACACTACTCAATTTTAAGATGCCGTTAAGTCTTGTGCCGTGTCTAATACTTTTAGTCAAAGCGACTGCACAGCCTAAGAAGGTAGTAGTTAGACTGTGGCGACTGTGACACTACGAAACTTATCATCGTAAAACTGAGTAGCGTTTGATTATCCAGGGATAGGAGGGGTAAGTATAAAAATCATAAGTTATAAATATTTTTACGTTTTAATAAACCTAGCAAGCTAACAGCATAGCAAAGTGGCGAAGCAATCAGCTTTGTAGCGGTTTCTAACGGTTGCCGTTGAGCAATCAGTTTCAAAATGCCTGGGTGATCAGTAAACGATTGCTGAAAACAGAATTTGAAAATTCGAAACCGTTCTCGAGATAATCGTGGGAGAGACGGACAGACGGACAGACATCGTGAAATCAATGTCTTCGCAAGCTTCGCCACTTAATAAAATAAAGACTATAGTCAGCTCAGTGACACAATGGACTAACAAAAGAGTTGCGGTGTAAGCACCGTGAGTGCCGCGCACGCAACAGTGTTTGTAAGGGCTACAAATAGTTGTGCCACCACGATACAGTAGTAAATTGTAGTCTGAGGGTAACGTTTTTAAAACAATATAATAAACGTGGTGGAGCCATGCTGCAACTATATTATGGTTTCGGCACGAATGGGTCAGCTGGACCGGGAAAGGACCACGCTCTCACAGAATATCCGCGTAAAATAGCAGCCTAATGCTGCTGTATTTCGTATGGTGAGTGTAGAGAAAAGAACACCCTTTTTACTGGATAAAGAGGTATTCCATATTAGCCCTAAGGGGTGAACGCATCTGCACATTTTCTTAATTGAGTATAAATGTAGACGTCTATAAACCACAGTATGCATGACCAAGTAAGTGTGATTGTTTGTCATCCTTATTCTATAAAAAAATTGGATTATGTGTGTGTGGGTTTCGACGGCGGTGGTGGAGCCGTACAACGCGGTGCTCACGACGCACGCGACGATCGCACACTCGGACTGCGCTTTCATGGTGGACAACGAGGCCATCTACGACATCTGCCGGCGGCGCCTCTCCATCGAGCGGCCCACCTACACGAACCTCAACAGGCTCATATCCCAGGTGAGGCATTTACGTGGTACAGCCAATTTGTTAGTAGGTGTTACCTAAATAGACGGCTTCTGAAGTAGAAAAGGCCCCTACCGCCTAGTTAATGTAAATATATAAAATGTAACTATTATAACATCAGTAATATCTACATCTCTTTTCTTCTTTACTCACTGTGTTTGTGTGGTAGGGGAAATAGTTGAAGTGTAGTAATAGTTGTATATATTCGTCCGTATGTTACTCACTATATGGCGCACTGAAAGCCAGCTTCTTGAATAATACTACGAAGTTATGCTGAGTGTGTCCTTTTATATGAAACTCGCACACATAATAGCTTTGATAACTTTGAATGAGGGCTAATAATCTTCCACTCACCAGATGTCGCTACTAGCTACTAGTACTACTAGTTTTTTGTTACACAGTGTCATTTAATTAAGAAATTAGTTTTAAATAATAGTTTATCATTGTCTAAAATATTATATTATTACACAACACAATGCGACACATTATAACTCTTTTTTTTTAAAGTCGTCTTTTAGTTATATTTATAGTTCGGTTTATTAATTTCTAATGTAATTAAAATAAAATATAACTAATAGTACAGAAGGAAACCTTAAAGATTACATTTTCCTAAGAAATTATCGTCCCCGCTATGAAATCTGTCAAATATTTTGCCTCACTCGAAAGTGGCGCCGCCCTGGTGGCAGAAAAAGTCGTTGATTCATTGCTTCAATTTTATTTAGGAATTAGTTTTAGTCTGTAGTTATAAGTTGTTTGGTCTATAACATCTTTTGTAGCATGTGTGTTGGTGTTTGTTGTAATAAATATTTTTTCTTTTTCGTTCTTTAATAAATAAAGATACTTAATAATAAATAATTTCTTTAATATTGAGTAACAATATTGAACAAAACAATTTCTATCCTATCCAAAGTAATACTAGATTTAACTGTCTACGGGACAAAGCATCCACAATAAAGTAGACTGTGCGAGTATTCATCGCTGTAGTCGAAATCGGTCAAGAGAACATCATTGTTAATTAAACTTAACAAAAACAACTCGTAACTCCCACGCTCTTAAGAGCTACTCATACGCTAATAATAATGTCCTCCAGACCGAATTTCGGCTACGGCGGACTTTCTCAAGGAGACTAGTCATCTTCGCAGCACGGCTAGCATGGACTGGGGAGAAAAAATTTATCCCCCGATTATATCCACTGACAAGAGATAAAATTATCTTTTCCTTATGCCCAAAGCACGCCAACACGGGGAGAAGTATATCCCCGTTTGACATAACGAATAGACATACATCCCCCGTCCGTAGCATGGAGCCAAATGAAAGATAAAAAAAATTATCTTTCATTTTTTGGCTTTACATTTGAAAGGGACAATTTTATCCTGGTTCATTGGACGTGGCTTTAAGCTTATAATCCTACAAAAATCTATCTAAGTCCATCTCCCATTTTATCTACTGCGAATATTATATTCACCGGTGTGCCCATGCCCGAAGGGTGGATAATACTAAGCGAGGAGATAAACATTTCTCCTTTCCACGGGGATAAAATTGTCTCTTGCCCATGCTAGCCCTGCAGGACAGGATTATAGTGCCCAAGTGTATGCCCTAGCGGAGGTGCACTCTCTGACCGACTCACTTTCGTCTCTCTCTCTTAGTGAGGTAATCTAGTTCAATTGAAATCTGTAGAACTACTGGGAACTTTTTTAGTTAAGGAAAACATACGTGTATAATTAATATTTAAATTGGGCTACCACAAAAGCCAATTAAATTTAAATTAACTATTAATAACATACTTGATCATTGGCAAAAATACTGATATACAAATTTTTTTATGTCAAATATTTTAAAATTAATGTTAAAACAGTCTGACATTGAAAGATAAAGATTTAACCTAGGGACCATGTGAGTTGCTTGATGGCAGATGTAAAATTAAAATTTTCGAATTAAATATCATTAAACATTCATATATATATATATATATACTTTGGTATAGAAATTACAGACTCTAAGCTAAACCGTAGATTAATCCTAAGACAATTTAATGTGATTTTACTTGTATTATGAGTGTATAAATATGGAGAGTCCATATAATTATTACGGATTACGTACAAATAGACAACATTGCGGTGTTCACGTCTGATTTAAAGATAAATTACTTATCAAAAAAAGTAAAGTTGAAACATTCCACAGCTGGGCAGAAGCCTCCTCTCACTTCTGGGAGGGTTTAGAGCAAGGAAGTGTCTGCCACGCTGCCCCCAATGCGTGTTGGCGGACTTCACTTACCTTCTAAATATTTCTTTTTATTTCTCAGACATGCAGGTTTTCCCACGGTGTTTTCTTTCACCGGTGAGCACGTGGCGAATCATCACTTATACTTACCAATTTCATTGGTGCATTCGGCGATCGAACCCGGCTTACACGCGTACTGTGAAATTTACAGCGAGCGCCCAGTCTCTGAGCTGCCACGGCTCAATATCAAAAAGGCCCAAATAAAATCTTAAGTACCCTTGAAACTTTGTCACTGAACCTCCTATCCAAATTTGAAAAACAGTCGTTAATGTTAGTTAATCATCATTTTTATTTACAGACACATGAGATATGTTTAGTTCTTTTCTTAATTCTGTTTGTTTTCGTTCGTTTGTTCGTTGACATGTTTTGTTTCGCAGGTGGTGTCTTCGATAACGGCCTCGCTTAGGTTTGACGGCGCGCTAAACGTGGACTTGACGGAGTTTCAGACTAATCTGGTCCCCTACCCAAGGATACACTTCCCGCTCGCCGCCTACGCCCCCGTCGTCTCGGCGGATAAGGTATGAAACTTTTTATTCCTTTCATTCATATTATTATAAATGTTTTTTCCTTAAAAAACTAAAAGACTTTAATTACTATTTATCGTGTGAGTTATTACCTACGAGTTCCTCATATTACCTCGTAGTTCAAGAGACAGACGTTCTTCGTATTCATATTGGATGCTAATAAGGCTTTTTTTTACTGACTTAAAAAAGGAGTTACTCAATTCGACTGTATTTTTTTTGCTTTACCTCGTAACTTTTTTGTAGGTGAACCGATTTTGATGATTCTTTTTTTTTTTTGAAAGCTGGTGCTTCTCATGTGGTCCCATATAAAATTGGTCGTCTGACCAGTCGTTTTTGAGTTATCCTTAATTATTTATATTGAAGTCGGTTGTACAAAATGTGTAATTGTACCACTTGTTATACTGTTTCACTGTGTGTATTGTGTGCCGTGTACCCGCAGGCGTACCACGAGGGCATGTCGGTGTCTGAGATCACGGCGGAGCTGTTCGAGCCGCAGAACCAGATGGTGAAGTGCGACCCGCGCGACGGCAAGTACATGGCGTGCTGCCTGCTGTACCGCGGCGACGTCGTGCCCAAGGACGTGAACGCGGCCATTGCCGGCATGAAGGGCCGCGCCGGCATACGCTTTGTGGACTGGTGTCCCACCGGTTTTAAGGTTGGTGCGCCTTTACACTGTGCCCGCTAGAGGATCGCACCTGTCAAGAGAGACAGGGAAGGATAGAATTTGAAGAGATTAGACTTCCGTTTGTCACGATCCTGACACACGTATCTCGCTTCTTTCACATATACATACCTACACACACATGCTATTCGGCTAAGGGTAATAATGTCTTCTAGAGCTAATTTTGTTCACAGCGTCCAATCTCAATGGAGACTAGTTGTATGCGCAGGACATGATTATAGTGCACGTGTGTGTAAGCAAGCATAGGTGTACTTTCTACTCTCTCACGTTCATAGTCCGATGGAATGGTAATCCAACAGGAGCGGAGAGAGATCAGCAGCGAAGGGTCAACGGCTTAACGTGCTTTCCGATGCACGGGGGTGAGACACCGCCAGCTTCCCGACTCCGGGCTCCTACTGAGAATTTCTTATTAGAAAACCCAATGACTTATCTTGACCCGACCTGGGATCCACTAAGGGTACTCTTAACTTGGTCCATCTTTAATATGTTGCCAATTTGATCTTAATTAGTTTCTAAAACTATACAAATAACTTAATAATTTAAAATTAAAAATTTTGTACAGCCGACTTCAATATAAGCGACTTCAATATAGGTTATTTAAGAATAACTCAATAACCATTGGTCTGACCTTGATCAAATTCATATGGGACCACACGAGAACTGTCAGCTTTCATATAAAAAAAGAATCATCGAAATCGGTTCGCCCAGTACAAAGTTATGAGGTAACACACTAAAAAAAAATTTTTATTATTATATATATATATATATATATATATATATATATATATATATATATATATATATATATATGCATATAGTCTACTTGATGGTAATTGAATGCTTGTGGCACATATATACCTACATCTATCTTCAATTAAGAATTAAAAAGGAAGATGCGTTGTTACATCTGAGGACTACGATAGAGTGCCTAGTTTCCAGTAAAAAGGGTCTCCGGTTCTCTACACTCACCATACGAAACATAGCAGCATTAAGCTGCTATTTTACGCTGGTATTCTGTGAGAACGTGGTCCTTCCCCGGTCAAGCCGACCACGTAATATTGTTGCTCTTATTACTGTCTTATTACAAATAGTATTATATAGCCCGTTTCAATAATAAGTTGCGTAGATAAATATGCGAACTGAAATGTAATCCATGCAAAATTACATTTCAGTAAATTTCTTATTTCGCGAAGACTGGCACAGACTTTTTCGTTTTTTTTTCTCTAAAGTTAAAACTATATAAGTATATAAACCACGTTTTGTAATTATACCCAACTCAAGCACAGTAGCCTAATGGCAGGGTGCGAACAGTGAACTCAAAAGGTCATGGGTTCGAATCCGCCATTCGACTACCGTCGTGAGCAAACACAAGCATTTTAATCTTACCAGAAGTAATTAAAGATAATATTAGTAATGTTAAGTGTTGCTAGTCTTTAAAAAAATTATGTACTTCAATATTTGAAGGAATTTTCCAAAGCAAATTGGACGGCTCCGTGGCGCAGTCGCTTAGCAATAAGTTGCAGCGTCAAGGGCCGCGAGTTCGAATCCCGCATTTGTATGGCCTCCAAATAATAGTTTCTGGTCTGCATGTTTGTCCTTGTTAAATTTATGTATGTAAACTAACGTCACTATACAGGAGAATATCCTAGTGTGGAGATAGTCTACAAAAATAAAAATAAAATGGTGTGGTAACGTTGTGATGGTAGGTGGGCATTAACTACCAGCCGCCATCTGTGGTGGTGGGTGGCGACCTGGCGCAGGTGAAGCGCGCCGCCTCCATGCTCAGTAACACCACCGCCATCGCCGAGGCCTGGGGCAAACTCGACCACAAGTTCGATCTTATGTACGCCAAGCGCGCTTTCGTGCACTGGTGAGTACACCCGTCGATTCTTTTTTTTTAGAAAATTGCAGCGACAATCGAACCCACAATTTACCTGATGGTAAGCTACTGCGGCTCATGGACCACCTGCAACCAGCTTCAAACAAAGAAGGCTACGCATAAGTTGTCATCTCTGAAAAGTAATCATTGCTCTGAACACTAATAAATGTTTATATACTGGCTCTCATTGGTCGGGGAAGGAAAAGGGGAGATCTTCCGCCGAGCAAGGTGTTCAGCCCCGCATATACCTTCTTCCTTTCTTCCCTTCTTTCTTTCTTTCTTGGATGCAAACATATGCACCTATGACCAAGTTGTTGGTTGCAAATGATTTTAGATGCATATGTGTATGTGGTTGTTCGTACAATAAGTTGAGCATAATACCTATGTAGGTACACTACATTAGTAGCAATCAAATGATTGCTGGAAAAAAGCATTTCTATTTAGGAGAAAGGCGAGAATTGTACGCAGAATGGTAGGTACTAAAGCGAGTTTTTTTGAAATTATTTATGAAGTAATTGTTACCGATTACTCTTTACAAGTTTGTTCTTATGTTCTCAACTGATGATGAAATCTGGAGATATTTTTAATTTTTTATCCTGGAACGGATTGATTGGTGACCCTTCCTTCATCGTAAGCTTGTGCAATAAAATAAGTAATTGATACACACAGGCTTTCCGTTTAAACACATTCCGTTTTATTACAAAACTTATTAGTTTATTGACAGTCTTTTATTAAACTAGCTTGACTTTCATTAAGAAATGTTGCGGAAAATATGCGATCTAAAATACTTTGATAGCAAATGTCAAATTTTGCGAAAATTGTAAGCTATGACTAGGAACTTTCATTACAGAGACTCTTGTAATTAAACGCGAAAAAAACCGTAAAATGAATTTTATTCGACAAAGACCCTCCTTAAACACTAAACTATTTATAACAATAAACTACGTTTTGTAATAAGATCGATGGACTACAGACGGACTTCCAATGTTAGGAGTTGTGAGTAGACAGTAATAACGACTAAATAGAAGTCATTACCGTTACTTGTACTTTTATCTATTCTGCGTTGCCGTGTAATGGCAGTGTACGATTATCCACTACACCATATCGTCACGTGGGTGTCGTAAGAGGCGACAGAGGGAAATGGAAGCAGGGGATGGGCAGCAGCATCTTCCTGATGACAACACAAAATAATAGAAAACTGCGATAGCCAACCCAACAGCCAAACGTGGCAATTATGGCAAAATCCTCCCGATTTGGTGCAATCTATGGGGGAGAACTATGTCTAGAAGTGGACATTTATAGGCTGTAATGGACGGAGAAGTCACTGCGAGTCGTAATTTCGAATATCTATTTTTATAGGTTCGTAAGCGAGGGCATGGAGGAGGGTGAGTTTTCAGAGGCGCGCGAGGACCTCGCGGCTCTCGAGCGGGACTACGACGAGGTTGCCATCGAGACCGCTGACTTGGAACCGGGAGACGACGAACTCTGATAACAAACTCAAATTACACTCCTGTCTCTCTTTTAAAACACACACAGTCCATTTGCTCCTGTTACATATATTGCACCACAAATTGCATCAAGACTTCAGCATCGTTGAATTCTACTCCAATAAGCCTCATTCATCCTGTCGCTTACCCATTAAGACCGCCGCCCTGGAACTGGGAGACGACGAGCTCTTCTGACACCAAGCTTAGCCAACACCCCTGTCTCTCTTCCCATAACATAGCTCTTCTCCTGCATACACACGTCGCACCACAAGTTGCACTACGATTTGATTAACCCAACTTCAATAAGCCTCTTTTATCATCGATGACAGTTTGGTCTTACGTTATCAACATGTTCAGTGTCTATAATGACTGCGAAGGTAATTGCAATTTAGCTCGCCTAATGAATCGCATGATTGCTATTTTTACTGACATACATAATGACAATGCGTTTGCAGTCAATATTCTAACATATTTCAATTAAATACACAATTGCACGTGTATCAATGTTAATAATATAAATTAATGCCGCATACTCGTTTGTCCTCTCTTACATATAAAAGAAAAGAAAGCGAGCGTCGCCGCCGAAGCGGACGCTACAAAACCGCGGCCGCATTTTGTTATTGTTGAATATGGCAGAACTACGAGAAATTTTTTAAAGGTTCGAAAATGTCCGCTGAGGAGGTGACACTCGACTGATTGCTGTAGTGATTTTTAAATATTTGCACACCTTCCGTACACACCACGTACCACTGTTTTGTATTGCTGGGTCACCTAGTGTTCATAGTCGTAGTGCTAATAGAAGCATTACATTGTCCTACACCATATGCGACAGTGGGTGTAGTTATGTAAATCAAGGCATATGTAATCCATCTCTATGGCAGTCGTTATAGAAATTACGGTCTTATATTATTTTCTACAATTTTATAATTGCTTTATCGTGTACCTGAGTGCAGTCCCTCAGTTTTAAGGTTCTTCGTCCAGGAATCTTGTTGTGCCTTTGTTCCTTTTTTTATTTTTGTCAACAAATCCTGGACGAAGAAAAGTTTTTGTTTTTGTATAAATTATTGCAACTCGCGATCGCGCAGAGTCCGGTGTTGTACTGTAAGTGTAATTGTCCCGTCTCTGTAATGTCCATGTTCAGTTTCACGTTAAAATAAAAATGTAACGTTTTATATGTGGAGTTTCATTTCGCAAAGAGCACAAATGATTTTAGATTATTTCTATCTTACCTTACCGTGTAGTGGCGGTGTGAGAATATCCACTACTCCATAACATCCCATGGGTGTCGTTAGAGGAAACGTAGGGAAACAAATCAGATTGATGGGAAGCAGCGTCTTCCTAATAAGGACAAAATAATTTTTTTTATGGGATGAGGGTGACAAACGAGCACACAGTCCACCTGATGGTAAGTGGTTGCTGCGGCCCATAGACATCTACATCTATCCTCGTTTGCGAATCAAAATGCAGATGCGTTGTCACACGTGAGGACTAAGATGGAATGTCTCATTTCCAGTAAAAAGGGCCTCCGGCCACCTGCACTCACCAAGCGAAACGCAGAGGTAAACCTCTACTTCACGCTGGTATTCTGTGAGGTCGTGGTACCACCCCGGGCCGAGCCGGCCCATCCGTGCGACAGCAAAAGCTGACGCGTGGCTCTACCACTGTATAAAAGTATGGGTTATTCCGTTTATCCACCCCAAGAACGCCATGCTGCAGCTTTATTAGTAACACTGCTGTGTTTCGTATGGTGAGTGTAGAGAACCGGAGACTTTTTACTGGAAACGAGACATTCCATCTTAGTCTTCAGGGGTGACAACGCATCTGCATTTTGATTTTTTATTGAGCATAGATACCCATAGACATCTACATGTCTATGGGTCACGGCAACCACTTACCATCAGGTGGACTATGTGTTCGTTTGTCACACTATCCTACGCGTGATTGCTTATTCTCCCTAGACGGGTGGATAATCGGAATTCATATATATATATATATATATATATATATATATATATATATATATATATATATATATATATATATATATTTCCAATTTCTCCCTCGGCTGTGTACAGTCGTTTATAAAAAGATGATAGAAACTGACCTAAGATTAACTTAGTGGATATTAGCATACTTATAAATACTTCTTGCACAAAGGTCAAAACTGAAATAGTATCTATCTGCTGTGGTAGTTTATTATAGTATCTGACTTTTTATTAATTGTAATAATTATATGTTTTTTTGTCTGGGAGGAAGGCATAAATAACGGGTATTATATTTGTCGTTTGCTGAGAACTATCTAGATCGCAATGAATGGTATACAACTGAAGAAAGGGTAACGGAGTTATATCAAATGTGTCATCATTGAGATATTGCTTTTTTTAGCCATAGTTGTCCTTGCATCCCTAGATTTAAATACTAAACTTCGTGAACCGTCATCGCGAAAGTAATCAGCCAGTAGAAATGAATAAAATTTCGACGGCACCTCAACGTCAGCAAACGTTTTGTGGCATAGTTTAATAGCACTTAACACCTGCAGAAAAAAATGTGGAGAATATATCCCGTCAGATCTTATCAATACACAGAAACCTGAAGAGAGATATTTCACCAAGTCAAGCTAAATTATTGTAAATACTTGGTCTCGGGTCTGAATCCTGGACCAGGCCAAAAATCAGTTATTGGGTTTGTCTGTTAAGATAATTCTTAGGAGCAGCCCGAGTCAGAAAACACGTTCAGCTGTTGGTTCTGCCCCTGACCTCTCTCCGGTCATGTCGAATTACCATCCGTAAAAGTGAGACTGAGGGAATAGATAGTTCACCTATTCTATTCTGTCCCGCAGAGATCTAGTCTCCGTTGGGACTGGCAGCCGCGAGCGAAATACGGTCTGAAGAACTATTCGACTGCCTCTTTCACGTTTGTGCTTGCCTAGTACTTTTCCTACTATTTAAAAAAAAAACATCTTTATGACAAAAATAAAATAAAGTTGTTAGGTAGGTACTGATGAAAATGTTCTACTGGACTACTGAGTATTTTCTACCCTAGTGGTCTTACCAGTTAGTCCTGCTTGTTGGTTTTATCATTGGCCATTCAAGTCTGGTAAGAAGTTTATCTAACCAATAAGTATTATTAAATCTATTTGGTTTGTTGATATTATAAATGTTTTGTCTCAGAAGTATCACGCGTACAGAAATCTAGAAGTAGTATAAGTGTACGTAATTTAAAATTTAAAATTTCATACAACCGACTTCAAAATAAATTATTAAGAATAACTCAAAAACTGAGAAGCACCAGCTTTCAAATAAAAAAAAGAATCATCGAAATCGGTCCACCCAGAAAGAAGTTATGAGGTAGCACACATAAAAGAACATACAGTTGAATTGAGTACCTCCTGCTTTTTGAAGTTGGTAGAAAAATATAAACAAGAACTATCCTACTGCTTCTTGCAAGTTTATGCTTGCATAGTACTATTTCTAAAATAAACAACTAAACTACTGATAATAAAGTTCCACGTATTTTATAGATTAGTTAACTATTACTTGGTAAAAAGATTCCCAATAGTTTTACTAATAAAATTATTTGGTAAGACTACTGGGAATATAATACGCCACGAAGATTCCCAATAGACTTAATAGTAAGACTATTGGGAAGTTCCCATTAGGAAATTTTCTTTGACGGGAAGAACTTCCCAGTAGTCTTACTAGTAAGACTACTTGGTAAGACTATTGGGAATATTCCAATTACGTCTACTCAATAATGAAATTAGTGCTGGCCATTGCCTGGACATATTGTAGAATTTATAAATTACTTATTATTATTTAAAACGAAGTTTTATTTGGTTTAAATGCAATACATACGCAATATGATTTTTGTTTAAGTATGTGGTTATTAAAAAATAATTAAAGTATAAATATATTTTCTGTTGCAATGTATTTGGGGTGGAAAGGCGGAACAACAATCAAAAAGTGAATTCTGACTATTCCCTAGGTTGAATTTTTTAAGGTACATAAACTAAATAACCCAATAAATTAGTAATGATTTAGTAGGGTTATTCCATTTATCCTCCATAAAAAATCCTCCCTAGGGTGGATACTTCTACGCATTTCCGTGTAGGTGACGATCCAGACGAGGTGGATAGTCGGAATTTACTTTTATTTATTCATCCGACTTTTTCCCCAAGTACAGTTAACACATACACTTTAATTATTAATTAATAACCAAATAAAAATATAATTAAATTAATTAATATTATATAACATAACATAAACACTCACGCCTATCACCCAGAGGGGTAGGCAGAGACTATGGACTTCCATTTGGCACGATCCTGACACACCTCTCTCGCTTCCTCCACATCCATATACCTACGCATACACGCTCGTCGGTTAAAGGTAATCTTAATTTGGCCCATTTTCATTATATCGCCAATTTGGTCGATAAACTTTCGCCTAGGGCGACCCTTCCCGACTCTGCCATTCACCTCTGCAATATATATTTCCTTTGTCACTCTTTCCTCATTCATTCTTTCTACATGACCAAACCACCGAAGCATTCCTTTCTTAATCCTAGTCACAACATCATCTTGCAAACCACACATTTCTCTTATCACACTATTTCTCACCCTGTCATTCAGATTCAGCCCTATCATACTACGTAATGACCGCATTTCTACAGCATTTATTCTACTCTCGTGCTTCTTCTGCCACACCCAACTTTCACTACCATACATTAAAGTAGGCACCAAGACAGCATTGTGAATTGCCATACGTGCCTTTTTGGACACATTCTGACTTTTCACAATAGAGTGTAGAGCCCCATTCAGTCTATTTCCTGCATTCACTCGTCATTCTATATCCTTATCATATCTACCATCCCTGCTAAACACACATCCCAAATATACAAACTCATCTACTTGCTCTACCAACTCCCCTTCTATTCTTATTTCATATATCGTTTTACTTTCTTCTCTTTCAAAAACCATAACTTTCGTCTTACTTGCGTTCACTTTCATTCCCTTTTCTTTTAATGTCCTGTTCATTAATGTAACCATTATTTGCAACTCGGCTGCCGACGACGCAAGTATGACTAATATTATAATTGTTTATTAATTAATAATTTAATTATTTATTAAAAAACAAATAAATAATTATTTATAGATAAATAATTAATTAAAAATAATAATTTTTAATAACCACAAACTTAAACAAAAATATTATTAAGTATTGACGTTACCGTTACCGTTACAGCCTATTAAAGTTCATACATTACGTATTGCATTGAAATAAAACTCGTTTGAAATATTGTAACGTCGTAATTTACTTTTCAAATGAAGTAAACAAATTTTGGTTTTAAATTTCAATATTTTTGTCAAAATATGCAGCGTCCATGAAACCCAAATTTTACAATAAAATGGCCGTTAAATGTATCTCCCCTCTCCGCTTCACCAATCACAAATCATCGCCTCTCCACGTTACATATATGACAGAATACTTTTTTCTATATTGCGCGTAATTTATAAATTCTGCATTAAGTCCAGGCAGGCAAATGTCCTTGTGAAATCTATGTTTGTAAACTGCCCCCGCGATATAGAAGAGAATCTTAGTGTGGAGGTAACGTTTTAATTAAAAAAGAAAAAAAAAATACAACACGAAATTCATTATTGAGTAAACGTAATTTGACATTGTGTTCTAAATTTTAGTAGAGGGGGCAAACGAGCATGCGGCTCACCTGATGGTAAGTGACTACCGCCGCCCAAACAACTGCAACACCAGGAGAATTGCAGATGGGATGCCGGCCTTTTAAAAAGAGTAAGCTCTTTTCTTGAAGGTCCCTAAGTCGTATCGGTCCGGAAAAATCGCTGTATATATTTTATAGTAAGGTCTACTAAGTATTTTGGGCCACTTTTTATCATGTTTCTTTAAATAACTGTACACAGCCGAGGAAGAAAATCAGAAGAAAAATAATATATACGAATTCCGATTGTCCACCCTATGGTGGATAGATGAACATGCGTTTCGGAGTATCCACCCTAGGGTGGATTTTTTAGGGTGGATAAACGGAATGACCCACTTAGTAGAAGCCTAAAACAATTTATTTAATTTGATTTGATATTTATTGAATTTGTAAAAGAATATATTATAGAAAATTACACCCATTAATGTGAGATCCTTCAGTTGACACAGTGTATCAGCCAGGTCTTGTAAAGTAACTTAAAAATAAAGTAAATGTGATGATAGATATTTAGCAAATGATTTGTAAAGCTTATTATACTAATTAACGAGACATAAGCGTTAAAGATAAAAGAAACATATCTAAAATGTGGTCCATCAGTTCAGACAATCATTTTTTATATACTATTAACTTAATTTTTAAGATAGTTTCTGAATTCTTTTGGGATTGATGACAATTAGGGATGTCGTAATAAATTTGTGACTGAATACTTTAGGAAATATAGCACGTTTTTTGGGAGGATTCTATCTTGAATTCATGCTAATTGGTGGCTTTCATATACTGAGAGTGAAATATATTCCTCCAATGGAACGCATTTATTCATGTGTCTTAAGGAAGACACTGGCTTGAAGATTATAATTTATAGAATACCTCCCGAATCAGGGATTCTTTAGCTGTGAAATATGTGTCAAGATTACGTAACTAATTAGTGATTGTAAGAAACGAGGGACTAATGTGAACATTCGTTTCAATAAACTTACTGGTAAAACTACTGGGAATCTTCGTGTCGTGATGTATTTTCTGCCGACTTCCAAAAAGAAGACGGTACTCAATTCGAGTGTATGTTTTTTTATGTGTGTTACCTCATAACTTTGTACTGGGCGAACCGATTTCGATGATTCTTTTTTTATATGAAAGCTGATAGTTCTCGTGTGGTCCCATATGAATTTGATCAAGGTCAGACCAATGGTTATTGAGTTATTCTTAGATAACCTATATTGAAGTCGCTTATATTGAAGTCGGCTGAACAAAATTTTTAAAATTTTAATTGTCAGCGGTATTAACAAATCGTCTTACAAGTATTATTAATGGGAATTTTCTAACCAAGTTTTTTTTTATAGTATAGGGTGACGAACGAGCACACAGTGCACCTGATGGTAAGTGGTTGCTGTGGCCCATAGACATTTATCCTCGTTTGCGAATCAAAATGCAGATGCGTTGCCACCCGTGAGGACTAAGATGGAATGCCTCGTTTCCAGTAAAAAGGGTCTCCGGTTCTCTACACTCACCATACGAAACACATCAGTGTTAAGCTGCTATTTGACGCTGGTATTCTGTGAGAGCGTGGTCCTTCCCCGGTCGAACTGACCCATTCGTGCTACAACTATACTACTAATATAGCTGCAGCATAGCTCTACCACGTATAAAGTTGATTTACTTGCACTATTGCGGAAGAAAATTCTCAGTAGTACCAAGTACTACTCTATATTTACTAAATACAAGTATACCTACATGGGAATTTTTGATCAGTCAATAAATTATTTTCTTTTAGCCAAAGTTATTGCGCACGAACACGACTTTTCGTGTGATATACATAACACTTAGCGATGTGTTACATAACAAGTAATGCATTATGACCGGTTTATCTCGTCTATCGCTCGTAAATATTTCAATGTCTTTGCGTAGATATAAGAATTCTTTAATATGTTTATAATAGCGACTGTACAAAAGACATATTCTAGGACCTATAGATATTAGACACCATAGTTAGTACAAAGTTAATTAAGTACATTGAAAGAAAATCGAAAAATTATAGAAGATATTTACCAAATAAACTAGATTATTAGTTCCATAAGGCGATATAAAAAAATTACAAACATCTCGGTTACACACTACTGTAACGTTGTACAGTAATGAGGGCATCCACGACTTTTTCTGCCACCAGGGCGGCGCCACCTAAAAATGAGGTGTAATATTAGACAGAATACCGCGATGATACCGACATAACGGGAAGTTAATATGTTCGAAAAACGTAAATGTTAATGTTTCTTTCTGTACTATTAGTTAAGTTTTATATAAATTAAATTAAAAATTAATAAATCAAACCATAGATATTCATAAAAGTAGAAAACTTAAAAAAAGAGTTCAAAATGTTCAATAAATTAAAGATCAAACCACTGACGCATTGTTTTGTATATTAATAAAATCCCTAGAAACTGATTAACTTTTGTTTAAAACTTACTTTTTAAATAAATAACATTGTATAACAAATAACTTCACCTTTTCACTTCTTCATTTCACACTGCTGAAAATAGGCCTCTGCCATAGGTTGCCACATAGGAGGGATATTTGCCATAGTTGCCACGCTTGGCAAGCGGGTTGACAACCGCAGTTTTTTTATTCATCGGGAAGATGCTGCTAGCCATCTTTTGTTTCAGTTTCTCTCTGTCGCTTCTTACGACACCCACGGGATGATACGAGGTAGTGGATATTCTTACACCGCCACTACACGGCTATTGTTCGCGCCAAGCGCTAATGTCAATAATGGACGTGAGAGGGCGCGCGCGCCTCTACGATACCGGTTTTGACGTCCCGTCGTGTCGAAGACACGCAATAACAAGCCAGTCCAAATTCATCTCTGCGAGAGATAGATAGCACGCGGTCCATTTTGTCGGGAACTCGTAATGGTAGGCGCGTATAGTAAATATACTGACTGGGAATTGTAGCGCGTATTCCTTGCTGAGAGCTTCACCCGGGACTTTTAGGTTTAACAGCTATGTTGGTTGTCTGTCCGTATGGTTTAAGCTTTATGATATTTTTGGCTATCAAGTTATCATGTAAATTGTAAAGGATTACAAAGAGATCAAATTCGGTGATATTATAGTTCGTGTCGATTGATCACAGATAGTATTTAGAATAATAATTAACCCTATAATTAAGTTACTGCGTCGAAGTCCACGCGGGCGGCGCCGCGGTTATTACGCAGGTCTTAAAATGAACACGGATATCTTCTCGTCAGGTATACCTTAAAACTTGAAAACAAGATTGTACATCCAGTGATGATTTATGGCTGGAGTCCAACAGATTAGTGAGCTGAAGTGAAAATAGGCCGACCATATAGCTCGAAGAACCGACAACCGATGGGGAAGAAAGTTTCTCGATTGGCAGCCCCGTGCCGGCAGCGTGAAGTGTAGGATGGCCCCCCAATAGATTGAGTGACGACATCATAAGACATGCAGGAAGTCGATAGATGCAGTTGGCTTAGGACTTCAGCAGTGGATTGTTATAATACATATATTAAATCACACAATTTCACTGCAACTACAAAAATGTTCCAATACATATATCGTACTATCTACATAGTAGGAGATAACCATGATATAGTATTATTTGCAGATGACACTTCTTTAATTTTCAAATTAAGTCGACAATTGCTAAAATATGACGAAGTAAATAATGCTATATCTAAATTAGTAAATTGGTTCAATGTTAATAATTTGCATTTAAATGGCACTAAAACGAAATGTATGAAATTTATGACTCCAAATGTCAAACAATTAAATACTAATGTAATTTTAAATGGGGAGAAACTGAGTCTTGTAGATACCACCATTTTTCTTGGAATCACACTAGACGCGAAGCTTCAATGGAGCCCCCATATATCAAAACTAGCAAGCAGACTTAGTTCTGCAGCATATGCCGTAAAAAAGATTAGAAGTCTAACTAGTGTTGAAACAGCTAGACTAGTTTACTTTAGCTATTTCCATAGCATAATGTCGTATGGTATTTTGCTATGGGGACACGCAGCTGACACTGAAATTATATTTGTTTTACAGAAGAGGGCCATAAGAGCAATTTATGATTTAAAGCCTAAAGAGTCGCTGCGACAAAAATTTAAGGAAATTAATATATTAACTTTGGCCTCTCAATACATTTATGAAAATGTAATGTACGTACACAAAAATAAAAGTAGTTTTACAAAAATAAGTGATATTCATTCTGTAAATACTAGGAACAGACACAAGCTAGTAGTACCGGTTACTCGACTCCATCGAGTTAGTAATTCATTCTTGGGGCGGTGTATACGCTTTTACAACAAAATTCCAGAAAATATACAAAATTTGACCTGCTCAAAGTTCAAAAACTTTATTAAACTAAGTTTGTATAAAAAGGGTTATTATAGTATTAAAGAATTTATAGATGATAATAACCCCTGGAAATGAGGTGATCGCTACCAAGCTATTTCTAATTTGTTGTGTTGTTAATTTGTGTAACATACATGATTGTAAGCTGTTATTTAAAAAAAAAAGTCCCGCTGGGTTTCTTGCTGGTTCTTCCCAGGACAGAGGTTTTTTTTTTCGAACCAGTGGTAATTATACAAAGGAGTGACTTTCAATAAGCATTATTTATAATCTATATTGAATAAAAAAGTTTCTGTTTCTGTTTCTGTTTCTGTACGATGTTAAACTTACTTCGCGCTCGGCAGGGTCACCGAATTTAGAAAACAAGTGAAAAGACTGATTGGTGATAAAGTACCTACTCTTTATTTTAATATTGTGTTTGGTTAAATACTTAACAAATGCAGTTCACATAATGCTTAGTATAAAAAGTAACATAAACATTGTTATGAATACAAGATACTAAATTACCTATTTAACTATACTAGTAGGGAATAACCATGATATAGTTTTATAACAGTTGAATAAACGGCACTCGCGTAATGACGAATTAGGTATATCTACTACCTCATATCGTCTCGTAGGCTTCGTAAAAGGAGACAGGAGGAACAGTCCAAAAGGTGGGCAGCGACGTCTTCCTAACAAGAAATTAAAAGAAAACTGGCCAAGTGCGTGTCGGGCCACGCACCATGATGAGGTTTCGTAGTTGACCAAGACAATACGTGGACTTCCTTGATAATGAGCATTATAAGTGAGTTCGCGGTTTTACCGCTATAACGACTAAAAATGGGCCCAAATAGGATGGTAAATGGAGGACTAATTTTTAAATCAGACTTATAGGGAGTGGTATTCAAACAAGATTAAAAAACTTTTCGATTTTGAAAATAATACAATTTACATCAAATCATTCTATGTCAACGTACAAAGATAATCATAGTTGACGATCTATCTATATATTCCTGGCAGTGCAATTCTGAGTTAGGTATACATATATGACCGTAACGAACCTTCACGTAAACCACCATTGCCTTAAATTATCCTGAGGTCCCCCGCGTAAACCAAGAGTGTGCCGTATGAAATTGTATGAGGCTATATGATTGTATGAATACTTTGAATGAGGCCTACAATAACTACCAACTAAAAATAAGTGAAAGTAGTAAGAAAGTAAGAAAGATCCTCCCTGCCTATCGAGGAAATGAAAAAGTAAACCTATTGTAGTAATGTATATTTAAATAGTTTTCTTCATATAAAATGTTTATTTTTAACACTTTACAATAACATTATAATTTTTATACGTGGTAGACCCATGCTCCAGCTATATTCGTGGTATATAGTTGTAGCACGAAAGGGTCGGCTCGACCGGGGAAGGACTCCGCTCTCACAGAATACCAGCGTAAAATAGCAGCTTAACACTGCTGTGTTTCGTATGTTAAGTGTAGAAAACCGGAGACCCTTTTTACTGGAAAAGAGGCATTACGACTTAAGCCAAGTATCGATTACGCGCTCCAAGAGGTCGAACATTGGCGCGCGCTCCAGCCGCGCGAAATGGATACCGCCTTGGAGCGGGCGCCAAATTGTTCGTTGGAGCGTTCGAATGTGGAGCGGACCGCTCCACCTGTTGTCGGTTTTTTACCGCGCATCAAAGTAGTATAAGTATTAGCGCGCGCGCCAGTTAGGACGTTTGTTTTCATTATTTGTCTGTTCGTTGCCTTCCCAGCTATGCATAACCAAAGTTGCCGTAAATTAATACAATTATATAGTTTAAAAGATCTGCTGTGGAATAGCAAAGATCGTTTTTATCATAATAAAGCGCCCAGAGAAGATGCACAGAACTATGGACGCGGCAGCTGCTCGTACACGACCGACATCCATGTTGAACGGCCAAACACTGGAGCGGCTGCCGCGCGTGCCTGGAGCGCTTAGTTGATACACTTCGAACATTTGGAGCGCGTTTCGTGGAGCGTACTGGTCGGAGCGGTCATTCATGGTGCGCGCGCCAGGAGCGCGTAACCGATACGCGGCTTTAGTCCTCACGGATGACAATGCATCTCAAATCAAATCAAATCAAAAACAAAGCATCTGCATCTTGATTATTTATTGAGGATAGATGAAGATGTCCTATGGGTCACAGCAACCACTTACAATTTGGTGGACTGTGTGCTCGTATGTCACCCTATCCTATAAAAAAAAACAAAGTTATAATGCAGCTAGTTATAATGCAGCTAGTTTTAATTCATTTTCAATGGAGTTGTAACCAAATTTTTACTAATACAAGTGCATTTTATAAGTTGGTCCACTATTACTCGTTTACTTCTTAGTTGTGCTGTGATAGTTTTCCTTTTAACTAAATTATATATACTACTATCGTGTATACTTGTTACATTTCCAAAAACAGCGGTTAAGTTGATAGAGGGAGGAGGGGCACATGACTCTAATGAAAAATACCACTTTAAAGCTAAATATTTCGCAAACGGACTCCTGATCGAAAGGATCTCGTTCCACACAGAGCTATCAAACGATACCTCACATGATGGAATAGACGGGTAAAATCAATCTCCATTTACTTGTATGGTAAGTACTCAAAATAAAAATGTTTCTTAAGATTCTATTTCAGAGTTTACTAGGTGTGATTAATATCTATAACTATGCCAAATTACAGATTTGTAGCACCTAGGGTCTCTGAGCAAAACCTCGGACCGACGGACGGACATGGCGAAGCTATAAGGGTTCTTTGTTGTATAACTACGGAACCCTAAAAACTGCGGTTACCATCTCATATATCGAGCGTGCCTACTAATGCAAATATATACATTTTGAGGCCATCAATGGGGAGGTCTGTATTCAGCAATGGACTTTGATAGACTGTAATAAATGAATGCATAAAATGGCGATTGTTAAAATATATATATATCAAGTAAATAATGCTATATCAATAGTATATAGTACAGCGGTACAACAATTTCCTATCGACGGAAATATAACTTAATTTACAACACTCAAACTCTAAGAGTAAAGTTTATCTACAGCAATCACATTTAGTTTCTCGTCGCTTGCTCAGTATTTTAGTTGCTAATTGACTGTTTATAACGCTCGCCTAAATTTTAGCGCGCATTATGGACACAGTTTTTTTTTTCCAGATTTTGTAGTCCTTTTAATTTTTGTTTATAGATCAGCATTAACAACCAGTGTTACAGTTTACAGAAAAAGTAATAACTGCTCAAGTCCCTAAAGAACATCGCAGTCAGTCGGCATGAACTATATTTTCCCGTTCGTTTAATAATTTTTCTTTTTTATTTGCCTCAGGGCAATAATAAGCTCACGTTTAGATTAACGACCCAAAGGACACGCGCGAAGGCTCTACTGTTTTCTCATATGTGTTCAAAGTTTCAGCGTTCGGAAATTCATACTTTTTAAAATAATACAAAAAGTCATTACATTTTTTTCTTAAAACACCCAAACATTTTTGTTTCTAAATATATATAGTTGTAATGTTTTCTGGCTGCAAATATGTAGTCCATGAAAAAAACACTTCTTTTTCAAGTCTATACCCACCAGCGAATATGTTTGTCCAGGTCTTCTTTGGAGGAAACGTAGGAATCAAACTATTTTTTAAAACGTGGATTACTTGATTGATGATTTATTTATTTTTTGAACGAAGTTCCTTATTGGACGATACAAATCTGGTGGATGGGTTCAAGGCAAAAAATGTGTAAGATTTTTCCGTCACGACCTCTTCTGACGTAGTGTAGACGACCTTGCCGGCTATAAGGAAGCGAAATGGAATAATATCCATCTCTCTCACACTTTTTCTTATCTTGCCATAAAGGAAATATAATAATAAATAATAAATAAATATCATTTTATTGCCACTTTTAAACACATGTTTACGTATAAACTAATTATTTAATCTTAATTTAATTAAGGCAAACGGAGGTGAATCAGCTTTTGCTCACATGGAACAAGATCCCATGAAGCGCTGGTTTTCAGGCACTCCTTCTTCCCTGAGATGTTACACGGGTGTTATGAGAATTTCGAGTTCCCCAATCACCTCTTTCATTTACTCATCTATCATTGGAATTTAACATGGTATGGTTGTGAAATTTCATAATTATTAATTAATAATTCTTGCATTCGTGCACGCGCGTACGCGCGCGCGCGCGTGTGTGTGTGTGTGTGTGTGTGTGTGTGTGTGTGTGTGTATATCAAATGTGTCATCACTGAGATATTGCTTTTTTTCAGCCGTAGTTGTCCTTGCATTCCTAGATTTAAATACTAAAATTCGTGCACCGTCATCGCTAAAGTAATCAGCCAGTAGAAATTAATAAAATTTCGACGGCACCTCAACGTCAGCAAAAGTTTTGTGGTATAGTTTAACAACACCTAACACCTGCAGAAAAAAATGTGGAGAATATATCCCGTCAGATCTTATCAATACACAGATTCCTGAAGAGAGATATTTCACCAAGTCTAGCTAAATTATTGTAAATACTTGGTCTCGGGTCTGAATCCTGGGTCGGACCAAAAATCAGTTAATGGGTTTGTCTGTTAAGATAATTCTTAGGAGCAGCCCGTAGTCAGAAAACACGTTCAGCTGTTGGTTCTGCCCCTGACCTCTCTCCGGTCATGTCGAATTACCATCTGTAAAAGAGACTGAGGGAATAGAAAGTTCACCTATTATATTCTGTCCCGCAGAGATCTAGTCTCCGTTGGGACTGGCAGCCGCGAGCGAAATACGGTCTGAAGAACTATTCGACTGCCTCTTTCACGTTTGTGCTTGCCTAGTACTTTTCCTACTATTTATAACAAAAACATCTTTATGACAAAAATAAAATAAAGTTGTTAGGTACTGATGAAAATGTTCTACTGGACTACTGAGTATTTTCTACAATTTCCTGGACATATTGCAGAATTTATAAATTACTTATTATTATTTAAAACGAAGTTTTATTTGGTTTAAATGCAATACGTAACATATTTTTGTTTAAGTTTTTCTGTTGGTATGTACTTGGGGTGGAAAGGTGGAACAACAATCAAAAAGTGAATTCAGACTATCCACCCTAGGTTGAAGTTTTTAAGGTGAATAAACTGAATATAATATAATAATAAGGTGAATAAAATTTATTGGGTTAAATTGCTAATGATTTAGTAGGGTTATTCCGTTTATCCACCATAAAAAATCCTCCCTAGGTTGAATACCTACACGGAAATGCGTAGAAGTATCCACCCCAGACGAGGTGGATAGTCGGAATTCACTTTTATTTGTTCATCCGACTTTTTCCCCAATTACAGTTAACACATACACTTTAATTATTAATTAATAACCAAATAAAAATATAATTAAATTAATTAATATTATATTTGTTTATTAATTAATAATTTGATTATTTATTAATAAATAAATAAATAATTATTTATAGATAAATAATAAATAAAAATAATAATTTTTAATAACCACAAACTTAAACAAATATATTATTATAATAAGTATTGACGTTACCGTTACAGTTACAGCCTATTAAAGTCCATACATTACGTATTGCATTGGAATAAAACTCGTTTGAAATATTTTATGTCGTAATTTACTTTTCAAATGAAGTAAACAACTTTTGGTTTTAAATTTCAATATTTTTGTAAAAATATGCAGCGTCCATGAAACACAAATTTTACAATAAAATGGCCGTTAAATGTATCTCTCCTCTCCGCTTCACCAATCACAAATCATCGCCTCTCCACGTCACATATGACAGCATACTTTTTTCTATATTGCGTAATTTATAAATTCTGCATTAAGTCCAGGCAGGCAAATGTCCTTGTGAAATCTATGTTTGTAAACTGCCCCCGCGATATAGAAGAGAATCTTAGTGTGGAGGTAACGTTTTAATTAAAAAAGAAAAAAAAAATACAACACGAAATTCATTATTGAGTAAACGTAATTTGACATTGTGTTCTAAATTTTAGTAGAGGGGGCAAACGAGCATGCGGCTCACCTGATGGTAAGTGACTACCGCCGCCCAAACAACTGCAACACCAGGAGAATTGCAGATGGGATGCCGGCCTTTTAAAAAAGAGTAAGCTCTTTTCTTGAAGGTCCCTAAGTCGTATCGGTCCGGAAAAATCGCTGTATATATTTTATAGTAAGGTCTACTAAGTATTTTGGGCCACTTTTTATCATGTTTCTTTAAATAACTGTACACAGCCGAGGAAGAAAATCAGAAGAAAAATAATATATACGAATTCCGATTGTCCACCCTATGGTGGATAGATGAACATGCGTTTCGGAGTATCCACCCTAGGGTGGATTTTTTAGGGTGGATAAACGGAATGACCCACTTAGTAGAAGCCTAAAACAATTTATTTAATTTGATTTGATATTTATTGAATTTGTAAAAGAATATATTATAGAAAATTACACCCATTAATGTGAGATCCTTCAGTTGACACAGTGTATCAGCCAGGTCTTGTAAAGTAACTTAAAAATAAAGTAAATGTGATGATAGATATTTAGCAAATGATTTGTAAAGCTTATTATACTAATTAACGAGACATAAGCGTTAAAGATAAAAGAAACATATCTAAAATGTGGTCCATCAGTTCAGACAATCATTTTTTATATACTATTAACTTAATTTTTAAGATAGTTTCTGAATTCTTTTGGGATTGATGACAATTAGGGATGTCGTAATAAATTTGTGACTGAATACTTTAGGAAATATAGCACGTTTTTTGGGAGGATTCTATCTTGAATTCATGCTAATTGGTGGCTTTCATATACTGAGAGTGAAATATATTCCTCCAATGGAACGCATTTATTCATGTGTCTTAAGGAAGACACTGGCTTGAAGATTATAATTTATAGAATACCTCCCGAATCAGGGATTCTTTAGCTGTGAAATATGTGTCAAGATTACGTAACTAATTAGTGATTGTAAGAAACGAGGGACTAATGTGAACATTCGTTTCAGTAAACTTACTGGTAAAACTACTGGGAATCTTCGTGTCGTGATGTATTTTCTGCCGACTTCCAAAAAGAAGACGGTACTCAATTCGAGTGTATGTTTTTTTATGTGTGTTACCTCATAACTTTGTACTGGGCGAACCGATTTCGATGATTCTTTTTTTATATGAAAGCTGATAGTTCTCGTGTGGTCCCATATGAATTTGATCAAGGTCAGACCAATGGTTATTGAGTTATTCTTAGATAACCTATATTGAAGTCGCTTATATTGAAGTCGGCTGAACAAAATTTTTAAAATTTTAATTGTCAGCGGTATTAACAAATCGTCTTACAAGTATTATTAATGGGAATTTTCTAACCAAGTTTTTTTTTATAGTATAGGGTGACGAACGAGCACACAGTGCACCTGATGGTAAGTGGTTGCTGTGGCCCATAGACATTTATCCTCGTTTGCGAATCAAAATGCAGATGCGTTGCCACCCGTGAGGACTAAGATGGAATGCCTCGTTTCCAGTAAAAAGGGTCTCCGGTTCTCTACACTCACCATTTAAGCTGCTATTTGACGCTGGTATTCTGTGAGAGCGTGGTCCTTCCCCGGTCGAACTGACCCATTCGTGCTACAACTATACTACTAATATAGCTGCAGCATAGCTCTACCACGTATAAAGTTGATTTACTTGCACTATTGCGGAAGAAAATTCTCAGTAGTACCAAGTACTACTCTATATTTACTAAATACAAGTATACCTACATGGGAATTTTTGATCAGTCAATAAATTATTTTCTTTTAGCCAAAGTTATTGCGCACGAACACGACTTTTCGTGTGATATACATAACACTTAGCGATGTGTTACATAACAAGTAATGCATTATGACCGGTTTATCTCGTCTATCGCTCGTAAATATTTCAATGTCTTTGCGTAGATATAAGAATTCTTTAATATGTTTATAATAGCGACTGTACAAAAGACATATTCTAGGACCTATAGATATTAGACACCATAGTTAGTACAAAGTTAATTAAGTACATTGAAAGAAAATCGAAAAATTATAGAAGATATTTACCAAATAAACTAGATTATTAGTTCCATAAGGCGATATAAAAAAATTACAAACATCTCGGTTACACACTACTGTAACGTTGTACAGTAATGAGGGCATCCACGACTTTTTCTGCCACCAGGGCGGCGCCACCTAAAAATGAGGTGTAATATTAGACAGAATACCGCGATGATACCGACATAACGGGAAGTTAATATGTTCGAAAAACGTAAATGTTAATGTTTCTTTCTGTACTATTAGTTAAGTTTTATATAAATTAAATTAAAAATTAATAAATCAAACCATAGATATTCATAAAAGTAGAAAACTTAAAAAAAGAGTTCAAAATGTTCAATAAATTAAAGATCAAACCACTGACGCATTGTTTTGTATATTAATAAAATCCCTAGAAACTGATTAACTTTTGTTTAAAACTTACTTTTTAAATAAATAACATTGTATAACAAATAACTTCACCTTTTCACTTCTTCATTTCACACTGCTGAAAATAGGCCTCTGCCATAGGTTGCCACATAGGAGGGATATTTGCCATAGTTGCCACGCTTGGCAAGCGGGTTGACAACCGCAGTTTTTTTATTCATCGGGAAGATGCTGCTAGCCATCTTTTGTTTCAGTTTCTCTCTGTCGCTTCTTACGACACCCACGGGATGATACGAGGTAGTGGATATTCTTACACCGCCACTACACGGCTATTGTTCGCGCCAAGCGCTAATGTCAATAATGGACGTGAGAGGGCGCGCGCGCCTCTACGATACCGGTTTTGACGTCCCGTCGTGTCGAAGACACGCAATAACAAGCCAGTCCAAATTCATCTCTGCGAGAGATAGATAGCACGCGGTCCATTTTGTCGGGAACTCGTAATGGTAGGCGCGTATAGTAAATATACTGACTGGGAATTGTAGCGCGTATTCCTTGCTGAGAGCTTCACCCGGGACTTTTAGGTTTAACAGCTATGTTGGTTGTCTGTCCGTATGGTTTAAGCTTTATGATATTTTTGGCTATCAAGTTATCATGTAAATTGTAAAGGATTACAAAGAGATCAAATTCGGTGATATTATAGTTCGTGTCGATTGATCACAGATAGTATTTAGAATAATAATTAACCCTATAATTAAGTTACTGCGTCGAAGTCCACGCGGGCGGCGCCGCGGTTATTACGCAGGTCTTAAAATGAACACGGATATCTTCTCGTCAGGTATACCTTAAAACTTGAAAACAAGATTGTACATCCAGTGATGATTTATGGCTGGAGTCCAACAGATTAGTGAGCTGAAGTGAAAATAGGCCGACCATATAGCTCGAAGAACCGACAACCGATGGGGAAGAAAGTTTCTCGATTGGCAGCCCCGTGCCGGCAGCGTGAAGTGTAGGATGGCCCCCCAATAGATTGAGTGACGACATCATAAGACATGCAGGAAGTCGATAGATGCAGTTGGCTTAGGACTTCAGCAGTGGATTGTTATAATACATATATTAAATCACACAATTTCACTGCAACTACAAAAATGTTCCAATACATATATCGTACTATCTACATAGTAGGAGATAACCATGATATAGTATTATTTGCAGATGACACTTCTTTAATTTTCAAATTAAGTCGACAATTGCTAAAATATGACGAAGTAAATAATGCTATATCTAAATTAGTAAATTGGTTCAATGTTAATAATTTGCATTTAAATGGCACTAAAACGAAATGTATGAAATTTATGACTCCAAATGTCAAACAATTAAATACTAATGTAATTTTAAATGGGGAGAAACTGAGTCTTGTAGATACCACCATTTTTCTTGGAATCACACTAGACGCGAAGCTTCAATGGAGCCCCCATATATCAAAACTAGCAAGCAGACTTAGTTCTGCAGCATATGCCGTAAAAAAGATTAGAAGTCTAACTAGTGTTGAAACAGCTAGACTAGTTTACTTTAGCTATTTCCATAGCATAATGTCGTATGGTATTTTGCTATGGGGACACGCAGCTGACACTGAAATTATATTTGTTTTACAGAAGAGGGCCATAAGAGCAATTTATGATTTAAAGCCTAAAGAGTCGCTGCGACAAAAATTTAAGGAAATTAATATATTAACTTTGGCCTCTCAATACATTTATGAAAATGTAATGTACGTACACAAAAATAAAAGTAGTTTTACAAAAATAAGTGATATTCATTCTGTAAATACTAGGAACAGACACAAGCTAGTAGTACCGGTTACTCGACTCCATCGAGTTAGTAATTCATTCTTGGGGCGGTGTATACGCTTTTACAACAAAATTCCAGAAAATATACAAAATTTGACCTGCTCAAAGTTCAAAAACTTTATTAAACTAAGTTTGTATAAAAAGGGTTATTATAGTATTAAAGAATTTATAGATGATAATAACCCCTGGAAATGAGGTGATCGCTACCAAGCTATTTCTAATTTGTTGTGTTGTTAATTTGTGTAACATACATGATTGTAAGCTGTTATTTAAAAAAAAAAGTCCCGCTGGGTTTCTTGCTGGTTCTTCCCAGGACAGAGGTTTTTTTTTCGAACCAGTGGTAATTATACAAAGGAGTGACTTTCAATAAGCATTATTTATAATCTATATTGAATAAAAAAGTTTCTGTTTCTGTTTCTGTTTCTGTACGATGTTAAACTTACTTCGCGCTCGGCAGGGTCACCGAATTTAGAAAACAAGTGAAAAGACTGATTGGTGATAAAGTACCTACTCTTTATTTTAATATTGTGTTTGGTTAAATACTTACCAATGCAGTTCACATAATGCTTAGTATAAAAAGTAACATAAACATTGTTATGAATACAAGATACTAAATTACCTATTTAACTATACTAGTAGGGAATAACCATGATATAGTTTTATAACAGTTGAATAAACGGCACTCGCGTAATGACGAATTAGGTATATCTACTACCTCATATCGTCTCGTAGGCTTCGTAAAAGGAGACAGGAGGAACAGTCCAAAAGGTGGGCAGCGACGTCTTCCTAACAAGAAATTAAAAGAAAACTGGCCAAGTGCGTGTCGGGCCACGCACCATGATGAGGTTTCGTAGTTGACCAAGACAATACGTGGGCTTCCTTGATAATGAGCATTATAAGTGAGTTCGCGGTTTTACCGCTATAACGACTAAAAATGGGCCCAAATAGGATGGTAAATGGAGGACTAATTTTTAAATCAGACTTATAGGGAGTGGTATTCAAACAAGATTAAAAAACTTTTCGATTTTGAAAATAATACAATTTACATCAAATCATTCTATGTCAACGTACAAAGATAATCATAGTTGACGATCTATCTATATATTCCTGGCAGTGCAATTCTGAGTTAGGTATACATATATGACCGTAACGAACCTTCACGTAAACCACCATTGCCTTAAATTATCCTGAGGTCCCCCGCGTAAACCAAGAGTGTGCCGTATGAAATTGTATGAGGCTATATGATTGTATGAATACTTTGAATGAGGCCTACAATAACTACCAACTAAAAATAAGTGAAAGTAGTAAGAAAGTAAGAAAGATCCTCCCTGCCTATCGAGGAAATGAAAAAGTAAACCTATTGTAGTAATGTATATTTAAATAGTTTTCTTCATATAAAATGTTTATTTTTAACACTTTACAATAACATTATAATTTTTATACGTGGTAGACCCATGCTCCAGCTATATTCGTGGTATATAGTTGTAGCACGAAAGGGTCGGCTCGACCGGGGAAGGACTCCGCTCTCACAGAATACCAGCGTAAAATAGCAGCTTAACACTGCTGTGTTTCGTATGTTAAGTGTAGAAAACCGGAGACCCTTTTTACTGGAAAAGAGGCATTACGACTTAAGCCAAGTATCGATTACGCGCTCCAAGAGGTCGAACATTGGCGCGCGCTCCAGCCGCGCGAAATGGATACCGCCTTGGAGCGGGCGCCAAATTGTTCGTTGGAGCGTTCGAATGTGGAGCGGACCGCTCCACCTGTTGTCGGTTTTTTACCGCGCATCAAAGTAGTATAAGTATTAGCGCGCGCGCCAGTTAGGACGTTTGTTTTCATTATTTGTCTGTTCGTTGCCTTCCCAGCTATGCATAACCAAAGTTGCCGTAAATTAATACAATTATATAGTTTAAAAGATCTGCTGTGGAATAGCAAAGATCGTTTTTATCATAATAAAGCGCCCAGAGAAGATGCACAGAACTATGGACGCGGCAGCTGCTCGTACACGACCGATATCCATGTTGAACGGCCAAACACTGGAGCGGCTGCCGCGCGTGCCTGGAGCGCTTAGTTGATACACTTCGAACATTTGGAGCGCGTTTCGTGGAGCGTACTGGTCGGAGCGGTCATTCATGGTGCGCGCGCCAGGAGCGCGTAACCGATACGCGGCTTTAGTCCTCACGGATGACAATGCATCTCAAATCAAATCAAATCAAAAACAAAGCATCTGCATCTTGATTATTTATTGAGGATAGATGAAGATGTCCTATGGGTCACAGCAACCACTTACAATTTGGTGGACTGTGTGCTCGTATGTCACCCTATCCTATAAAAAAAAACAAAGTTATAATGCAGCTAGTTATAATGCAGCTAGTTTTAATTCATTTTCAATGGAGTTGTAACCAAATTTTTACTAATACAAGTGCATTTTATAAGTTGGTCCACTATTACTCGTTTACTTCTTAGTTGTGCTGTGAAAGTTTTCCTTTTAACTAAATTATATATACTACTATCGTGTATACTTTTTACATTTCCAAAAACAGCGGTTAAGTTGGTAGAGGGAGGAGGTGCACATGACTCTAATGAAAGATACCACTTTAAAGCTAAATATTTCGCAAACGGACTCCTCATCGAAAGGATGTCGTTCCACACAGAGCTATCAAACGATACCCCCATGATGGAATAGACGGGTAAAATCATCGTCCATTTAATTGTATGGTAAGTACCGAAAATAAAAATGTTTCTTAAGATACTATTTCACAGTTTACTAGGTGTGATTAATATCTATAACTATGCCAAATTACAGATTTGTAGCACCTAGGGTCTCTGAGCAAAACCTCGGACGGACGGACGGACATGGCGAAACTATAAGGGTTCCTTATTGTAAAACTACGGAACCCTAAAAACTGCGGTTACCATCTCATATATTGAGCGTGCCTACTAATGCAAATATATACATTTTGAGGCCATCAATGGAGAGGCCTGTATTCAGCAATGGACTTTGATAGACTGTAAAAATGAATGCATAAAATGGCGATTGTTAAAATATATATATCAAGTAAATAATGCTATATCAATACTATATAGTACAGCGGTACAACAATTTCCTATCGACTATATGACTATTTATAACGCTCGCCTAAATTTTAGCGCGCATTATGGACACAGTTTTTTTTTTGCCAGTTTTTGTGGTCCTTTTAATTTTTGTTTATAGATTAGCATTAACAACCAGTGTTACAGTTTACAGAAAAAGTAATAACTGCTCAAGTCCCTAAAGAACATCGCAGTCAGTCGGCAAGAACTATATTTTCCCGTTCGTTTAATAATTTTTCTTTTTTATTTGCCTCAGGGCAATAATAAGCTCACGTTTAGATTAACGACCCAAAGGACACGCACGAAGGCTCTACTGTTTTCTCATATGTGTTCAAAGTTTCAGCGTTCGGAAATTCATTCTTTTTAAAATAATAAAAAAAAGTCATTACATTTTTTCTTAAAACACCCAAACATTTTTGTTTCTAAATATATATAGTTGTAATGTTTTCTGGCTGCAAATATGTAGTCCATGAAAAAAACACTTCTTTTTCAAGTCTATACCCACCAGCGAATATGTTTGTCCAGGTCTTCTTTGGAGGAAACGTAGGAATCAAACTATTTTTTAAAACGTGGATTACTTGATTGATGATTTATTTATTTTTTGAACGAAGTTCCTTATTGGACGATACAAATCTGGTGGATGGGTTCAAGGCAAAAAATGTGTAAGATTTTTCCGTCACGACCTCTTCTGACGTAGTGTAGACGACCTTGCCGGCTATAAGGAAGCGAAATGGAATAATATCCATCTCTCTCACACTTTTTCTTATCTTGCCATAAAGGAAATATAATAATAAATAATAAATAAATATCATTTTATTGCCACTTTTAAACACATGTTTACATATAAACTAATTATTTAATCTTAATTTAATTAAGGCAAACGGAGGTGACTCAGCTTTTGCTCACATGGAACAAGATCCCATGAAGCGCTGGTTTTCAGGCACTCCTTCTTCCCTGAGATGTTAC
The DNA here is from genome assembly GCA_033319125.1 of Parnassius glacialis. Taxonomy (NCBI): domain Eukaryota; kingdom Metazoa; phylum Arthropoda; class Insecta; order Lepidoptera; family Papilionidae; genus Parnassius; species Parnassius glacialis. The sequence goes on along the minus strand of JAVANC010000021.1, from coordinate 50,929,870 downwards.
ACGGGTGTTATGAGAATTTCGAGTTCCCCAATCACCTCTTTCATTTACTCATCTATCATTGGAATTTAACATGGTATGGTTGTGAAATTTCATAATTATTAATTAATAATTCTTGCATTCGTGCACGCGCGTACGTGTGTGTGTGTGTGTGTGTGTGTGTGATTGTTCAGTTTATCATACACGGGGATGTTTTATAACGGTTATATCATAATGTTAAAAAAAGTCTCTTAAGTTTATGTATTTCCAGTAGGTATGTTTCAAGTTTTCTGCAGCAGTTTGCCGCTTCAGCAATGCTGATTTATATTTAGCTTTGAAGCTTTCCGTACTCATTTTATTTCTCATAGGAGGGGGCAGATCGTTCCATATCCTTGCTGCAACATATTTGAAACATCCTCTGTACCGCGTTGTTTTATGTTTTGGCATACTTAACATGTTTAACGAGTTCATACGAAGGCTTCTATGTGAAATGTCTTTGATCCATAGGAGTTTTTCAAATAGGTACTCAGGCTTTTTATTCCATATTACCCTATGCACTGTACAAGCATACTGAAGCTCCCTTCTAGCACTCATGTTAAGTAAGCACTTTTTATTTAAGTACGGGGTAATAGATTCTCTTTTGGGCACATTAAAGCAAAAACGAACACAGGCATTTTGCACTCTTTGTATTGCCCTCTCTGTGTTAAACTTTAGTCTTGGACCAAAAGTGGAACTGCAGTAATTAAATTGAGATAGTACCAGAGTATCACATAAAAGTATCCGTAAATCCTCCCTAAGATATGGTCTGATTTTGTAGAGCGTTTTTAGCTTGAAAAATGCTGTTCTTATTTTGTTATTAACGTGATCAATAAATTTTTGTTCCCCATCTAAAATCAGGCCGAGATTACGGGCAGAGGTTACTTGCTCCAGAATAACATTATTTATTTTTACTTTTTCTCCAACGTCTAATACATTTTTTATTTGGCGTTTAGTGCCTAAGACCAACATTTGAGATTTAGCTGCATTGAGAACCAAAGAGTTATTTTCAGACCATGTGTGGATACTTCTCAGGTCATCATTAACTTTCTCAATAGCTTCTCGAGCGTTTTTACTGTGAAACGAGTAGTACAGTTGTGTATCATCAGCATATAAGTGATATTTGCAAAACTTTATATGCCTAGGTAGATCTGCTGTAAAAATTGTAAATAGGACTGGGCTAAGTAGAGAGCCTTGAGGCACGCCGCGCTGAACCGACCTGAGACACGACCGTCTTTTTTCTCCGTATTTGTCGTCAGTTTCTACCATTTGTTCTCTATTAGCGAGGAAACTGTGTAACCAAAGACATGTATTCTTAGAGAATCCATAGCGCCTTAGCTTATCTAAAAGTAGTTCAGTTTGCAAACAGTCAAATGCTCGAGAATAATCAAGTAATACCATTATACTACTCATCCCCATATCCGAAGCCTCGGTCAGGTCGTCTGTGACATGTAAAAGTGCAGTTTCTGTACCATGATCTCTGCGAAAGCCCGACTGAAATTTAGGTATTATATCTTTGGCTTCTAAGTATTTCAGCACTTGATTTAACACTACTTTTTCTAAAACTTTAGATAGTACTGGCAAAATCGAAATAGGACGCAAGTCTTTTATTTCGGTAGGAGAATTTTTTTTAGGTATGGGCCTTACCAGTGCTCTTTTCCAACATGATGGAAAAGTATTTGTTTCAATTGACTTATTCAGTATCCTCGTAATAATAGAAAGAGTCACATCTAGAGTCAGCTTAATCATCCCTATACTAATGCCATCGTGTCCCTCTGCATTGGTCTTTATATTATCAATAATAAATTTTACTTCCTGTTCTGTAGTAGATTTTAGGACCAGCATGTCAAGTTCTGGTGTATCAATTAAACTAGTGAAGTTTTTTTGAACAACTGTTTCGTTACTGACTGGTAAATTCAAAAAGTGGTCATTGATTTTATTGGGGTCATTAAGATGTTCAGGAATTATGGATTTGTGCTTGTAATCAAACTGGGTACTGTTTTTTATGTTTTTCCAAAGTAGAGTCGGATTTTTCGTATTGTTATTTACAAAATTGTTATAGTAGGCTTTTCGTTCTCTTTCAATTGTTGCAGTAACAAAATTTCTTAAATTTCGGTAATAATCTTTCGAGCTGTCTTTTTTGTCTTTCTGCGCTTTCGTTAGAGCTTTATCGCGAAGTTTCATCATAAATTTAACCATGTTTGTAATCCATGGTTTAGGCTTATCTTTGAGAACTACCTTACGAATTGGTGCATGTATGTCAAATAATTTTATTATATACATGTTAAAAGTTTTAACCATTTCATCTACATTATGTAGAGTATATACAGATTCCCAGGGAATAAGTTTTAAGTCCTTTGTAAACTTATCTTGATTTATATAATATAATGGTCGTTGAAATCTTACTTGTTTGTTTAACTTGGGTTTTTTGATATCTAAATCAACAATTACTAATGCATGGTCACTTAAACAGTGGTTATGTATCACATCAATATTTTTGCATTTTAAAGGGCAGTCAGTCATAACGAGGTCTATTATGGTTTGGGAATGGTCGGTGATTCTAGTCGGTTCCTTTACGAGTTGCTGAAGACTGTGATGATAACAAAAATGATTAAGTTCTTTCACCTTTGAAGAGCTTACACAAGCCATATCAATATTGAAATCGCCCAGGATATATGTGATGTCACATTGTGCCATGAGTTCATTGTCTCACTAAGTGCATCTAGTTTCTTGAACACTAACATACTCCGGTCTATATGCTGTACCGATTGCCATAGTGGTTCCTGGTAGTTGAACTTCTAGCCACATTTGTTCCAATGGAGATCTTGGATGTTCTCGTATCCGTGTACTTATATTCTGTCTTACATAGAAGCCCACTCCTCCGCCTTTCTTAACCTGTCTTGCTCTATGTATAAATTTGTAGTTCGGTATCACTGGTGCTAGTGCCTCTTCTCCTGCCTTTAGCCAGGTTTCATTAAGGGCAAGGATATCAGGCGAGTAGTTAAGAAAAGTTACAAATAATTCTTCTTTTCCGGTATTTATGGATCTAGCGTTTAATAACCCTAGTCTCAAATAATTTTGCTTTAAGCTAGACATTATCGCGCGTCAGGGTTAATACATTACTGGGATAAAAGCTATAAAAATAAACGTTACGTTGTAAGTGAGTGTGATCTATTTGTGTGAATGTGTAGAGTGTGAGTGTATTTGTTTGTGTTGCAAGAATATATCTTAAAAGTATATTACATCTTAAAACATAATCTATATTAATATAACAAAAAACGTTTATATAATAGTTTAAATTAAATGAAATGAGAAGACATATGAGATCAAATATCAGGCTTTCCAAAAACCCTAGAGAGGTCGGTTTCAGTGCGCAGCCGATGTCGCGGTTTCCCTTGGTCCTTACGTGCGTAGATTTTTCCGTCTCGCGTCCACAGATACTTGAATTTAAGCTCGCGGGCTAGAGCGCGCGCTTTTTGAAACAGAAGACGCTTTTGCTTGGTCAGACGTTCATTGATGTACAAGGATCCAACCGGTCCAGGGAACTGCAAGCCTTCGGTGTTTAGATCGCGTCGAATTCGCGCGGCTTGTAATAAGGCATCCCGGGTAGTACGACGCGCTAAGCGAACCACGAGAGGGCGTGGTCGCACATGCGCTTCACTCTCTGTAGTCCGTCGCACAAATCCCACTCTCTCTGCACTTACAATGTCCTTTTCATCAAGCTGAACACCAATTTTCTTCGCTACTGTAAGCACAATATGAACGCAGTTCTCATTTGCCCTTTCCGTACACCCAGCTATTTCAAGGTCATTGGACAGTAGGGCCTGGTCTCGCTCCGCAACATCAGATTGTAACTGTGCGATTGTGTTCTCTATACTTGAGATACCAGGTTGTTGCACATCCTCCGACTTACTCTCCAGTGTAGAGATCCTAGCTTCCAGCTGTTCTATACGCGTGTTTTGAGCTGTAATTGTTGTAGTTAGCCCAACTATCGCCTCGCGAATACTAACCATCTGGGTGTGTAGTAATTCTTTTATAAATAGTTTTAAGTCGTCCAACATAGCACTATAGGGAATATTACTGTACCTACTATTTTCAGCCACTGGACTGCTTTGTTCACTAGACGAAGAAGGTCTAGTGATCTTAGCACGTTGTGTAACATTATTGTCGTCATACGTTAAATCGTGCGGTTTCGTACAGATATTTGTTTCCTGTTCCGTCATTCTACCTATTATTGTCGCAGTACTGCGTACAGGGGTATTTACATTACCTTTTTTTGGCTGAGTACATACACACAATGGACACTTCCATTTGTCTTTGCGTTCCATCAAGTTGAGGGATGTATGGCTAATATTTGCGCACTCCATATCGTACTTCGACTTACATGCTGCACATTGTAAATATTCCTTCTTAAGTAAGGAATTTTTGCATCCAGCGCATTTCTGAGAGGTATTCATTTTGGCAGAAATTTCACGCTCTTGGGGAGTAATGTTATATTTTATTTTGCCACTATATATCGTATATATCGTTTGTATGCTACTGCAGATTTCCTTATATTTTGTTAAATTTTTATGCAAAGATTACTAAATTAAATCTATTATTACTATGAAATAGAAATTAATAGAAAAATTGAAAAAAGTAGTTACAAGTCTTAACGGGTTTGAACTCACTTCGATGGAATAAGCGACAAGCACTGTATGCACTTTACCGTTTACTCGCGGGAAAATTGAGCGAAATTTGTTATCCTATGCTTAGTTAGCCGTTATTAGCAGTTTGAACAATTTTGTTTGTAATCCACCGTCTTAAAAAATGTAATTTGCACAGACTTATTTACATAAAAAGACAACACTAATGTTTATTTTGTCACAGTTTATAAACACAACCGTCAGCTTCCCAGATATCTAATTATTTTCGACAGAATCGCGATTAGTATCACTTTGTACGATTTTTTGTATAACAAAACACAGTATGCGCGTCTGTATCGTTCCGCGGTGCCGGGAGAACCTCTAAAAATATTATTTTATTTCAAATGACGCTTCATTTTAATAGACGCTAGTAATTCATTTATTTGTATTTGTAAATCAATAATATAATACGTTTATCAATAACAATATACTAAGAAAGGAACTTCATTGCAACCGAGTGTTTCACGACACTCACGCATGTTTTAATCTATTTATTTTTTTGATGATTTGTTTAGGTGGCCAGTATGTAGTAGTGGGACGTATATATATATATATATATATATATATATACGTACCGCCGTAACGTACTTAAACGTAAATATCTCTACTGAACAACTAGGTCTAGGTATAAAAAGTCGCCCTCCAGAACGAGTTCCCGCCTTGTCGTGGCGGGGCGGGGGAGGGGGGGGCTTATAGAGGCTTAAGAGTATACATTGACAGACAGACAGACAGACAGGCACACAAAATTTTTAAAAATTGTTTTTGTTATAAATGCCCTATATAATTTCATATGCATTTAGTAAAACGTTGTTATTTGGACATTACAAACAGATACTTCAAATTTATTTATTTATAGAAACACAAACATTCAAAATTGAAATCAACACACATTACAACAAATGAAATAAAACCGAAATCTCAAAGGAAGTTTTTAAAAATGTGATCTTTATAAATGATAAAATCTAAGTCTTAAAAAAACTTACAGTCGTAAAAACCAAGCGTAATAAATTCTCCAAAACATTATAAAACAAAATAGAAAAAAAATTGTAATATCTGAAGTAATTCTTTTTAACAGTTCCATCCTATATAGCATAGACATGAACTTTTTATTTTAACCTGTTTTAATGAAAGTAGTTCTGATTCCGACCGAGTTACATCTGTGCTAAACCTTACCTCCTTCAATTTTTTCCTGTAGTAGAATTTGAAGAAAAGCAAATCGGGAATATCTGACGTTTGCCAATTTTAAAAGCGTTCTATCCGTAGCTTTTATTGTGTTTCCAATAGAGATATCTTTTTGAATGATCCAGCACCTCAATTTAATGTGTTCTTCATAATCTTCCTGTTTCTCTTTCTGTTCTTCTTCGGGTAACTGCTCAAACTTATGACACAAGGATTGTTTTGTCTCGGCTTATTAAGATTTTTTTTTATAGGATAAGGGTGAAAAACGAACACACAGTCCACCTGATGGAAAGTGGTTGCTGCGGCCCTTAGACATCTACATCTATCCTCTGTTACAGATCAAAATACAGATGCGTTTTCACCCGTGAGGACTAAGATGGAATGCCTCATATCCAGTAAAAAGGGCCTCCGGCCACCTGCACTCACAAGCGAAACGCAGAGGTAAACCTCTACTTCACGCTGGTATTCTGTGAGGTCGTGGTACCACTCCGGTTCGAGCCGGCCCATCCGAGCGACAGCAAAAGCTGCCGCCTGGCTCTACCACTGTTACATCTATATTTATTTCCAGAATCAATTCTTTGTATGATATCTTAAAGAGAGAATCCTTGTTATTATCCTCTTACGACCTTATACCGTATAATGGCGGTGTAAGATTATCCACTATCCCATATCATCTCGTGGGCATCGTGAGATACTACTACAAGATCTATAAAACCTACCTATTATTCTAGTAAGGAATCACCATGACATAGTTTTACTACAGTTAATGAAGCGGAAACCGTGTAATGGCTGATTAAGAATATCCACTACATCATACTGTCTCGTAGGTCTCGTAAAAGGCGACAGGAGGAGCAGTCCAGAAGATGGGCAGTGACGTCTTCCTAACTAACCAACCCGCCAGCGAGCGTGCCGACTATAGCAAAGAGCCTCCTAATGAGGCAATCAATGGGGAGGCCCATGTTCAGCAGTGGACCTTGATAGACTTGATTGACTGACATGAATAGCTCAGCGCAATTCCTTGCGTGAACTCAGTTACTTAGGCGCAGTTTACTGCACCGGCTCATTGCGTTAAAGTTTTTTAGATAAAATATAGCCTAGATCACCCTTGGCATTGCTATCTAGTTTTTCGTGAAGTGTCATTGCAATCAGTTCAGTTATTTCGGAGATTAGCCCGGACAGACGGATAGACACACAGACAGATCGACAGACAGCCCAACAGACAAACATTTTAAAAATTGTTAATCACGTCTTAATGGCATTCAAATAACCCTCAAAAAGTGTCTGTTTGTAATATCGAATTAACTATCGATCGTTAATTCGATATTACAAACAGACACTTCAATTTTATTTAGCTTATAAATAGTTATATGTATAAGATACAGAACCTACAGAACATATAATTGTTGTAATAAAGGAAGGAGTATCCTAAAAATTACAATACAAAGTAATAAATATAATTACTTTAGCCTCAGTATAATTATGAAGATTTAATCTACATACACAGAAACAAAAACTAGTTTATTAAATGTAGTGATGTACGGTTTGTAAAGTGGAAACAAGCACAAGCTAGTAATACCATTTATTACACTTCAAAGTCCCAAAAAATATTCAGGGTTTATCTATCAAGAGTTACTTGTAATGTACATTATATTATATTCTATATATATTGCTACGTATTTATTATTATAAATGTACTTGTTTATGGGTCACAGCAACCACTTACCATCAGGTGGACTGTGTGCTCGTTTGTCATCCTATCCTATAAAAAAAACTTTCTTTCAATTCAAAAACCATTACTTATCTTACTTGCATTCGATTTCATTCCCCTTTCTTTGACTAGCTCAATGTTCAATTTAAGCGAGGCCAGTGTTTCCCGAAAAGCAACCCTGTCCACTCTATCATAAACCTTTGCCAAATGTAGTTCTACTCTAAAAACCCACAGAAAACCAAACCAAAACAAGGTTTGGAACCTAAGAACCTAAGAATAGAAATGGGTAGTAAAGCACAGAAAAAACCTGATTCGTACACTTCATCCTATTTCTAAATCCAGCTTGTACATTCAAATTTCTTCTGACAGTTCCTTTCATTACTTCTTTAATAAATACCTTAGCGTACAGGTCATGGAACACAATTACTCTCTACTTCTTATCATTTAGAAATCAAAGAACATTGGTCAAATGCGACCTGACCAAAATATGAAACGATCACCAATGATTGATACGTCAAAAAATATTAATATAATATTCAATTACGGGGTCCAACTAATTTTATTGGATCTGTGTAGTATACTTACCTCTTTGTTATAATATACAACCTTATTCATAATTGCTATAAACGAAGATACCTGTCACCTTAATATATTATTACTTGTCAATGTATTTTGTCTTCATAATGTATGTAATCTTTTATGTTGAATAAAACCAAATATCCATAGGTTTTGACTTTCTTTATCAATTTATTCAACATAATTGTTTTAAAATGTCGATAAACGATGCAAGCTGTTCTTCTTCGGAAATAAACACGATGTCTCGATTTCTTCGACCAGACCGGTTTGACGTCGAGCCTGATACACCGGCAGCAGATCTAAAATGGAGTCACTGGCGGTACACGTTTTCAAATTTTTTATGCCACGAACAATCAAATCAGATTTCTGATTCAACTAAGTTAAAATTGCTCATCAACCATCTGTCGCCGGCAGTCTATTCACTAATACGTGACTGTTCTTCTTATGCGACTGCCATTCAATTGCTTGATAGCATTTATATAAAGGCTAAAAATGAAATACATGCACGATATACTCTAGCAACCAGAAAACAAAAGCCCGAGGAGTCTATTACTGAATATATTCGAGCTCTCAGGCAATTAGCATACGACTGTAATTTCAAAAACGTAACGGCGGAGCAAAATAAGAATGACTATATTCGTGATGCTTTCATATCTGGTATCGCAAGTCAGAAGATACGACAAAGGCTTTTAGAAAACATAACTTTGACATTGGAGGAAGCCCAAAATCAAGCTACGTCTTTAGAAACTGCTGAAAAAAATTCTTTAACTTATACAAACTGCAATAATTATCAAATGCATGCTGTAACTGATACTTACAATGAGAAACCAGAAAGTAGTACGGAGAAATATAGCAATGCCATTGCAGCAAGTCAACGCAAGCGATGTTTTTTTTGTGGTAGTAAAAATCTACATCAACGCATAAAATGCCCTGCTTTTAACGCAATATGTCAATTATGTTCAAAGAAAGGTCACTTCGCTACTGTTTGCAAAAGTGGTAGACCAACTGTAAATGCTGTAGACAGTGAAGTTGCGGATGTTATTAAAACCAAATGTATATCTGCTGCATCTCCATCTAGCTTAAGCAAAGCGACAGTTCCTATTATGATTAATGAATTCCACGCTGAAGCTTTGATTGACACCGGAAGTTCTGTCAGTTTTATAAATAAGACATTAGCCCAAAATATGAACTTAAAGATGAGACCTTATAAGCAAGCTATATCTTTGGCTTCCCTTAGTCATATTTCTTTTGTAGAAGGCATTACATATGCAACGATAAATTTAGACAAGCATACATATTCACATCAACCTTTACTAATTGTTAATAACCTATGTGCAGATGTTATCCTAGGACATGATTTATTGAAAAGTCATAAGACATTAGAATTCAACTTTGGGGGTTCAAGGGATACCTTAAAAATATGTGTTATGGAAGCGTCAGTACCTCCTGTATCGTTGTTTACGAACCTTTCTCCAAACATAAAGCCAATTGCAATAAAGTCAAGGCGTTATACAAAAATTGATGAACAATTTATTAGAGGAGAAGTTTCTAAATTGTTGAAGGATGGAGTGATTGAACCAAGTAACTCTCCTTGGCGAGCGCAAGTACTAGTAACAGGAGGCACTACACATCGAAAACGTCTTGTCATTGATTATTCCTTAACAATTAATAGATTCACTGAACTCGATGCGTATCCACTACCCAACATTGAATCTATGGTTTCCAACGTTGCAAAATACAACTATTTCAGCCAAATTGATTTAAAAAGCGCTTACCACCAAGTGCCGATTTTAGAGACTGAACGAAAATATACAGCATTTGAAGCATGTGGGGCCCTATATCAATTTACTCGTATACCATTTGGAGTCACTAATGGCGTGGCTGCGTTTCAGAAAACGCTACAGTTCATAATTGAGACTGAAAATCTAAGAGGCACCTTCTGTTATTTAGATGACGTGACTGTATGTGGCAAAAATAGAGACGAACACGATAAAAACTTGCAGCAATTTATGAATGCTGTAAAGAAATACAAACTTACGTTAAATGAGAAGAAATGCACTTTTGGATCAAAAAGTATAAGTCTATTAGGATATTCCATTGAGAACAACGTTATCAAGCCAGACAAAGAACGATTAAAACCACTATTGGATCTCCCTACTCCAACAGATGCAGCCTCATTAAGACGTACTTTGGGTATGTTAGCTCACTATTCGAAGTGGATTTACAACTTTTCATACCTTATTAAGCCTTTGATTGATAACACACGATTTCCACTTAGCCAAGAAGCCACAAACTGTTTTAAAATTTTAAAACAGGAAATAGCCAAAGCGTCCCTGACAGCTATTGACAATGATGAAACTTTTACAGTAGAAACCGATGCATCCGAGCACTCAATAGCTGCAACCCTTTCTCAAAATGGTCGCCCTGTAGCTTTTCTTTCAAGAACTTTGTCGAAAACTGAACGCGGCCATTCATCTATAGAAAAAGAAGCAAGCGCAATTGTGGAAGCACTTCGTAAATGGCGCCACTATCTTATTGCAAGAAATTTTATTTTGATAACCGATCAGCAGTCTGTTGCTTTTATGTTCAATCAAAAACATTCAAGCAAAATAAAAAATGAAAAAATCGAACGGTGGCGCTTAGAACTGTCTTGCTACAAATACGACATAATTTATCGTCCAGGACGACAAAATACTGTAGCTGATGCATTATCAAGAGTATGTGCTTTCATGAATCCAAATAAGCTGTATGAACTACATGACCAACTATGTCATCCTGGTGTTACCAGAATGGTACATTGGATAAGATCAAAGAATCTTCCATATTCTGTTGAAGAAATAAGATTAATGACAGCATCTTGTAAAGTATGTGCTGAAATAAAACCACGGTTCTGTCAATCAAAAGGCCAGTTGATAAAAGCTATTGCTCCATTCGAGAGAATAAATATCGATTTTAAAGGCCCACTCCCATCGAATACTCAAAACCGATACCTACTGACAATTATAGACGAGTACTCGAGGTTTCCGTTTGCGTATCCCTGCATTGATTTATCGGCGGCTACAGTAATACGATGTTTGAAAGATCTTTTTCATACTTTCGGATTTCCATTATACGTACATTCCGACCGAGGTACGACTTTTTTATCAGAAGAGCTCAAAAATTTTCTAACACCTCTTGGAATAGCTACAAGCAGAACCACACCTTACAATCCTCAAGGAAATGGCCAAGTTGAACGACTTAATGGCACATTATGGAGAGCTATACAACTCAGTCTTCGTTCAAAGAATATGGACATTTCAAACTGGGAAAGAGTCTTATCCAATGCGTTACACTCACTTCGATCGCTTTTATGTACGACTACAAACGTCACTCCCCATGAAAGAATGTTCAATCATCCACGTCGTTCGCCTAATGGAACATCTTTACCTACGTGGCTTATAAACTCTGGACCTGTACTCATAAAGAAAAATATGAGAACATCCAAATATGATCCGCTTGTTGAAGAAGCAGAAGTTCTTCACGCAAATCCAACTTACTCGCATGTTCGTCTCTCTGATGGCCGAGAATGCACTGTATCAAATAGGCAATTGGCGCCTCTACCTATGATTCGGATTAGTGAAGAGGAAAATGAAAATAGCCAAGATAATGGAAATAATATTTGCCCTGATATGAATACAAACAATGAGCCAGTAGAACCTGTACAATCTGAACAAACCGGAAATGTTCAAAATAACAGTGCAGATCATGATATAGAAAATAGCGGACTTCGCCGTTCCACTCGTGACAGACGACCTCCATCATATCTGCGCGATTATGTTGGAACTTCAAGGACGGGTGATTGTAGTATACTTACCTCTTTGTTATAATATAGAACCTTATTCATAATTGCTATAAACGAAGATACCTGTCACCTTAATATATTATTACTTGTCAATGTATTTTGTCTTTATAATGTATGTAATCTTTTATGTTGAATAAAACCAAATATCCATTGGTTTTGACTTTCTTTATCAATCTGGTAAAATAATTTAGCTTTGTAATGAAGAACTTCATTTCCTTACTACTTTTGAATAAATCCGTCCCGTTTTTATCTGTGGTACAAGTTTCATCATAACACTAAAGTAACACTACCATTATGCGTTTACTTTTTTTTTATTTTGTTCAGGATAACAACAGCTTATTAATACTTAAACATTTTTACTTAAAATATTAAACACGAAATAGCCAATAATTAGTTTAGTTATCCATTAGTAAATAACCAAAGATAACACTGTAAATCTACAAAACAAATTCGGTAAGCACTAATACTAAGCATTAAAAAATTAATTGAAATATTAATATTAGTTTCATGATGTACATACATATACACATACACATATATACACGTACAAAAGACGTAAATAATTAAACTTACAAACACACATATAAATATGTATATATGTATATATATGCAGATATATTTTGGTGATATTTTTATAATAGAAAATAGATAAAAATTGTAAAGAGACTCGAATATATATATATATATATATATATATATATATATATATATATATATATATATATATATATATATATATATATATTTGTGTCTAGTAAATATAGAAATCAGTAATACTTAGAACGGAACGTATTATGAGTGTCTCTATGCAGTATGTGGCAAAGAGAATATAATCACTACGTTTATTAATTAATCAATACGCATAGATAAATAAATATGTAGCAAGATAATCAATACGTATGGTCTGTGGTTAATGCGAGAGCTGTCAAAGCGTGAGCAAAAGTCAAAGCACCTGTGTCTTAGATACTTAGTAATGAAAAGATTGCAAAGGTTATTGATTCATTTTTGTAGTTTTAGCCATTGATTTGACTTATTTAGCAAAGTATATATTACTGCATAGTTTTCATATCAATTGTTTTAGCTGAGGTTGTAGTCACGGCTGCATCATGGCTACATCATAACCTCAAAAGTGATGAAATACATAAGTGTAACATTCTATGATCCTCGGATTTTAAATAATATATTTTCAATTGAGGATTTAGATTGTGCCCAGGGGGAATGGATTAACCCATACACAAGCCATGTTCGTGATATTTTATAGTCAGGTCACAGCATGTATGGGCCGTGATCGGTGTTCTTTTTTGGGAAATTTAAAAATTTCTTGTGGTAACTTTAAAGTCGTTTAAAATTTTGCGCCAGCAGCTATTAATTATCCTGAATATTCCCAAAGTTTATCAATTATTCTTTACCATCTTTTATATATCACACCTTTTTATGACATCATTAAGGGGTATTTTCGCATGAGCTTATTTTGTAATAAATCAAATACTTTATAAGCATTGAAGGTGCTTTTCATTGTACAGTAGTTATCTTTAGAGTGCCGAGAAGTTCGAACAAAAATGTTCGTGATCTTGTCTGTTGCTGTGGTGACAGTAGTGCTAGCTGTGTTGGTGGGACTCTATCAGAAAAACAACAACGCTGTGTGCTAATCAAAGAAGAGACTTGATGGAAAGACTACCATCATCACAGGTGGAACCACCAGCGTGGGTCTAAGAATTGCTATCGACTTCGCCGACCGAAGTTTTTCGATACAGAAATGTCCGTCATTTTTTGCGGGGGGAAAGCTGCGCACACAAAAATAATCGTATGTTACCACGAAACTCACACATAACAATTAAAATAATATACTAAAATTTTCACACACACATAGATACATTACAACACTATTGCTCGGTGACAGCGACTACAAGGACACAGACTCGGATCAATCGCTCGACCGATCTGCATATTGAATAAGGGCGAGCGGTCTATGTTGACAAACAAATCCGAAACATCACGACCGTTATTATTGAAATTTTTAAGTTTAAAATTAAGTATATAAGTAATACAACATGAGATCCCACTTCAGATGTCGTAAATATAGGGAATACATTAGGATAGTGTTAATTGTTAAAAATAATAAAAGTGTCAGAAGAGATGTTCAACTTGATTATCTCGCTTACGCAATTAACCATTATGAGTAATAAGACAGTATAACGCACTATTCATTCAGTATAGAGCAATTACAGATCGACCACACCGTTACACATCACCGCCACGATCACACACCAGTGTAACGTGAGGTACGTAATTACATGACAACACCAAAGTATGCAAACCAACAGCAACTCATCTCAGTATAACACAGGGCAGCCTCACAGGAACACCATCTTCCTTGCTTGCACTAGAAGTATTACTACAACGGTCAGAACCGCGATAATGTCTTAGCACTCGGTAGATCATCTTCACCCGTAGAATGACGTAAGCGGAACCCTCCACTGAACTTTATACTGCACAAACGAGTGGGGGTTTCCCAATCTACCCTCGATTCTACCCCACCACCATCGATATAACGCTCCGCTAGATTGACGCAATCTCTCGTTTACTCTAGATCCATCCGGTATTTTATACACACCGACAAGTAAATAGCAATAATGTGTGTGTAAAATTATTTATCAAAGTTAATGCCATTTTCTTTTTTGTAAATTTGACGTGACAAATCCCTTTTTGGAGCAAAATACTGAACAATCGGCATTTTGTTGGACCCCAATTCAGCTGCGCAACTAGATTTAGCCTAGTGAGCAGTCCGGTTGCTACTAGTTTTTTTATATTCTATTAAGCTAGCGCTTATCTACAATCCCACCTGATGGTAAGTGGTGATGTAGCCTAAGATGGTGAAGCGCACTGACTTAACAAAAGCCTATTCACTCTTGTCTTGAAGACACCCACACTGTAATCGGACGGAAAGACAGATGCTGGCAACTTATTCCACTCCTTTGCTGTACGCATGATGAACGACGTAGTGAACCATTTGGTTCGAATGCGTGGTAAGTCAACAACGAAAGGATGGGGACTGGCCGAACGTCTGGTTGTCCGATGATGGAAGGGAGAGGGAGGAGTTAAATTATGCAAATCCTGCGCACAATTTCCGAAATGTATCCTGTAGAAAACCAAAAGGCTGGCTACCTTGCGTCCGTGTTCGAGGCTGGTAAGATTGGTTTTAACTAAATTCGGGTCACCAATAAGCCTCTTAGGATATTGAGTCCAAAGCTGCTAGGTGATATTTTGCAGAACTAGCCCATATATGGCAGCAATACTCCATGCACGACCGGACTTGCGCTTTATATAAAGTAAGCAGCTGTCCCGGCATGAAGTGTCGCTGCACCTTTGCAAGGACTCCAGGCTTCCTTGCAGCTGCTTTGGCCTTGGAATCAATGAACCACCCGAAGTTCAGATTTGAGGATATCTCAAACCCTAACAACTGAGGGTGGTCGGTATATTCCAGTGATATATTTCAGAAAGAAGGAGCCAAGGTGAACTGGCTCCTTTTTGCAGTGAAGAGACGCGCTATTTATTTATCTATTTATTTATTTAATTCATACACTTGTGGCTTACAGAAAATCCAACACGCGCACAAGGTTAAATTTTACATGCAAAATTTTTTTTCAAAAATTGTATCCATCCATAACAACAAAAATTAATAATCACAAACTAATTAATTATAAAATAATAGTAATATAAAATCTCGAAGCTTTTGGCAGCCCGTGTCAGCAATTAAAATGGTAATAAAGCCAATTAAAACAATAAAGTATTAATAATTATACAATGAAATATTTTGTCATATCAATTTATAATGCAATAAAAACTAATAACAATCCTAATATACCCATAATTAAAATTACATCTTAAATATAAAGTATAAATGGTACATAGTCAACGAAATTATATTGTCGAATTATTAATTGTCATATCATCAATAATTTTGTAAAAAAGAGTCAGCAGACGTGTTATACTGTCTGCAAATAGGTCAATTTCATCGTGCTCAGTAAGTATGTCCCCTACAAGTATTAATGCTCGATTTGTTGGTGCAAAAGCAGCACGTTTGGTACCAGTAACTGGTCTATCTAGAAGACGCGGCCTACGGCGCGGAGCCACCGTCCCTACATTATCTCTCTGCAGGTACCTAGGCACCAACAAACCGATTCTCTCCATATCTGACTGGCAATCCAACTTGTGGTGAATTATAGTAAGATAGTGCCTAATAGTTGACATCACCCTCCTAAACATTAGAGTTTCAAAATCAACCATAACCAAGACGAATAAAGAAGGATACAAATAAGGGTAGTACCCATGATGTTTCTTATAAAGCCAACGAGCAAATTTACATTATATCCCCTCTAACAAGAGAGTATACTTTTTCTAGTAAGGATTCCAGACCACAGATGCATACTCTAGTTTGCTACGAACATACGCATTATACAAAGTTTTAGGGACCCTAATATCATCAAAGTCAGCAGCAGTCCTCATCACAAAACCCAAAGTCTTACTTGCTAACTTACAAATGGATGTCATATGATTGTGAAAAGTCAATTTAATACTTACTTACTTACTTATCATCACGCACAATCTCTGACGGGGTAGCCAGAGAGAACAGATCGCCAAGTGTCACGATCCTTACATACCTCTTTCGCTTCTTTCAGATTCATTAACTTCTTCATACATGCACGTCTAGGTATCCGAGTACTCTTGACCCTCCCCTCTTCGAGCAGTTTGCTCACATGGTCTTCGAAACTTAGTCTCGGTCTACCTCGACACCTTTTAATATTAACTTTCGCGCTATATATTTTCTTCACCATTCGGTCTTCACTCATTCGCTCTACGTGCCCAAACCATCGAAGCATGCCCTTATCAATTTTTGTGATAAGGTCATCTTTCAAACCTGCCATATTGCGAATCTCTTCGTTTCGCTTCCGGTCGGCCATGGTAACGCCACACATTTTACGAAGAGATCGCAACTCCACTGCATTCAACTTGCTTTTATGCTTCTTCTGGCATACCCAGGTTTTGCTGCCATATAACAAAGTCGGTATCAACACTGCGTTATATATTGCAAGGCGTGCACTTTTCACTACGCCTTGCCTTTTGACTAACACAGTCAGGGCACCATTGACTTTGTTCCCGGCAGCGACACGCCTGTCCACATCTAAATCACATCTTCCATCCCGGCTAAAAGCACTACCCAAGTATACAATTTCATTTACCTGTTCTAGACATTCCTGATTTACCCATATTTCACACTACGTTCTCTCTTCGTCCCTTTCAAATACCAGAACCTTAGTTTTATTAGCATTCAAACGGAGACCTTTAATTTCACATTCCTCTTTCATACACGTGACTAATGCCTGCAGTTCTGCCTCTGATGGTGCAATAAGCACTGCATCATCAGCATACAGTAAACAATTTACTTTTATGTCACCCAATTTCACACCCAAACAGCTATCTTTCAGCTTCTGTAAACAGCTGTCGAGATACAGTATGAACAGCCAGGAAGACATGACACAACCCTGTTTTACGCCCGTTTGGACGCTAAACATGGGTGACAGGTCATGCCCTACCCGCACACAGGCTTTACAGTCACAGTAAAGTGACTGCACAGCCCTTAGCAATCGACCATCCACACCGTACCCCGGTAACAATTCCCACATTTTCTTCCTTATAACCTTATCAAATGCTTTCTCAAGATCCACAAAAGCACAGAAAATCCTCTGGTTAGCAGCCAGAAGCTTTTCCGTGATCATGCGGAGAGAAAACATTTGATCCGTGCATCCTCTTCCAGGTCTAAATCCGCATTGAACCTCCCATAGAAATCTTTCCGATTTCTCTTGTATCCTACGTGTCAAAACCTTCGAGTAGACTTTACTTGCTAAACTGGTCAAGCTAATCGCCCGATAGCACCCGCAGTCAAAATGTGAACCTTTACCTTTATATAAAGGCACAATGACTGCGGATCGCCAATCATCCGGGACATCCCCCGTCCGCCAGTACAAATTGCACAGCAGATAAAAGCTGTCCCAGACGCGAGGCCCACCATACTAGACCATTTCAGCAGTAACTCTGTCTAGTCCCGCAGCCTTACCACATTTCAAACTTCGAATCTCACGTTCAATCTCTTTCATAATGATGACCTCAGTGTCATCGAGGTCCGGGTCTGGCGTACCAGTCACGGCGTCATCCCCGGATCCCCCACTAGGATCATCACACGCATACATTTCTCTATAAAATTCGCTCCATCGCTGCATGACGTCCGATTTTTCTATGAGGACGTCATTAGTTCTCGAAAGCACTTTGTTCATTCTTAAGGCCGTCGCACCACTTCGGGTCCTTCCAACCTCTTTCCAGAAGAGTTTGGAGTTCTCCTTAAAGTTGTGCGACAACCTTTCGTCCGCTTCTATTCTACACCTTTCACGCATTTCCTCAATCAATGCTTTTGTGTGAACTTTCTGCAGCTTATATCTTTCTTTCATCTTCTCTCTCATATCTTTATCATTACTAGAGGCCGAGTAGTCTACCCATGCTTTCTTCTTCTTCTTTACAGCTTCTTTCACTTCATCACTCCACCATGCATCTCTTACTACTGCCTCTTTTTATTGTTCCACACACTTCTTCCGCTGCACTTACCATTCCATCCCTAAGGTTCTGCCATGTTCTTGCCACACATTCTTTTCTACCATCGATGGTGTCAAGCTTTTCGGCTACCCTTGCATGATATTTGTCCCTAGTATCCGCTTCCTGAAGCTTCCAGCTTCGGGTGCGACAGACCGACTGTGGTTCTGTTACTGCCGTCCGGTAGCGCCAACCCGCGAACAGACCCCTAAATCTAGTAATGACTAGATAGTGATCCGTTCCTAGGTCAATTTAATGTAGTATCTAATATTAAACCTAAGTTACGTATGTCATATACTCTTACCAAAGGCGCGTCGTATAAGTTATAATTAATAATGACAGGATTCTGTTTTAATGCAAAAGTGATAACCTTGCATTTAGTCACATTAAGAGAAAGATGGCTCAGTTCACTCCATTTCGATACCGCATCTATGTCTGTTGAAGAGCCTATGCATCAGCAGCACTTCTTATCGCCAAACTTAATTTTATATCATCTGCGAATAACAGACACTTTGCAGATTTTACTTTGGTAGGCAAGTCATTTATAAAAATTAAAAACAGCGTAGGGCCAAAAGTACTACCCTGACTCACCTCAGATCTAGTGAAATAATCAGCGGATTTGAAACCACTCACTCTAACAAATTGACGTCGATTATCCAAATAGCTAGCATAGAGTTGAAGAAGTTTCGGAGTCAAACCCAACTTAACTAGCTTCTGTAACAGTATGTCATTACTCACCAGGTCAAAAGCCTTCCTAAAATCGAAATAGGCGGCTGTATACCTGTCTCCTAGAATCCATTTCAGCACATACGTAGTCCACATGCGCTATCAAGTTAGTAGTCGTTGAACGACTCTCATGCAAAATGTTATCTACCTGATTCCTAATGCAAAAGTCCAACATGGTTTCAAATATCATCGCCAGAACCGAAAGCAACGCAATAGGTCTAAAAGCAGAAACATTTTTTCCAGGTTCTTCCTTTGGAACAGGTGTCACCCTAGATAGTTTCCATTGTTCTGGATATTTAGCCTGTCTAAGGGACAGATTAAAAATAAACAAGAGGGGTGAACGAAAAGCTGGTGCACAATCCTTAACCAGAAAAGCGGGAATGCGATCAGGGCCACCAGCAGATCGTGGCTTTAGGCGTCTTATTGCCAATCTAAAATCACTTTCGTCTACTTGCCTGATTGAGATGGGCATCACGTTAATTTGTGAGTTAGCCGCATTTTCAGCATCTACATAATTTAATAGGGGCTTTTCATTATGGAATACTGAGCCAAAATATTCAGCAAAGGCTTTAGCCGCGTTTTGACCTGTTACTTCTGCACCTTTATAACTATACGTTTCAGTATGTCGTCTTTCTTTCTTTTTATCACTAACATATTTTCAAAAGAATACCGGATCGTCAATTACACATTTCTGTATCAACTTAAGGTGCTACTTATATGCGTTGTCAATTAAGGTTTTAACCCTCCATCGATAAAAGCTAAACAGTTCTTTGTTAAATAATTTGCCTTCTAGCTTAAATCTCTTAAGATGAAAATATGTTTATTTAATATTTTCTATGATCTCAGGCGTGAACCACTTGGGATTGACATACTGACGATGATTTGGAAAAAGTTTTTTATTTGGTACATTTAAATTAATAATTTCTTTCAATTTGTTATAAAAAAAATTACGGCCGAATTTACGTCTGTAAAAGTCATTAACTCGGACCAATCTAATTCAGCTAACGCAGTATATAGACATTGAAAGTCTGCCTTACGCCAATTCCAATTGGGGATCACATCCGAACTTTCATCAGGCGATGACCGCAGCCCAGGCAAGAACTCCTCGTATGAGAGATTGATTTTGATGTCCAACGAAGGGTGATACTCATCTATTGGCACGAGTGGATCCAATCCAGGCGACACCTTCAGTTGGTTACGGTCGCAGTCACTCAACACGAGATTACAGAAGTCACAAAAAATATTAAATTGATTTTTAACATTAGTGCTGCAGGAATTAAGATTAAAATCACCTAATACTAATACATTCAAACTTGAATAAGTACACAAAGCATTTTCTATGCAGGTCAGAACATCAATATATTGATCGTCGCAATATTTTGGTGGTAGGTACACCACACAACATAAAAACTTTACATTTTTGCAGGCCACAAGTGCGAATATTAGTTCCTTATTAGGTGTCATACCGTTAATGTCCGAGATCACCCGAACCTCGCAGCTATCACGCACGGCCAACAATACTACTCCCCAACCAACGTCACCTAACCTGTCTTTCCGAACCACAATATAGCTTGGGGGAAAAAGTTAGCGCAAACCACGAACATTTTGATAACACAGAGTTATTTTCATAAACCGTTGACGCCTATTGCTGTGTATTATTATTTTTGGTACGAAAGTTCTGGCGCCAAGGTTTAACACAAATATCCTCAGTCCAATACGCCGGTGACATGAAACTTTCAGCTTGCTTGGCCGGAACTCCTAGCTTAAACGACGAGTATCGTCCACGTGATTTCAACGCCCCACAGTGCAAACGTCATTTCCACATATAGAAGTAAGATGAGCCTGCATCTGTTCGACAGTTGTACCCTCCTGTACATAATACAAGTGCAGGTACCTCCACCTCTCTGCAGTGCACAAAGATGTAGCACCTGGCGCCGCAGTACCTCGTAGCACGTAGGTAACGAAGCTCTCAATTTTCTAGTTTTTTTCACTTCTACACATTCCCCTGCCTGCTCCACATTCAAGGCAGTGTTATTCACGGAGGCATTAGTTGATCGATCGACCTCCGAGCTTAGAAGAGTGATAACTGACCCATTGGAGGCCTTAAAATCTTGCTTGGCATTATTCTACTTCTTTTTATTTTGTTGGCCTTTTGGGGTATTGGTGGGAGCTAACGGAGGGACGGTGGGTAATGATGCACTTGTACTAGTTTCCTCGCCGCTGTTTTTAGATGGAGACGATTTAGTCATCATTTCAATTTTATTCTCTAATTCAGTAATTCTACCTGTTAACCTAGTCATCATATTAAAAAGTTCAGTTTTGAACGTGATAAACTTTTCATTAATCAAATTACTAATTTTAGTAGTCAAATTTTGTTCAAAACTGATTTTCTCCAACAAACTACTAGAGTACTCGTTTAGTCTGGAAGTTTGTGGTGCATAGCGAGCCCCAGTACGAATAGTTACATTGTCCGGGCTATTAATATATATATCGGGGCAATCACTAGCAATACCCATATCATGCGTTAATTGTTGACAAATTGGTGTGTGTGAGTTATCATCTTTAGGTACTTTACTACTTTTTAGGTTTTCAAATCAGAAGAGAGCGTAGCGTACTGTGCAGTTAAATTTGCGCATATTGTGTGCATAAGACCGCGTGAACTTATTACTTTGACAGAGGGGAACGTCTACGTATGGCTACTCCCCTCCGGTCCACCGATTGGTCGTGTTTCTCTATAGAAATAATACATTAAGAGTGGACACTAAGCCAGAAAAAAATACGATTTCACTTCCGTGTCCTGCACGGAAACCGCAACCCTGTAGCACGACGGACCGTGGTACTACAACCATAATTCGCTCGGGGCTATGTAGGGCTATGCATGCTTTCAAGGTGCTACAACAGGTTCCATTCGCAGGAATCGTGATGCTCAGTTATTTTAACGCCCACCACGCTGAATGGCTCGGTTGCCGTTTGACCGATCATGCATCTGTTTATGACTCTGCCTTGGCATATGGTCTGACACAAATGGCCTTCTGCTGACATCTCAACCGGATGAATATAAGGTCTCCGTCGATGCCCCTCTTGGCTCTTCGGACCATTGTCTGATACGGAGTACGGTGCCACTCACGCTCCCATCGCAGTTGCGATCTGCAGTTTGCCGCCGTGTTTGGCACTATAGGTCAGCTGATAGGGATGGGATGTGGTTTTTTTTTTGCATCCTATCCTTGGAGGCGGGTTTGCTTCTCGCCGGATGATCCCGTCGCTAATGTGGTACTTCCGAGAATGGAATTATTTATTCCATCATCTGTGATGCCTATTGAAGGCAGAGCTCAGCCATGGTTTGGTCACTCCTCTAAAATTGCATCACGCTATAAGCAGGAGTGCTACCGGGCCTGGGCTGACGCATCAACGTCTCGGGATGTAATTACCATCGCTCTTAAAAAGAAGTATAATTCCGCCTCCAGGTCCTTCAAAAGTGTCATTGCCAAGGCAAAGTCAGAGCACATCAGCAGAATTGGCGAGAAACTAGTTCACCTCCTTTCGGGAACACGTGAATTCTGGTCTCTCGCCAAGGCTGCACAAGGGAACTTCTGTCAGCCATCTCTGCCATCTCTGCACAGGGTGGATGACTTAGTGGCCCATGACGCAAAGGAGAAATCCGATCTGCTTTTTGCTTCCAACTCGACTCTAGATGACAGGGGGAACATACCGCGGACCCGCGGTGTGAGTGCTCCATGCAGGAAGTGCTGTTTACACAGTGCTCGGTGCGTAAAGCACTCTTCTCCCTGGACGTCAAAAAGTCGAGTGGGCCTGATAGAGTCCCACTTATTGTGCTGAAGACGTGTGCTCCAGAGTGGTTTAAACGCATCTCTTCCGGTACTTCTACTCCCTAGGCGTAGTCCCGAACTCATGGAAAACACCTTATGTCCACCCGATCACTAAAAAGGCGACCGCTCAGATCCTTCCAACTACAAGCCTATCGCTATCACCCCTTTGTTCTCCAAAGTAATGGAAACTATTATTACCTGCCTGCACATACGGTACTTTGAGGATCACCAGCTAATTAGTGACCGCCAGTACGGTTTCCGTCGAGGTCAATCAGTTGGTGATCTTTTAGGTTACCTAACTCATAGATGGGCGGAGGCAGTGGAGTCTAAGGGGGAGGCGTTGGCCGTTAGTTTGAACATAGCGAACGCCATCGATCGGGTTTGGCACAAAGCGCTTCTTTCGAAGCTCCATTCCTATGGGCTTCCCGAGAAATCGTGCAATTAGATCACCAGTTTTCTTGCAGATCGGAACATCAAGGTCGTAGTAGATGGTGCATGCTCCGATTACAAGCCAATTAACGCTGGTGTTCCACATGGCTGCGTCCTATCATCAACGCTATTTCTTCTGCATATCAATGATATGTTGCAAACCGGTAACATTAATTGCTATGCAGACGACAGCACTGGTGATGATTTATACACTGGCCTTGCCAATATTTCTCGGGAAAACGTCGCCGAGTACCGGAACAAACTTGTGTCTAAGGTCAAGCTTTTGTTGAACAAAGTCTCAGACTGGGGGCGACTAAATCTAGTCCAGTTCAATCCCCAGAAGACACAAATTTGCGTGTTTAACGCTAAAAAGATCCCCTTAGTCGTATCTCCTCAGTTTCAAGGCACTCCCCTTGGTGCCTCAGCCAGTATCGGAATACTCGGTTTCGAAATATCGAGTGACGTGCAGTTTCGTGGTCACTTGGAAGAGAAGGCCAAATTCCCTTCTAAAAAACTTGGCCTGATCAGCCGAGCGGGACAGTATTTCATGCCAGCTTGCAACTTTAAAAGGCGTAGGTTCGGCCTCACACGGAATACTGTTCCCATCTCTGGCCTGGGGCTCCCTAGTGCCAGCTCCTTCCACTTGACTACATCTAGCGCTGAGCGGTTCGAATCGTCGACGACCAAGTCCTTTCCAATCGGCTCGATTCACTGGCGCTGCGAAGAGATGTTGCATCTCTTTGTATATTTAGTCGTACCTACTATGGAGAGTGCTCTGAGGAATTGTTCGGAGTAATTTTAGCCGCGCAATTTCACCATCGCACATCGCGACAAAACTCGCGATACCATCCATACCATCTGATTGATTGGCGGTCCACCACTGTGTGATTTAGAAGAAGTTTTCTTCCTCTCACAACTTCCTTATGTATATATATATATATATATATATATATATATATATATATATATATATGTGTATAACAATGCTATATCTAAATTAGTAAATTGATTCAATGTTAATAATTTGCATTTAAATGGCACTAAAACGAAATGTATGAAATTCATGACTCCAAATGTCGTATAATTAAATACTAATGTAATTTTAAATGGGGAGAAACTGAGTCATGTAGATACCACCATTTTCTTGGAATAACACTAGACGCGAAGCATTAATGGAGCCCCCATATATCAAAACTAGCAAGCAGACTTAGTTCTGCAGCACATGCTGTAATAAAGATTAGAAGTCTAACCAGTGTTGAAACAGCTAGACTAGTTTACTTTAGCTATTTCCATAGCATAATGTCGTATGGAATTTTGCTATGGGGACACGCAGCTGACACTGAAATTATATTTGTTTTACAGAAGAGGGCCACAAGAGCAATTTATGATTTAAAGCCTAAAAAGTCGCTGCGACAAAAATTAAGGAAATTAATATATTAAATTTGGCCTCTCAATACCTATATTTATAAAAATGTAATTTACGTTCACAAAAATAAAAGTAGTTTTACAAAAATAAGTGATATTAATTCTGTAAATACTAAGAACAGACACAAGCTAGTAGTACCAGTTACTCGACTCCATCGAGTCAGTAATTTATTCTTGGGGCGATGTATACGCTTTTACAACAAAATTCCAGAAATTATACAAAGTTTGACCTGCTCAAAGTTCAAAAACTTTATTAAAATAAGTTTGTATAAAAGGAGTAATTATAATATTAAAGAATTTATGGATGATAATAACCCCTGGAAATGAGGTGATCGCTACCAAGCTATTTCTAATTTGTTAATTTGTGTAACATACATGATTGTAAGCTGTTATTTAAAAAAAAGTCCCGCTGCGTTTCTTGCTGGTTCTTCCCAGGACAGAGGCTTTTTTTCGAACCAGTGGTAATTAAACAAAAGAGTGACTTTCAATAAGTATTATTTATAATCTATATTGAATAAAAAAGTTTCTGTTTCTGTTTCTGTTTCCTTGTGGAATCGATTACGATTACGATTACGATTTTTCCTGACCGATACAACACCGGTTTTTTTTAAAAAGAGCCTACTCCTTTTTAAAAAACCGGCAACCATTGAGTTATATTATGTACTACGTACTAGAGAAGCCATTCCAAACAAAAATCGTGTCCTACTCTATGTCTTCGCGCATGCGCGGGAGTAGTAGTCGCGCATGCGCGAAGACTTTTTTGATATAAAATAAGATATTACTATAAAATAAATATAAGAATTTAATATAAAATATCTTAATTTAATCTAAACAAACATATAATATTTCTAAATAAAATGTAATAATAATTATTTTATGGAATTCACAAATCTTCAATTTACGCAATATTTAGTTTGTACGGATTGCAGTAGAGTTAAGTTGAACATAGTCAATGTTCGGAATGGCTTCTCTAGTACGTAGTAAATATAACTCAATGCCGGCCACGCATCTGCAATTCTCCTGGTGTTGCAGTTGTTCATGAGCGGCGGTAGTCACTTACCATCAGGTGAGCCGCATGTTCGTTTGACCCTCTGCTCTAAAAAAATGTCCATTAGTCCATAAATATAAATGTAATAATAAATGTCCATAGTTTTGATATAATTTATTCTGGAATGTTATTGTTTTATTTCCTAAATGTATTATATTATTTGAAATGACGAAGTTTATATAAAACTAGCAATTCGCACCGGCTTTGCACGGACGATTTCTGGATCTCGACAACAGCGCCACCTGTTGTAATAAATTAATGTTCATTAGTTGAGCGCTGTAACATCAGAATAAAGTCACTGTGCTCGTTAGGCCGTCCGTGTTGCGCTGCTGTCCCGAAAAATGTGCGGGAAACAGCCTGTACAACTGCACAATGCATCAACAGTGGCAGGGCCTAGATACTTCATGTTCATGCACACGATCTATTTCGCGTGTACATGCATACGCGCCAGGGGTGTGCCAGTGGGCTGTGCTGCGCTTCCTCACACTCGCTTGCTTTCGCTAAATTAATGGCAGTCTGAGATCGAGTAAGGGATTTTAGGAGTCAAGATAATTGATATATTTAATCGATCTTAAATGTGAATCGATTTCAGACACTTAAAAATCAAGATTCGATTTTTTCTATTTTGGTAAAAATGCAATTATATATTATATACTACTACATGGTAAAACCTCATCTAGACTACCTTATAGAGGTGTGGGGTACTGCAGCTGCAACAAATTTAAAGCAAATCGAAACATGTCAAAACAGAGTAATTAAACTACTATTTCATTATATGTACCTACGAGTATCTAACTCCTACCGAAAAAAATTACAAAGAAACTAACTTAATGACACTATCCCAGATTTATAAATATAATACATTCATTTTAGTACATAAAATATTAAATAAAAATATACACTCTAAAATAACGTTTACAAAGAAAGGACAAATACAAAAATCTCTAGACGAAAAACTACGAACTAACTACGGAGAGAAAAACATATTATACGAAGGAGCAGAGTTAAATATAAATTGCCCAATGACATAAAAGAAATCCAATCGTTAACTTTATATAAAAAAAACCCTTAAAGCACCAGATCTCAAAAGATTTTTCTCGATTTTAAACCAATATTAACTCATTTAAAAGGCGATTGTAATTTCTTTAATTAATTTGATTTTACCACATTAAACTTTGAACTAATAGAAATATATAGGTATGAAATATATTCAACTAAAATGTTATATCATTTGTAAACATTAAATAAATATAAACTTAATTATAAATTGCTTGCAAATATGTAATTGCTTTAACCTTGCTTTCAATAATGATATGTAATTGTACATGTACTTTTCTTCTTAACCACAACATTGTAAGAAACCTGGTGTACTTCATAAGTTCATGTATTTAGTATCTAAGATTAACTTGTTATTTCTCATGACAAGTGAATTAAGTGAAATATGGTGAGTGTAGAGAACCGAAGACCCATTTTACTGGAAAAGAGACATTCCATCTTAGTCCTCACGGGTGCCGACGCATCTGCATTTGTATTCTGTTTGAGAAATGAATGTCTTAAACCACCACCACCAAAATTATATAAATATTTGCAATTTGTTGAACGCATTGGTCATCTCAGTCCCATTGGTGATCATGGGTGCTTTAAAGTGCTCGAAACATCGGGAATTTAATATAAGATAATATGCGCGATAAAATCCGTAAAAACGAGTTTTGTTTAAATAAATATTTTTGTTTATTGCTTAGTATTTTTATTTTATTTAATTGAATAAGGTACACAAACAGACAGTGTTTATATACAGTTCTAAAATATAAAAAATACGTATAATGGTGTTGATCTAAACTACAATACAAAACGTGTACACAGCAAAATAACTGCACTAGACTGAATAGAATAGAATAATTTTTTATTCAATATTGATTATTCCATAACACTTATTAAGTGGCGAAGCTTGCGAAGACACTTATTGATTTCACGATGTCTGTCCGTCTGTCCCTCTGTCCGTCTGTCCGTCTGCCCCCCGATTATCTCGAGAACGGTTTCGAATTTTCAAATTCTGTTTTCAGCAATCGATTACTGATCACCCAGGCGTCTGAACCTCCTATTTTGAAACTGATTGCTCAACGGCAACCGTTAGAAACAAAGCCGATGGCTTCGCCACTTTGCTATGCTGTTAGCTTGCTAGGTTTATTGAAAGTAATTTTTTAACGGAAAGGAAGAACCAGCAAGAAACCCAGCGCGACTTTTTTCCAACATATTTCACTTAACAATAATTTCGTTTATACAATTTTTAAATGATTTTTAATAGAACCAGCATGGTGGCGATCACCTTATTCCCAGGGGTTATTTTCATTCATGTATTCCTTGATATTATAATAACCCTTTTTGTACAGTTTTTCTTTAATAAAACTTTTAAACTTGTTTATTGACAAACTTTGAATATGTTCTGGGATTTTGTTGTAAAAGCGTATACATTACCCCATAAATGAATTACTGATTCTGTGGAGTCTAGTACCTGGCATTACAAGCTTACGTTTGTTTCTAGTGTTTAAAGTATGCCCATCCTTATTCTTATTAAAGCTATTTATGTTTTTATGCACATACATTACATTCTCATATATATATATATATATTGCGATGCCAAAGTTAATGTTTATTTCTTTAAATTTTTCTCTGAGGGACTCTTTACAATTTAGGTTATAAATCGACCATACGGCTCTCTTTTGCAAAACAAATATAGCTTCAATATCAGTCGCATTACCCCATAGCAAAATTCCATAACACATTACCTATTAAAGTAACTAAAATACACAAATCTAGCTGTCTCAACATCTGTGAGACTTCTAATCTTTCTTACAGCATATGCTGCAGAACTAAGTCTGCTTGCTAATTTAGATATGTGGGGGCCCCATTGAAGTTTCGCAAATTCTAACTTTAGCAAAAATAAACAAGATATACTATTGGTAAATCCAATTGTGCACTTTAAGCGCATTAAAAAAAATACGTACGACATGATTATACTTAACTTTTTTAAATAGTTTAAATAAACACAAGTTTTCATTAATAACCTTTTAACTATAATTCTAATTTTCTGATATCTATATGTCAAACTTCAATTAAAAAAGAGTTTGGAAAATCCAAAAGTGCACGACTCACAATACCCAATGATAATGAAAAAAATTAAAAAGAAATGTAAATTGCAGTTCTATTCGTAAATGAGTTCCAGTAGCAGTCAACGAAGTACACATTGAAGTCAGTCCGTCAAGTCCGGAGGTAAGGTCTATTCTATATATCTATTATATTCTATAACTAACAAAACGAGGTTAAACTCGGCACATCTAGTTCTCCTTGGCGAGAAGTTCCAGAAGCAGTCATCAAAGTACATTTTCAAGTCACTTTATCAAGTCCGGAGGTAAGATCTCATCATAACTAGCAAAACGAGCCCAAGCTCGGCACATCTAGTTCTCATCGTCGAGGAGTTCCAGTAGCAGTAGTCAAAGTACACTTTCAAGTCACTCCGTCAAGTCCGGAGGTGAGTTCTATTCATAACTAACAAAACGAGCACAAACTCGGCACATCTAGTTCTCCCCATCGAGGAGTTCCAATAGCAGTCATTAAAGTACACTTTCAAGTCACTCTATCAAGTTCGGAGGTAAAGTCTATTCTATATATCAATTATATTCTATAACTAACAAAACGAGGTTAAACTCGGCACATCTAGTTCTCCTTGGCGAGAAGTTCCAGAAGCAGTCATCAAAGTACATTTTCAAGTCACTTTATCAAGTCCGGAGGTAAGATCTCATCATAACTAGCAAAACGAGCCCAAGCTCGGCACATCTAGTTCTCATCGTCGAGGAGTTCCAGTAGCAGTAGTCAAAGTACACTTTCAAGTCACTCCGTCAAGTCCGGAGGTGAGTTCTATTCATAACTAACAAAACGAGCACAAACTCGGCACATCTAGTTCTCCCCATTGACTAGTTCCAGTAGCAGTCATTAAAGTACACTTTCAAGTCACTCTGTCAAGTCCGGAGGTGAGGTCTATTCATAACTAATAAAACGAGCCCAGACTTGGCACATCTAGTTCTCCCCATCGAGGAGTTCCAATAGCAGTCATTAAAGTCCACTTTCAAGTCACTCTATCAAGTTCGGAGGTAAAGTCTATTCTATATATCAATTATAATCTATAACTAACTAAACGAGGCTAAACCCGGCACATCTAGTTTTCCTCGTCGAGGAGTTCCAGTAGAAGTCATCAAAGTATCCTTTTAAGTCACTCTAACAAGTCCAAAACTAAGGTATCATCATAACAAACAAGACGACGCCAAACTCGGCACACCTAGTTCTCCTCGTCGAGGAGTTTCAGTAGCAGTAATCAAAGTATACTTTCAAGTCACTCTATCAAATCCGGAGGTAAGATCTCATCATAACTAACAAAACGAAGTGGACCAGATGGTAAACCAGCTATAGTTCTAAAAGCTTGTGCACCTGAGTTGTCTCCTGTGTTGACACGCTTGTTCCGCCTCTCATTTAGTACTGGAATAGTGCCAAAATCCTGGAAGCTGGCCAACGTGCAGCCTGTTCCAAAAAAAGGCAGCCGTGCCGACCCTGCCAATTATCGGCCAATCTCAATTACCTCCATACTCTGCAAGATTATGGAGCATATATTGAACGCCCGCCTAATGGCATACCTAGAACAGAATGACCTCCTTAGTGACCGGCAATATGGGTTTTGCCGAAATGGGTCAGCTGGGGACCATCTAGCCACACAAGTATGGGGCGAGGCACTCGAGAACAATGGGGAAGCACTTGCTGTTTCCCTTGATGTCTCGAAGGCCTTTGACAGATTTTGGCACACTAGCCTTTTTGGTAAGCTTCCAGCGTACGGCTTATCTCCTGGTCTTATTGAATGGGTAAAGGACTTTCTGAGTGAACGGTCTCTCCGAGTCGTCGTCGATGGCTGCTCATCCGATCCTATGGCGCCTAACGCAGGTGTTCCTCAGGAGTCCGTTCTCTCCGCAACTATCTTTCTGCTGCATATTAATGATCTACTTTTGTCCAGTATCTATGGGTATGCAGACGATAGCACTGTTGTGAAGAGATACCAACCAAGTCCTCGGGCCAGTCGGGATCAAATCCAGAACGAAAGAGAAGCTATGGTAGACCGTGTGAACCGTACACTACAGGCAGTCTCCGAATGAGGCGATGCCAATCTTGTGAGATTCAACGCCTCCAAAACACAAGCGTGTCTCTTCACTGCAAAAAGGAGCCAGCTCAACTAGGCTCCTTCTTTCCGAAATGTATCACTGGAATATACCGACCGCCTTTAGTAGTTAGGGTTTGAGATATCCTCAAATCTAAACTTCGGGTGGTTCATTGAGTCCAAGGCCAAAGCAGCTGCAAGAAAGCTGGGAGTCCTTGCAAAGGTACGGCGATACTTCACGCCGGGACAGTGCTTACTTTATATAAAGCGCAAGTCCGGTCGTGCATGAATTATTGCTGCCATATATGGGCTGGTGCTGCAAAATGCCACCTAGCAGCTTTGGACTCAATGGAAAGGCATGCTAAGTGGCTTATTGGTGACCCGAATTCGGTTAAAACCAGCCAGCCTCGAACACAGAAGCAAATTTGCCACCCTTTCAGTTTTCTACAGGATGCATTTCGGAGAGTGTGCGCAGGAATGGCATAATTTAATTCCTCCCTCTCCCTTCCAAGATCGGACAACCAGACACTCGGCCATTGTCCACCCATTCGTTGTTGACTTACCACGCATTCGAACCAAACGGTTCGCCATGTTGTGCATCATGCGTGCAGCAAAGGTGTACGAGTAAACCCGTACATTTTTATATGTTAGCGTAAATGGAGCGCGAGCTCATGTTTGACGTCATTTTAATGCATTATACATATTATGTTTTCTTTTATAATAAATTCAGTACCATTAGCAAGGCGTTACAGTTAACAGTGTTTTATTTTGCATCCTACAATCTCAGTATTTGAGTGGTACTCCTTAACAGCATTTAATCTTGCATTGCACTGCATTACAAATTTGTATAGTTCCGCACACTAATTGCCTTTCAAAGCCCCGAAGAAAGGCTATGAAAGGCAATTAGGTCACTCGAAACTAAAGGCAGTCGCACAGTTCAAGTAATTAGAGAGAAAACTGAAAAAAGATCCGTAGCTATGTGAAAAGTACAACCACTTCGTGAATGAAACCGGCAGTGGAGACTAAATCTCTAGAATGTTATTTACCACATCACGGGGTTCTAAAATTTGACTCTAATAGTACAAAATTACGAGCCGTTTTTAATGCATCGGAAAAAACATCGACTGGCTTTGGCTTGCATGACTTAATGGAGTGCGGCCCTAAACTGCAACATGATATACTGGAATTATTATTAAGTTGGCGTGCTTACAAATACGTATATACAGCAGATTGCGAACAGATGTATCGTATGATCAAGGTACAAGAGGATGACCAGCAACTCCAGAAGATTATTTGGCGAAACGAACAAGGTGCTATGCAAGAAATTCAATTATGCACCGTTACATACGGTATTAAAGCTGCACCTTACTTGGCTCTCAGAACGATGCAGCAGTTAGCAAGTGATGATACTGACGTGTATAGCTGCTGAGATCTTGAAGAAGAGATTCTATGTTGATGATATGATATATCGTAGCAACAAGATCGAGGAAGCAAAGCACGCACAACGCGAATTAATTGATATATTACGAGGAGGCGGTTTCAACTTGAGAAAATAGTCCAGCAATGAACCCATACTCCTGGAAGATTTATCTGATGACCAAGTTAATGTCTCTACTGTTAACTTCAACAACAGCTCATCATCTTCAACTAAGGCATTAGGGTTGCGTTGGCACCCATCCTTTGATATTTTTACATTTGACAATAAGATTGAGAACACGCAAAAGCCCGCCACAAAACGCTCCATGCTATCAAACATATCGAAGCTTTTCGACCCGCTCGGTTGGTTATCTCCGAGTACAATAAAAGCAAAACTATTACTTCAACGACTTTGGATTGAGAGGCATGGGACAAAATGCAGTAGAAGTAAGCCAAATTATTTAATTTGTTTGCTCTTACTTATCATCGCAATTATATCGCCGTCGATGCAGCAAACTTACAAAATAACTCAGAATCGACTAAAGCGTTATATTTTGATCGAGCAGCCGATGTGCAACTTATAGAGAGACACTGGATCATAAACTGTATAATATAATATAGCGAAATTAATACTTAATGAATAAGCAATTTACAAGAATCGAAGAACAAATAAGGAATTTTGCGAGTGATGTTCAACAAGTAAAACAGCAAGCCATAAACATATTTTATTTTACTACGCATGTATACTCTTGACATCATTTTATCAAATTTAAGAAGAATACAGGACACCCTGATTAATTCTGTAACGAACATATATCACGGTAGACTCACGTACACTTGTTTCCTCCGGCACAATTGCAAGAACGGATAAACGTCATATCAAGACATGTTCAAGGAGAGTTTTAGTCCCGGTCAACGAGCAAAATATTAAGAAGGTAATCAAAATGCTACAAGTAAAGGAAAGAATAACCGAGTATTACGTCATAATTGAAATGAAGGTGCCACTACTGAGTACTGACACTTATGAACTTAATACCGCCAAGAAAAAAGTTGAACTCTATCTACGTTACACCTTCTACCGGCTACATAGCATTCAATGACATTCAATGAACCTTTATGTCGGTGACGGAAAATGATTTACAGCTCTGCATCAGATACAACGACGTCAATCTACTATGCTCCATTACTAGTCCATTATACGAATTTAAAATGGGTCGGTCTATATGTGACGTAAAAATAATCACGGACAACAGCAATCAAAAATATTGTTGCAGAGAAACAAAGGATTGCCCCGACAGATAGATTAAATTACACTCTCGTGACACCAGGCTGTACACATCCTGCGAAGAATGCAAGATCCGCATATTATGCCCGTCTGGGCTGGCGACGACGAGTCTGCGCGGCAGCGGCCTTATCAGTATAGAACAAGATTTCATTCTTAAAAGAGACACG
Organism: Parnassius glacialis; assembly: GCA_033319125.1. Classification (NCBI taxonomy): domain Eukaryota; kingdom Metazoa; phylum Arthropoda; class Insecta; order Lepidoptera; family Papilionidae; genus Parnassius; species Parnassius glacialis. The sequence goes on along the minus strand of JAVANC010000021.1, from coordinate 50,895,707 downwards.
TTTTCTATACAAGGTCATCGTGACTACAGGAGTGAAATATATACAGGATGTTTTTGACATCGTGAGTATGGCTGAAGAGTCCATATTAAACTCTGGCATCAATGCATCGACAAATCAGCTGCCATTCGTCGCTGAAAATTACAATAGTACATTTTGGAGAATCAAGGGGCAAATACAAGACTTGCTGAATCAATCTGATGAAGGGATATCAAATGAAGACCTACACCACTATGTTATGATATATATACTGTACTTCATGGTAGCCGCAGCAATAGTAACGGCAGTTATCTACATGTGTAGAAGAAAATTATATTATATCCCCACGGCAAGGCCAGCCGACGCGATCATCGCGGCCCCCGCGCCGTGCAGCCCGTCGCCGCGGCTGACCGAGCGCCGTGTACTCAGCGGTCCGCGCACACAGGATAAGACTACATCCACAATATTTGACAAGATTATTAAGTTCGAATGTAAAATAGACGAATAATATTTTTCTTATTTTTATGTACTTTACAGATTTTATTCTCTTTCGTTTGTTTTAGGATTGGCAATATGTACGAGTAAACCAGTACATTTTTATATGTTAGCGTAATTGGAGCGTGAGCTAGTGTTTGACGTCATTTTAATGCATTGTACATATTATGTTTTCTTTTATAATAAATACAGTACCATTAGCAAGGCGTTACAGTTAACTGTATTTTATTTTGCAACCTACAATCTCAGTATTTAGGTGGTACTCCTTAACAGCATTTAATCTTGCATTGCACTGCATTATATATTTGCATAGTTCCGCACACAATAGGAGTAGAATAAGTTGTCTTCAAGGCAAGAATGAATAGGCTTTTGTTAAGTCAGTGCGCTTCACAATCTTAGGCTACATCACCACTTACCATCAGGTGGAATCGTAGATAAGCACTGGCTTAATAAAATATAAACAAAAATCAAATTTGGTTTTTGGAATATTTTGTATTTCTACGGCGATACGATATTTTTCTACAGGAGCTGCTGTAATAAATGACCACTCACGACGGCATTTGAGCCCGGAGTAAATAAAGTACTCGAGTAAGGGATTTTAGGGGTCAAGATAATCGATATATTTAATCGATCTTAAATATGAATAGGTAGTTATATATTTTTGGTTTGCTTATAGACAATCTTCATAAAATAATATCACTCTATGTTTATGACGTAGCCATTAATGTTATTTATAGTTTAACTGTCACAAATTATACTTAGTTTATTGATATTAGTAATAAATCAATAAATTGCTCGAATTAATTATAGTTCATCACTAAATTGTAGACAGACACTGCATTGACCGTAAGATAAAGATGCGACTCGAGTCACTCGAATTAATTTATCATGTCACTCTAGTTGTACTCGAGTTTTTGACTTATTCAAATTAACTATTTACAACCCCTACATCGATTGAAGTTTATCACTCGAGTCGAGAATAGCGTTTACTTTAGTTGAAGCATTTTTAAGTAGGTACCTTTATTAAATAAGTAATATGTGGCAATATGAAATAAACATAACATAACATAACATAAACACTCACGCCTGTCACCCAGAGGGGTAGGCAGAGACTATGGAATTCCATTTGGCACGATCCTGACACACCTCTCTCGCTTCCTCCACATCCATATACCTACGCATACACGCTCGTCGGTTAAAGGTACTCTTAATTTGGCCCATTTTCAATATATCGCCTATTTGGTCGATAAACTTTCGCCTAGGGCGACCCTTCCCGACTCTGCCATTCACCTCTGCAACATAAATTTGCTTTGTCACTCTTTCCTCATTCATTCTTTCTACATGACCAAACCACCGAAGCATTGCTTTCTTAATCCTAGTCACAACATCATCTTGCAAACCACACATTTCTCTTATCACACTATTTCTCACCCTGTCATTCAGATTCAGCCCTAGCATACTACGTAATGACCGCATTTCTACAGCATTTATTCTACTCTCGTGCTTCTTCTGCTACACCCAACTTTCACTACCATACATTAAAGTAGGCACTAACACAGCCTTGTGAATTGCCAAACGTGCCTTTTTGGACACATTCTGACTTTTCACAATAGAGTGTAGAGCCCCATTCAATCTATTTCCTGCATTCACTCGTCGTTCTATATCCTTATCATATCTACCATCCCTGCTAAACACACATCCCAAATACACAAACTCATCTACTTGCTCTACCAACTCCCCTTCTATTCTTATTTCACATATCGTTTTACTTTCTTCTCTTTCAAAAACCATAACTTTCGTCTTACTTGCGTTCACTTTCATTCCCTTTTCTTTTAATGTCCTGTTCATTAATGTAACCATCATTTGCAACTCGGCTGCCGACGACGCAAGTATGACTTGATCATCGGCGTACAAAAGGCATTTGACGGTTAACTCACCCATTCTTAACCCGCATTCTTCTGCTTTCAAATTTTCCAAACAACTGTCCATAAATAGGTTGAACAGCCACGGGGAAGCCACACAGCCCTGTCTGACACCTTTATGGATGCCAAACCAGTCCGAGTAGGCCCCGTTGATCCTGACACAAGCACTAGAGTCCCTATATAGAGACTTCAATGCCTGTATCAAGCCAGCGCTCAACCCAAATGAGTTCAGTGTTTGCCATAACACATCCCTGTCCACTCTGTCATAAGCCTTCTCCAAAGTCTATGAACGCACAAAAAACTTTTTGGTTTTTGGCCAAAAACTTCTCCGCGATCATGCGCATGGAAAAGACCTGATCCGTACATCCCATTCCCTTTCTAAATCCCGCTTGCACATCCCAAATTTTTCCATCAGTTTCTTTCATAACTCTTTCAATTAGTACCTTAGCATACAGTTTTCCCACAATGCTAAGAAGGCTGATACCACGGTAGTTTTTACAGTCCTGCTGTGATCCTTTTCCCTTATATATTGGGACTATCACGGCTTTGCACCAGTCTCCCGGTACCCGCTTAAGTTCCCAACATAAATTAAACAAGGTGCACAGCAGGTCTGCCACCACTCCTTCTCCAGCCCTTAGCATTTCGAGAGATACTCTATCATAACCGGCTGCCATACCTGCTTTCATACTTTTCATTGCTTTCATTATTTCATCTATACTTATATCTCTATCTATTTCCTCTTCTTCCGGAATTTCTATTTCATTTAATTCAAACGTCTCATCACTCATAAACACGCTTTCAAAGTATTCCTTCCATCTCCTTAAACTCAAAACTTCGTCATTCAGAATACAGCCATTCTGGTCTCGTATAGCATTCATTCTAGGCTGTTTTGAATGTCCCCTGGTAGTTCTTACGAGTTTCCAGAACATTTTAATGTTTGCCTGGAAGTTATCCGATATTCTTCTATCATTCATATCCGTTCTTTCTTGCTTTTTCCTTTCAACTACTTCTTTTACTCTCTTATTTAGGTGTCTAAAGACTGCCTTTTTCCTTTCAATATCATCATTCATACTGCTAGAATTACTAGCCTTGGTTGCTAGTAAATCTAGCCATGCTTTCTTCTTTGCTTCAACTTCCATCCGTACCTCATCATCCCACCATAACGTGTTAATTTTCCTTTCATTCGTTCTCTTACTTACACCACATACTTCGGTAGCTGCATCCACTAAACCTTTCTTGACATTATACCACACAGTCTCCAAGTCTAAATCATTCATACACAATTCAGCCATACCACTTATATTTTCTCTCAATCTATATTTGAACTTCTCTCTCACACCTTCATCTTGTAACCTCTCTGTTCTTATACGCTGTAACGCAGTGGTAGACACAGATGTCCGATGCCTCTAATGTCTGAAAAGACCATTAATTCGGCATAAGACCAAGTAATGATCCGTCCCTACGTTAGAGCCCCGGTAAACCCTTGTATCTACCACCGCGCTCCTCATTCTTTCATCAACAATTATGAAATCTATCATACTTCTATCATCACCTCTTTCCCATGTATACGTGTGAATCTTCTTATGACGAAAGAAAGTGTTCGTCACAAAAAGACTCTTTTCCACGCATACGGCGAGAAGGCTTTCACCATTCTCATTTATACTTTCATCACCAAACGTTCCCAATATCCTTTCATAACCAAGCCTCCTCACCCCAGCCCTTCCATTAAAATCGCCTAATATCACAATATTTTCATTAACCTTGCATTTCATTAGCACCATCCTTACCAACTCCCAAAACTGCTCTCGGATATAAGTGGGCTTAGACATATCTGGGGCGTAGACCCCTAAAACAAACAACTTCTTTAAGCCCACTTTCATTCGTATCCATAGCAGTCTCGGGCTTACACATTCATACTCTTTCACACAATGACCCATTCTTTCTGAAAGGATGATACCGACTCCCTGGCATGCCCGCTCGGTCTCGTCTACACCAGACCAGTACGCGGTATACATGCCATGTGTAGTAGCATCTTTTCCCTTCCGTTTCGTCTCATTTACACATAACACGTCTATTCCTCTATCATGCATCATATCGCATACTTCATCCATCTTATCATTCATTCCTCCACATACATTCAATGTAGCCAGACGGGCTTCCGCAATCCACTTTTCGCCCCTCCGGGGGACAGAACGTGACGGGTGGCGAACCTCGTCGCCGGTTTTCCTCCCGGAGATTCTTCGCACCCCTGCCCCATTAAAGGGGCGCCGGGAACTCGGGGCCATTTCTTTAATTCTATGCCTCATGGTGCGAAAGTAGGGTGTGGTATTTTTTACGCTGCTACCACACGGCGAGGAGCCGAGTCAGTTCTTTCGGCTTTGTCGCTTGTTTAGCACCACCCGGGGGACACGTGTAGGGTGGGCCTAGGATTAGGTGGTCAAAGCCTACGGACGCGATATAAAATACAAATATTTATTATTTACTTATTTTTAGTATTTCTATGTTTTTTTTTTTCATATCTGCAGTATATCAAAACCTATAAACTACTTTTTACATATCTTACAAATCGCTTCCATCACGATTTTTTTTTCAAAATAATGCCACACTGACAATTTTTGTTTTGTTGTTTCATTGTTATCACTCATACTTTATTTCAATCACCTTTTATTTTATACATTACTTACACGAAGTAACAAAAAATAAACAACTATGATATAACAATAGCACAATCACGATATCATAAATCAAACTAAGTTCATATTTGTTTACAACAGGCCAGATGCAAGTTTGAATTTGGATGTGACCAGTGACGTCACTCGCGGCGCGTTATACTACATGTGAATTAGTGAACTGACATCTATCTAATGCCATAGTATAAAGAGAGGGGAAGTACGTTATCTTGATACAAACGCACTGCGCGCGGCTTGTATGTGTGCGCCATAGTATCTATGAGGCGCCGCACGCACACTTAAACACAATCTCGAAGTGTTTCTCAATGCGCCAGTCAAGGCTAACACCGCACGAGGTTCGCGCGTCACGTAAGCGAGTCACTTATTATAGCATATAATTTTTACTTGACGATGAGATACCTACTTACTTATTTTTGTTGTATTAGTTGTCTATCAGACAGAGGAAGTATAGTAACTAAGTACCTACTTACGGTTATAAAATCGTAATTTAAAATAAGTAATTGACTAATTGTGAATCAGATAAATAGAGCAAAGTTCGAATAATAACAACAGAACAAAAAATTTATTACAGTCTAAGAGGCAGGCGTTAGTAATTTTATATTATTGTACGATGTTTTTTTTTTACAATATTTTAGTCGCTTTATTCAATTTTTTTATTATTATATATATTTATTATACTGCTCTGAATCTTATTACATTTCTGTATTTGTTAGGAAAACCATTGTTGAACTTTATCGACTAATGATCACTGAATTAGTTATACAGAGATGTATTATCTTTGGCAAGGGCCGGGTTTTAAACTAACGATTTGGTGACAGTGACAACCCTGAGACAGTAGGCAATTATATCGTGGATTAGGCCGCAGATAACCTACTTGGCCTCTCTTTATACTATGCTAATGCTCTCCAAATCTACAGGTTGCGCCGAGCTGACTCGGTAACTCGAGTGCAAGCGGACTTAAGTAAAATTTATTTTCACTCGATTTACACAAGTTCACTCTATTGAATACTTTAAAAGAATTTTTGGTAGCAAAATTAGATAATAGCAAAAAAAAGTTTATACTTGTTTGTTTACAAAACAATAAAATAAATATCGTCTTACTCTTATCGATGTACAAGTGTTTAACATAATTTGGATAATATTATACAGGTTAGCCAAATATTAATGTTCCACATTATCTACGTTTCGTTTTTATTTTTTTGTGGTCGCATGGTAAAATTGCCAATGACATTCGAAATTGGAAAATTAAAAGTGATGAGTCTAGTAAATTAATATAAGAGTATGTTTGTAATACAAGAGTTAACTTTTACACCTAGAACTTTGGAAAATCTATAAGTTCTATAATTTCTGATGAATTACCTAAAACAAATGACAAACACAGGTCTGAGAACCTTATGTTAAAAATGACAAAGTATTAAAGTTGTATGTTAATAGTAAAATCTGAATTGAATAATAGATAGAATAAATACACAAAAGAAGTTTATGTTTTTTTTTGTAGGGTAAGGGTGACAAACGAGCACACAGTCCACCTGATGGTAAATAGTTGCTGTGGCCCATAGACATATCCTCGATTACGAATCAAAATGCCTTTTTCTTTTTTTTTGAAAAATTGTCACCCGTGAGAACTAAGATGGAATGCCTCTTTTCCAGTAAAAAGGATCTCCGGTTTCTCTACACTCACTATACGAAACACAGCAACATTAAGCTGCTATTTTACGCTGGTATTTTGTGAGAGCGTGGTCTTCCCCGGTCGAGCCGACCCATTCGTGTTACAACTATACCAGAAATATAGCTGCAACATGGCTCTACCACGTATAAAATAATATGTGTACGTTAAGATATAATTAGAATCAATGGGTCGAGGGATTTAAGGAAGCTTCTCTATTTAATGTAGCTTCATCGGCTTTGAAGAGCGATTCATTTAACTGCATTTAGGTATCAAGTCAAATACCTTATGTATTGAGCAAGTTGCTCCATAAGCTTGACAATAACAAATGGCATCAAAAATGGATACTGAATTTATGCCAGCCATAGTAAATAGTACAGATAGTACATATATTTATGTGTTAAAAAGTAGTAATTGCTTGTACCAGAAGCATACAGTTTGTATAGGTATTGTGACATAGTTAAGCCACTTTTACTTGTGTAATGTTTATATCCTTGTTGATCAGATGATTATGCTTAGACTGCTGTGTTGTCAACTCTGTCCTTTCTGTCAGAAATGAATATTTTTTTGTCATTTACTATGAAATAACTAATATAAAAATGATATCCTTGTCCCCTAGATGAAACCAGTGAAAATAGGAAATCAGAGATCTTTTACATAGTCACATATTTTTGATGTAAATCCATAATTACTACTTCAGTATTTGGTCATCTGCAGCTGATTAATGGTGTATATTCTATAATCATTTCTTGTTTATTTAACATACAGGCAGTGACAATAAAATACTGACAAAAGTATGGAAATATGGTTTATTGACAATGAAGTATAGTATATTATATATAGTCTTATCTTATATCTCTTATTATTGAAAATGTCCTTCTGATTCCTATTAATATCATATGTGGACGTGGTTTTTGGCTTTATACTTATTGAAATGTAAATCAATACAAAAAATTATTTTTATCAAAACTCAGTAATATAAAGACAAACATGTTGATGAAGACATGTTGGTAATTACGATATTAACATTAGAAAGAAATTTTTAAGTACATATATTATCAAATAGTTCTAATAATTTAATATTAATATTTGTTCAATATTAGCTGCAAACTCACTTGTGCTTCCTTTTGGTAATGAGTTTTACATAATACGCACACTCATTATTACTAAAAATAATTCTTATTATGTAACTAAAATCATACATAATCAAACCACATAAGGGCGGCACTGAAAAGTTCGGGAATCAAGGAAGTGACACAACATTACTATTTAAAAATGTATTTATTGCTTTTCGAACTTTGCGCCGCGAAATTTGACACATTTTTCCATACGATGGAACCAATCATTGAAGCAACCATTCCATTCGGAAGTTGGAGTCTCCAAAATGGCCGTTTTGTAGGCGTCCACAGCTTCTTCAGGTGATGAAATCTCTGTCCACGCAATTTATTCTTTATTTTAGGGAAAGTATAGAAATCATTAGGGCTTAGGTCGGGGCTGTACGACAGATGGTCTAATAGTTCTATGTTTTCTTGCTCTAAAAACTCTTTTGTTCTGTGTGCGGTGTGAGAACTCGCATTGTCGTGATGGAGGATGATGCGGCGGTTGCAGTTCTCTTTACGGAGTTCAGAAACGACCTGTGGCAAACAAATGCTAGCATAACATTCTGCATTAACCGTTCTTTGTCTCTCAAGAGGAATAGCTGTAACATGGCCGGTTTTGGAGACAAACGTGGCCACCATTTTTTTTGCAACACTCCGTGAACGAACAATATTTGTTGGCTTTAACTCATTTTCGAACACCCAAACTCGTGACTGATTTTTTTTCGCGTTCGTACGCATATATCCAGGATTCGTCACCTAATACAATGTTGTATACAGCATTTGAGGATCCTGCGTGGAATCTTTCCAGAGTTCTGACGCACCAAGTAATGCGAGCCGCTTTTTGCTCTTCACATAGCGAATGTGGTATCCATCGGGAAAACAACTTTTTTACACCTAATTGTTCATGCAAGATTATTTGTATTTGACTCATGCCAATGTCTAAAGTTGCCTAAATTTCGCGGTATGTCACATGTCGATCTTCCTCAATCAGCTTACGCACAGCGTCAACGTTTTCTTACCCTATAAAAGGATGACCATACAGCGGATGCATACTCTAGTACAGAACAAATCAAATTATAAAATAATCAGAATAATGCGAGAGGATGGGAGAAAATTTTTCGTTACACGAATTAAAAACAAAAAAATCCTTAGGTTATGAAACTTTTTCAATTAATATACTCATAATGCTGTGATGGCTCCATGGCGCCGTGGTTTAGCAATGAGTTAAAATTCACGTAACTCGAATAGTACTTGAGTAACGCAACTCGAATGGGCGGAGCGAAGCTGTGTCAGTTTGTTACAAATTACTTTTATATTTGTTCTTCCATCCAGTACAATTATATTACCAAACTTAATAGGTAGTTATGTATTTTTGGTTTGCCTATAGACAATCTTCATTAAATAATATCACTCTAACTTTGTGACGTAGCTATTAATTTTATTAATAATTTAACTATCACAAATTATACTTAATCAGTTTATTGATATAGCATAATAAATCAATAAATTGCTTGAATTAGTAGAGTTCATCACTAAATTGTAGACAGACCACTGACCTCTATATATACAAGTACGCTTGACTGGCTATGCCATACAAAATGCTTATGTGGATTTGAAGAGGGTACTAAATTTGACATAATATGCAAAAGTCTGTTGTATTATTTAATTCATATATCTGTATTTTTAAATTTTTAAACTAAAAAAATGAAAGTATTTTACATAGGCTGCACTAAAAGTATCGGGAATGGAATATTTCCACTGTTCCTGTCATGTTAAAATCTTTTTAATTGAAAACTCCTTGGTTTTAAAAATCGAATACCATTTATTTATTTAAAAAAAGATTCTCGGTCTTGTCATAAGGTTTTGTCAAACCTGTTTAGTCGTTGAGAAAATGGAATTGACTCGAGAAAATTCAAGAGCGATGATTTATTATGACTTTCGAAGTGGTTTAACACAAAGACAGTGTTGACCGGATGATTTCTGCATTTGGTGATGAAGCCCCATCCAAAACCACAATTTATGGCTGGTTTGCTGAATTTCAACGTGGACGTGTCAAGCTCAGTGATGATCCCCGTCAAGGTCGTCCAAAAACTGCACTCACCCAAGAAAACGTTGATGCTGTGCGTAAGCTGATTGAGGAAGATCGACATGTGACATACAGCAAAATTCAGGCAACTTTAGACATTGGCATGAGTCAAATACAAATAATCTTGCATTAACAATTAGGTGTAAAAAAGTTGTTTTCCCGATCGATACCACATTCGCTCTGTGAAGAGCAAAAAGCGGCTCGCATTACTTGGTGCGTCAGAACTCTGGAAAGATTCCACGCAGGATCCTCAAAGGCTGTATGCAACATTGTATTAGGTGACGAATCCTGGATATATGCGTACGAACCCGAAAAAAATCAGTCACGAGTTTGGGTGTTCGAAAATGAGTTAAAGCCAACAAATATTATTCATTCACGGAGTGTTGCAAAAAAAATGGTGGCCACATTTGTCTCCAAAACCGGCCATGTTACGGCTATTCCTCTTGAGAGACAAAGAACGGTTAATGCAGAATGTTATGCTAGCATTTGTTTGCCACAGGTCGTTTCTGAACTCCGTAAAGAGAACTGCAACCGCCGCATCATCCTCCATCACGACAATGCGAGTTCTCACACCGGACACAGAACAAAAGAGTTTTTAGAGCAAGAAAACATAGAACTATTAGACCATCTGTCGTACAGCCCCGACCTAAGCCCTAATTATTTCTATACTTTCCCTAAAATAAAGAATAAATTGCGTGGACAGAGATTTCATCACCTGAAGAAGCTGTGGACGCCTACAAAACGGCCATTTTGGAGACCCCAACTTCCGAATGGAATGGTTGCTTCAATGATTGGTTCCATCGTATGGAAAAATGTGTCAAATTTCGCGGAGAATAGTTCGAAAAGCAATAAATACATTTTTAAATAGTAATGTTGTGTCACTTCCTTGATTCCCGAACTTTTCAGTGCCGCCCTTATGTGGTTTGATTATGTATGATTTTAGTTACATAATAAGAATTATTTTTAGTAATAATGAGTGTGCGTATTATGTAAAACTCATTACCAAAAGGAAGCACAAGTGAGTTTGCAGCTAATATTGAACAAATATTAATATTAAATTATTAGAACTATTTGATAATATATGTACTTAAAAATTTCTTTCTAATGTTAATATCGTAATTACCAACATGTCTTCATCAACATGTTTGTCTTTATATTACTGAGTTTTGATAAAAATAATTTTTTGTATTGATTTACATTTCAATAAGTATAAAGCCAAAAACCACGTCCACATATGATATTATTAGGAATCAGAAGGACATTTTCAATAATAAGAGATATAAGATAAGACTATATATAATATACTATACTTCATTGTCAATAAACCATATTTCCATACTTTTGTCAGTATGTTATTGTCACTGCCTGTATGTTAAATAAACAAGAAATGATTATAGAATATACACCATTAATCAGCTGCAGATGACCAAATACTGAAGTAGTAATTATGGATTTACATCAAAAATATGTGATTATGTAAAAGATCTCTGATTTCCTATTTTCACTGGTTTCATCTAGGGGACAAGGATATTATTTTTATATTAGTTATTTCATAGTAAATGACAAAATAATATTCATTTCTGACAGAAAGAACAGAGTTAACAACACAGCAGTCTAAGCATAATCATCTGATCAACAAGGATGTTACCATTACACAAGTAAAAGTGGCTTAACTATGTCACAATACCTATACAAACTGTATGCTTCTGGTACAAGCAATTACTACTTTTTTACACATAAATATATGTTCAATCTGTACTATTTACTTAATTTTGACTGTTTAATTGACAACTCCATAACCAGCTCGTCCGATTGATGGGAAAATACCACTTCTTACTTCGATTTACTTCAATACAATTAATTTAATAAACAAAGGATACGGTATTGTTATAAAAATAAGACGTTAATATGAATCAAGTAAACTAATAAACATCACGGCTTCACCACAGCATCACTTGTAGTTTTTTTTACTATTACAACCCAGTGCTTGCCTATGCCACCTGACAGTAAGTGGTGATGTAGCTTGAAATAATAAGCGCTCTGATTTAACTATATTTAAAAATATTCACTCTTGCTTTGAAGACACCATAATATATACGCTGTAAATTTACATTATTTTTAACTTTATTTTTAGGCCATACAAATTTTGTTCTGTTTGGGGAATTGAACTCTAGGCTACAATGTCGCTACAGAGCTGTTACGAAAATTGTCTCGTGATTACAGTTAGTTAAATGATCTCATGGCACCTACAATTTATATCGATTTGCAGGGGTAGCGATTTTAAAAGAATAAAATACAAAAGAAATTAATAACGTATCGGCTCGTTTTATTGCTATACTACATCCCAGTAGCGGATAGCGAGGGCTTAGCGTTGTGGGTTATGCAGTATGAATAATTGCTTATATATATGTAGTATGTAGTAATTCCTTATATTTTTATTTAATTAATAATTCTTTAGATATATTTAATTATAAATACAGGTAAATCTGATGAGTAAATCACTTTGACAGACTGTAATGAATGAATGAGTGAAATCAGTCTTTCTCTCCACATACAATGAAAGTGTCTTTAAAAGACTTTATAGGCTTTTACTAAGAAAATGATTCATCACCCAAGACTGCACCACCACTTACCTTTAAGTTTTTTTATAAAAGAGGGGCAAACGATGGTGCGACTCACCTGATGGTAAGTATAGACCACCGCCGGTGAACAACTGCAACACCAGGGGAATCACAGGTGCGTTGCCGAGTAAGAAAATATTCTATAATCCGACATATGCCGAATTAGACCTATCCGATATTATTTTGGTGATATGCCGAACGTCAGTCTGAGAGAATAAAGCTGCTCTCTCTGCTGCACTCTACCACCTGAAGGTCGCATCTGTGTAAAAGTAAAATCTGTGAAAGTTATAATCTAAATTACTAATTACAGTTGTAATTTTTGCGTAAGCACTGCAAAGAGGTGGACTTAAGAAGTAATCTGCTGAGGCCTAATCGTTGGCCTACTTTTTGATAAACGGGCAAACTGGCCATCTTATGTGATTGACTGTATCTTGCGATCTATGAAATACTATCCGTACAAGCGCTTTTTTACCATGTCTTAGTTAATAAATTAATTAACTATACATAGTAGTCGCTTCCCACCGTCTGTACGTTTAGATCTAAAAAAACTACGCAACACATTTTGATGAAGTTTTCATAATTAGACAGAATGATTCAAGTGGAAGGTTTGTATTTATAAAAAATGTATATTATATGTTACACAATTCTTCTGTCCGTGTGTATGTGACTGAACTCCTAAACGGCTGGACCTATTTTGATGGAATTTAGTATGTGTGATTAAGTTGATTAAGGAATGGTTTAGATTCACAATTGGACCCGATAGCTGGAGTTGGTGTCGAGATCAGAGAAAGAAAACAACCGTGCGAAGCTAGGGCAGATCGCTGGTTTAACCTATTTTTATATTAATTTACTGTGCGTAGTTTAGCAACGTAATAAGTTACAACAACACATAGCTGATGTGAAGAATAGACGCTCCGGGAAGTTTGCAGTCTGTGAACACGTACAGGATCGCCCCCGTCACTACATTAGATTTGATAGACCACAAATCCTCGCTAAAGAACAACAATTCCTTCCAAGGATGATTCGCGAGGCTATTGAAATCAAGAAACATCCTAATTTCAATAAAAAAGATGTCTGGGTGCTACCATCTGCTTGGGATCCCATAATTAATAAAATTAAATCCCAACCCAAGCATACAACTGCAAGACTTCATGATACTGTAAGTTCATACTGCGTGGATCTTCTTCTTCTTCTTCTTCTTTTTAAAAACGTTACCCCACACTAGGATTTTCTCCTGTATCGTGGAGGCAGTTTACAAACACAAATTGAACAAGGACAAACATCCAGACTCGGAACAATTATTTGTAGGCCATACAAATACTTGTTCCGTGCGGGATTCGAACCCACGCCCCCCAACGCAGCAACTCATTGCTAAGCCACTGCGCCACGGAGCCGTCAAAAAAAAAATCGGAACAAAAATTAATAATTTTTAATCTGGAGGTAGCCGTGGTTAACTATGACATTGGGACGTCATACACCTCAGTCCCCCCCCCGTGACCATGGGTGCTGTAAAGTGCTCGAAACGTCGGGAATATAAAATAAGTTAATATACGCGATAAAATCCGTAAAATTAGTTTTATTTAAACGTAATAAGTTGATTTAGCTACAAGCAAATTATGCCGGCCCGAAAATCAAAAAAATTCTGTGGATCTGGATACCAAGGTAATCTTATTACTACAGTACAAGGTTGTATGCGGTACGTACTCACTACTGCAAGCGTCATTACTGGGTAGGATTCCTTTTCTGCCAAGGGATATTTAAGTTGCCACGCTTGGCAGGCGGGTTGGCGACCGCAGGTTTTTAGTTTTCGTTCTTATTAGAAACAGCTGCTGTTCATCTCCGGTTTGTTTCACTTTGTCGTCTCTTATGACACTCAGGGTACGGTATGGATCAGTGGATAATCTGACACCGCCACTAAACGCTATTATATGAAAGTTTGCCCATGTGCAAGTTACACATGTAAGCGCTTTCATGATGTAGGAGAAATTGTTATTGTTTTAAAAGAGAAATAAAGAAAAAAGAGGCTTTAGTAAACCGGTGATGATGATGACGGTAAAGAAGGTTAATGTAGTTTTTCTTGTAACTTCATTTAAAAAACTTCTTTCATTTAAAAATATTTTAATTGTCGAGTTAATATTACAGCAATGTAATATTTTTATTAATAGACACAATATGTTAAATACTTGCACACTACACGGAACTAACCTTAGATTTACAAATCAAGGAAGCAACGATTGAGTTCTTCGTCACTCATTTTCACAAGTCTAACTGATTCTTCCCACAGCTGTTTCGCAACTTTCTCGTTGTAAGCATTCCAGTGCGCTGACACCCGTTTGCAGTTTTTGAAGAATTCCCCGCTGACTTCACCGGCCTTCTTATCCATCACCACGTGGATAGCAGTTTGAGCTCCTTCCCATGGTGTTTTAAACATATTATAAATCAGAAACTTTATAACTGCACCTCTGATAAAACCATACGAATAATGAATATTTGTGCCAACTGCGCCGGGATCGACAGAATTAATAACGACATGCGTGTCCCTGCTTCCCCTCAACCTACAAGTAAGTTCTCGAGCGAACATTACCAGGGCTAGCTTACTGTGCGCGTAGATTTGAAACGGGTACCAATAATTAGTTTTGTTTAAATTTTTGAAATCGATCTTGCCAATATTATGATATAGAGATGCCGTATTCACTACCCTACTCGGTTCCAAAGGCCTTCCAGTCTTCTTCAAGAGCGGCAAGAGCAACAGCGTTAGGAGGAAATGTCCAAAATAGTTTACTTGCATTGTAATATGCAGACCGTCTTTGGTCAGAAAATCACCGATACTACCAATTCCGGCGTTGTTGACTAAAATATCCAGTCTATCTTCGGTGTTCATGATGTCTGCAGCAAAACTCCGCACAGACTCTAGGGAGGCAAGGTCGAGGTATTTGTAGATCACTTTCTCACTGCCGGTTTTGTCATTGACCGTTTTTATAGCGCTGGCCCCTTCGTCAGGGTAAGGGCATGCGACGATTACCTTGGCTCCTCGGTCGGCGAAATCGATGGCAATTCTTAGGCCCATGCCGGTGGTGCCGCCTGTGATGATGGCGGTCTTCCCATCAAGTCTCTTCCTTGATTTGCATATTGCGTTGGTATTTTTCTGATAGAGTCCCACCATCACCGCTAGCACTAATGTCAACACAACAATGGACAAGATCGCGAACATTTTTGTGCGAACTCCTTGCCGCACTGCAACTAACTACTGCATAACGAACGGCACTACAACGCTTATAAAGTACTTATTTATTTATTTATTTTAAACTTCATGCAAAATTATGTAATGGCGAACTTAATGCCTGAGACATTATCTACTAGTCAACCTTAGCTTTATTACAAAAGGACTTGCGTGCGTGTCGTGGAACGCTCGGTTGGAACGTAGTTTCTTTCGTAGTACATTTTTATTGATAAACGAATTATATTATTGATTAACAAATACAAATAAATGAATTAGTAGCGTCTATTAAAATTAAAAAGTGCGAGGGAGATGGTTATTATTCCAGCCCGTTTCCTTATAGCCACTAAGGCCGTTTACACTACTTCAGAAGGGGTTGTGATGGAAAAATCTTACAGATTTTGTTGCCTTACCCCATCCGCCAAATCCGTACTGTCCGATAAAGAACTTCGTTCCAATATGCTCAAGCGAAAATAACACTTAATGATGTCATGAAAAGGTATAAAGTATAAAAGGCGGTAAAGAATTGTTGATAAACTGAGCGAAGCTTAAGCGTGATTAATTAGCTTCTAGCGCAAGGTTTTAATCAATTTTAAGAAATTTTTAGGAAATGTTAAATTTTCTAAGCATAGAGGAGTTTTTGGGCCAAAAACCAGAAAGTTTGCTGTGCATTTTTCGACTTAGAAAAGGCTTATTACAGAGTGAACAAGGATGCTTTTTGTAAAGCACTAGCCTCTTTTGGGTTGAGCGTTGGGCTGGTACAGGCATTAAAATATTTTCATAGAAACTCATGCGGTGATGCAAAAATTAACTCAGACTGTGATTAAGCTTGCATAAAGGTCCGGATTGTGTGGCCCCTAAATCAAGAATCGAAATGCATATTGACAGACCCTGAGGACTAAAATGGAACGCCTTGTTTGAAGCCTATGGACACCTGAACCAACTACAAATAAAGAAACTTGTAAGGAAGCTGAAATACCTTACAGGCTGCAGTTATCAGATCAGAACGCAGCAGTGCAGGCGCTGCGGCTTGGCGGCAGAAATGGGTAACAGTGTGACACCCACCCGGATGAATCTCTATGCAGAAAAGGAGTCTTATCACCAAGTAGCTATATTATATAACTAGCTGTTTCCCTCGACTTCGTCTTTATTACGATTGGAATGGTTTGCGAATTTATTACGATAGGATTTCATGGGTTTTGATTTTATTGGGCGACGTTACTTAAGATGGTGGATAGCGCGTCGCGGACTGAGAGGAAAAAAATCAGTCACTTCACCCGACTTACTTTTAGAAGATTATTATACTGAAAGTTTCGGCACCATGCTTAGGACGCTAATATCTTGGTTGCGGCACAATAAAACTATTATTTATTTAAAATTGAAATTTTTAATGGAGGCACACACTGACTTGTACATTTTAAAGTAAAGAAGAGACAATTGTTGCCAGTGCAATACAGTTCAAAAAATTCATTTATGTCATAGACAAGTAATAATAAAGTTAAAAAAAAAAACAATAACTGAATTTGGCCCGATCGGGGAATCGAACCCGGGATCTCGTGATTAGCAATCGCGTTTACGACCACTAGACAACGAAGCAGTCAAAGAATAAAATTAGCAATATCAGGATGGCATTATTCCTAATAATTGATTTTAAAATCAATGCTATAGATGAGAAATTTCTCAAAAATATACTTTTCCTTTTTCTTCCTTTTCCTTTTATATTACGAGAAAAAAAAAACAAAATACATCTTAAAACGTTATCACATAATTCAAACACAAGATGTTTTCTTTGATTTTAATATTATTTTTGTATAGGGACAATAGTTTATTTTATAAAAATAAATTTTAGGGAACTTTAATGACATGTATGTCGATTTGTTCCTTATAATCCATAGATTACAAAATTAATAATAGTTTTACCGCATCTAACGGGAAGACTGAGAAATTAAAACTTAAAATACGAATAACACAATAACCTAAAAACAAACTAAAAGCGATTTTCTAGTAGTTTTCACAGATATTATGAGTTAGAATAGTGTATATTATAGAATAGAATAGCTTAATAATTAATAGTATAAAAGAAAGTTGTAGGTACATTCAGCATTTATATGTACTTTAAGACTGATGGAAAATCCTTTTAGTAGTTCCGACAAAAATAGTGCACAGACAAACAAACGTGTGGAGACTATTTTTACATACTGATTAGTTAATATACATTACAAACACCATTACAGTAATTAGTAAATAAGTATGACATTACTCATTTTTATTTAATTACATGCAGCAAACAAGATGAATGACGGATAATATGTCCATTTATAATATTACTTTTACATGCAATATAAGTAAGAGATATGTTTGAAACTAGTTGTATAAGAATAAAAATACCACTGCATTTATTACTGTAATTATTTACAAAGTAGTGTTTTAATAGTGGAAAAGAAAGAGACAGGCACGGTGTTAAGGCTTTGTTTTAATATGTAAACTTTGTTTTTTTTTACTTATTATAAGACAATGCATGACTACAATCCCACCTGGTGGTATGTGGTGATGCAGCCCTAGATGGTAAATCGCACTGTCTTAGCGTAACAAAAGCCTATTCACTCTTGACTTGAAGACGCCCAGATTGTATTCGGACGGAAAGGTTTTAAAATAACAAATTAACGGATTAGTTATCATACCCCAAACAACATTAAAGCCAAAATGACTAGTTAATATCATGTTTAGCTATGTTATTACACACTCATAAATATGAAGTAAGACGTTTTAAACTGGTTGTGTAAGGGTAACAAAAACACACATATAATTTAATTGTATTTATTATTGTTTTTTATTTTATTTTATTCGGAAGAGTAAACTACACGAAACTACAGTAAGCCAATTAAAGGTCCTCACTAATAGATTTTTTATCGGAAGATTGTCAATCAAACAGACATGACAAACCCCCGTTCCGGCGAAAATGTCCCACTGGATGTTAACCAACAAAAACAGTGGGATATTTCATTGGTACAGAGTGTGCAGAAATATTTGTTTCATAATTTCCATAGTGACCAAGATCAGACACGCCTTCTAACTGTTTTGAAAAGGCATTTAGTCACTGGTTACACGCTTTACCATCAAGTAATCTCGGTACATTACTTGATGGAAAAAGTTTGCGCATCGTCGTATGAATTCGACTAGGAGTGGCGATTTGTCAATCCCATCAGTGCCCCTGTGGTAGCAGCGTTGACAAGTTTGGAATCTATCGACTTTCATATAAGAAAAGTACTGGTAGGTTTTTACGGCACGGTTCTTTGGACGATGTCATCCGAAGGGATCTTGTCTCTATAAATGAATGATCCCTCGATTTAAGAGTCTTGTGGAATATTTAGAAACGATGGCAAGAGACCCGACGGTATGACATTGGTCCCTTGGGAGAGAGGTAAATCCCTAGTATGGGATGCTACTTACGTAGACACTTTGGCAGCCTCTACTCTTAATGGTACCTCGTTTAGAGCCGCTGCGGCATCACATGCATCTAAACTCAATAATTGGCCTATGAGTCTCTGATAGATGACTACATAATGATTGACACGTCGGTGGAAATTAATAAAAATAAGTTATTTGATAGAATCAGACATTACTTTGCGGAAATCCATTATAATGGGATTGTTATAAATTAATTTGCTTCATTCCGGGTAAAGAAAGAAAATTATGTGTCCTGCCCAGTTTTAAGGGGACCTCCCAACCTTTATCAATCGCGCGCACCATAACCGTCGCCGTCAATCGCAGCACCACCATCCCCAGCACCGCCACACTAGACACGACACACCACTCTTTAAAATACGACACGTGTTTCGCCTCTACACGAGGCATCCTCAGGTGAGGTAGACTCTGCGGAGGCTGGCCGCTAAGTGAGCGGCGAGTCGAAACTACTGCTATTTATACTACTTGCTGACGCAACTGCGCTCCAATTACGTACAGAGCGATTACGTCATGCGATCAGTCACCACCTGACGTACGCAGATATTTGGTATGAAATTAACAACAGACTACTGCGATACGTCCGCCTATCTCCAACCATGCAACCAATGGCTGACCAACGCACTGTGAGGGTGACAAACGACCATGTTGCAAGGCTGTATATCATCAAGGAGCGTGCTTAAACATATTTAAGAGAGGCGAATTGGAAAAATTTGTTTGTTTATTGGGCAGTGCAACGTTATTGCTATTATTTTTTAATATCTCTAACTGTTCCAGCACACACAGTCACAATTACCTAAGAATACTCTAGAAATATAATTTATTAATTGATGATTTAGCGTAAGGCAAAAAGTTTTTAAAGGAAATTGAAGCAAAAAAGAACACAGTATATATTAAATGAAACTGATTTTTACGGATTATATCGCGTTTAATTTTAACTTTTTTAATTCTCTACGTTTCGGGTGCTTTACAGCACTCGGGGTCACGGCGGGGACTGAGGTGTTTGATATCCCGATGGCATAGTTAGCCCGGCTATCTTCAGTTTTTTAATATTAATTTAGGTTCGATTTATGCAGAGTGAGCTTACAGTATCTTGAAGTCTAGCAGTGGTATACTTGGGTTTGGATTTAATTTTATTAATTATAGGATCCCAAGCAGATGGCAGCACCCTTCCATCTTCTCTATTGAAGTTAGGATGTTTTCTTAATTTCAATAGCCTCGCGAATAATCCTTGGTAGAAATCGGTGTTCTTTTGCGAGGATTTGTTGTTTGTCAAATCTAATGTAATGGCGGGGACGATCTTGAACATGTTGACAAACTGCAGACTTCCCGATACGTTGGTGATTCACGTCAGCTATATGTTCTTTAATGCGGGTTTTTATAGATCTTTTTGTTTGTCCTATGTAAGAGAGACCACATTCACAATCCAGCTTGTACACTCCTGCATCTTGTAGAGGGATATGACACTTCATCATCATCATCATCATTACAGCCCTTCACAAGTCCACTGCTGAACATAGGCCTCCCCCAAGGAATGCCACAAAGCACGGTACTGAGCCACTTGCATCCATCGACTTCCTGCATATCTTACCAGGTCGTCACTCCATCTAGTGGGGGGACGCCCAACACATCGCCTGCCGGTACGAGGCTGCCACTCAAGAACCTTTTTTCCCCATCGGTTGTCGGTTCTTCGAGCTATATGGCCAGCCCATTGCCACTTCAGCAAACTAATCCGTTGGGCTATGTTGGTCACTCTGGTTCTACGGGCGGATATCCTCATTTCTGAGTTTATCACGCAGATAAACTCCGAGCATAGCCCTCTCCATAGCTCGCTGGGCGACCTTGAGCTTCCTCATCCGGCCAGCAGTGAAGGACCACGTCTCATTTCCGTATGTCATCACTGGCAACACGCACTGGTTGTACAGTCTTGTTTTCAAGTTTTGAGGTATACCTGACGAGAAGATGTGCCGTAATTTTCCGAACGCTGCCCAAACGAGTTGAATCCGTCGATTGACCTCTCGGTCGAAGTTGGACTTACCTAGTCGGAGTATTTGTCCCAGGTAAACATACTCGTCAACAACTTCGAGCTTAGTGCTCCCAATAACTACCGGCATAGGTGTGACATGGACATTAAACATGATCTTTGTTTTGTCCATGTTCCTATCCGTTGGGAAGCACTATTGGCGTCATTGAGCATAGTGCTTAGATCCTCCAGCGATTCTGCCATTAGGACTATATCGTCGGCAAATCGAAAGTGAGTGATGTACTTGCCATTGATGTTGATACCGTATCCTTTCCAGTCCAGAAGCTTGAAAACGTCTTCCAATGCAGCGGTGAAGAGTTTCGGGGATATGACGTCACCCTGTCTTACACCTCTCTGCAATTGGATAGGTTTCGTACTCTGGTTCTGTACTCGGATCGCCATCGTAGCCCTACTGTACAAGCACTTCAACACTTCGATATACCGACAGTCAACTTGGCACCGCTGAAGGAACTGCAGCACCGCCCAAACTTCGACGGAATCAAAGGCTTTCTCATTGTTCACATACGCCAGACATAGTGGCAAGTTGTACTCCTCTGACTTGTGTACAATTTGCCGAAGGGTATGTATGGGGTATTTAGACTTGGACCAACGACTCTCATAACTCACTATCATACATTTCTTCAATATGTAAAACTTGACGACATCAGAGACAAAGTAACCCTATTGCAGGTACAGCTACAGAACTACAAGAACAGACTTGACAATGACACCAACTTACTGTACGAATTACAAATGAACTATCTTTCTAGCAAACTAGACAAAGTATTAATACAACTAAATAGCTTAGAGCCTAGTCGCACTAAGAGAGGTCTAGAAGACGGATTAGGCTCAGTGATCAAAAGCGTAACCGGTAATCTAGATTATTTAGATGCCGCTAAATATAATAATGCCATAAAAGTTTTGAAGGATAACCAAGATAGGATCGAATCAGAATTCAATAGTCACATTAGCATTAGTAAAGAATGGATGTTACAACATAATAGTGTGATATCCCAGATAATTGAAAACGAGAACAAAATTAACTCAACGCTTATCCAATTACTAGATAGAGCCGCTTATAGCGATAGTAGCCTCATCAAGTATGCTAAGTTTGCCCAACTACTAACAATTTTAACAGAAAATATTGATGATATGCTCAATGAGCTTAATAGGATAGAAAATATATTAGCATTTAGTCGTGCATCGAGCACCCACCATTCTACGTTAAGTGTTAAGGTAATTAAGTCTATGTTAGTAAGATTAGGACAAATTTATGATAAGGAACATGTATTAACTTTAGAGACTAGAGAATATTACGATATCATTAAGTCAGGCTATTATTTCACAGAAAATCAAATAGTAATTGTTCTTAAATTCCCTGTTATTTCCAAAGATATCTTCGATCTATTCCGCTTATCCATTGTACCTAACAAAAACCACTAATCTATTATTCCACCCTATCCTTTAATAGCAGCTAATAGAGAAAAATTCGTGTACATGGAGACAGAATGTCCGAAGTTGAGTAATCGGTACCTATGCGAAAAGGAAACGAACACCCAAATTCGAACACAATCTGACTGTATCCAGAACCTCATCATCAATCAGTCTATAGCAAAATCCTGTAAGATAACCGACATTGCACTATCAAAAGAAGCCATGGAACGTCTTGACGACAAGCACTACACCATCTCCTTCCCTCAACCAACTAAAGTCCATACAGTATGCGGGCGTGAAGATATTACTACATTACAGGGTAGTTACTTAGCCACAATACCAATTAATTGCTTCCTGCGAACACAAGAATTCACCATCACTAATTTTAACGATCAAGTAGAAGGCCATCCCCTGAAACTAATGAAAATACCAATGGATATAAACGCAAAAGGCAACCCAGCGATATCACGAATCAGCCTTAATACAATCAACCTGAAAGGACTACACGCAGCCCAGGACCAACTCATGATGCAACCACCACTTCATCTGAAAGAGATGGATCTCCCGACTTTATATCACACCACTATACCCTTTTACGCCGTGTTATCAAGCATGGCAATATTCGCTATCATAATCTCAGTTCGTCACTACTACAAGACTAAGAAGCAAGAGCAGATCCAGAATAACACCCAACATAGCAATGAAAAGCCCGAAAAATCCGAAGTCAAAAAGGCATTACCAGCAACTTTTTCTCTCAAGGTTCTAAAATAGTTGCTGATCTGAGGGTGGAGGAGTTATAATATAGCCTCTTAGGTAAAGAGCCTACACAGCAGCGACCCCGATACATTGCAGCGGCACGAGGCGCAACTCAGCAGAACGCGAGCATTGACGTCAACGGATGCAACCCGAGCTCTGCAATATACCTTTACCTTATTTTTAATGTAATAATTAAAATTCATTCTAGATCTAGCATCGATCTGATTCACTTATATTTTAGTTATAGTAATTATATTGTAATTTTTATATTATAATAAAGTATTTTAAATTAGTTTCGGTTTTTTTTGGGTCCTTCGGCTGCAGTTAACGTAATTCATTCCTTAAAACAAAAGAATACAAAGGGCGGACTTAATGCCTTGAGGCATTCTCTACCAGTCAACCCATGGAGTGGTGAGAATTTGACGTAGGTGCGGCAATATAGAATAAAATAACACTACACAAAATTATAATACATACATTTTACTAATAAATAAACTATACATATATGACGGATACATACATACATATACATATATATATATATATATATATATATATATATATATAATATACATACATATACATATATATATATATCTACATATAATATATATAATTATTTACATATATATATATATATATATATAATTAGTACATACAAATACCTATGAATATATGCGTGTGTTTAGCAATACACATTAAATGGATGATTCACGTAAAATGCGTTGTCTTCAATAGATGATTACGGATCAATTTTTTAAAAGCGTACTTATTGGGTGCTTTTCTAATGTCATCGGGCAAGGAGTTCCAAAGGCGTGTAGCCCGAACTGTGAAGGAGTTACCATAGAACTCGGTGAAGTGAACAGGAATACAGATTTTGTTGTTAGAAGAAGATCGTAGGACCCCATCATGAGATGAGGAGAGATAGTGAAATTTACTCTTAAGATAAGAAGGCGAAGATGGGTCATTTAAAATGGAAAAAAGAACAAGCAGTATTCTGGAATTACGCCTCTGGCGGATTGTAAGCCAATTTAGCTTAGATCTATATTGCGAAATATGGTCATACTTACGAAGCCCGAAAATAAATCTTATACAGTTATTAAGAAGGTGTTCTAGCTTGTTCAGAAGATCTTGGGACAGATCTGAGTAACACACATCTGCATAATCAATTATGGGTAATATGAGTGATTGGACAAGCATGATCTTAGATTTTGTGGGAAGAAAATGATTTAGACGATACAGAGAACATAAAGTGGCAATGACTTTACGACTCACTTCTGAAACCTGGGTTCTCCAGTCTTATCCGACATTATTCTGATGATATCCCGGACGTCAGTCTGAGCGAGATTAGAATGGCTCTCCAGCACCTTAAAAACGGCAAGGTCCCAGGCGAGGATAGAATTACAGTGGAGCTTCTGAAAGCGGGTGGAAAACCGGTACTTGAAGTCCTTCAGAAGCTCTTTAATTCCGTCCTCCATGGTGGCATTACACCGGAGGCGTGGAGCAGAAGTGCGGTGGTTTTGTTCTTCAAGAAAGGCGACAACGATCTCTTGAAGAACTACAGACCGATTTCCCTTCTGAGCCGCGTCTACGTGCTGTTTTCGAGAGTCATAACGAATCGTCTCGCGCGCAGACTTGACGACTTCCAGCCTTCCGAACAAGCCGGTTTCCGAAAAGGCTTTAGCACCATAGACCACATACATACCCTTCGGCAAATTGTACACAAGTCAGAGGAGTACAACTTGCCACTATGTCTGGCGTATGTGAACAATGAGAAAGCCTTTGATTCCGTCGAAATTTGGGCGGTGCTGCAGTTCCTTCAGCGGTGCCAAGTTGACTGTCGGTATATCGAAGTGTTGAAGTGCTTGTACAGTAGGGCTACGATGGCGATCCGAGTACAGAACCAGAGTACGAAACCTATCCAATTGCAGAGAGGTGTAAGACAGGGTGACGTCATATCCCCGAAACTCTTCACCGCTGCATTGGAAGACGTTTTCAAGCTTCTGGACTGGAAAGGATACGGTATCAACATCAATGGCAAGTACATCACTCACTTTCGATTTGCCGACGATATAGTCCTAATGGCAGAATCGCTGGAGGATCTAAGCACTATGCTCAATGACGCCAATAGTGCTTCCCAACGGATAGGAACATGGACAAAACAAAGATCATGTTTAATGTCCATGTCACACCTATGCCGGTAGTTATTGGGAGCACTAAGCTCGAAGTTGTTGACGAGTATGTTTACCTGGGACAAATACTCCGACTAGGTAAGTCCAACTTCGACCGAGAGGTCAATCGACGGATTCAACTCGTTTGGGCAGCGTTCGGAAAATTACGGCACATCTTCTCGTCAGGTATACCTCAAAACTTGAAAACAAGACTGTACAACCAGTGCGTGTTGCCAGTGATGACATACGGAAATGAGACGTGGTCCTTCACTGCTGGCCGGATGAGGAAGCTCAAGGTCGCCCAGCGAGCTATGGAGAGGGCTATGCTCGGAGTTTATCTGCGTGATAAACTCAGAAATGAGGATATCCGCCCGTAGAACCAGAGTGACCGACATAGCCCAACGGATTAGTTTGCTGAAGTGGCAATGGGCTGGCCATATAGCTCGAAGAACCGACAACCGATGGGGAAAAAAGGTTCTTGAGTGGCAGCCTCGTACCGGCAGGCGATGTGTTGGGCGTCCCCCCACTAGATGGAGTGACGACCTGGTAAGATATGCAGGAAGTCGATGGATGCAAGTGGCTCAGTACCGTGCTTTGTGGCATTCCTTGGGGGAGGCCTATGTTCAGCAGTGGACTTGTGAAGGGCTGTAATGATGATGATGATGATGAAGTGTCATATCCCTCTACAAGATGCAGGAGTGTACAAGCTGGATTGTGAATGTGGTCTCTCTTACATAGGACAAACAAAAAGATCTATAAAAACCCGCATTAAAGAACATATAGCTGACGTGAATCACCAACGTATCGGGAAGTATGCAGTTTGTCAACATGTTCAAGATCGTCCCCGCCATTACATTAGATTTGACAAACAACAAATCCTCGCAAAAGAACACCGATTTCTACCAAGGATTATTCGCGAGGCTATTGAAATTAAGAAAACATCCTAACTTCAATAGAGAAGATGGAAGGGTGCTGCCATCTGCTTGGGATCCTATAATTAATAAAATTAAATCCAAACCCAAGTATACCACTGCTAGACTTCAAGATACTGTAAGCTCACTCTGCATAAATCGAACCTAAATTAATATTAAAAAACTGAAGGTAGCCGGGCTAACTATGCCATCGGGATATCAAACACCTCAGTCCCCGCCGTGACCCCGAGTGCTGTAAAGCACCCGAAACGTAGAGAATTAAAAAAGTTAAAATTAAACGCGATATAATCCGTAAAAATCAGTTTCATTTAATATATACTGTGTTCTTTTTTGCTTCAATTTCCTTTAAAAACTTTTTGCCTTACGCTAAATCATCAATTAATAAATTATATTTCTAGAGTATTTTTAGGTAATTGTGACTGTGTGTGCTGGAACAGTTAGAGATATTAAAAAATAATAGCAATAACGTTGCACTGCCCAATAAACAAACAAATTTTTCCAATTCGCCTCTCTTAAATATGTTTAAGCCCGCTCCTTGATGATATACAGCCTTGCAACATGGTCGTTTGTCACCCTCACGGTGCGTTGGTCAGCCATTGGTTGCATGGTTGGAGATAGGCGGACGTATCGCAGTAGTCTGTTGTTAATTTCATACCAAATATCTGCGTACGTCAGGTGGTGACTGATCGCATGACGTAATCGCTCTGTACGTAATTGGAGCGCAGTTGCGTCAGCAAGTAGTATAAATAGCAGTAGTTTCGACTCGCCGCTCAGTCCTAGTCATCTTAACCAACGTGCCGGAGGCAAAAGCCATCTTCCGGCAGGTACGCACAGTGTGTGGCCTGTCGAGAGTGAAGGTTGAGCCCCCACATAGGCGCGGGTTCCCGGCGCAGTGCCACCGCTGCCAGCTATATGGTCATGCGGCGGCCAACTGCTCTGCCCCACTCAGGTGCGTTAAGTGCCTTGAACCCCATAATACTAAGGATTGTCCTCAGCCCAAAGACGCCGAATCCCCACCCGCGTGCGTCCTGTGTAAGCAAACAGGCCACCCGGCTAACTACAGAGGCTGCCCTTGCGCACCTCATCCTCGCCCCAGTAGGCAAGCTCCACCGCCGGTCAATGACCGCTCATTCCCGGCTCTCTACCAACGGTTGCCCCGTCAGGGCCTTTCACAGCCCATACAGGGCTTCTCTCGACCCTCTCAGGGTCCCCTTAGGCCCCCTCAGGGCATTATTCGGCCCCCTCCGGGCTTCTCTAAGCCTATGGAGCCTCCAGTCTTTCCCTGGGGCCCCAAAAAGGCAGACCCACCGCGGACTACCTCCGCCCCACAACAATCACAGCCCTCAATGGCTGATGACCTAAAAACGGTGTATTCCGCTATTAGGAACATCGACGTTGGGGAAATCGCTGTGTTAGCACGCAAATTGCGCGCTGCGAGGTCCCCTCAGGACCGTCTCCTCGCTCTTGCAGAGCATCATAATCTTTTGTGCTCGTTGTAAGTTAAGTTAACTTAATTAACTTAACTTACGATGACAGAGCAGGTTGCTCTACCAAAGCCTCACGGTCGTATCAAACCTAAGGGTTTATCGCTTGTATCCTTTAATATTCGCGGTTTGCGAAATAACCTCCCAGAACTTAAGCTCTTTCTTCAAAATCGTGAAGCCGATTTCCTCCTCCTACAGGAAACTAATCTCAAAACTAAGGACACTAAAGGCCTTTCTATTAAAAACTTTTCTCTTCTTCGTAATGACAGGCACGACCGCCGAGGTGGCGGTACGGCCATTTATTACAAGAAGTCACTCCACTGCTCTCCCATTTCTACTCCGCAGCTTACCAATATGGAAGCCACGGTATGCAGGCTAGCTATGACTGGACATCAGTCCATCTTCATAGCCTCCTGTTACATCCCTTCAGGAACCCATCCCCTCAAAAAAGATTTTGAGTCTATTTTATCTTTAGGCAATTCAGTCATTATGTTTGGAGATTTTAACTCCAAGCATACTGAATGGACATGCCGTACTACCTCCCCTAGTGGCAAGGTACTGCTCGATATCACGCAGTCTCTTGACCTCACCGTTCACAGTCCCCTAGGTGCTACTCACTATCCCGATGTCACCGACCACGCTCCCGACGTGCTAGATTTTGCACTACTCAAAAGTGTTTCCCTCAACCTCAGGGCAATCGAGACACTAGACGATCTAGGATCCGACCACCGACCGGTCTCCCTCATTCTTGGCCATCAGCCACCCCCATCAACACCTTCGACTAAAACCTTCACAATTTGGAAGGGCTTCAAGGAGTCCCTAGCGAATGCTCTGGACTCACAGGACTCTCCCATCTCCCTATCGTCAGACTTAGACAGTCCCGAAAAAATCGACACCGCGGTCGATTCACTCTCCACCCTTATTAAAACCTCCCTTAAGGAGAATGAAAGGGTAGTCCCGGTTGCTAATAATAGTGGGCTTCCCCTACATATTAGCAACCTATTAAAAGCCAAGAAAGCTGCTTTCCGGAGAGCAGCAAAATACCCCACGCCCGAATATAGGCACACGGCTAATCGTCTTCAACGAGAACTCCGTTTCCGCCTCTCTGAATTTCGAGACCTCGAAAAGAGTAAACTCATGGAGAATATCTCTCCCTCTCATACAGCGTACTATCGGATGGCAAGAGCCCTCCGCATAGACGCTATCACCCACACTCCCCCTCTCTCCCGTCCCGACGGTACGGTAGCCTTCGAGGACGAGGAAAAGGCTGAGTGCTTTGCAGACAGCATTGCCGCTCAATGCTCTCCTAGCTCTCAACCCGTTGACCCTTCACACGTCCAGGCAGTGGAAGATGAGGTCCGCCGCCGGAACTCACCCCCTACAGCCTCCGAACCTATCTCTGTGTCCAATGATGAGATTTCATCCCTCATCAAAGGACTTAAACCCAAAAAGGCTCCGGGCGCGGATGGCATCTCCAACCAAGCCCTTAAACACTTTCCTGAGCAGGTGTTAACCTTTTTATCTATTATCTTCAACGCCTGCTTCAACCTTAGTTACTTTCCCACTACGTGGAAAGAGGCAACTGTGATTGGTATTCCCAAGCCAGGCAAGCCTCTCAACCTCCCCTCCAGTCATCGCCCCATTAGCCTCCTCAAGGCAATGGGCAAGCTCTTTGAAAGAGTCATCCAAAATCGCATGAGGCGCCATCTGTTTCCCACAGACGGTGACCCTCTTATCATTCCCCATCAATTCGGTTTCCGAGCAAAACACTCCTGCCCCCAACAAGTTCACCGTATTGTGGAATATATCCTCAGCGGTTTTTATCCCCGTCGTCATAAGACTATCGCGGTCTTTTTCGACATCGCCAAAGCCTTTGATAGAGTCTGGCATACAGGCCTTATCTACAAACTATACAAAATAGGTCTCCCCGATCGTCTAGTACGTCTCGTGGCCTCTTATCTAAATCATCGTACCTTTCGTTTTAGACACGAAGGCACGCTATCTTCACAGCGCCCCATCAAAGCTGGTGTCCCTCAGGGCTCAGTACTTGCTCCTCTGCTGTACATCCTGTTCACCAACGATATTCCCATTCCGCCGAAAGGTGTTCAGCTCTCCCTCTTCGCAGACGACACTGCTCTCTACTGTAAAGGTATCTCGCTACCTTTCATACGGAACAAGGTCCAAAAGTCAGTTGATGACCTAGGAGCTTGGTTCAAAAAATGGCGCATCGATGTGAACCCGGAGAAGAGCTCCGCCGTTCACTTCGATTATAAACGACGCCGTATCAAAAACACTCCACCAATACGTATGCTAGGGACCCCTGTCCCCTGGCATACGTCTGCCAAATATTTAGGTGTCACTCTAGACACAGGGCTAACTTTCAGGCCCCACGTCAAGAGAGTAACCCGTCACGCACGTTTTTACCTGAATAGGCTCAACAGTATGTTGGGCCGGCACAGTAAAATGTCCCTCAGAAACAAGCGTACCCTTTATAAGGTCTGTATACGACCAGTCATGTCCTACGCGGGCCCCATTTTTGCCCACGCTAACCCTAAAATTATTAATGAACTCCAAGTAGTTCAAAACCTTTTCTGTCGTCGAGCTGCGAACGCACCTTGGCACGTCCGTAATGCCGACCTCCATCGGGACCTAGAGCTCCCTACAATTCAACAATTTCTTAAAAAACTCTCTGAGAACTTCTTCAAAGCCTCAGAGTCGCACTCCAATCATCTTATTCGTGAGGCAGCTACTTATGCAGCCCCACTCCCCTCTCGCTATCGAGTCCGCAGGCCGAGAAACTCTCTCTCGGACCCGCCTAATAAACTGTCAAACGACCTGAACTGCCTCATGGCGGCTCAGGCCAACTCTAATTAAATTATTCATAATTAATTTGCCTTCGTAGGCACTCCCTCAGCGGCTCGTAGCCGCCTGCGCCCTCTTTTCCCAAAAGAGGGTCGCTTCCGATTCGGCATAAGAAGCTTTAAACAGCTAAGTTGCCACTCCCCAAAGGCGGTTTTTAGCGGGTATCACTTAGGTCCCCCGGTAGGCAGTGAGTCCCGCATAACCAGGACAGACCGGCTGTCGTGGTATGCGTAATGCATTTTCCGCCCTCCGTGGTAGCCCTTTTCCAATTGCTTCGGGCGCAAAAAAAAAAAAAAAAACTCGCCGCTCACTTAGCGGCCAGCCTCCGCAGAGTCTACCTCACCTGAGGATGCCTCGTGTAGAGGCGAAACACGTGTCGTATTTTAGAGAGTGGTGTGTCGTGCCTAGTGTGGCGGTGCTGGGGATGGTGGTGCTGCGATTGACGGCGACGGTTATGGTGCGCGTGATTGATAAAGGTTGGGAGGTCCCCTTAAAACTGGGCAGGACACATAATTTTCTTTCTTTACCCGGAATGAAGCAAATTAATTTATAACAACCCCATTATAATGGATTTCCGCAAAGTAATGTCTGATTCTATCAAATAACTTATTTTTATTAATTTCCACCGACGTGTCAATCATTATGTAGTCATCTATCAGAGACTCATACGCCAATTATTGAGTTTAGATGCATGTGATGCCGCAGCGGCTCTAAACGAGGTACCATTAAGAGTAGAGGCTGCCAAAGTGTCTACGTAAGTAGCATCCCATACTAGGGATTTACCTCTCTCCCAAGGGACCAATGTCATACCGTCGGGTCTCTTGCCATCGTTTCTAAATATTCCACAAGACTCTTAAATCGAGGGATCATTCATTTATAGAGACAAGATCCCTTCGGATGACATCGTCCAAAGAACCGTGCCGTAAAAACCTACCAGTACTTTTCTTATATGAAAGTCGATAGATTCCAAACTTGTCAACGCTGCTACCACAGGGGCACTGATGGGATTGACAAATCGCCACTCCTAGTCGAATTCATACGACGATGCGCAAACTTTTTCCATCAAGTAATGTACCGAGATTACTTGATGGTAAAGCGTGTAACCAGTGACTAAATGCCTTTTCAAAACAGTTAGAAGGCGTGTCTGATCTTGGTCACTATGGAAATTATGAAGCAAATATTTCTGCACACTCTGTACCAATGAAATATCCCACTGTTTTTGTTGGTTAACATCCAGTGGGACATTTTCGCCGGAACGGGGGTTTGTCATGTCTGCCTGCCTGCCTCCATAGCAAAGCACAGGTCTTCTTTAAAATTATGTTACGTAAGTCACTGATACTATGCACGGAAGCAAGGAAAGCAGGCAATGCAACGCCAGAAAGATTTCTCACAACTATACCACCAAAATTTTTAGGTAAAGTAAAGTAAAGCTTGAGTCCAGGCTATTATTTTTTTTTGTTGTTTTTTGGAAAGCTATTTTAAGATTGTTATCAATATGTTTTAAAATATCCGAACATTTTCAGACTGGACTCTAGCGGAGTATGTATCTATGTACAAGGAGACAATATTTTAAAATAGTAAAAGCAAAGGGGGTTTAAGTTCTATAATTTATCAACGTGGTTTAGAAAGTGATCAAATTTTGTTTTTAAAACAGGTTCAATACTATCAACGAAAAACAACGGGGCACCTAGCAGTTATAGCGATTCCGTACTGACAGTTTTTATTCCTTGAGAAATACGATTGAAATTTTGAATTAAAGTGTCTCTGTTAGAACTAGATAAATTATTGGAAAAAATATTTCATATTTATTGCTTTCTGGTTCAAGACCAATATTTTTAAATTGATTAGATTGATTATGAAATTGATCTTCTAGACTTCGATTCTATAGATTTCGATTCAAATCGTTTTTAAAATCGATTTTAGGAATATCTTCCTTATATAGCTAATTTTATTGTTTGACTGCTTCGTTGTCTAATGCTCGTAAACGCGATTGCTAATCACGAGGTCCCGCGTTCAAATTCCTGGTCAGGCCAAAATCAGTTATAGTTTCTTTTTTACTTTATTATTACTTGTCTATGATTTAAATTAATTTTTGCACTGGCAACAATTGTCTCATCCTTCCTTTAAAATGTACAAGACAGTGCGTTTTCATTAAAATGTTAATTTTAATTAATAAATAGTTTTATTGTGCCACAACCAAGAGATTAAATTTCTAAACATGGTGCCGAAACATTCAGTATAATAATAAGTCTCAAAGTAAGTCGGGTGAAGTGACTGATTTTTTTCCTCTCAGTCCGCGACGCGCTAGCCACCATTTTATGTTACGTCGAGCAATAAAATAAAAACAAAATTAAAAGTAATAAATTCGCAAACCATTCTAATCTTAATAAAGACGAAGTAGCGGGAAACAGCTAATTATATAATATAGCTACCAGGTGATAAGACTCCTTTTCTGCATAGAGATCCGTCTGGGTGTGGAACCCCAAACTCTTATCTATTTTTGCCGCCAAGCAGCAGCGCCTGCTCTGCTGCATTCTGATCTGATAACTGTACTAACCAATCTAATTTAATATAATATGTATTACTTGAGAAATACATTGTGTTTTCATGCGATGACCAAGACAATCTATCTATTTAAAATATAAAACAATAATAATATTGATATGGTCACTATAAGATGTTGTTAGGTTAGCTCATTACGTAATAACTTAAGAGAGATGGACCCTTTAATAGGAATTGAATAAATTAACCGACTTGGTATTACATGGATCTCACAATTTTTTACGGTAGAAGAACTGAGTTGCGAGACTTGATTTTTTTACAAGTTATGTTTTTGATGGTATCTCATTTCTTTTTGTAGATAGTTATATTTAGGTACCTATCTACACCTATTATTCTATTATATTATACATATACTATGTACACTGATTCATTCACTGAAAATGTAACTTTGAACTCCTATATATTTATATGGGATTACAAAGTTATTTATGTAAATGTATGTATGTAGGTGTATCTCGAAAACTGAACCGAAATTGCAAAATATTTTAGTTTTTCCTCGATTTATATACTAAACAATGATTGTATTCGAAATTTGAAGCTTCTATGTCTGCTAGAAGTGACTTAGAGTTTTGATGATCGGTCAGTGAGTGTATGACAAAATTAAGAAACTTTGACTAGTTATAATTCTTAAACTACTGGTTCAAATTGAATTAAATTTGAAAAATAGCGAGTTTATACAATGCCTACTTGATTACTAAACATTCAGGCTTCTAGTTTTATTTATCCACACTTGTTTTATCCAGAAAGAAGTTATAGGGGTTCGAAAATGGCCTGAACTGCTTCGACAAAAAGATGGTACGGCCGTGCCGCTATTTTGCTCGACTTGGCGGGGCACTGCCGTGCCCCCAGAACTAATGCTTGACTAGGACCAAATTTTAAGAAACGAACTTACTCCCATTTAAAAGGTCGGCAACGCACCTGTAATGAATTACTGCATGCCTGGTGTTGCAGTTGTTCATGGGCGGCGGTCTATACTTACCATTAGGTGAGCCGCAAGCTCGTTTGCTCCCTCTTTTATAAAAAAAAAAAAAACCGAATGGGCTGATTCTTATATCACGCAATAAAACTGATTTATCCATTTAAGTGTCAAAAAATGAACATAATATATTAAATAAACAAAAATACTATATTATTCCTAATTTTTTGTTTTAAAAGGGCTGGTATGACATTTGTGTGTATATTTGGTTATTAATTTTTTTAAAGGAAAAATGGGCATTTTTTTCATTATCCTAGGATTTTTCTTGGTGATTATACATTGTTCTTCACGACTTATATGCTTTTGTTTTAAAAATCACATCAAACTAATTTATTTTGATATTATTGATAAGGACTGAATAACATATCGATAACTTTGTTTTCTCATTAAGTCTTTAAAGGCCTAAGAATCCAAAGAGAAAAATTGTATTTCCATTTTGTTCATTACCCCAATAAATTGTGAACCCGACTTTAATTCAGTAGCCCCCCGCGCACCGCAACCGTTACTCACATCAAATGTTCGGGGCTTCTTCAAACAGTTGCCGCAAGCCAACAGTGGTAGAGCCACGCGGCAGCTTTTGCTGTCGCACGGATGGGCCGGCTCGAACCGGGGTGGTACCACGACCTCATAGAATACCAGCGTGAAGTAGAGGTTTACCTCTGCGTTTCGCTTGGTGAGTGCAGGTGGCCGGAGGCCTTTTTTACTGGAAATGAGGCATTCCATCTTAGTCCTCACGGGTGACAACGCATCTGCATTTTGATTCGCAAACGAGGATAGATGTAGATGTCTATGGGCCGCAGCAACCACTTACCATCAGGTGGACTGTGTGGTCGTTTGTCACCCTTATCCTATAAAAAAAAAAGCCACCGGAGAAGAATGCATGTGTTTTGACTATACGAAATAGTGCCGAATTGTTCTTTGTACGGAGTTTGTCCAAGTAATTTTCATTCTTAAACTACTTCAAATCTCGGTAAGTATACTTAATCAACACAATATGACTTTTTTTATTATTTAAATGGTAATAAGAAACTATTAAGACGCTACTTTTTCTTTCATAATTCGAACGATTTTATTGCTCGTTTCGTGTTTTTACGTGAAATTCTCATCCCCCTACATTTCATTCCCTCTACTTTAACTTATGAGGAGAATGATTTTTTTCTATGGGAACGATAAATTATTTAATTTAATAATAAATTTGGTTTTTCTTTACAAGCTAATGTATAATGTATAATTTTGGCCGACATTAGGTACATATTTATATTTAATACCGAGATCAATTAGTATATAAATGTTTTAGGAAATATGAGTCGTTCAAGTTCACCGTCCATATTAGCTTATCACAAAAATTGGAACAAAACTAATCCTGATGATACAGGTTTCCTTTTTATTAATTTTTTTCTAATGTAATTTACAAACTATTGTCTCATAAAAAATATTATTTATTATTAGATAGTGCTTTATTAAAAACTGACGTGAAGGAGGTTTTGCTGGCTGGAGTGAAGACAGGTATGTGCACGTGCCCATGTGAAATAAACGTGAAGGCTGTAGCATTTCGTTATTTAATAAATCAAGTACCGGACTCGAAACTTAACGATTGTTGGACAGAAATATTCAAAAAATACCAAGAACAATAAGTCAAAAAATTTTTTACGAGGAAAAGAGTTGTAAGTTCCTTATTATTATCTTTATTTTAAACTATAACTATTTTAATTTGCTACTTATAAATATTAATATTTTTTGTTTCAGATCACAAATGCCTAAACCATTGAAATCTAGTGAAGAAAAACGATCAGCACAACGATTATACCAAAGGGAGAGATATGTAAGAATTAAAAATGATCCTTTACTATATCAAATTGAAAAAGAAAAGAACCGAAAGAAATATCTAGAACAAAAAAAAGAAGAAAATATAAATATCCGTGAAAGAAATTAATAGGCATGAACAAAAAGCTCAACGTGCAAAATGGAGTGAAAACTCAAAGAAATATTTAGAGAAGAAGAGGAAGGAAAGAGAAACGGCGCAAGTCTTTATTGAGGAAACTGAAAAAAGTGTTGTGAATACACATAGTTTAGATGAATGTAGTGATCCCTTTCTTACCAGTAATCTATCATCTCCTACATCAAGCAACTGTCTATGTAAAACCAAAATTAGAAAACTGCGATACCAAATGAATAAAGAAAATAAAATATTGAGGCAAACTATATTATTTTTAAAGAAACAAAATTTAAAATTCAGAAATCTTATAAAATCTTTAGAAGAAAATAAAAATAAAGACAATAAAGATAATAAGGAAGTCAACAAGAAGAAACAAGATGTCTCTTATAAAGAAAAGCTTAAAAATATAGTTGTGAGATTTTTTGAGTTAGATGTAGTTAGTTATTTAGCACCTGGCAAAATTCAATATATTAAGAAGTCTGGTGTAAGAAAAGCAAAAAGGTATTTGTCAGGTACATTAACTGATATTTTAAAAAAATTTAAGAATGTTTACCCTAGAATATGCTTGATTTATTCTTCGTTTTGTAGGCTAAGACCGTTTTGGATATGTTTCCCACGAAAAACACGAGACACTTGTCTATGTAAGACCCATTCAAATATGGAATTATTGGTTTCTTGCTTACATCGAGCTAGGGTTATGTCAGAAAGTAGTGCAAGTCAACTGCTTAAATCTTTGTGCTGCAATGAATATGACGAAAAATACTTAGGTCGTTTGTGCGGGTCTTGCAAGAATAAGAGTGTTACGTATTTAGCGTTTAATGATTCAACAAGAGTAGACTACTACCAATGGGTTACTAAGAAAGAAAACTCCAAGTCATTAATATCTAAAGTTAAATTTATAGAGCCTGCTAGAGTAGCTATATATCGAAAGTAGAAGGGTATCTTGAGAAATTTCTTTCACATGTTCAAAATATTCTTGCTCAATACAAATCTTTAAATGAAATGAAATCAAATCTAAAAATGACCGAGGCTATTATTCATTGTGACTGGAGTGAGAATTATACTCTCAAATACGCTGAAGAGATCCAGTCACTTCACTTTGGTGGTAGTCGACAACATGTTAGCCTACATACATCGATAGTATACATTTGTGATCCATTAACTGGGGTGATAACTCTCCGATCATTTTGCACTGTTAGCCAGTCTTTAGACCTTATATATACTTCTGCTATTTGGGCACACTTAAAACACTTACTATATTACATCAAAAATAACAATCCAACTAGTCAGTACCGCAATCAATTTACTTTTTACATGATTTATAAATTACATAAGATTTTTATGGACTTGAATGTGTTACATGGAACTATAGTGAGGCTGGCCATGGTAAAGGTGCACCAGATGGGGTAGGCAGTGCTTTAAAAACTAGAATGGATCGTGTTGTTAGTCAAGGTCTTGACCTTGGTAGTTTTGCAGACTTTCTAACAGCTTTGAGACAGTGCGATAGCAACATTCAAATTGAATTGGTTGACCAAGTTGATATTATGAATATAGAAGCGTTATTGCCTGCCACAGTTCCTTCTTTTAAAGGTACATTCCGTATACATCAGGTTTTATGGGAGACTAAAGCACCTGTCATGGCTGCTAGAAGCTTAAGTTGCTTCTCGTGTATACCAAGTCCATGTTTACATGAAAAACAATTAGGCTTTATAAAATTGATTAAAGACCCGGAGCAAAAAGCATCTCACCCACCTGTTGTGAAAAAGGTTATAGCGGAATCAAAGAAGGTTACGGTTCTTTCAGACATTAGTCTAAATGTTAACAATCTGAGGATTTCTAGGAAACGGTATTTTGCTGATGATAAACAACTTAAATTAAGAATTCTAGCACTTATAATATTTCATCGTGTGACATGGCGAAAGATTTTGAATCATTAATTGATTCAACTGTCATTTCTCAAAATGAACCCCAACCTTCAACGTCGCAGCGTCTACCTTAATTATTATACCTAATAATAAGTATTCTTATAATTGGATTGCCTAACCAAATATTTATAGCTCATATTTGTCGATTTGTTGAAGATTATTAATAATTTTATGTGTCGTTGGTTATTTGTTACATATAATTATTAATTACAATATCTACCTAGCAAGAATTTTGATAAATCTTTCAAGTGGGTTATCAAAATCCATAATTAAACTATAATAAATTGAAAAAATGTATGGTGTACTTATCGTGTTTTATAAGGTCTTGATGCCGTACATTTTATTGTTTTCATAAGGGTTGCAATTAGACATGGAACGAGTAGTGATTTGCCGAGTACTCGGCCGCCGGGTACTCGGCCTAAATTGGGCCGAGTACTCTGCAAAATACTCGGTTTGAAAAAAACGCGATAGCGGGCGGCGTGCGGATATTTCCCTAACAAACTAGACCCTAATAGAGCCAAAAAACTAGCGTTTTTGCAACACAATCTTCCTCTCTTAAATTTTAAATATTAATAATAATAATCTCTATTATAGATTCTTACGTAAGTTCTAAATATTTCTGCTGCTTCTCATGTTCCTGATGTTTTAATGTGTCTAATATAATAATAATGATAAAAACTGACTTTTTGTCTATTTTTCTCTGGGATATAATTAAGGCCGAGTACTTGGTACTCGGCCGTTAATACTCGGTGCTCGGCCGAACCCTAAAAATGGGCCGAATCCGCCGAGTACCGAATCCAAACCGAGTACTCATCCCATGTATAGTTTCAATATCGGTTCTTAGAATCAACGTGAAAAATACAAGAGAGTATTTTTGTTAAATAACGTATAATACAGTTTTCTCATAAATATTACCTACCTTAATTGTTTAAATAATTGTGATTAAGTTTAAAAAGTCCAAATGTTTATGGTAGAAATTTAAGTGAAAGTCACCTAATGAATATTGTTGATTAGTTTTTAGTTCAGAATAAACGTTTCATTTCATTCCCCTTTTTTATTTCATTCCCGGCCCATGCGGTAAATTTAAATTACTTATAACTCTTAAGGTAATTAATAGAATAAAGTACCTCATACATAATGTTTTATATATTTAAACCTAGGACACGATAGGTAAATAAATCCCTGTAATATGAATGTTTTTTTTAAATTCTTCATTTTATTGCGTGATATAAGAATCACTCAATGGTAAGTGGTGGTGCAGTCTTGGGTTTTGAATCATTATCTTAGTAAAAGCCTATAGTTTTTATAGACACTTTCTTTGTATGCGGAGAGAAAGAATTAATCCATTCATTCGTTCACTGCAGCTTGTCAAATTTCAACATAATTCACAGGACTGCCTCGTATGGGGGATATTTGCCATAGCTGCCACGCTTGGCAAGCGGGTTGGCAACCACAATTTTTTATTTTGAAGTTGTTATTAAGGAAAGAAGGCCAGGAAGATGCTGCTGCTTACCTCGTGGTTTATCTCCCTCTGTAGCCTCTGACGACACCTCCCTATGCAGTAGTGGATATTCTTACACCACCACTATACGGTCAAAGACAGAGCGACGCCGGTAAATTATTCCACTCCTTTGCTTTAATCATTATAAATGACGCTTTGACTGTTTTTCCGGTAGCTATAATTGCAACGAAAGGATCAAACGCATATCTTGATGCCGAAATGGTGGAGAAAAGTGGTTGTTTTACATTTTGACATTTTAATGTGGGGTCCTTTAGCTATAGTTATTTTACAAAATATTTGCTATTTGTAGATCTTCTTTTCCGTTTGGGAATACGTCTGTGTAAATCCACCTTCTTACCTATTTCTGTGCGAGCAGTGCCGGCGGCAGTGTTCCAACCTAAAAGATATAATAATTTAAAATTAAAAAATTTGTACAACCGACTTCAATGTAAGTTATTAAGAATAACTCAAAAACTGTTGGTCTGACCTTGATCAAATTTATATCTGACCACACGAGAAGTATCAGCTTTCAAACAAAAAAAAGAATCATCGAAATCAGTTGACCCAGTAAAAAGTTATGAGGTAACACACATAAAAAAACGAAAAAAATTACAGTCGAATTGAGTACTGTCTCCTTTTTGGAAGTCGGCAGAAAAGATACAGCCTTTATACGTCCCACTACTATAGGTTTCCTCACATTTCGGAGAGGGTTTTGAGGACCTGCCGCACTGCCTCCATGCGTGTTGGCGAACTTCACATGTCTCCGTAATATTATTCTTCTTTTTTTTTCAGACATGCAGGTTTCCTCGCGTTGTTTTCCTTCCCCGCCAAGCACGTGGTAAATCAGCACTTTAACTTACAATTATTAATTTCATTGGTTCCGTCGGGGACCTAACCTAGGTTCCTCGCGGTCTGTGAAATTTACAGCGAGCACTTAACCCCTAAGCTACCCCGACTCAAGAAGATAGAGAGCCAGTATAACTTAAAGCTTTGAGTCATTTCATTTTCCTTAGATGTGACAACGCACCTGTACCTTAGCCCTTGAACATGAAGTGCAATCGTTTGTCATTTCAATTGTTTCAAACAATACCTTCCAAGTTATTTTCTCGTCATATTTACCTTTACGAAAGCAGCTCGTTTATAGTTAAATGTGTGTAATGAATTATTTATTAAATAAACATATAAGGAATTACTACATACTACAAGCATATAAGCAGTTATTACAAATATTACGCACAAGCGTTATGCAGTATGTAATAATATGCGCAAGGCGAGGATACCAGGATGCATTAAGTTATATGTACTACTTACTAGAGAAGCTATTCCAAACAAAAAATGTAAGCTACTCTATGTCTTCGCGCATGCGCGGGAGATAGTAGAGTCACGCATGCGCAGTTGATATAAGCGCGTTGCACCTGCGCGGTCAGTTTTTGTCATCATAGATTATTATTTTATATTTTATTGTTATACATAGATATTTTATTGTTATATTTAGCACATGTGCTAATTTAATATAATATTACATAATATTATGTCTCAATTATATTTTAATGCTATTTTAAAAGGTAAACATGTAAAATATAAAAATATACATTTATATTATATTATATTATTTATTTTTATATTCGTAAGAATCACATTTGTCTGTAAATAAATATTTTCTCTTTGTATTTTCTTAAATGTCTCAGTAATTTTCTTTCTAGCTGCAGCTTGCCTAATTTATTTTTGAGTACAATTTTTGTAGGACTATCAAAAATTGAATTTAAACTCCTTACTGATTCAGACAACGGTTCTAATACTTCTTGTTCACCACATTTTATTGGCTGAAAAAAAAAAGATACTAGTTATCTGGGAAGCCTGTAAAAATTCTAGCGTTACAGTATTAAAGACCCGCCATATACTAGTACGACTCGCGCGCCGAGGGTACCGCCTCTCTTAAGTCCCGTAAATATACTGAATTTACACATTACAAAAATTCGTTCGTCATCTAATCAGAAAATAAAACAAAAATCCCAGCAATATTATATAATAATATAATTACGTTATCGCATGGTACTGCAGATTTCTTTAAGTATACTCTTACTGTTTTAGTGAAGTATTAGTTGTTTTCCACGTTTCTTCGCTGCGATTCTTCTGAACAAATTTGATCCATGATTCTCTTTCTTTTTTTGATTCAGGAAACCTTTAAATCCAAATAATAATAAAAATTATGAATTTTAATGCATTAACATTTCCTACCGTGATTATAATATATTAATATTTACGGTCCATAATTTCTTACCATTATACGTCAATAGTGTTAAGTCTGCGCATAAAAATGTTTTACTCTTTGACATTCCCGTATACGTTGCAGTTGATAAAATATAATTAAATTAGCGTGTTTTAAAGATAATAATATGTTGAACTTACTGGTGAAAAGTCACTCCTTGACTTTTACTTATATTTCTCGATTTGCTTGAACAATATCTCAATGCTCACGAAGGCATATTAATTTAAAAATAATTCTTCACTCAAATTTCTCACGTTGCAGCAACCGCTTAACACAGACCTCTTGATAAAGAGTAATAATTGTGTTCTGTGACACAGACTAAGTGAGTTTGAGAGTGCGTACTCTAACGCGTGTTACAAACAATCGAGTTGAGGTATCTCCTCTAGTACGTAGTACATATAACTCAATGCCAGGATGTAGCATAACAATAAAACCAGCCGATCCATTATTTATTTCTTTTGAATTTTATTCTTTTATAAAACG
Source organism: Parnassius glacialis (assembly GCA_033319125.1). Taxonomy (NCBI): domain Eukaryota; kingdom Metazoa; phylum Arthropoda; class Insecta; order Lepidoptera; family Papilionidae; genus Parnassius; species Parnassius glacialis. Next base: position 50,853,158 of record JAVANC010000021.1, on the reverse strand, counting down.
CTACCCTAACAAAACAATATGAATTGTAGGTGTCATGAGATCATGTACGCTAATTATAATCACGAAATAATTTTCATAACAGCTCTGTAGCGACACTGTAGGCTAGGGTTCGATTCCCAAACAACAAAATTTGTATAGACTAAAAATAAAGTTAAAAATGTAAATTTATAGTGTTCATATGGTGTCTTAAAAGCAAGAGTGACTAGTCTGAACTATTTTAACAATATTATATTTTATTTCTCTCCTACATACTTTTTTGCAGTAGAACACAAATATGTTTGCTTACAATTGTTTTCGCAACAAAGAGTTTGTAAAAGAGTTTTCTACAGAACGATTTGATAAAACTTTTAAAAACGTCAAACTTTTTATGATTTCATCATCATCATCATCATTACAACCCTTCACAAGTACACTGCTGAATAAAGGCCTCCCCCAAGGAATGCCACAAAGCACGGTCCTCAGCCACCTGCATCCATCGACTTCCTGCATGGCTTACCAGGTCGTCACTCCATCTAGCCCTACACTTCGTCCGCCGGTACGAGGCCGCCACTCGAGAACCTTTTCTCCCCATCGGTTGTCGGTTCTTCGAACTATATGACCAGCCCATTGCCACTTCAGCTTACTAATCCGTTGAGCTATATCGGTCACTCCGGTTCTACTGCAGATATCCTTATTTCTAAGTTTATCACGCAGAGAAACTTCGAGCATAGCCCTCTCCATAGCTCGCAGAGCAACCTTGAGCTTCCTCTTCCGGCTAGCAGTGCAGCAACCACGTCTCAGTTCAGTCACGTTTTCAAGTTTTGAAGTATACCTGACGAGAAAATGTGCCGTAGTTTCCCGAACGCTGCCCAGCCGAGTTGAATCTGTCGATTGACCTCTCGGTCGAAGTTGGACTTACCTACTTACTTACTTATCGTCACGCACAATCCCTGACGGGGTAGCCAGAGAGAGCAGATCGCCAAGTGTCACGATCCTTACATACCTCTTTCGCTTCTTTCAGATTCATTGGACTTACCTCGTCGGACTATTTGTCCCAGGTAAACATACTCGTCAACAACTTCGGTCTTAGTGCTCCCAACAACTACGGGCATAGGTGTGACATGGACGTTATACATGATATTTGTTTTGTCAGCTTCATTTCCCGTCTAACAGCTATGAGATTAAAAGTGTGATCGGAGAGTTTTTGTGTTCTTCTGCGTCAGGTCTTGCAAAACTTAGCTCCGACCGCATGGACAGTTTCCCCAAGTTTGTTATTCATATCGTCCATTGCATTGCAATCTTCTAGTCACTAAAAGCGGTTTTGTAGCTCGAGCTGAAAGGTTTCGGGGTTTCGGAATAGAGCACGAGGGGGACGGAGCGTTGATTTTATTAGACGTGACCTCTCAAACTTAATGTTTAGGTTCGGTGTGCCTCTTGCCATTCGGCGATTACTGCCGGTTTTCACCCTCGCGATTACTGAGATATCACTGAACAGTTGTCGTCTGGTCGTCATAACATACGTTACATTCGTGTACATTCGACTTAGAACTATTTGATGCACGGTATTACGTATATATAAGCGATCGTAGCTATACAATCGGAGGTCAAATTCAGCTGCTGACGTGATTTGTGTTTCTATTTAATTTGAACGACATACACGATGCAACATATAATGCTGTTATTTCCAAAATGTCGAATTCACAAAGATGTGTTGTCAAATTTTACGAGCTTATCTCTAATGAAGTTCGCTCTTACCCTGATGACTGCTTCATTATATTAGGAGATTTTAACAAATCAAATAACAACAAAAGGTCAAATAATAGTGATGCCGATGTGACCTTACGTGGAATTTTTTTATCGGATACTGTTAATGAACTTGCTAATTTTCCTTCTTTTCATAATTTTAATAAGTATAATATATTTAAAAATTTTAATAATCGTATTCTGGATCTCCTAATAGCCAATATTAATTGCAAAGTCAGATTAGTAACTGCTCCAATAGTTTCAGAGTATTCGCATCATCCAGCTTTTGAGTTTACGATTTTAAAATTACATGAGAAACTACTTAACAGTGGTAGAGCCAAGCGGTAGCTTTTGCTGTCGCACGAATGGGCCAGCTCGAACCGGGGTGGTACCACGACCTCACAGAATACCAGCGTGAAGTAGAGGTTTATCTCTGCGTTGCGCTTGGTGGGTGCAGGTGGCCGGAGGCCCAATTCCCCCCCCCCCCATCCCCCCGCATCAACATGGTAGTGGAATTATATAAAAGACTACCCCAGGAGGGTACCAGCACCCCTGGAGAATCCCTCGCTGAGCATCTACGACCAAACTACTCCACTCCTGGGCGTGGGTGCTCAGGCTGCCCCGCGTATTCTGGGGGGGGGGGGGGGGGGGGGGGGGGTGAAATTCCGCTCAAGACGAAACCTGCTCGGGGCAAGCGGAGCAAGAAAACAAAGGCCACCCCTGCCACGCTTACCATGGATTTCTGCAATATCAGGGGACTTCATTCAAATCTTAACGCCGTCCACTACCATTTGGAGATAGCTAAGCCGGCCTTGCTCTTTCTAACCGAGACACAGGTGTCCTCTCCGGCTGATACTTCGTATCTCTCCTACCCGGGGTACAAATTAGAACACTCGTTTGTGCCCCGGGCTGGAGTTTGCGTGTATGTCAGAGAGGACATCTGTTTTCGACGCCTCGGCAGTCTTGAAGGTACGGACCTGTCCATCCTATGGCTGCGCGTAGACAGCGACGACCATCCCCGCGTCTACGGGTGCCTCTATAGGTCCCATAGCTTTAATGCCGACACAGACCGACTCATCGACCACGTCCAAATGGCTGCAGACTCCGTGCTACAACAGGTCCCATCCGCAGAGATCGTGATGCTCGGTGATTTCAACGCCCACCACGCTGAATGGCTTGGTTCTCGTTTAACCGATCATGCGGGTAGATCTGTCTATGACTTTGCTTTGGCATATGGTCTAACACAACTGGTTACATCGCCTACGGTCCCAGCGTTGTTGCCGATTCTGTTGCTGATGTGGTACTTCAGGGTATGGAACTTTTTATTCCATCCTCTGTGGTGCCCATCGGAGGCAGATCCCAGCCATGGTTTGGTCGCTCCTGTAAAATAGCATCATGCTTTAAGCAGGAGTGCTACCAGGCCTGGGCTGACGCATCAACGTCTCGGGATATAAACACCAGCGCACTTAAAAAGAAGTATAATTCCGCCTCCAGGTCCTTCAAAAGCGTCATTGCCAAGGCAAGGTCTGAGCACATCGGCAGAATTGGCGAGAAGCTAGTTCGCCTTCCTTCGGGAACCCGTGCATTCTGGTCTCTCGCCAAGGCTGTCCAAGGGAACTTCTGTCAGCCATCTCTTCCATATCTGCACAGAGAGGACGGCTCACTGGCCCATGCCGTAAAGGAGAAAGCCGATCTGTTGAGCTCTCTTTTTGCGTCCAACTCGACTCTAGATGACGGGGGGAACACACCGCCGACCTTCCCGCGATGTGAGTGCTCCATGCCGGATGTGCGATTTACACAGCGCTCGGTCGGCAAAGCACTCTTCTCCCTGGACGTCAGCAAGTCGAATGGGCCCGATGGAGTGCCTCCCATTGTGCTGAAGACGTGTGCTCCGGAGTTGGCACCGGTTTTAACGCGTCTTTTCCGGTACTCCTACTCCCAAGGCGTAGTCCCGAACTCATGGAAGACAGCTTTGGTGCACCCGATCCCTAAAAAAGGCGACCGCTCAGACCCGTCCAACTACAGGCCTATCGCCATCACCTCCTTGTTCTCCAAAATAATGGAAGCCGTTATAAACTGCCAGCTCATGAGGTACCTTGAGGATCACCAGCTGATTAGTGACCGCCAGTACGGTTTTCGTCGGGGTCGATCAGCTGGTGATCTTCTAGTCTACTTAACTCATAGATGGGCGGAGGCAGTAGAGTCCAAGGGGGAGGCATTAGCCGTTAGTTTGGACGTAGCGAAGGCATTTGATCGGGTCTGGCACAAAGCGCTTCTTTCGAAGCTTCCTGCGTATGGGCTTCCTGAGAAATTGTGCAAATGGATCACCAGTTTCCTTGCTGATCGGAGCATCAAGGTCGTAGTAGACGGTGCATGCTCAGATCTCAAGCCTATCAACGCTGGTGTTCCACAAGGCTGCGTGCTATCACCAACGCTGTTTCTCCTGCATATCAATGATATGTTGCTAACTGGTAGCATTCATTGCTATGCAGACGACAGCACTGGTGATGCCTTATATACCGGCCGTGCCAATATTTCTCGGGAAAACGTCGCCGAGTACCGGGACAAACTTGTGTCTGAAGTCGAGTCTTTGCTTAACAAAGTCTCGGATTGGGGCCGACTAAATCTAGTCCAGTTCAATCCCCAGAAGACACAAGTTTGCGCGTTTACCGCTAAAAAGAACCCCTTTGTCGTATCTCCTCAGTTTCAAGGCACTCCCCTTGCTGCCTCAGCTAGTATCGGAATCCTTGGCGTCGACATATCGAATAGTGTGCAGTTTCGTGGTCACTTGGAAGGGAAGGCCAAATTGGCCTCTAAAAAGCTTGGTGTGCTCAGCAGAGCGAGACAGTATTTCATGCCGGCACATCGCATGCAACTTTACAAAGTTCGGCCCCACATGGAATACTGTTCTCATCTCTGGGCTGGGGCACCCCAGTGCCAGCTCCTTCCACTTGACCGCATCCAGCGCAGAGCGGTGCGAATCGTCGACGACCGTGTTCTTTCTGATCGGCTCGATACACTGGCACTGCGTGGAGATGTTGCATCTCTTTGCGTATTTTATCGCATCTATCACGGGGAGTGCTCTGAGGAATTGTTCGGACTAATTCCAGCCGCTCAATTTCACCATCGCACATCGCGACAAAACTCGCGTTACCATCCATACCATCTGGATGATTGGCGGTCCACCACTGTGCGATTCAGAAGAAGTTTTCTCCCTCGCACGACTTCCTTGTGGAATCAATTACCTCCAGCGAATTTTCCGGACCGATACGACTTAGGAACCTTCAAGAAAAGAGCTTACACCTTTCTAAAAGGTCGGCAACGCATCTGCAATTCCCCTGGTGTTGCGGTTGTTCATGGGCGGCGGTAGTCACTTACCATCAGGTGAGCCGCATGCTCGTTTGCCCCCTATTCCATAAAAAAAAAACTCAAAGCTCGGGCTCACACAGTCAAGTTATACATAGATTCTGATTACAAGGCAATAAATATAAATCTTTCGCAAACAGACTGGGAATCTAATTTGAGTGACGGTAATATTGATGTTTATTGGGTTTTTATAAAATTTTATATTATTTTATTTAAATAATATAATAGAAAAACACGTACCTACTAAAACTATCAAATTTAACACTAATTACCCGATATGATATAACAGGGCATTGACTAAAATTAAATGACAAATTAAAAGTTCATCGCAAGTGGGAGGTGTATAAACTGTATAGTGATGACAATTCTTTTGCCGTCCTAAGAAAGAGACAAAAATTAATGGAGAACGAGGGTTATAACAAATTTATCAATAATTCTGAGTATAGGATTGGTACTAATAGTAAATTATTTTGGTCTTTCGTAATTTCTTTTTTATAGGATAAGGGTGACAAACGAGCACCCAGTCCACCTGATGGGAAGTGGTTGCTGCGGCCCATAGACATCTACATCTATCCTCGTTTGCGAATCAAAATGCAGATGCGTTGTCACCCGTGAGGACTAAGATGAAATGCCTCATTTCCAGTAAAAAGGGCCTCCGGCCACCTGCACTCACCAAGCGAAACGCAGAGGTAAACCTCTACTTCACGCTGGTATTCTGTGAGGTCGTGGTACCACCCCGGTTCGAGCCGGCCCATCCGTGCGACAGCAAAAGCTGCCGCGTGGCTCTACCACTGTTAAAACGTAAATGTAAAGATCTTCCAGACATAATTTTTCTAGATGATTATATGACTTCAGATCCTGTGTATATATGTGATTTATCTAATAATCACTTGAACTCAGCTTTTAGTGTTAATATTCCAAATCCAATCCAATTTTAACAGTGGTAGAGCCACACGGCAGCTTTGCTGTCGCACGGATGGGCCGGCTTGAACCGGGGTGGTACCACGACCTCACAGAAAACCAGCGTGAAGTAGAGGTTTACCTCTGCGTTTCGCTTGATGAGTGCAGGTGGCCGGAGGCCCTTTTTACTGGAAATGAGGCATTCCATCTCAGTCCTCACGGGTGACAACGCATCTACATTTTGATTTGTAATAGAGGATAGATGTAGATGTCTATGGGGCGCAGCAACCACTTACCATCAGGTGGACTGTGTGCTCGTTTGTCACCCTTATCCTATAAAAAAAATCATAATACTCAGATTTCTACCCGGGCTCAAACGATCAGTATAAATTCGGTCACATTTACAGTCCGTCAAGTTTCTATGTATTTAAAATAACCACAATAAGGGACCAGGACCTGATGGCATTCCACCCTTGTTTCTACAAAGACGTTGCTAAACCATTAGAAATTTTGTTTATAAATTCTATGAAGTTGGGTGAAATGCATTTACAATGGAAAAATCATTCATAACTCCTATATTTAAAAGTGGTAATAAGCACGATATTTCAAATTACCATCCTATTTCAAAATTATGCTCAATTTCAAAACTATTTTAGAAAATTAGTTGACACACTCTCTCAAATAATTCGACCAATTATAATTTCTGAACAACATGGTTTTGTAAGTCGAAAGTCTACAGAAAGTAATCTCTGCGAATTTCTTGATTATTTTTATACTGCTATACCTACGTACCCCGATTATACAAAAGCATTTGACAAAATTTCACATCATATTCTGATACATAAATTAGATCAAATCGGTGATTTACTTCGATGGATATCCTTTTATCTTAGAAATCGTAGTCAGGCGTTTGCAATAAAGGGATAATACTGTTCATTATTTCTCCCAGTGTCTTCAGACGTTCCTCAGGGTTCTCATTTTGGTCCACTACTCTTTAGAATATTTATTATCCTGCTTCCATAATTCTGAATTTCTCCATTTTGCAGATGATATGAAAATTTTCAAGCCTATTAAAAATATAGAGGACTGAAATCTACTTCAAGAATATCTGAATAACCTTAGTGCATATTGTCAAGCAAATGATCTTTGCTTAAACATCAGGAAATGTAACATTATCTAAGTTACCAGCAAGAAGAATCCCGTCCTCTTTGATTACAAGTTTAATGATAATTTACTAACGAGAGTATTTACACTCGTTAGTAAATTATCATTTCTTAAACTTAAAGTTCATTTGAACTGCGTGATCTTGGTGTTCAGTTTGATAGTATGTTGTTACTGAGGTCACATATTAATATCATAACTAAAAGAGCTTATAATACGCTAGGTTATGTTATGCGTATTTCAAAAGATATTAAAAAGTCTTCAACAGTAATTATACTATTTAACACTCTGGTGCGGTCTATTCTTGAGTATTGTTCTTCATGTTGGAATCCTCAATACAAAGTTTATATTAAAATGATTGAAACAATTAACAATAAGTTTCTGCGACATTTAAAGCGATATAATTCTTCTGTATACTCCATTATTGATAACATAGACAGTAATACCCTCGAGAAACACCGTGATATAAGAGATCAAAAATGTTGTTGTACAAATTGCTTCATAATATCATCGACTCTTCCCTACTTTTACGCAAAGTGAATCTTGCGTGTCACAGGTTAGGAGCACGAAATAAATCTCTTTTTGCATTACGTAAAGTTAAAACAAGGTATGCCTCAAATAATTTTGTATCTTGTGGTATCCTTTATAGTATATCTAGTATACTTTAAGTTGTATATATAATATTATTTTTAACTGTTTAGTACTTACTGTTTAATTTATGAGTACCAGATAGTTAGTTTTAGTATTTTATATTTGTTTAATTTTTATACAACATAATATAGTTGTGGCAAGCTTTTATTATGTATTAGATATCTGTCGAAACTTCATTGGATTTTAAGATTATTTTTATGTTTCTTTATGTAATTTATTATTGTACTGTATGTTTCCCTTAAAAAGCAAGTAAATAAATAAATAAATAAAATAAAATAATGAAGTCAATCTCATTTTTTGTCGAACCGTCGGGGCTCAACCAGTTCCACTTCCTGTGGGGCCGCTTCTAGAAGAAAGAGTACATCATAAAGAGACTCTCTTCTTCCATGAAGTCGGCTCGCTGCTGGCTCCTTGGGTTCCGTTGCCCTATTCCAAATTTCCCCAGCTTCAGCTCACCGTTCTCTCTTGTCCTTAGTTTTGCGTTGAAGTCTCTCATTAACACCGTATATTGGGTTTTGGAGGAATGCATGGCTCTAGATATATCCTCATACATTTCCTCCACCTCCTTATCGAGATGTGCCGAGTTTGGTGCGTAAACCTGTATGACTTTCAGCGTTTGTTGATTCTGAGTATAACGTACGCAACCCGCGTCGACACACTCTCAATCTTTACAACGTTGTTAACGAGAGACTTGTGGGCGATAAATCCGATACCTCCTTGATAGAACAAGTTTTCCGGATTCGAGGATAACCATGTCCTCTCCCTCTCTTCAGACCTCAAATAATCCTATAATATTCCAGCACAACTTGTCTATCTCTTCTTCCACCTCCAGATATTCTCGTCAGCCCTCAGGATGCGTGCGTTATATGTTGCCAGGTCGAGTCATCTTTGGTGGCAACCGAACCTCCACCGGAGATTCTTAGCACCCCCTGCTCTGCCGCTACCATGGTCACCACCGTAGCCAGGAATAACTGGGCCATCGTGGGCTAGGGGCCGTCTATTCGTAACTTTAACCATGGGGGAGTATATTGCCACAGTTGCCTCGCTCGGCGAGCGGGTTGGCAACCGCAGTTTTTTATTGTTGTTTTGCTGTTATCAGGAAGATGCTGCTGCCCATCCTCTGCTTCAGTTTCCCTCTGTCGCCTCTTACGACACCCACGTGAAGATATGGGGTAGTGGGTATACTTACCCGCCACTTCACGGGACGAAAGGTATTTATTGATTTAGGAGAAGAAAATGACCGCCATATTTTTACGTTTCCTCTTTTTCTATTTATAATTTACTTTCAGTGTTTACTTTCACCGACGAGTGCATGGCATACTATCACATAAACTGCACTGGCAGGGTCGATTTCTGTTAGTTTGAAGTTTTGAGGCGAGCGCTAGCCTACCAAGGCTTTCCCTTGCCCTTAATCCCCCTCATGATTGTAAGGTCTATCCAGCTGTGGGACATACGAACACTGTTGATCTATATAAATGGTAAAATGTTTAATTTTTTTTATAGAAGAGGGGGCAAACGAGCATACGGTTCACCTGATGGTAAGTGACTACCACCGCCCATGAACAACCGCAACACCAGGGGAATTGCAGATGCGTTGCCAGTCTTTTAGAAAGGTGTAAGCTCTCTTCTTGAAGGTTCCTAAGTCGTATCGGTCCGGAAAAATTGCTAGTAGTACTCGATTCCACAAGGAAGTTGTGCGAGGGAGAAAACTGACAGGATAACGGATTACTGGATTAACAATAGTGAGACGAGTTCCTGGCGCTACCCTACAAGTTTGCAAGCAGCCAGCGCGGAAGGTGTGTGAATGGTTTGCAGGTCGGCCGAAAGTGAATGGAGGTTGGTATGATAATAGACCAACAGTAGTTTAGTTCACGACTATAAGCGGTTGGTAAGTAGATTCAGGAATTACAGACAAAGGCCATTATTAGCGAAACTTGTCACAGTTAAGGATGTGCTGGCAGTTTAGCATACCTTCTAGGATTACATTAAAATTAAATAAATATTTAATAAATGATTTATTATATTTAAGCCAGCAATACACATTGAATAAATTTATTCTTACGTATTTTATCAAGTTTAATTTTCCTTATTTATTTATTTATTTAACAATTTATGTACACACAAAGTAATGTTATAATGAGAATAAAAATATAAATATATTTTGTTCAAAGGCACTGCTTATTTCATATTAAAATTTCTTCCAGCAGGCCTGATAATGGACAAATTCAAAGAGAAGCGCATTTAGTGTGCACTTTTATAATAAAAGTTTATAATATTAATATACTTAATATAAAGTAAAGATAATAAAAACATATATCCATACAAACATACATACAACTAAATACCACAATATATTTCTTTGTCGTCCCAATGATTTAATGTACGGTCTGTATATATATGTCTATCTATATGTATTGTATATATATAATTTTCTTATAAACTTTCGAGTGGCAACGATTACTAAATTAATAGGGATTTATTGAATTATTGGTCTGGTAACAATCATTTTTACGCTTGAAGCCGCGCTTGCTTCTGATTGGCCGAACGGCGAGACCTCACTTGTGCGCCGTACGCCGAAACGTAATGAACTTTTCTCCTTCGGAAAATTATTATTGTGTGTGTCCATTTTATTTTACAACTGAACAATAGTACTGAACGATACCCGAAGATACTGTGCCAGTGACCTATGGACTATTCTATTCGGAGAGACAGGGTTATATCCCTTCGAGTCACCTATTCAGCCAGCCAGCTCGCCGAGCCCCAGCAGCCTGAGGCAGTGGAAGGCGGAAACCGGTGAGTTACCAGACCCTTAGCTCTTTCCTGAACATAATTTTTTTGATCATTCCAGTCGCATTTTTCTTTATTGTTCGGGTTTGTTGCCACTCGTTAATTACATTAGTTTCATATTTCATTTCGTTACCTTTTTACAACACAAAAAGGAAAGGGAAAGGGCTTTAGCACCATAGACCACATACATACCCTTCGGCAAATTGTACAGAAGTCCGAAGAGTACAATTTGCCACTATGTCTGGCGTATGTGGACTATGAGAAAGCCTTTGATTCCGTCGAAATTTGGGCAGTGCTGCAGTCCCTTCAGCGGTGCCAAGTTGACTGTCGGTATATCGAAGTGCTGAATTGTTTGTACAGTAGAGCTACGATGGCTATCCGAGTACAGAACCAGAGTACGAAACCTATCCAATTGCAGAGAGGTGTAAGACAGGGTGACGTTATATCCCCGAAACTCTTCACCGCTGCATTGGAAGACGTTTTCAAGCTTCTGGACTGGAAAGGATACGGTATCAACATCAATGGCGAGTACATCACTCACCGTCGATTTGCCGACGATATAGTCCTTATGGCAGGATCGCTGGAGGAACTAAGCACTATGCTCACTGACCTCAATAGTGTCTCCCAACGGATAGGTCTTAAGATGAACTTGGACAAAACAAAGATTATGTTTAATGTCCATGTCACACCTATGCCGGTAATTGTTGGGAGCACTAAGCTCGAAGTTGTTGACGAGTATGTTTACCTGGGACAAATAGTCCGACTAGGTAAGTCCAACTTCGGCCGAGAGGTCAATCGATGGATTTAACTCGGCTGGGCAGCGTTCGGGAAGCTACGACACATCTTCTCGTCAGACATACCTCAAAACCTTAAAACGAAATTGTACAACCAGTGCGTGTTGCTAGTGATGACTTACGGAACTGAGACGTGGTCCTTCACAGCTGGCCGTATGAGGAAGCTCAAGGTCGCTCAGCGAGCTATGGAGAGGGCTATGCTCGGAGTTTCTCTGCATGATAAACTTAGAAATGAGAATATCCGCAGTACAACTAGAGTAACCGACATAGCCCAACGGATTAGTAAGCTGAAGTGGCAGTGGGCCGGCCATATAGCTCGAAGAACCGACAACCGATGGGAAAGAAAGGTTCTCGAGTGGCAGCTTCGTACCGGTAGGCGAAGTGTAGGGCGACCCCCCACGAGATGGAGTGACGACCTGGTAAGACATGCAGGAAATCGATGGATGTAGGTGGCTCGGGACCGTGCTTTGTGGCATTCCTTGGGGGAGGCCTATGTTCAGCAGTGGACTTATGAAAGGCTGTAATGATGATGATGATTACAATACAACATGGCGGAATCATTGTTGCATTCTCACGACATTTTCGAACGCGACATCGTTTTAGAAGAAGTAAAGCACACTTTAGAAATTGTAGACTCTAACAGAGATGAATTTCTTGCGCGTTCAAAAGATATCGTTTCCCAAGAACGTAAATTTAGTAAAATTCAATCAAAGATAGAAAAATCTTATTTGAAACAAAAGAACTTCCACAAAGAGGAACAGTTGGCCATTCGTAAACAATTTAATGATTATTACTATGCAATTATTTCCCATGTAAACAAGATAAAAGGTTTAGAGGAGGAGAATAGGCGCACAGGTCGCATGTTTCATGAAAGTACTATTAGAGAATTTCATCAACCTCAAATTTGTACGCTTAACAAGTTACCCACTTTGCCATTACCGTCATTTTCCGGCGATTCAATCGATTGGCGATCGTATTTCGATTTATTCAGTGCTTTGGTACACAACAATGATGCTTACACGAATGCAGAGAAATTTAGGTACTTATTGTTGACCCTGAAAAATGAACCATACAATCTAATTAAGTCGATACCTGTTTCCGACGACAATTATCAAATGGCATGGCTCACTGTAATCACACGTTATGACAATAAGCGTTCAATCGCGTCTAAGCACATTGATCGTATTTTGGATATTGAATGTTGTTCTGAAAAATCGATTATTTCGTTACTTTAAGTAAGCCATCAGATATTCCACAAGTAGACGGTCTTATAAATTTCATTGAGCGGGAAGTTTCGGCTTGTGAGTTTTCCGAATGCGGGCAGTTTAAAAAAACTTATGCATCGTCGAACACTACGAGAGTGCGCGTTGACATCGGCGACAGCACGGCGCGTTGGGTACTCGCAACCAAGGTGACTTCAACGAACTGTTCAAACGATTCTCGCACGTGCGGGCAAGAAAATAAGGTAAAGCATTGCTTGAAATGTGGAGCTTAACATTCGTTGACTAAATGTCCTGAATTTTTTAACTTATCTCCTAGGGACAGGTACACCTTTCTTAAGGGTAAAAATGTTAGTTTTAATTGCCTGAATTTAGGGCACGATGTTAAAAATTGCAAGTCCAGTTATGTTTGTCGTGCGTGTCATAGGCGTCATCGTAGTTTGATTCATTTTGAATCTCAAGCGCTACCGGTAATTGTAGAGGATAGTAGTTCTATTTCACTCACTCCCGTGGATCACATAGTCGAGCGAGAATCAGATGATACTCGAGTAGCAATGACGACGTCGATGAATTCTATGCCTGATTCTAATGCGCGCGCGCTGTCCAATGCGCACTCGATGTGTACTAAAAGAGTGCTCTTATCTACGACGCTTGTCGATGTATTCATAAACAAACAAAAGCGGTCTACGATCCGATGTATAATCGACACGGGTAGCCAGGCTTCGGTTATAACTGAATCGTGTACAAATCAATTAGGTTTAAAACGGCGACGTGCCAGTATACCCGTATTAGGTATTGGAAAAAATAAGCCAGTATACCCTAGGGGTGTAGTTACAGTAGGCATGAGTCCCACCGGACTGGATCAACCTTCGATTCTGGTTGAAGCATTAATTTTGCCGAAACTTATTTCACGAACGCCTAGCGTGCCCTTACCACATATTACGGGGTGGTCACATATAAAAAATTTAAAACTAGTTGATCCTAATTTTTATTTACCGCAGCCCGTTAAAATGTTGCTAGGAGCGGATATACTATCCCATGTATTATTAAGTAACGTAGTTAAGGGGGAGCCCGGGTCACCGATAGCTTTTTATTGTTGGGTAAACTCGAATTCGAATCGAATACCTTGCCTCCCATCCAGGTGTGTCTTAGCTCATTTTCCGATGACATTTACCTCCGTAGGTTTTTTTTTCTTTTTTTTTTTTATAGGATAGGGGTGACAAACGAGCACACAGTCCACCTGATGGTAAGTGGTTGCTGCGGCCCATAGACATCTACATCTATCCTTTATTACAAATCAAAATGTAGATGCGTTGTCACCCGTGAGGACTAAGATGGAATGCCTCATTTCCAGTAAAAAGGGCCTCCGGCCACCTGCACTCACCAAACGAAACGCAGAGGTAAACCTCTACTTCACGCTGGTTTTCTGTGAGGTCGTGGTACCACTCCGGTTTGAGCCGGCCCATCCGTGCGACAGCAAAATCTGCCGCGTGGCTCTACCACTGTTAAAAACGGTTCTGGGAGTTAGAATCGTTACATAAGGAAGAGAAAAACCTTCACTCCTGAGGAAAGTTTATGCGAGTCTATATTTACACATACACATACTCGTGACGAAACAGGTCGTTACGTGGTTGCTCTGCCGTTTAAACCCGATGCACCACCCCTTGGCGAGTCGCGGGATATTGCGCGTTCTAGATTTTTAAAACTTGAAGCTCGATTAGAGCGGAACCCGTCCCTTAAGGGCGAGTATCACTCGTGCCTTCAAGAGTATATGGATCTTAACCACATGGAGCTGGTTGATAGTCCTCCCAATGATGGGACGACCTATTACATTCCCCACCACTGTGTGGTTAAAGAGGATAGTGAGACGACCAAGACTCGTGTAGTCTTTGATGCTGGATGTAAGAGTTCAAACGTAAAACGTAAAGTTTTCCCTCAACGATATTCTTTTAACGGGTCCTAAGATGCATAAGGATATTGTTGACGTTATTTTAAAATTTCGTACACATTGTATCGCGCTTACAGCCGATATAAAACAAATGTATCGGAACATTTTGGTTCAAGAGTCTCATAGGGACTACCAGCGCATTCTGTGGCGCACTTCACCACATAATTTATTACTGAATATCGTCTTCGTACCGTGACGTTTGGTATTAGCTCTTCTCCCTACCTCGCTCTTCGGGTTATAAAACAGCTCGCTCTTGATGAGGCTGAACAACTTCCTCGAGCTTCTCGGGTACTTCGAGACCAGGTCTTTGTCGACGATGTTGTCAGTGGCGCAAGTGACCAGGCTGAGGCTCTTGTCCTTCAACAAGAGCTGATGGGTATTTGTCAAACAGCAGGCTTCAAACTCCGGAAATGGCACAGTAACTCGCCCGCGATACTCGCGGCGGTACAAGCACCAAATTCTCACGGTGAGCGGGAACGAATACCAGTTGCACCCATGGAAAGGTATACGAAGACGAAGGTCTTGAGTCTCCAGTGGAACCCACAGTCTGATCAATTTAGTTTTAGTGTTTCGGTTTCTATACAAAATGTGACTAAGAGAACTATTCTCTCACAGATTGCAAGGATCTACGATCCTATGGGATGGCTATCCCTAGTCACCGTATACGCAAAACATTTAATGCAGTTGTTGTCGATTTCCGGGGTCGATTGGGACGTTCCTCCACCTATTGAAATCATCAATGCTTGGAATAGCTTCATTCAGGATTTGATGTCCTTATCCGACATCACCATACCAAGATACATATTTCCTACTCATCGCGAAAGTATTATTCAACTTCACGGGTTTTCCGATGCCTCGGAGAAGGCCTACGCTGCATGTGTATATGTCCGTTATATAGAAAACAGTATAATCAAATCAAATTTTTACTGGCGAAAACACGAGTTGCACCCATTTCACCTTGTTTGTTCATTCCTCGCTTGGAGCTTATGGCAGCTTTATTATTAGCACATCTTATAGTTAAGGTAAAACGAGCATATGACCACATAAAGGACGAACATATATATGCCTGGTGTGATTCTTCCGTCGTTTTTGCGTGGCTTCGCTCACCACCTTATGAATGGAAGACGTTTATTTCGAATACGACAAGCGAGATTTTGTCTATCATTCCTGCTGCTCAGTGGAGACATGTGCCCTCTGCTGACAACCCGGCAGATGCACCATCACGCGGATTGTTACCATTAATATTCACCAAAAATAATACCGTGTGGTTTTTCGGTCCGCCCTGGCTATCTCAGACAGAGTCCCAGTGGCCTGTTCAAGGAATAATTTTTAAAACGAACAACGAAAAACGTAACTTACCTGTAGCGATGGCCCGCGTAGCAATAGCACAACTTTTTATGTCGAAATCATAGATTAATTTTCTTAATTAAGAAAACTTATTAGTGTTACAGCGATGGTATTTCGTTTTTATAATATATTAAAACATAAGGTGGACAAATTAAAACCAAAATATGCATATTCGCAACATATCACTGTTTCTGAATATAGATTCTGGCTTAAAAGACTTATTCGCCAAGTCCAACATTACAGTTTTAATGACGAGATTAATTATCTCTCACAAGGGAAGGTTCCTTCTAACCAACTTAGAAAATTAAATCCGTTTATCGATGAAGATCAAATCTTACGTGTAGGTGGACGGCTACATAAATCGCTTCTGCCATTTGAGTCCAAACATCAAATGATATTACCCAAAAGACATCCCTTAACTTCCTTATTAATTGACGATGCAAATGCCAGTAGGCTTACTAGATGGCGCTGGTTACAACAGAATGTTCAACACTTTTGGAAGCGCTGGAGTCGTGAGTACCTTCATGAAATTCAACAATGTCATAAATGGTTTTCGGATCGGGGTACTCCCATTTGTGAAGGTAGCATTGTTGTGCTGCGAGAAGATAATCTCCCTCCCTTACAGTGGAGACTTGCTCGAGTTCACGCATTACATCCGGGCACTGATACTGTTACTCGCGTAGTAACTCTACAAATAGGAAACAAATTTGTTAAGCGTCCAGTCGTAAACATTTGCCCTCTTCCACTGGAATAAAGTGAATTACGAATGTCCAACCGAGTTCATAATATATTTTAATTGATAGTTGCATATTTTATTTATTCAGTTAGTTTAACAATGATTTATTTTCAATACTTTTTACTTTGTGTTTTAGACTAACCTTGTTAAAAGCCTCGCGTCTTTTAAGGTGAGCGGCTTGTTCCGTACAGGAACCATAGTTTTTTAATTAATATTTATTCTCTATATAATTATTTTCTTATAAACTTTCGAGTGGCAACAATTACTAAATTAATAGGGATTTATTGAATTATTGGTCTGGTAACAATCCCTTTTTACGCTTGAAGCGGCGCTTGCTTCTGATTGGCGGAAGGGCGAGACTTCACTTGTGCGCCGTACGCCGAAACGTAATGAACTTTTCTCTTTCGAAAAATTATTATTGTGTGTGTCCCTTTTATTTTACAACGAGTACTGAACAATACCCGAAGATACTGTGCCAGTGACCTATGGACTATTCTATTCGGAGAGACAGGGTTATATCACCTCACAGAATACCAGCGTGAAGTAGAGGTTTACCTCTGCGTTTCGCTTGGTGAGTGCAGGTGGCCGGAGGCCCTTTTTACTGGAAATGAGGCATTCCATCTTAGTCCTCACGGGTGACAACGCATCTACATTTTGAATTGTAATAGAGGATAGATGTAGATGTCTATGGGCCGCAGCAACCACTTACCATCAGGTGGACTGTGTGCTCGTTTGTCACCCTTATCCTATAAAAAAAAAATATCCCTTCGAGTCACCTATTCAGCCAGCCAGCTCGCCGAGTCCCAGCAGCGTGAGGCAGTGGAAGGCGGAAACCGGTGAGTTACCAGACCCTTAGCTCTTTCCTGAACAATACCCAATAGTTAAAATTATAAAAAAAAAATCACAAGTTCAATCATTGGATGAATAATTTGCTTTACATAATTATGTTAACATAAATATAAAAGTAATTACATTATATTTGATACTATTTATTAATTAATTTTAAAATTTAAGTGAATAAAAAACAATGAATTGTGTCACTATTTTTTTGTTTGAAATACTGCTGGGTCATTATTTAAAAATGTACATAATAAAACATAGTTATTGTTCAATATATTTATGTTATCTTTAGATTTCTAACATACTTAACTCTTTTCTCAAATTCTGTATCGACTAATGTTTTGTTTACGTTCCATTTTTTTGTTATTTTTATTTACTTTAAATGATTTCCAAAAATATTGTACTTCGTATTCCCACAGGGTAGGACATAGTTGGACTTGAATATATAATAATGTATCTAACATATATGATCACGAAATAAATTATTATAATTATGATTACGAAAAATGTACAGAAACCTTTCTGGTTTTGACACAAAAACTTCTCTTTGCTAAGAAAATTTAACAATTTCTAAAAATTTCTTAAAATTGATTTAAAACTTGCGTTAAAAGCTAATTAATCACTCTTAAATTTCCCTCAGTTTATCAACAATTCCTTACCGCCTTTTATAAGTTACACCTGTTTATACCATCATTAAGTGTTAATTTGCATCATATTTTGTAATAAAGGAAGTACTTTATAAGCGCTGTAGTGCCGTTCGTTGTGCAGTAGTTAGTTGTAGCGAGGCAAGGAGTTCGCACAAAAATGTTCGCGATCTTGTCCTTTGTTATGATGACAGTGCTGCTGGCGGTGATGGTGGGACTCTATCAGAAAAATACCAACGCTATGTGCAAATCAAAGAAGAGGCTTGATGGGAAGACCGCCATCATCACAGGCGGCACCACCGGCATGGGCCTAAGAATTGCTATCGACTTCGCCGACCGAGGCGCCAAGGTAATCGTCGCATGCCCTTACCCTGACGAAGGGGCCAGCGCTATAAAAACGGTCAATGACAAAACCGGCAGTGAGAAAGTGATCTACAAATACCTCGACCTCGCCTCCCTAGAGTCTGTGCGGAGTTTTGCAGCAGACATCATGGACACCGAAGATAGACTTGATATTTTAGTCAACAACGCCGCTGTTGGTGTTATCGGTGATTTTCTGACCAAAGACGGCCTGCATGTTATAATGCAAGTAAACTATTTCGGACATTTCCTTCTAACGCTGTTGCTTCTGCCGCTTTTAAAGAAGACGGGAAGGCCTTTGGAACCGAGTAGGATAGTGAACACGTCATCTCTTTATCATAATATTGGCAATATCGATTTCAAAAATTTAAACAAAACTAATTATTGGTACCCGTTTCAAATCTACGCGCACAGTAAGCTAGCCCTGGTAATGTTCGCTCGAGAACTTACTTGTAGATTGAGGGGCAGCAGGGACACGCATGTAGTTATAAATTCTGTCGATCCCGGTGCAGCTGGCACAAATCTTTTTTATTCGTTTGGTTTTATCAGAGGTGCAATTACAAAGTTTCTGATTTATAATATGTTCAAAACACCATGGGAAGGAGCTCAAACTGCTATACACGTGGTGATGGATAAGAAGGCTGGTGAAGTCAGCGGGGAATTCTTCAAAAACTGCAAGCAGGCGTCAGCGCACTGGAATGCTTACAACGAGAAAGTTGCGAAGCAGCTGTGGGAAGAATCAGTTAGACTTGTGAAAATGAGTGACGAAGAACTCAATCGTTGCCTCCTTGATTTGTAAATCTAAGTTAAGTTCCGTGTAGTGTGCAAGTATTTAAAATATTGTGTCTATTAATAAAAATATTATGTTGCAGTGAACATTTGTGTGATGTGATTAACGCCACAATTAAAATATTTTTAATTTAAAGAAGTTTTTTAATGAAGTTACAAGAAAAAATACATTAACCTTCTTTAACGTCATCATCATCCCTAGTTGACGTAAGCCTCTTTTTTCTTTATTTATCTTTTAAAACGATTACAATTTCTCCTATATCATGAAGGCGCTTACTTTCATATTATAGTGTTTAGTGGCGGTTTCAGATTATCCACTAATGCATATCGTCCCGAGAGTGTTATAAGAGGCAATATAGGGAAAAAAACCAGGAGATGGACAGCAACTGTTCCTAATAAGAACAAAAACTAAAAACCCGCGGTTGCCAAGCGTGGCAACGCAAATACCCCTTTGCAGAAATGGAATCCTACTTAGTAATGATGCTGGGAGTAGTTAGGACGTACCGCATACGACCTTGTACTGTAATAATAAGACTACCTTATTATCCGATCAACAAACCTTTATTGGATTTCTGGGCCGACATAAATTGCATGTAGCTAAATCAAGTTACCACGTTGATAAACTACGCACAGTAGGCTTTGCACGGTTGATTTCTGAATCTAGACAACAACGCCACGTACCGGGTCCAATTGTGAATCTAAACCATTCTCTAATCAACTTAATCACGCTCACAAAATTCTATCAAAATCGGTCCAGCAGTTTAGGAGGAGTTCAGTCACACCTACACACGAATATAAGAATTATGTAATATATAATGTACATGTATTAATATACATATTATAAACCCTCCTTTTGATTAATTCTGGCTATTGATGAAAATCGTTTCGTAGTTTAAAAGATCTTAGCTTAGATCGTACAGACGGCGGAAAGCAATTTTCTTTTATACTATGTATAGAAAATTAATTTATTAACAAACCATAATATAGTAAAAAAACGCTTGTATTTCTGGAATCAAGGAAGTGACACAACATTACTATTTAAAAATGTATTTATTGCTTTTCGAACTATTCTCCCCGAAATTTGACACATTTTTCCATACGATGGAACCAATCATTGAAGCAACCATTCCATTCGGATGTTGGGGTCTCCAAAATGGCCGTTTTGTAGGCGTCCACAGCTTCTTCAGGTGATGAAAAAAAATCTCTGTCCACGCAATTTATTATTTATTTTAGGGAAAGTATAGAAATCATTAGGGCTTAGGTTGAGGCTGTACGGCGGATGGTCTAATAATTCTATGCTTTCTTGCTCTAAAAACTCTTTTGTTCTGTGTGCGGTGTGAGAACTCGCATTGTCGTGATGGAGGATGATGCGGCGGTTCCAGTTCTCTTTACGGAGTTCAGAAACGACCTGTGGCAAAAAAAATGCTAGCATACCATTCTGCATTAACCGTTCTTTGTCCCTCAAGAGGAATGGTCGTAACATGGCCGGTTTTGGAGCCAAACGTGGCCACCATTTTTTTTGCAACACTCCGTGAACGAACAATTTTTGTTGGCTTTAACTCATTTTCGAACACCCAAACTCGTGACTGGTTTTTTGTTTCGGGTTCGTACGCGTATATCCAGGATTCATCACCTGATACGATGTTGTATACAGCATTTGAGGGTCCTGCGTGGAATCTTTCGAGAGTTCTGACGCACCAAGTAACGCGAGCCGCTTTTTGCTCTTCACAGAGCGAATGCGGTATCCATCGGGAAAACAACTTTTTTACACCTAATTGTTCATGCAAGATTATTTGTATTTGACTCATGCCAATGTCCAAAGTTGCCTGAATTTTGTGGTATGTCACATGTCGATATTCCTCAATCAGCTTACGCACACTATCAACGTTTTCTTGGGTAATCACCCAAGTTTTTGGACGACCTTGACGGGGATCATCACTGAGCTTGACACGTCCATCTTGAAATTCAGTAAACCAGCGATAAATTGTGGTTTTGGATGGGGCTTCATCACCAAATGCAGAAATCATCCGGTCAACACACTGTTTTTGTGTTAAACCACTTCGAAAGTCATAATAAATCATCGCTCTTGAATTTTCTCGAGTCAATTCCATTTTCTCAACGATTAAACAAGTTTGACAAAACCTTGTGACAAGACCGAGAATCTTTTTTTAAATAAATAAATGGTATTCTTTTTTTAAAACCAAGGAGTTTTCAATTAAAATATTTTAATATGATAGGAACAGTGGAAATATTCCATTCCCGATACTTTTAGTGCAGCCTATTTACGGACTGTAATCCGCAAAGCGCAAGATACAGTCAATCACAGAAGATGTTCCGTAGATGTCTCAGTTTGGTCGTTTATCGAGAAATAAGCTGACGAAATTAAAGATACACAGCCTCAGCAGCTGCCACGGAAGCTGCAACTAATAGCTCGAAGTAGTAACCTCAGCAGATTATTCTTAAGTCCATCTCTTTGCAGTTCAAAAACGTAAAAATTAAAATTGTTATTAGTAATTTAGAATATAACTTTCACAGATTTTACTTTTTTAGAGATGATGCTAGAGTGCAGAAGAGAGAGCAGCTTTATTCCCTCAGTCAGTCTGCGGGAATAAAGGTGCTCTCCGTGATATCGATTAAATAATATCGGATAGGTCTTATTCGGCATATGTAAGATTTTAGATTATGTTCTTATTATAAATTATAAACTAATGCTTGACTAGGATCCAACTTCAAAAAATTAACTTATTCCCTTTTAAAAGGTCGGTGACGCACCTGTTGTTCCCCTGGTGTTGCAGGTTCTCATGGGCTATACTTACCATCAGGTAAGACGCACGCTCGTTCCTTATTGTGGATAAACGTAGATGTCTATGGGTAACAGCATCCACTTACCATCGGGTGGACTGTGTGCTCGTTTGTGAGCCTATTCTATAAAAAAATGCGGAGAGAAAGACTTGAGTTCATCCATTCATTCATTACAGCCTGTCAATGTTCAACATACTCGTACTTCACAAGATTGCCTCATATGGGGGATTTATGCCATAGCTGCCTCGCTTGGCAGGCGGGTTGGCAACCACAGTTTTTTTTATTTTGAAGTTGTTATTAAGGAACGAAGGTCAGGAAGATGCTGCTGCTTACCTCGTGGTTTATCTCCCTCTGTACCCTCTGACGACACCTCCCTATGCAGTAGTGGATATTCTTACACCACCACTACACGGCCAAGGACAGAGCGACGCCGGTTAATTATTCCACTCCTTTTCTTTTATCATTATAAATGACGCTTTGACTGTTTTTCCGGTAGCTATAATTGCAACTAAAGGATCAAACGTATATCTTGATGCCGAAATGGTGGAGGAAAGTGGTTGTTTTACTTTTGACATTTTATTGTAGGGATTAGGAATCCGTCTGTGTAGATCCACCCACTTACATATTTCTGTGCAAGCAGTGCCGTGTTCCGACCTAAAAGGTATAAAAAGTTACAGCTTATATAAGTCCCACTACTGGGCAACAGGCTTGCTCTCATTTCGGAGAAGGTTTTGAGGGTCCGCCGCACTGCTCGAATGCGTGTTGGCGAACCTCACATGTCTTCGTAATATTATTTTTCCTTATTTCTCAGTCATGAAAGTTTCCTCGCGATGTTTTCCTTTTCCGCCGAGCACGTGGTTAATCAGCAATTTAACTTACAATTATCAATTTCATTGGTTCCGTCGGGGATCGAACCTGGGTTACTCGTGGACTGTGAAATTTACAGCGAGCAAACTACCACGGCGCAAGAAGATAGAGAGCCAGTATAACGAAAAGCTTTGAGTCATTTCATTTTCCTCAGAGGTGACAACGCATCTGTAGCATTCTTTGATTGTAATTAGTTCCAGGTGTTTAAGAACTGTAATAGCGCATTAACATCAACTGCACTCGTTTGTCATTTCAATTGTTTTAAACAATACATCACATGATATCCAAGTAATATTCTCGTCATACTTACATGTACGGTTGCAGCTCATTTATAATTAAATGAGTGTAATGAATTATTTATTAAATAAACATACATATAAGGAATTACTACATACTATATACATATAAGCAATTATTCATACTGCATAACCCACAAAGCAAGGCGAGTATACCAGAAAGTAGTATAGCAATAAAACCAGCCGATACATTTGTTTATATCTTTTGAATTTTATTCTTTTAAAAATCGCTACTCCTACAAATCGATATAAATTGTAGGTGCCATGCGATCATTTACGCAAACTGTAATCACAAGAAACGTACGTATATATATATATATATATATATATATATATATATATATATATATATATATATATATATATATATATATATATATATATCAAGTACTCCTTTTTAAAATGCCGGCAACGTATCTGCAATTCCCTCCCTGGTGTTGCCGTTGTTCATGGGCGGCGGTAGTCACTTACTTACTCAGGTGAGCCGCATGCTCGTTTGCCCCCTCTCCTATAAAAAAAAATTCGTAACAGCTCTCTAACTACTTTGTAGCCTAGAGTTCGATTCCCAAACAGAAAAAAAATTGTATGGCCTAAAAATAAAGTTAAAAATAATGTACATGTACAGCGTATATATTATGGTGTCTTCAAGGCAAGAGTGAATATTCTTAAATATAGCGAAATCACTGCGCTTATTATTTCAAGCTATATTACCACTTACTATCAGGTGGCATAGCACGCAAGCACTGGATTATAATAGTAAAAAAAAAAACTATAAGTGATGAACTATAACTAATAAACATCACAGCTTCACCGCAGAAGCCGTGATGTTTATTAGTTTACTTGATTCATATTAAATTCTTATTTTTTATAACAATACCATACCCTTTGTATATTAAATTAATTTTATTGAAGTAAGTCGAAATAATAACTAGTATTTTCCCATCGATCGGACAAACTGGTTATCGAGTTGTCAATTTAACAGTCATAATTACTAATTGCTTTCATTTTTTTGAGAACTCGGTAAGGATAGGGCTGACACCTACTCGTATAATGTTTTAACAATATTATATTTTATTTCTCTCCTAAATAATTTTTTGCAGTACAACACAAATAATGTGTGCTTACTTTTGTTTTTGCAACACAGAGTTTGTATACTCCACAGAAAAGAGTTTTCTACAGAACGATTTGGTAAAACCTTTAAAAACGTCAAACATTTTAATGAATTAGGACAAGCAAATGACCGCCGTATTTTTAATTTGCCTCTTTTTCTATTTATAAATTACTTTCGATGTTTACTAATTGCACTGGCAGGATCAATTTCTGTTAGTTCAAAGTTTTGAGGAGTGCGCCAGCCTACCAAGGCTGCCCCTTGCCCTTGCCTCTCTAAGGATTGAAAGGTCTATTTCCAGCAGTGATACATACGAAGACTGGTGATCTAAATAAACGGTGTAACGTTGCATCTGAAGGCAAATGAAGGTAGGTACATTCATTCCCCAGTTAATAATGGTAAAATTATTTTTTCTCTTCCTTCCGCTTGCATACAATTTAGTTCTAAATAGGGATCACTGGCTTAACGTTACACGTTAGACGAAGTCCTGGCACTGCGCTACAAGCTTATACACAACCAGCGCAGAAGGCCAATCGTTTGCAGGTCGGCCGAAGGTTAATGTAGGTTGGTATGATAAAATAGGCCAACAGTCGGTTAGTTCACGGCTATTAGTGGTTGGTAAGTAGATTCAGGAATTACAAACGAAGGCGAGTAATAGGGAAACTTGTTACAGTATTGGATGTGTACTCAGTGTAGCATACCTTATAGGAAGTCCAGAGTTTCTAAGCGCCTGTTGAAGAATCGGGAAATAATCAGAACAGGTAGAATATTATTTTCATTTAATTATTTTGATAAAAATGAGTGAAAACAGTTTTGGTCTAAATGTGATGGAACAAGGAAAAAGACTATGTTCATATCTAGACAGAAACGGGCTGCGCAAAAAGCAAAAAGGTAAATGAAACATCTATACGTGGTAGAGCCATGCTGCAGCTATATGAGCAGTAAGTTGTAGCATGAATGGGTCGGCTCGACCGGGGAAGGATCACGCTCTCACAATACCAGCGTGAAATAGCAGCTTAATGTTGCTGTGTTTCGTATGGTGAGTGCAGAGAACCGGAGACCCTTTTTACTGGAAAAGAGGCATTCCACCTTATTCCTCACGGGTGACAACGCATCTGCATTTTGATTCGCAAACGAGGATAAATGTAGATGTCTATGGGTCACAGCAACCACTTACCATCGGGTGGACTGTGTGCTCGTTTGTCACCCTATTCCTAATAAAAAAACACCGACACAGTACCTAGATAAGTACTAGTTTTATTGTAACCGACTTTGTACTACAGGGTCTTACTCAGCTTGAAAATTGATATTATCATTTTATTGAGTGATGATAATTTAAAATTTTATAGATAATATAAAATAACGTTTATTTTAGCGTTACGGCGGAAAGGATTATGCAGTAAAAACGTAAGTTCAAGGTTTAAAACAGGTTGTGAATAATAATTGCTTAACTCATCTAATATATATTAATCAGAAATCCGCTTCGTGTGATTTTCGTACTTACACATACCTATACCTAAATCAAATTTCATTGAAAATGTTTTAGATTTTGTTTAAATAAATAAAATATCTTTATTCATTTAAAACCATTATTTCATTTATAAAATTAAATATACTGATATATTTCTTAAAATACCATAAGTCAGCTGCTCTGAATATGTCCTATAACAATGATGTCAATACAACTTAGGTAAGTCCAGTATGATTTTTTTCAAACACCGATATAATTAGCTCAAACACATAAAAATGCGGTATGTCCAAACTTTAACCCGCTTTTTTAGCTTATCCTATAATTAATTTATTAATTTTTTAAATTACATTATATGCAAATTCCTAAGATAAACAGTCTGATTAAACAAAACAGCAGAAATTAATAAATCTTTCAACAAAACACAAATACTTAACATCAATTTCCTCCGTTTCACATAGAGCGGACGTAACGGATTTTGATATTTATCTACACATTTTAATATATGATTTATTATATTTACGCCAACACTACACATTGAATAAAACTATTTTTACGTGTTTATCACATTTAATTTTCTTTATTATTAAGTATCGTCGTCGGACGTAAGTCATAATAGTTTACTTTGAACCAATTGAACTAGTTTTCTTTGGTGAACATTTACATATCATATACATCACAATTGTAGACAAAAAAATATTAAATACTGTTCCTTTATGACCACAAGCATAAAAATACAATTTTTCAAAGAATAATTGGCAAGCCTAATTGAATTGAATTGGTAAATTATGTGTTTAGCAAAAAACATGTAAGTGATGCCTTTTTCCAAGGCCAATCGCACGCGCAGCTATGGATAAGGCGCATGGTTGAGCAACATGTCACGCTAGTCGTTATTTGTGCGGTTTTAAGAGCTATGCACTTTTTATTAAAAAGATGTATCAACTAATAAAAAAACATTATACTTCTACGTCATCTTGATTCCATATGAGTCATATCCAATTTTTTTATATTATTTTTTAATAATTATTGATAACATGCATCTCCTCGTAAAGTAAGAATTATTTTATTTTGCCATTGACACTAATGGATAAGCAATTTATTAATGAACATTTCTATCATTTTTTTTTTCAAAAGAATAAAATTTGATTTTACTAAGAAAATTCTTTTAAAAACTGGGCGTATTCACCGCCCACGGGGTTGCTGGAGTCACGAGTCAGTGAGCGCTAAGCTCTTGAAGGTGAAACTCGTGTCGTTAGTCACGGCGTCGGCCAGCGCACATGCCCGCTCACGTCATCTTATCAGTTGATAATATTATTATTACTTATTAGGTTATTTATAGGTAGTATTATATGTTTGTTTTGGGTATAATTTTTCGTATTAGTTATACATATATTTGTTGTGTTTTTTACTGCGTGATGAAGCTTTTTGCGTGTATTTTCTTTAAAGTAAATGCAAATATAAAAATGAAGCACCATTAGCATGTAAGGTTCGAATCCATAATTAACCTTTCAACAAATATTATAATTTACACTATAAAAAGCAAATTCAATATTATCAGTACAGTATACAGTTAAAAATAATCCTCATACCTAACTACAATACCTAGTAGGTATAGTAGTTCGGTAAAAAGTATCTAAGTAGGTATTAATATACCTACCCAGTATAACTAATCACATGATGTACCTATGTCAGTATTATGATTAGATTAAAGGTACTTATCTAAATAGTTACCTACTTTTACTAAGTAAGTACTAATACCTACCCGGGTATCATTTAATTACAACCCAAAAACCCCTATAACTAAACTGACAATTTATTTTTTAACTCAAAACCGGACATGACTTTATTTATACTCTAAAAACTATTACTGTATACAATTAGTGTTCACTATAAAATTATATTCGGTATAGACGGTAATTATTAAATGCAACATATTTGTTTTCATTATTAATTACATTTGTCAGTGAAACAAATTTGCTTTAATAAAGTTAGTAATTATTTTAAATAAGAATAAAATTCTGGGCAAGTTTTTTTATTGTTACCTTTGTTAACAACATCGCATTTAGAACTGGTACTGTAAGTGTTTTTTCAGACGTCCACAATTTATTCAAAATAGAGAAATACTCTTTCTACTGGAGCATTTGATCCAGGTAGACATAAAATATATTCGATTAAAAAATATGTTGAAGATTGTTGGTGAGAAAGACTTTGCATACTTCCATCCAACGAGTTACGTGACAATTTTGTGTACTGGAGCTTTGTTTGGGGACAATGGGACAGGTCACCGAGAAAAGGGACAGTCCCGTTCAAAAGGGGACGTATGGTCACTTTACCTATAACACTTATACTTCTTGGTGATTTTTGTATTATTTTTATAAAAGTTACCTCTATGTATAAATAAATATAATTACGTATGTAGAAATAAAATTGAGTAAAAATAAAAACAGACATGTTTTTTTTATCCTCATCAATCATTAGGGTGAGGATAATGTCAGCCAGCATAAGTAATAAGCAGGTTAAGTTACAAGGTGCTCAGTTCAAAAATTAGTAGGTAGGTATGTTACTTTTCAATACGCGATACGTAAAAATTAACGATAATCAAAAACACATTTGCGAAACATCCTATTTATTTGTTTATTCTTTATTGCACCAAATATTTCTACAAAAAGCGAGCTATCTATCTATTTACCTATAGTGAATAGGTATCTTTTAAACACAATTTTCAATGCTTCATTTTTAATATATAATTAATTATAAAATTTCAAAATTGGATAATATATGAGAATACATAACTCTAATATACCTAATACAACTAATATACCGAATAAAAAATTAAAATACATTTATCGTTGTACGCCGTGTGTATTTTCATAAAATAGTTTATTGATGTTGAAAAAATAATACTACGTTCGTACAGTAGGTGGCATCTTGCATATTTCTTACGCGATATATTGTAGCAAGAGTCGGCGGACCGAATGCTCAAGGCCGTTCGCTAGGAGTAGCCCCTTAATATGTACCTACATAATTTGCTTTAGTTCAATCGTCACGATCAAGGTCAAAGCGTATTATATACCAGGCCACAGATTAAATAATGTTACTACGTCACTCCCATACAAAAGCGAAAATACGGTATAATAGCCTACAATTTTTATAAATAATCCTTTACGTTAGCTGCAAACATAAATTCACCTTTTGCACGCGTATCGGAAGTTGAGGATGCTTTCCATACCGCGCTACTTTTGTATGGTTGCGTCGAACGCACTGGGATTGTACAAAGATGACAAAATAAATAAAACACTTATGAAATAATTATTTTATTTGTTTGATAATTAAATATGTTTGAGTTTAATAAAATAATAAATAGCTTTTTTTTCTTTTCTGAACTCTCTTTTAATATACTTACCCTGTTAATACTTGTACTATCAGGTCGTTCGTAGTTAATTGCTTAAAATTTTAAGAATAAAATGCTTCAAAGTTTTAAGCAAATATAATACCTACATATAATCGTACAAATATAAATTTGCAAAGTGAAATAAAATATTTCTTTTATATTCCAACGGAAAGTGGTCCAATATCTCAATGGAGTGCGCGCATCTTTTAAGACTTATTTTTCCTAAGGACAGAATACCAAAATAACATTGAATCCATTTATTCAAATTTAATAATATTTAACGCGCTGTTATGTCCAACCCTAGTTAGTTAAAAGCGCTGACTCGATTATTTTATTTAGTATAAAAGCGTAGTGTTCGAGGTAATCGAGGTGGTGCAGCTCCAACCGATATTAAGTGCATATCGCACACGCCGTTCGCGGCTTTTGTAAATTTTTTTGTATTTACATAATACTTATTTTTATCTACAATACTAAAAACTATAATAATAATTAAAAAAAACTAGAAACTTAAATATCATATACTCCTACTCCCCGCGGTATCGTGCCAAGAACGCTGGCTGCGTTTCCCCGCTGAATGGCTATACTTAGCCTTTGAGCGAGGAAAGAACCAGCCCTCTTATCACCAGCAGCAACGACCAGCCGCGGATGCGTGGGACCCACGGACCGATAGTCTCTACAGAAAATGGCACAAATATGTAGTCATCTCTCAGAGACTCATATTTGCGCCACTTACTCAGTTCAGCTGCCTCTGATGCCTCCCCGGCTCTAAATCAGGTACCCCTGAGGTGAGAGACCGCCAGAGTGTCTACGCAAGTAGCATCCCACACTAGGGCTTTACCTCTCTCCCAAAGGACCAATGTCATATCGTCGGGTCTCTTGCCATCGTCTCTAAATATTCCACAAAGGCTCTAAAACCGAGGGAACATTTATAGGACACAAGAGCCCTTCGGATGACATCGTTCAAAGAACTGTGTCGTGAAAATCTACCAGCGCTTTTCTTACATGAAAGTCCGTGGAGCCCAAACTTGTCGACGCTGCTACCACAGGGACACTGATGGGGTTGACAAATTTTAATATTGGGGAAATAAACCAAAAGAACTTCCGGGATTGGGTGTAACAAGTTTTTTTAAAAAACACCTTCAGAGCGTCCCTCCTAACAAATTTGGTGTCAGAAGTGCGATGTCACAAGGTCTACTCGTATATCGGTAGCGTGGCATCTGAACACTGGGAAACTCTGAAGCAAGATCGACAGTAAGTCTCCACCCCACGCGTGTGAGCCTGCATCATCCGAAACACCAACAACGTCTCAGCCCCACGAACATGAGACATCGTCATCAACCTGAAGTTCATCAAGACTGTCAGTCTCCACCCCACGCGTGTGAGCCTGCCATGAGCTGCTGCACTCCCACCGCACTACTACGTGGACCCTGCCGTCAAACGACTCCCTGGGTCTCACGCCAATTCGACTCCGCTGCACGTCATCGCAACACGACACCCGCATAGCAACCAATGTTCACCGTAGTGTTCCGGAGATTGTAAGTTAACTTTAATTTAGCGATAATTTTATACTACTTTGTTATAATTCTTTACATTTTTGTCATTAATTGTATACTATATCCTCATTTTACCAATTCTCTATTTCCTAACTCCTTAAACAATTATTCTTATACCACATGCATAAGACTAAACTTTAAAGGAAAAACCAGAAGAACTAGAAATGTCTGACGAAATTCCATTATCCTTCCTTACAAAACTTATTAAACCTTACAATGGCGACAGAGAATCACTTTCAGCATTCTTAACAAATTGTGATAACGCCATATCACTTGCGAATTCGGAACAGCAATCAGTTCTGTATCGTTATATCATATCCTAGTTAGAGGGAAAAGCCTAAATCGCGTGCTCATTAAAAACTTTTAATAGTTGGGATGAATTAAAAATATTTCTAAAAACTACCATTGGCGAAAAAAAATACTCCACACACCTTTTAATAGAACTCTAAAACTGTAGACAGGAAAATTCAGAAACCGTAATGCAATACTCGCTTAGAATGTTAGAATGCTTAGAATGCTTACTCCTTATGTGAAAAAATCACAACAGCAATTGCAAAGCTTATTAATACCAGTGTTCATTCTGGTATTTATCCCTCAGAATTAAAAGTAGGAATAGTAAGACCCAAACAAAAAGGGGTCGCACTGTGATTATGAAAATTTTAGGCCAATTACAATACTTCCTGTGATAGATAAAATAGTTGAAAAATACATATGTAATCAGATACAAAAATGTTATATATCGAATGAAATCTTGTCCAGCACTCAATTTGGTTTTCAAAAAAATAAATCAACTTCATCTTTACTATCAAAATTTACCGATGAAATAAACAATTATTTAGACAACAAGCAACACGCAATTCTTTTATTTATTGACTTCAGTAAGGCTTTCGATACACTTAAACACAATTTATTAATAAAAAAAACTAGATAATACGGGCGTTCGTGGGCCTCTTCTGAGGTGGTGTGAAGATTACCTCAAAGGTAGAAACTACCGGGTGAGAATTGAAAACGAATACAGTGATGACATACCTGTCACTACAGGAACAGCCCAGGGTTCGGTCATTGGCCCTTTACACTATCTGACCTTTGTAAATGTAACTTGACCTTTCTAAATGAACATGATTAAACATAGTTCAGTGTATCAATATGCAGACGATACTTGCCTAGTAATAGCTAATAAAGACAGAAAGAAAGAGCACAAAAAATGTTACAACTCGATTTTTCTAACCCATGTATGTGGGCACATGATGCGGGACTTGTATTAAATACAATGAAAACTAAAATTATACATGTACGCTCAACGCACTCTAATAAAAACGAAAGACCAATAAAAATACTCGCACACAACCATGTGTGCCTTCATAGATCGACGAAATTAAATATTAACTGTCATTGTACGCCTCTAGAACAAGTTAACAATTATAAATACCTAGGCCTGATTGTGGACGAAAGATTCCATTGGAGTAAACATGTTGATTATGTATGTAACAAGCTGCGGGTTATGCTAGCAAAGTTTGCAATACTAAAATATAAAATGCCATTTCCCATCCTTATGAATGTATATAACGCTCTTGCTGAGTCTATTATTTCATATGGCATTACGAGCTATGGAAAAACATTTAAAACTTACCTAAATAAAATACATAACCTACAAATGAGAATATTGAAAATAATTATACCTAAGAAAGTAAAAATAAAATTATACAGTGAAAACAATATTCAAGGAATATTTAAATATTGTAAAGTCTTACCTATACATACGAAATTTCAGATGTTAATACTAATAGAACAATTTCACAATAAAAAAGTGCAAGTTAAATCTAACCATAAAAATATTACAAGAAAAAATTACACAAAATAAACTCGCAACATCCAAAATACATAACTACTATGGAAAACGTACACATAGATTTCAATGAAGATAACTACAAAAAAAAAAATCAAAAAATATTTCTATGAACTGCTACAACGGGAGTAGATTACATAAATGAAATATTATACATATAATTTACATATTACATATACCATATAATAGGCATATAAGTACATATGCACAGGTGTACATGCACATATCTTTCTTATATATTTAAATAATAAACATGTTTATTTGTTTATATTTTGGTGAGTGAATTGTATATCTATGTAAATGCTAAAATATGAATAAACAAGCAATGAAAAAGTTTAAATAATAATAAAATATAAAAAAACAAAATCATATCAACTCACACTTTTTGCAGCAACCTGTATACAGCTTCTGCTAAATAATCCGAGCGTTCTCTAAGAACGATCTAATTGTCTCGCCCACACTCGTGGGCTCATCGAAACCGGTTCTCAGGTAATACGGCCCGGTCAGCGCGGTGATTTGCAATTAGCGTTGGGTCGTAATTCATGACAATTACTACATATAACAATTACAAGTACCTGTTTAATATTATTGTCAATGTTTGTAAGCAGCCATAGATTAGATGATTGTATTATTTATTACCTTGTATTATATGTGAGACTGTAACTTGCGGACAAACCTCACGGTTTTTGCAAGTTAAATAGATGTAAACCTTGTACCTATTAAAATGTTATAAATAAATAAAAAAAGAAAATGAATCTTGTTTAACGCGATTACAATCCGCGAGCAATCGAGCTAGTAGGAAGAATTGCCGCTATGGAGGATTAAGCCCTCAACACTTTTATATTAGGTTTAAATTCTAATTACGGATATATTGTTAGATGCCGAAACCCGAAAAATTTAAGCGAGGCGATTACGCATGCCATAGAAAAAAAGTTATTTATTCTAAGCAAAATTTCTAGCAAATCATTTAAACAATATGTCTATGTTCTATATGTCAAAAATTCGGTCATGATTCTTCCAGCTGCTATAATAATAAGAAAAAAACAATCTCATCAAACTTATTATGTTAATCCGCAAAATAATTTTCTTTATAGAAGAGGGGGCAAACGAGCATGCAGCCCACCTGATGGTAAGTGACTACCGCCGCCCATGAACAACCGCAACACCAGGGGAATTGCAGATGCGTTGCCGGCCTTTTAGAAAGGTGTAAGCTCTTTTCTTGAAGGTTCCTAAGTCGTATCGGTCCGAAAAATTCGCTGGTGGTAATTGATTCCACAAGGAAGTTGTGCGAGGGAGAAAACTTCTTCTAAATCTCACAGTGGTGGACTGCCAATCATCCAGATGGTACGGATGGTAACGCAAGTTTTGTCGCGATGCGCGATGGTGAAATTGAGTGGATGGAATTAGTCCGAACAATCACTTAGAGCACTCCCCGTGATAGATGCGATAAAATACGCAAAGAGATGCAACATCTCTACGCAGTGCTAGTGTATCGAGCTGATCAGAAAGAACTCGGTCGTCGACGATTCGAACCGCTCCGCGCTAGATGCGGTCAAGTGGAAGGAGCTGGCACTGGGGTGCCCCGGCCCAGAGATGAGAACAGTATTCCATATAGGGCCGAACTTGCGCTTTGTAAAGTTGCAAGCGATGTGCCGGCTTGAAATACTGTCTCGCTCTGCTGAGCACGATAAATGAACGTTGCAAGCGACAACATAACCATAGCATTCGTCGTAATGTGCAACCAGACTCTCGCCCGACGACTACTTTACCATGTCCCAGTGCACACACACCTAATAGAAATAATATGCGTTTATGTGACGCACAACCATCTACTTCTAGTGCCATAATTTGTAACGAAGATTTAAACCAACTCCGATTTCGGAAAAGTACCTACTGAAATCGAAAATATTCAAAGGCACAAATTTTACTAACTCTTACACTAAATCCTATACTAAGCCTATGCATAATGATAACGAATTTAATTATAATTATCATACAAAGTATTCTAATAATACACCTCAGCGACATCAAATGCTGCCGAGTCTTACTAAATCTTGTAATTTTAAAAATACTATTTCTTATTCTAACTCTACACCTCGGGAACAATATCCGAGTCTATCATTGACACAAGGTCAAAGTCAAAATACTAATCATTTATTACCTCAGGAAAACCATCCCAGGACATCTCTGAATCAATATCAGAGTCTTAAAAATAATTATAATACTAATTCTTGTACTAACTCTTATACCAATTCTATATCTAATAAGGATGGTATTTCTTATAGAAAACCTACATCTTGAGTTTCGAGACACACTAACCCTACCTATGATTTAACTAACAATAAAGGTGAAATACCAACATATATTATGAACATATCAAGTAAGAAAATGTCACTACCTCATGTTTATTTTAAGTCTAATTTTTCGATTCAACCCTTACGACTATTACTCGACACAGGCGCAAGTGTTTCTATTATAAAAAAATCGAGTTTAAATGGTAAATTTACGCTCTACAATGAAATCATAAAACTCAAGTATATAAACAGCACTCAATCTTGTAACGAAACATTAGGAACATTACTGTTAGATTTTATTTTAGATAATTTTTCCATAAACTACGAATTTCATGTTATATCGGACGATATTAATATTGAGTATGACGGAATTATAGAAAGCGACTTACTCAGTCATTTTAAAGTAAATATAGATTATCATACTTATTTACTTTGTTTTAAAAATTCTATATCTGTGTCTATCCACTTTTCGGAACCTACATACATCATACCGGCGCGTAGCGAAACTGTTATCGAATGATGGAGCATTCGATAACAGTTAACAGTCAAATGACTCGTCCGAGTTGCGTCACCTTAAGGATGCACTCATACTAGATCAAACAATTTGTAATGGTATTATTTAGCGAACTGCCTAGTGACTTTAAAAGTAAATAAAAGAGTTAACGTTTTCGTCTTAAATACAACCGAATCGCAAATTAAAATAAAAAATTTCAAGGTTAAATTAACGCCGATCGATTTTAATAAATATTCCAAATCTTTTGAATCGTAAATACAATTTCGACAAATTACTCTAATCGTATCCAACCCGTCTGTGAACAAATTCGTCACTCTCATTTAAATTCTGTGGAGAAAAAACTTTTGCTAGATTGTTGTTCACAATACTCAGACATATTTTATATTAAAGGTGATGACCTCACCTGTACAAACGCGATTCAACACTCGATAAATACAGGGAACACCCCTCCTATTCACGTTAAGTCATATCGTTTTCCTGAATGCCACAAAGACGAAGTAGATTCACAATTAAAAAAAAATGTTGAAACAAAATATAATTAAGCCGTCAATATCTCCGTAGAGCGCCCCAGTGTGGGTCGTGCCTAAGAAAATGGATGCATCTGGCAAAAAAAAAGTGGCATATTGTTATAGATTATAGGCGATTCAATGATGTGACCATAAACTAAGTTTATCCTATTCCATTAATTGGCGATATATTAGATCAATTAGGACATTCTAAATATCTTTCGACACTTGATTTAGTTTCCGGCTTCCATCAAATTCCTCTCAATCCTAATGATGCTGAAAAGACTGGTTTTACAGTAATTAACACAAATGGCATTTCCGGTCATTTTCAATTTAATCGCATGCTGTTTTGATTAAAAAGTGCTCCTAGTACGTTTCAACGTCTCATGAACACCGTCCTTTCTGGTCTCCAAGGTCTCCACTGTTTCGTAAATTTAGATGACTGTATTATTTACAGCCACGATCTTCAAAGTCATATAGAAAAATTACATGTTGTTTTCGATAGGTTTCGAGATTTCAATTTGAAACTACAACCGGATAAATGCGAGTTCCTTCGACACGAAGTCACTTATTTAGGTCATATAATAACCGACAAAGGTGTCTCACCTAACCCTGACAAGGTAAAATCAGTATCCAATTATCCTAATCCCAAAAATTCCAAAGAAACTAAATCATTTCTAGGTCTACTAGGTTACTACCGTCGATTTATAGATAACTTTTCAAAAATAACAAAACCTCTTACGTCATTATTAAAAAAGATGTTAATTTTAATTGGACACAAGAACAAACCCAAGCTTTTAATTTGTTAAAAGAAAAACTAACTTCAGCTCCGTTACTCCAATATCCCGATTTTTCGCAACCGGTTATTGTCACCACAGACACCAGTAATTATGCCGTTGGCGCAGTATTATCGCAAGGTCCTATCAGAAAAGATAAAGCGATCGCGGATGCCTCAAGAACATTAAATAAACAAAAAGGCAATTATTCAACAACGGAAAAAGAACTTTTAGCTATCCTCTTCGCTGTAAAAACATTTCGTCCCTATATTTATGATA
This sequence comes from Parnassius glacialis, assembly GCA_033319125.1. Lineage (NCBI taxonomy): Eukaryota > Metazoa > Arthropoda > Insecta > Lepidoptera > Papilionidae > Parnassius > Parnassius glacialis. Next base: position 50,816,193 of record JAVANC010000021.1, on the reverse strand, counting down.
ATAAATTTAAAATAGTCACGGATCACAGACACACAGAAAGTAGATTAATTCGTTGGCGCCTCAAGTTAGAGGAATATGATTATGAAATTATATATAAGCAAGGAAAGCAAAATTCAAAAGCCGAAGATCTATATATTACGCATACCCATTCACGCCTTAAATTTGAACGTAGTACTTAATTAACTCAAATATGAATCATATTTTAAAAAACAATTTACTAGTTCCATTTCTACAAATACTGTAATCGAAGAACATCAAGAAGCATTACACCTCTCTAAATTAATGCCTAGTGTGGTGGTGCTGGGGATGGTAGTGCTGGGATTGACGGCGACGGGTATAGTGCGCGCGTTTGAGGGAGGGTGGAGGTGAGGGAGGGTGGGAGGTTCCCTTAAAACTGGGCAGGACACATAATTTTCTTCTTTTACGCGGAATTAAGCAAATTAATTTATAACAACCTCATTATAATGGATCTCCGCAAAGTAACGCCTGATTCTATCAATTAACATAATCAAAAGTAAAGAAACGTCAAAAAGATATTATGACACGAATAATAAAAATATATCCTACAAAACAGGTGATATGGTTTACTTAAAATGTCACCATAGACTTCGCAAAGCCGTATCTCTTATCTGGAAAGGTCCTTATAAAATTATTAAATTAAATGGCAAACATAATGTAACTCTTCTCATAGGTCGTAAGCATGTGAAATACCATATTAATGAAATTAAACCAGCTCATCCTCAATTTCACTTTATTTCAGGGCCATAAGCCACCAATTCAACGCTGAAACTCAAATTCTACCTATTTACAATAGTCCAGGTATTTATTTCGATCAAATAACTACAATTAGTTTTTATAACGATTTTTGGAATGCTGTAACGCATATAGACGTAGTTTAACTTAAGCCACATCTAGACAACATACATTCACTTATAATCAAAACTGCAACACTCTGCGAAAACTTGCAACTCCGTGGTTTCGTTGAATGTAATGATATCATAAGTCCTATTGAATTATTAATCTAATTTTGCTAAATTCGAATCTTTGTCGCATATAGTTTCTACCGAGAAACAAACAAGGCATAAACGAGCTTTAGAATTCGGTGGAGAAATTTTGAAATTCTTTTGGAACTTTAGATGCTGATGATGCACGAAAATAGCGTACGTGACGGTAATATGATCATCCGGTTAATATGGTCACTTTTTTATGACTCAAAATCTACAGCCTTGTTTGCATAGATGGCTCTATGATACGATAGCTTTTCATTATTCAATCAAATATTAAAAGGTCAAAAGGGCGCTGATTTATCGACGCAATTTTGAAATATGTTCGATTTCGCACGGTCAGAGTTTGAAGTATTGCTTATAATATATTAAAAAAGCTGTGTTCTGTCAACTTTGTTGTTTTAAGACCAAGTAATTGTGTTCTGTGTTTAAGACTCATCATAACGTGTTATAGGGAGGTAAATAAATAATTTATCATATTTTTAAATAGTCAAGTGTCCGTAACGGTCTTCTAAATATAGTTTTTTGTTATTCGTAAACAAAGTGAACAAGTACTGCTCTGCTAATATGGCCACCGAAATGCCCATATTTACAGAATGAAAATAGTAAAAAAAGTTTTAGGATATTTTTGTTAGGATTATCTAATTTATAAGGCTTAATATTATTTTTTTTTTCAGATTATGGGTCGTTACATTAAGAAAGGATTAAGATGGAACTGGCGTCAGGAGGATCTCCAAGCAGCTCTTAATGCAGTTGCAAATGGACAGAAGGTAAACACCGCCACCAAAGAGTTCAAAATGCCAAGGAGAACCCTTAAAAGGTACTTAAAGACAAAACAAATTCTAAAGTCTCATCTTGGTCGCAAACTACTTTTCTCTTCAGAACAGGAAAATGAATTAGTAACGCGTATTAAACGATCAGCAAGCGTTGGTTATCCTATAACACCAAAGTTATTGAGGATATTTGTGTATCAGTATCGTAAATTCAACAAAATTGGTATACCTTTTTTTTTCGTGGGGAAATCCTCATGGATACCTTCGGCTGCGGGGACAACCGGAAGGTTATGCCGGACTCCTACCGGCTAAAACCCCACGGTGCCTCCTCGCACGTGCGCGCGGGGCCACGGGAATCCAAATTCTTCCGCAGCCCCACACTAGTGCTGTGCCCGGTCTGTCCGGGCCTCGTCTCCTGCACGGGGTAGCGAGGTGGTCAGCTACCCCCCTCCACGGCCTCCAACTCCACCTGCGTATCGGACCTCCCCGAGTCCGATACGCGGAGGCCATGGGGCCAGGAAAAACTAGCACTCAGAAGCACCAGCCTTCCTGACCCCAGCGGTGGATCTGGTCTATGGCTCCGCCGCCAACCAAGATTCTGCTGTGGAGGGTAGGGAGAGCGGCGCCTCGCAATACCGGCACTCCTCTCCCCCCGCAGCCCCACCACCACCGCATCAATTAACGGTGCGGCCCCGTCTGAGTCGCGGAGGATAGGGCGAGTGGCGCATCGCCATACCAACACTCCTCTTCCTCCGCCACTCCGCCCCGGCTGCAGAGGTAGGGGTGGGGAGGACACCCTCTCGCAGCAGCCCACCGACACACATCCGAAGTGGGCTCGTCAAGCCCACTCGGAGTGGCCACCTCGGGCCGGCCCTACACCACGGGCCAGCCAAGGGGTTCCTCTTTGTTCACCGTGAGTGACCAAGCCACGGCTACTAAGCCCCCCCGCCACGACAAGGCGGGAATCCGTTCGGGGGGGGGGGGGGGGGGAATTGGTATACCTAAGTCAACCGAAGGAAACGGTAAAGTTGAGCGTGACTGGTTAATAGGATTTATGGAACGTCACGAACATCTTTCTTTGAGAAAAAGCCAAAAGTTAAGTCCTGCTAGGGCACAAAAGCTTAACAAGTTTGTGGTGGATGATTGTTTTAAAAAAACTCAAGGAAATAATGGAGAAGTTGGCTGTGCAAGATAAACCGGCCCACATTTACAATATTCATGAAAAAAGCCGCCAATTGATGCTTCACAAAAGTCCTCTAGTTTTGGCACAAAAAGGTGTAAAGCGAGAACATGCTGAAAATGTAACTATTGTTTCCTGTGGAAATGTTATCGGTAAAACCATACCACCCATGATCCTCTTCAAAGCAAAGAGATTGAAACCAGAATGGGAAGATAATTTACCCCCAGGCTCTTTAGTAGCAATGACTCCAAAAGGCAGTATGAACTCTGAAACCTTTGTGAAATGGATACATCATTTTGCAAAATTCAAGACTCCAGGTCCATGTTTATTGATATTCGATAGAGCATTTAGTCACTTAGATTACAATATTGTAGACGTTGCAGATAAACACGACATTACTCTATTATGCCTTCCAAGTAACACAACGCACAAACTGCAACCCATGGACAAGGCTGTCTTTAGAGCATTTGTGCATTACTGGAATCAAGAGCTTCAGAAATTTCGGTTCCAGAACAAAGACAAAGCTCTGACAAAAGAATAAAAAGATTTGGGAGGATATTTACTCCAGTATAGGACAAAGCTCTTACCCCATCTAATATGAAATCCGGATTTGAAGCTACTGGAATCCATCCATTCAACCCAGATAGAATTCCGGAATGTACTTATGCTCCTAGTATTCCAACTCACTTACCAGAAGCAGGTGAACCGGAGAGCAATTCTGATGAAAATATTGCAGCAAGCATTATAAATGCAGCTTCTGCACTTAATGATGAGAGTTTCAGTTGCGAAGATAACGTCCCTTTAAACTTGTTTCAAAGCAATGAACAACAAAATGTGATATCATCTTGCATCAGAGATGAACCAGCACCATTGGTTTTCATGGAAGTCATAGAATTAAAACCCGTGAATTCACCAGTGTTCAATAAACCGGGGCTTTCGGATTCTGTATGCTCTGTTCAGCCTATACCTTCAACTACTGAAGTCGTTGTTCAGCCTATACGAGTAGTTTCCTCCACGTTATGCAATGTTCTGCAGCCGAAATTGTCAACATCTTCCAGCAATATAAATGAACCGGGCAATGTGTCCTTAACAAATACAAGACAACAAGACAACTGAAAAAAAAAATCTTCCAATAAGTCACAACGACGCAAAACAATTAACAGTCTGGCACAGCATTTGACAAGGTCGATGTTCGCTAAGATAAATCCTACACTAGTAAATACACCATCAAGCACAAAAGCTTCCCATCCAGTGAAGAGACGCAAACAAGCTACCAAGCAAGCGAAGCATGGTATTGCTTCCTCTGTGAGGAAGACAGAGTAGCAGACATGAGGCTCTGCAAATGTTGTGGTGTTTATGTGTATAAAGAGTGTGTTGGATTAACAGCAGAAGATAAAGAAAGATACATGTGCCCAAAATGTGAGAACTAATTTATGCGGAAAATTCATACTGTTAATATGGACACATAGTGACCATATTTCCAGCATATGCGGTAAATATGGTCACTAACTTTTTTTACTTGATTTTTGAAGTGGCCCTAATTCTTGCCAAAGTTTGTTTTCTATTTTTTTCTTAATATATTAGTTATAGTTTAAAATTTTGTGTTTTTGTCTCTGTCCTGCTCCTAGTTTTGGTTTTATAGGGCGGCAAAGCTTAAGGTGACCATATTACCATCACGTAACTTACGATGCTGCCATTAGCGCCCATCAAAATAGCGAATCCGAATTACTAAAACTAATAAAGGATAATATCTACATAATTCAATCTTCTATTAATGTTTTTAACTCAACAATATATAAACTAAAATATGAATGAAAATAAATTAAATTCTCAAATAAATTCTTTAAATATTTTGTTATCCCAAATTGTCAAAAACAATAATCAATTATCACATATTTCTAAAATATATGCTTTACTTAATATAATAGAAAGCTCTTTGGCCACTATTTCTAATTTCTTAGATAATGTACTAAACTCTATCTTATTTTCTAAGGCAAACATTTTACGTTCTAGTATGATAAGTCCTAGAAACTTATTTCGCGAGCTATTAAAACAGAGTAACTATATAAATAAGGGACTAAATTTTCCAGTACCATTAACGGTTGAAAATATACATACTCTGATAGATATTTCAAAACTCACATCTTTTTATTATAATATAATAATTAAAAATTAAAAATTTTGTACAGCCGACTTCAATATAAGCGACTTCAAGACAGGTTATTTAAGAATAACTCAACAACCATTGGTCTGACCTTGATCAAATTCATATGGGACCACACGAGAACTATCAGCTTTCATATAAAAAAAGAATCATCGAAATCGGTTTGCCCAGTGCAAAGTTATGAGGTAACACACATAAAAAAAAAACATACACTCGAATTGAGTACCGTCTCCTTTTTGGAAGTCGGCAGAAAAGAATAATTTTCATATTACGCATACCACTGATTTCTTCTTTCTTTTCACTTTATACAAATGCATACCCTTACCAACTCCTCATAATCCTAGTAATCCTAACTCTTTCGCCCTAATTCAACCCACCAAGCCTTATCTTGGAATAACAGAAGATAGACTTAGTTATAGTTTGTTAGATAATTTAAACTAGTGCAATGTTATCAGTAACGATTATTCTATATGTCTTTTAATTTCTATATTTTCTACAATAAGGAATCCATCTTGTGAAACGAAATTGTTAACTGGAGTAACGTTATCCTTACCATTTCAATGTAACTCCAAACTTTTATATGGACAAATCGATGGCATAAAATAAATAATAATAAGTTTATCTTATATTTTATTTATTTATATTATATGTACAGTCTGAAAAACGTAAATTAACTATAAAATGTAATAATATAATACAAGATTATACTATTTTAGGAACAGGTATCCTAAGTTTAAATGAAAGCTGTATTGGTTCTTCTAAGACAATTCAAATATTACCATCTACAACTAAAACTATTAAACTTGAAAATAAAATGAATTTAAACTTTAATATTATAGAAGACGATTGTTGTAATAAGGAAGTTTTAAATAAATCGATTTCTTACTTATCTCCTATATCTTTAACTAGCCTGGACATGGAAACATTAAAAGAACAATCTCACATTATCAAATATGGTAATTACTATTCATCATTTACATACTTCTTGATTATTTGTTTTATTTTATATGTTACCTATAAAATGTTTTGTTGCTTTATTAAGAGAAATAACGATTCTTGCTGCTGCATACAAATATTTAATCAGTATAATACACGGCGGATTATTCTTAAGTCTCATCATCAGACGATGATAAAAAATATCTATATCCTTACCCAACATGCCAGTGCAAAATCAAATGAAAATACCATTTGATAAATTCAACTTATCAAATCGAAACTTATGTAATAATTAATTACTATATTACTAAACGATACTTATACCATAACGTTTTATGTTACATTAGAATTTAAGTTTATACACTGTGTCTTAGATATTAATATTATTAAATGTTTATATTTGGAATAAAAAATAAAATAAATAAATCTTAGCATTAATTCAACACTAAATATTCTACTGTTTCATTATTCACTGAATCTTTTACTATTTCATTATTCACTAAATTTTATAAAATTATACTAGTTCATAATGTCAATAAATAAGTTTTAATAAGTTTGTGAAGATATTGTTTAAGAATAGTTTAATTTTACTATATCTATGTATCAACTCGATTTGATTTTATAGTAATAATAAATAATTGAACTAATTCTATTTTACTATTTTATGATTATTTTTGTATTCAAATTTTTTTATAGAAGAGGGGGCAAACGAGCATGCGGCTCACCTGATGGTAAGTGACTACCGCCACCCATGAAGAACTGCAACACCAGGAAGGGAATTGCAGATGCATTGCCGGCCTTTTAAAAAGAAGGTCTTCGTTTTCTTGAAGGTCCCTAAGTCGTACCAGTCCGGAAAAACCGCTGATGGTAATCGATTCCACAAGGAAGTCGTGCGAGGAAGAAAACATCTTCTAAATCGCACAGTGGTGGACCGCCAATCATCCAGATGGTGTGGATGGTATCGGGAGTACTGCCGTGATGTGCGTTCGTGAAATTTGGCGGCTGGGATTAATCCGAACAATTCCTCAGAGCACTCCCCGTGGTAGATGCGAAAGAAAATGCAAAGGGATGCAACATCTCTTCGCAGTGCCAATGAATCGAGCCGATCGGAAAGGACTCGGTCGTCGACGATTCGAGCCGCTCTGCGCTGGATGCGGTCAAGTTGAAGGAGCTAGCACTGGGGAGCCCCTGCCCAGAGATGGGAACAACCCACCACCTTCCATGGCCCCACCAACCTTGCGATTATATGGGCCGAATCACGAGAGATGCACGCGGTACTTGCTCAGGGCTCTTTCCCGCATGCACTTTCTTGACTCTCTACAAATTATTTAATCTACTCCTTGTTCCAGTTTATCATTCTCCCCCTTCTGGGGCTGACGGCACTATTACGCCTACGTCGTCAGGCCTTTCTGCCAGTATTCTGTCTTGCCTTATTCTTATATCATGCCACCTGTGCGCAAATTCACGCAGCAGCCCGTAGTTCACCCCATCGCTGACGAGATCCAAGTAGTAAATCGATCCTTGAACCGTACGAACTAATCCATCCATCATTTTCGCTCTTAGGTCGTCATACAGAGGATATTCCCTTAGAACATGGTGAACGTCCTCCTCTATCGCACCACACTCACACATACTTGTTTCACACAATCGCATTTCACTCAGTCTCTTCCGAAAGCATCCATGTCCGGTGAGAATCTGAAAGTTTTGATAGTCCGGTGCGACCCAGGTATACCTGAGTCGCAACGCCACTTCCGGGAAGAACCGATAGAGCTTGCGTCCTTTTGATTCATTCCTCCATCGATCCTGTCAAACACTGATCACCTCAGTCTAAATTTTGCGCTTCCGTCTACTCAACTCCTCTTTGGGCGCGGTCAAACGTGCTATACTCATCCTACCAGCACGGATGACCTCTATGTCAGAAGGAAGAACGCCAGCCAGCACCGGTAAGGCCGCCGTACTGGTGGATCGATACGCCTTAGTTAGCAATATAAGGGTTGATCGCTGCGATCTCATCAGTACGCTGCGAACTGTGTACATGTTCGCACGCTCGTACCAGCACTCCGCCGCGTACGTGAGCGTGGATACAAACACTCCTCTACATATTATTTTTAGGCGCGGATATCGGACACCCCATGATGATGTCGATACGCGAGTCATCTTGCCAAACCCCTTGGTCGCTCTTTCAGAAATATCGGACGCATTTTGCACAAACGATAGTCCTGAGTCCAATACTACACCTAGTACCTTAGCATTAGTTACAGCTTTTACAGATTCTCCATCAAGTTTAATAACGGGGCGGCGCTGAAGTTTCCCTCTAATAGTCATGGTGGTCGACTTTGATGAGGAAAACTCCAGTCAATTCCTTAGCCCCCACTCCCGTACAAGGTCCAAAGTGACTCTGGCCCTGGATTCGATACCCGCTCTGGTATCAGATTCAATCAAGATTGTAACATCATCAGCATAGGCAGTCATGGCTACTCCCTCAGGCAGAGGGAGTCGGAGTAGGTCGTCCATCAATACGTTCCACAGTGTAGGGCCCAACACAGAGCCTTGAGGACATCCCATGGTCGACGTCTTCCACTCTACCCAGTATCCAATGTAGAGGCCCACACGTCTGGATGTGAAGTAGTCCACCAGCATTTTATAAATGTTGGGTGGACAACCACCTCGTTTCGCTTTGACCATCATCATTGTCCACCAGGCATTGTCGTAGGTGCCGGAGATATCCCGAAAGATTGTCTGCACGTAGTATGCTCGAGAATACCTAGCCGTGCTGAGCAAGACACGCAGCGCTGTTACCGTAGATCGCCCCGGAGAGAAACCGTGCTGGTGCTCAAATATCCCGCGACTAAACGCAGGACCACATCTTAACATTACGTGTTCCAATACTTTTCCCAAAACAGGGAGGAGCATTATTGGACGGAATGCCTTGGCGTCGGTGAGCGGCTTCTCATTACCCTTGGGAATGACCATCAGCCTTCCGTCCTTCCATACCTTGGGGAAGACCCCCTCCACCACGCACTTGGCGTACACCGAGTGAAATTCCCTCGGTGCTGCCATTCAAACATTCCTCACGATTCTAGCACTCACTCCATCGAGTCCCGGAGCTGTGTTAGGCAAAGCCTTGACTATTACTTCTAGATCCCCAACCACAGGCGGAGACGCGACTCTACCAGACGGCATGAAAGCCGCCAGTAAGCGAAACTGCAGATGGTATGGCATGTCGTGATGAGGTCTGTCATCCGGACAGAGCGCAGTCATTAGGTTGACCATCGCTGCCTTGATATAGTCCGGGTGACCCGCAAAGGCGATCCCATTGATTACGTTTGCAGGCGGTCGTACCCTCCCGCTGAACACACTGTACGCCATACTACATGGGTCCTCGTTACCAGAGTTGGCAACCCTCAAATGATGCGACTGCTGCGCCTCCACCATCATCTTCCTGTATCTCTCACGCACGCTGTGAAAAGCCTTCCTGGCTATCTCATCCGACCTACCTCCTAGACGCCTTTTACTCTGCCATGCATGCCTGAGTTTACATTGTAGCCTTCTAGTCTTATCGAGATCACTAGTCCACCATTCGTACCCCCCCAACCCCTGGAGAGACGCTCTCCTAGACTCTCCTCCGCTGAGCGGATGATGACCCCTGAGAACTCCTCCGCCAGGAGGGCTGCGGGTTTTTCCACATGTAGCCATCCCATTCGCAGTTTGATTATCGCCCGGAACCTGTCCCAATCCACTCCTCGGACGTGAAATCGATGGGGCTCCCTAACGGGTGCAGCGCGCGTGGTCGGCCTGCTGATCGTTGCCGTGTTAGTAATTAGGTTATGGTCGCAGGCGTAGACACCCTCGCGCACTCGCCAATCGGCAAGATAAACGTCCCCAGTGGTTAGGGTCAGATCCACATTGGACTCCCCACCAGGCCCAGAGAAGGTGTAGGGCTGGTCGGGCATATTTGCCAGAGTAAGGGCATGTGAGATGATGAATGCTTCCATCTGTTGCCTTCGATATTCAATTGTTTGCCCTCTTCCCACGTAATGTCGGCGACCACAATGCCAGAGTGGCGAGTGCGCATTGGCGTCGAGGCCCACGATAACCCTTCTGCCCTTTAGACAGCTCGGGGCGACCTCTAAGTGATGCAGGTGATCATCGATAGTGTCGCTATATTTAAAATACGCTGACACCACGTAGAGGTCCCATCGGTGTACGTGGCACACCACACAAAATTCATTGCTGAGCTAGCTCAGCACAGCTGCTTCATTAGTTGGGTCGGCAAGGTAGACGCCCGCCCACGGATGACCGCCCACCTGAACGATCCCCGCAGCCTGGGAGTACTGTACAATGTCCAGGTGCAGTTCACGCGCCAGGATAGGCAACTCAGCCACGGCAAGCTCCCCCCGACCTAGGTTAATCTGACCTATTCGCAGCGCTTCTTTGGTTTCTTGGAGGCTGCCCGTACCGGCAATACTGTGTGGTGGCCACGGATCGTTGCTCTGCATATATCTTTGAGGGGCAGTTCCTTGACATAGTCATGTGCGAGCCAGAGTCAGTTCTTCCAAAGCGCTTGCACGTGGCGTACTTTTCATCCGTTGATTTGCAGTCACCACGTTCGTGGCCTGCCTCTTCACACTTTTCACATACCACCTCCTTTGATCGGTAGTACTTTGCTGGATGGCACCTCTGGCAGCACGTGACATCAACGTAACCACATGGCTCAACCACGTCCCAGCCAACGTATAGACGATTATGTCCGACCAGTACGTCCCTTAGGGCAGCTGAACAATGCAGGATGACAGTAGTCCGCCTGCTCACTCTCCAGGACTTCTTGAAGCCAATCCTGCAGTTTTCCTTGACTTTCACTTCACTCCACCCACAAGCAGCTAGATTTTGTTCATAGAGGCCGCTCAGTACATCCTCATTCTTTGGGTTCTCTTCAAAACCCCTAGTCAGTCAGAACTTTCGTGCCAAGGATAAAAGTGCGTAACCTATTTTTTTGTTATCAAAACGTTAGAGGTCTACGTACAAAATTGAATACTTTTAGGAATAATGTGACTCAATGTAATTTTGATATTATAGCTTTGACTGAAACCTTTTTGGACAATTCCGTATCTGACGGCGAATTATTTACTTCGGAGTATTTAGTAGTGCGTAAAGACCGCGCAGGCGACGTCGGGTAGGGAGGAGTGCTCCTTGCTGTACGGAACGGCTATACAGTGCAACAAGTAACTAATATAGATACTTATACGCCTGATATGGAACTGCTTTTCGCCATTATTGGTGGAAAAAGTGTTGAAAAGTTTTTATGTTGCGTCGTTTATTTGCCTCCTAAATGTAGTGATAATCTATATCTCAACGTCTTGACGTGCATTGAAAATGCTATTATTTCATATTCCTCTCTGAATATCTTAATAATAGGAGATTTTAATTTGAACTCTTGTAGCGTTAATGTTAAGACTAATTTTAATTCCTTTTGTGACTATAGTGGGCTTCAGCAACATAATATTGTGTATAACAAATGTAATGGCATGTTGGATCTCGTCTTGAGTAATTTTAACCCGGAGCAAATCTTAGTGTCTGAGGGTTCAGAACCCTTAGTACCAATTGATAAGTACCACCCCCCGCTGGAGGTGACGCTCAGGTTTCAATGCGACGCGCTGGCCCAGTCGCCGTCCTCTCCACCACCGGCTCAGCGCCAGGGAGCAGCTCCAAACTGGAATTGGCGTAAAGCAGACTTTCTGGGCCTATACACGGCATTAAAAAGTATAGATTGGTCGGATATATTTGTAATTGCAGACGTTGCAGTTGCGTTATTCTATCACCGTCTTTATAATTGTATCAGTCAATATGTTCCTACTAAATCCCGTTATATGTCGAATTATAAGTACGCATATCCAAAATGGTATAATGCTAATATTAAAAATAATATACGTAATAAATATTATCATTTGAAACGGTATAAGGCTGAAGGTAAAGAGTTTAACAAGGAATTATTCAAATACTATAGGTGGCATGTTAAAAACTTGATTGACAATGCATATAAGCAGCACTTACATCTGACAGAGCAAAATATAATTAACGATCTAGCCAAGTTCTAGGAATACGTTAAGGATAGAAAGAATCACAAGCAGCTTACGAACGTTTATTCGTCCGGTGGTGTTGAAGTTGTTGGGCAATCCACAGCCGACGCTTTTGCAAACTATTTTAGTTCGGTGTATCAGGACGAGGTACCTGTACTGAACCATGTCGATGCGGTACGTGCCGCAAATAGTCAATGTGATTCCACTTCTATTACTATAAATATTGTTGACACTACCAAGCTGAAAGAAGCAGTAAGGCGCCTAAAATCGAGATCGTCGGGTGGCCCTGACGGTATCCCTGTTTTTTTAGTAAAGGACTGCATATCCGCTTTTGAGAGTCCGCTCTTGTACCTTTTTAACTTGTCACTGACTCACTCTAAGTATCCAGACATTTGAAAAGTTTCTAGGGTCACTCCGGTTCCAAAAACTGCTGGTGAAAACGACGTTTCGTCTTTTAGACCGATTGCAGTCTTATCAGTCTTTGCAAAATTATTTGAGATTGTCTTATGCCAGCAAATTAATAAACAAATTCAAAATTTATTGCATACGGTTTTCGAACAGCCCGTTCTACCACTTCTAATCTTGTGGCTCATCTTGACTATATATATATGATGAGTTGGATGCTGGTAGGCAGGTAGATACTGCGTACTTCGACTTCAAAAAAGCATTTGATCTGGTTGACAATGATACGAGGGTGGATTGAAAAGTACTCGGCCTAACACAGATCCATTCAATTCTAAAAATCAAATCTACCCACATTATTTAGTTCAGTTCAGACTAGTTCATTGTGTGAAGTTCGAAACGTGTGCGATAATTAGTTGTGATTTTATAAATTTATCAACAAAGTAATCGGACATAATTTCCGCGAATGGAGCAAATCGAGCAGCGTGCCGTCATTAAGTACCTCCATAAGAAGGGGCTATCATCAAAAGCCATCCATGATGACATGGTCAGTACATTAGGCGATTGTGTTCTGTCATATTCATCCGTCAAAAAATGGATAGCAGAATTTAAGCGTGTGAAAGATGAACCCCGCTCTGGAAGGCCTTCGACGTCAACTACTGACGAAAATATTAAAAAAGTACTTGATTTAATAATGGGAGACCGCAGATTAAAAATTAGAGAGATAGCCGAGATTATAGGCATCTCTTATGAACGAACTCAAAACATCATTGTCAACGAGTTGGGTTTCCACAAGGTGTCTGCGAGGTGGGTTCCGCGACTGCTTTCAGTTGAACAAAAAAGAACGCGATTGACTATTTCACGCGACTGTTTGGAGTTATTTGAAGCCGATGAAGATGATTTTTGAATCGTTTTGTCATCATCGAAACATGGGTTCATTACTGTACACCGGAAACAAAACAACAATCAAAACAGTGGAGAAGACCTGGTTCACCACCCCCTAAAAAGGCTAAGTCGATTTTGTCGGCAAATAAGGTGATGGCTTCGGTATTCTGGGACTCGAAAGGTGTGATTATGATTGATTATCTTGAAAGGGGTCAGACTATAAACTCTGATTACTACTGCACCTTACTACGTCGTTTACGAGAGGAAATAAAAGAAAAACGTCGAGGAATGCTCAGAAGAAAAGTCCTGTTTCATCAAGATAACGCCCGTGTTCACACGTCAGTACAGTCAATGGCTGAAATTCACAACTGTGGCTTTGAACTGTTACCGCATCCGCCGTATTCACCTGATCTGGCACCATCAGACTTCTTTCTGTTCCCTAACCTAAAAAAGCACTTGGGAGGTCAAAGATTTTCGACAAACGACGAGGTCAAAGCAGCTGTAGACGCATATTTTGACTCTAAGGAAGAATCATTATTTTCAACGGTCTAAATGCTTGGAAGGGGAGGTGGCAAAAGTGTATTGAACTTGATGGTGATTATGTAGAAAAATAAAAATATAACTGATTTAGTATGTGTTTATTTTCTGGGTTAGGCCGAGTACTTTTCAATCCACCCTCGTATGTTGTTACGTAAATTGGCGGTGATAGGCTTTGCCCCAAAACTTGTCGAGTTTTTTTCAAATTACCTACGGGATCGGCGTCAGTTTGTTAGAGTGGGTGCATTTGAGTCTAGAGACTATTACACAAGATCTGGGGTAAGTCAGGGAAGTACGTTGGGGCCATTGCTTTTTCTTATTTTCATTAAAGACTTACCGAATAACGTGGTTTCCTCAAAATGTCTGTTGTTCGCGGATGATCTTAAATTAAGCCTAGGTGTAGATGGCCTGTCTGACTGCGAGGCATTACAAAGAGACATCAGTGCGGTTTTGGATTGGAGCGTATTAAATCGTCTTCCCTTTAATGATAATAAATGTAAAATAATAACATTTACGCGTAAACGCTGTCCATTAAATGAAGACTATAATTTATCTGACACGCCCTTAGAAAGGGTAAGTGAAATACGTGACTTAGGATTATTATTAGACGCTAAACTTGACTTTCATAACCATGTGATTACTGTATGTAAAAAGGCCAGTAAAATGCTTAGCTTCATTATTCGCACTTCTTCACAGTTCGACGAAATAGGGGTCGCTTTGGTACTTTACAATGCATACGTTCGTAGTAAGCTTGAATACGGTGCCATTGTATGGAATCCCTATGAGGAAAAATATATTTTGATGATAGAGAGAATACAGCGCAAATTTGCACGATGGCTATATAAGCAGAATTACGGTTATTACCCCTATCTATAACCGTCCTTATTTGTTACTGGTATGGTGGGTTTGGACACTCTTAAACTTAGGCGGACTATGCAATTAATAACATTCTACCTAGCAATCATCCATAATAAAATAGATAGCCCGACGATATTAAGCAGAGTGGGGTTATTGGCTCCGAAGCGGCTGGGCTATGATGGTGAGGGGACGGTGGCACCGCGGCGGCGGCCTCGTCTTCTGTGGCGGCCGCCGGCGCGCACCAGGTGCGGCGCTCACGCGCCCACTACTCGCGCTATACGGCTTATTGGAGATATGCTCGGACATGATTATGAGACTGATTTATTTGCTGATAGCTTTAGGCAACTATGTAATAAAGCCCTTCTATTTTTGACATCCAATTGTGACATATTTTAATATATTAATTTAATCTTAGGTTAGTTAATTTGATAATGATACTTTGTTTACTCTATTTGACATAATATAATCTATTTGGCATGTATTTTTTAATCTATTTGGCATTTATGTTTTATTTTTTATTTTATTTGGACATGTATCTTAATCAATTACTTGTTATTTAAAAGTGTAATTTGTAAATTAGCATGCTGACGTTTTGGGCATACTGTAAGCCAGCATGAATGAATGAAATGAAATATACTTTATTGTACACCAAAAATACATATGAGAAAAAAAAAGAACATAATTTATTTAAAGGTACAATTGGCGGCCTTATCGCTTGGGAGCGATCTCTACCAGGCAACCACGTTACAGAGGATAAAATGACCTGTGAGAAAGGGTAAGGGTGTACGTAGGTTGTTAGAAAATACACACGACATATATAATATAATCCATAAATACATACATACTATAATAAATAAATACATTTTAAATACAAAAATATATACATACATATACGAGAGCAAAAAGGATTAAACAAGTGAAGTCAAAGCCTAAACGTAAGGAAAAATGAGTAGGTAGTTATTTTTTAGAGGAATGACTATTTAAGGAGGAAAGAAGTGCGCTTTGACAAGTTTTTTAAACTTATCAATAGACTGCGCACTTCTAATGTGCAGCGGTAGGGAGTTCCAGAGTCTAACAGCTTCAACAGAAAAGGATTTAGAATAGAAGGAAGTGTTATGAGATGGAATTTTTAGGGTGAGGTTTTGATCAGAGCGAAGAGAGTGACAGTGAGTGTCACCAAGAAACTCAAACCGCTCTTTAAGGTAAGTAGGGGAAGTGGGATTAAATAGTATATAGTATAAAAGAGAAAGAATGTGAGTATTCCTGCGAAGACGGATCGGAAGCCACTTGAGTTTTTCGCGATATTCGGAGACATGGTCATATTTTCGAAGTCCAAATATGAACCGTATGCATAGATTCTGAATGCGCTCAAGTTTATTAAGCATCTCCTCATTTAAATTGAGATAACACGTGTCAGCATAATCGAGAATCGGTAAAAGAAGTGATTGTGCAAGCGCAATTTTGGTAGGTATGGGTAAAAAATTACTTAATCGACGGAGAGATCCGACCGACGCAAACACCCTCCTACTTACCTCGCCTACCTGTGGAGCCCAAGATAAAAATTTGTCAAAAGTAACACCTAGATTTTTAACGGTGTCACTATATGGCACAGGTGTCCCATCAAAAATAATACTAGGTAGGGAAGAAAAATCTATAAGATTAACCAATTTTAACCATGAACACTGTTTAAAATAAATAAATAAATAAGAGCAACCAGGGGTTGGCGCTGCCTAGGCTCAGATACTCGTAATGATGATGGAGCCGCTGTCTTAAGCTTCTCCGCAGCTTCCTGGGACGTGGTCTGGACCACGACACCTGCATTTCCTACCTTCTTTAACTTGTGAATCTGGAGACCGCTAGACTTTGGATTGATGGCCTTCTTCAGTTCTACCTTTGTATCTTCTGCGGTCTTAATCAGTGCCTCTGCCTCTGCTGGATAAAAGGAAACGACTGGACCCTCGCTGACTGGCATCAATACTTCATCTACCCCTTTCGGTAACCTTAGTGCCGACGAGTATGACATTTGCGGTGCCGGGTCCGTCGCGTGGCTAGGAACTGCTCCAGCCTCGACCAGCGCCAGTCTAGCTTACGCTATGGTCTTCCCTTGTTCTGCTCTTACAGCAGCCAATTCTAGTTCGGAGGTATGCACCTCCATCGCCGCCATCATGGTAATAAGGTCATGGCCGTACGCAGCAACCCTGTACATTTCCGCCTTGTTTAGCTTCGACCCTGGTCCAGTGATGATGCTCATGATACCCTTCACCGTTTCTCGAACGTATTCGACCACCTCCAGCTTGGATGCTTTCGAAGCCTTGGAGATCCCACTCGCTGCCCGGGAACTCTCCCTTTGGCAGTCCTCTTCTTCGACTTCAGTGGCAGACTACTCTATGTCTTTGGTCAGCAGACCTGCCACCGGGGCCACACTCCAGCGAGGCTCGGTGCGCTTACCCACCCTTGCCTGCTGGTAAGGCGGCTGCACTTCTTCCGGTGACGGAAGAGGCCGCTTCTCTGGAACTGCTGGTGGTGGGGCTGCTGATGGTGGGGATGGGGGGCACCACGACCGGCCGGCCAGACGGGCCCGGTGGAGTCCTGGCCAGTGATTTGCGCGGCGTAAATAAGTCGTTATCGTCCGCCATAGTTCACAAAATATAGTACAAAAGTCCAAAATATATTAAAAAGTCAGTTCATTACACATATATATATATGTCTCAGTGATCGCGAGGGTGAAAACCGGCAGCGATCACCGAATGGTTAGAGGCACACTGAACCTAAATGTTAAGTTGGAGAGGTCTCGTCTGATGAAGTCAACGCTCCGTCCCCCTCGTGCTCTAATCCAAAGTCCCGAAACCTTTCAGCTCGAGTTACGAAACCGTTTTCAGTGCCTAGAAGACTGCAATGAAGTGGACGATATGAATGACAAGCTCGTGGAAACTGTCCATGCGGTCGGAGCTAAGTTCTGCAAGACCCGCCGCAGAAGAACACAAAAACTCTCCGATCACACTCTTAATCTCATGGCTGTTAGACGGGAGATGAGGCTACATTCTTCAACAGATTTGACAGCATACAGGCAACTGAACAGACAGATCTCCAAATGCACGCGGCGGGACTTGCGCAACTTCAATACAGCTCGTATTGAAGAAGCGATCGAGCGGAACAAAGGCTCCAAAGTCTTTGCCAGAGATCTGTCTGCCAGAAAGAGCCAACTGTCAAAGCTGAAGACCGAATGTGGCAGCATCGTTTCCGGGGCACCTGAGATTTTGAGTGAGATTGAGAGGTTCTATGGGCAGCTGTACACGTCATCGTTGGAGCCACACGCAAGTGTGAGTAACGATCCAAGAGCGAGTCTTATCCGACACTATTCCGAAGATATCCCGGACGTCAGTCTGAGCGAGATTAGAATGGCTCTCCAGCACCTTAAAAACGGCAGGGCCCCAGGCGAGGATGGAATTACAGCGGAGCTTCTGAAAGCGGGTGGAAGACCGGTACTTGAAGCCCTTCAGAAGCTCTTTAATTCCGTCCTCCATGGTGGCATTACACCGGAGGCGTGGAGCAGAAGTGCGGTGGTCTTGTTCTTCAAGAAAGGTGACAACGCTCTCTTGAAGAACTACAGACCGATTTCCCTTCTGAGCCGCGTTTACATGCTGTTTTCGAGAGTCATTACGAATCGACTTGCGCGCAGACTTGACGACTTCCAGCCTCCCGAACAAGCCGGTTTCTGAAAGGGCTTTAGCACCATAGACCACATACATACCCTACGGCAAATTGTACAGAAGTCCGAAGAGTACAATTTGCCACTATGTCTGGCGTATGTGGACTATGAGAAAGCCTTTGATTCCGTCGAAATTTGGGCGGTGCTGCAATCCCTTCAGCGGTGCCAAGTTGACTGTCGGTATATCGAAGTGCTGAAGTGTTTGTACAGTAGAGCTACGATGGCTATCCAAGTACAGAACCAGAGAACGAAACCCATCCAATTGCAGAAAGGTGTAAAACAGGGTGACGTCATATCCCCGAAACTCTTCACCGCTGCATTGGAAGACGTTTTCAAGCTTCTGGACTGGAAAGGATGCGGTATTAACATCAATGGCGAGTACATCACTCACCTTCGATTTGCCGACGATATAGTCCTTATGGCAGAATCGCTGGAGGACCTAAGCACTATGCTCAATGACCTCAATAGTGTCTCCCAACGGATAGGTCTGAAGATGAACATGGACAAAACAAAGATCATGTTTAATGTCCATGTCACACCTATGCCGGTAGTTGTTGGGAGCACTAAGCTCGAAGTTGTTGACGAGTATGTTTACCTGGGACAAATAGTCCGACTAGGTAAGTCCAACTTCGACCGAGAGGTCAATCGACGGATTCAACTCGGCTGGGCAGCGTTCGGGAAGCTACGACACATCTTCTCGTCAGACTTACCTCAAAACCTTAAAACGAAATTGTACAACCAGTGCGTGTTGCCAGTGATGACTTACGGAACTGAGACGTGGTCCTTCACTGCTGGCCGTATGAGGAAGCTCAAGGTCGCTCAGCGAGCTATGGAGAGGGCTATGCTCGGAGTTTCTCTGCGTGATAAACTTAGGAATAAGGATATCCGCAGTAGAACCAGAGTAACCGACATAGCCCAACGGATTAGTAAGCTGAAGTGGCAGTGGGCCGGCCATATAGCTCGAAGAACCGACAACCGATGGGGAAGAAAGGTTCTCGAGTGGCAGCCTCGTACCGGTAGGCGAAGTATAGGGCGTCCCCCCACGAGATGGAGTGACGACCTGGTAAGACATGCAGGAAGTCGATGGATGCAGGTGGCTCAGGACCGTGTTTTGTGGCATTCTTTGGGGGAGGCCTATGTTCAGCAGTGGACTTGTGAAGGGCTGTAATGATGATGATGATATATATAAACAGAAATGGAACGCAAATTGTCAAAAGTCAAACACAATGACAGGTGACAGCTGTCAACTTCACTTCAGTGTCAGTATCACCTACAATGACAGCTGTCAGTGACAAAATAAGACAACGCCACGTGCTAGCACACAATAACCTTAATAAGTTTAAGACAATGTTTTTATAATTAAATTAACACTATATATAAGAAAAGTACCTGCCAAAATTATCCAAAAACAACAACAGTACAATAGCAATAACACATCAGTACTTAACCTTTAACTAAAATCCGGTCTTAACCTAAAAACACGTGTAATTACTGCATAAAAATGTTTAAAAAGGATACACACAAATCACAGTTTTTTCTGTTCAACACAATAAAGTTTAAATAGTTCAGGAACGTAACAACTAACACTATATTATTAAAACACCAAAAATAACGAAATATTAATAACACGTGGTCACGCGAGCGCGCACTGATATGTCCGCTCAGTACGAATACCGACGACGTAGTAGTAGTAGTAGAGGTAGACGTACCAGAGATGGGAACAGTATTCCATCTGAGGCCGAACCTGCGCCTTGTAAAGTTGCAGGCGGTGTGCCGGCATGGAATACTGTCCCACTCTGCTGAGCACGCCAAGGTTTTTAGAGGCCAATTTGACCTTCTCTTCCAAGTGACCACGAAACTGCACGTAACTCGATATGTCGAATCCGAGGATTCCGATACTGGCTGAGGCAAGAAGGGGAGTGCCTTGAAACTGAGGAAACACGACAAAGGGGTTCTTTTTAGCGGTAAACGCGCAAACTTGTGTCTTCTGAAGATTAAACTGGACTAGATTTAGTCGCCCCCAATCCGAGACTTTGTTCAGCAAAGACTCGACTTCAGAAACAAGTTTGTTCCGGTACTCAGCGACGTTTTCCCGAGAAATATTGGCACGGCTGCCATTTGCATGCATCCGCATAGCAATGAATGCTACCAGTTAGCAACATATAATTGATATGCAGAAGAAACAGCGTTGGTGATAGCACACAGCCTTGTAGAACACCAGCGTTAATAGGCTTGTAGTCGGAGCATGCACCGTCTAAAACGAACTTGTTGCTCCGATCTGCAAGGAAGCTGGTGATCCAATTGCACAATTTCTCGGGAAGCCCATAGGAAGGGAGCTTCGAAAGAACCGCTTTGTGCCAAACCCGATCGAAGGCCTTCGCAATGTCCAAACTAACGGCCAGTGCCTCGCCCTTGGACTCTACTGCATCCACCCATCTATAGGTCAGGTAGACCAGAAAATCACCAGCTGATCGACCCCGCCGAAAATCGTATTGGCGGTCACTAATCAGCTGGTGATCCTCAAGGTACCGCATGAGCTGGCAGTTTAAAATGGATTCCATTATTTTGGAGAACAAGGAGGTGATGGCGATAGGCCTGTAGTTGGACGGGTCTGAGCGATTGCCTTTTTTAGGGATCGGGTGAACAAAAGCTGTCTTCCATGAATTCCGGATTACGCCTTGGGAGTAGGAGTACCGGAAAAGACGCGTTAGGACCGGTGCCAACTTTAGAGCACACGTCCTCAGCACAATTGGGGGGATTCCGTCAGGCCCACTCGACTTCTGGATGTCTAGGGAGAGGACTTCTTTGCGAACCGAACGCTGTGAGAACAACACATCCGGCATGGAACACTCACACCGCAGGATGGTCGGCGGTGTTTACCTCCGTCATCAAGAGTCGAGATGGACGCAAAAAGGGAGCCTAAAAGATTGGCTTTGTCTTTTGCGGCTTGGGCCAGTGAGTCGCTCTCTGTGCAGAGATGGTAGTGATGGCTTACAGAAATTCCCTTGGACAGCCTTGGCGAAAGACCAGAATGCACGGGTTCAATTAATTTTAATTTTAATTTTATTTTAATTTTAAATTTCACTGTATTGTTTGTAAGACTCTGCTCATCCCTTATTTATTCTTTCTTAAAAGAAGTTAATTCTTAAAAGAAATATGAGCTCCGAATAAAAGGGGGAGATGTTATATCCAACCAAAGACATTTAAGTAGTAGTAGTATATATATTTTAAATCTCTTTGTATCCAACGCTAGTTAGTTAAAAGCGCTGACTCGATTATTTTATTTAGTATAAAAGCGTATTGCAGCGTTTGAGGTAATCAAGGCCGTGCAGCTCCAACCCATATTAAGTGCATATCGCACAGGCCGTTCGCGGCTTTTGCACATTTTTTTGTATTATTTTAAAATTGTGGAAATAAACCAAAATAACTTCGAGGATTGGGTGTAAAAGTTTTTTTTTTAAAAACACCTTCAGAGCGGCTCTCCAAACAGCACGCACGCACGTAAGCACGCACGCACGCACGCACGCACGCTCGCAATCACGCACGCCCGCACGCCCTCAGGTGCTCACGCTCGTACGCACGCACTTAAACTCGCACGCACGCACGCACGCACGCACGCACTCACGCACGCACACACGCACGCACGCACGCATGTACGCAACACCCACACACCAACACACCCACACAACCACACACCAACACACCCACACACCAACACACCCACACACCTACATACCCACACACAAACGCACCCACACACCCACACACACGCGCGCACGCACGTACTCACGCACGTACGCACGCACGCACGCACGCAAGCACGTATGCACGTATGCACGAACGCACTTTCGCACGCACGCATTCAACCCCATACCTCCACACACACCCACACACACACACACACACACCCACACACCCACACTCCCACACACCCACACATCCACACACCCACGCACCCAACCGCGCACACACCCAAACACCCTCACACACACACCCCCACACACCCACACACCCACACACCCATACACCAACACACCCACACATCCATACATTAGCAGAACGGCAACACAACAACATTGCCTATTATCATAAAGATGTTAATCTTTGTGGGGAGGAAAAAACACACCCACACACCAACACACCCACACTCGCACACACATGCGCGCGCGTAAGCACGCACCCACGTACGCACAAACGCACGCACGCACGCACCCACGCACCTACTTCTCACACAACCCCACACACCCACACGCCCACACACCCACACACCCACACCCACACACACACACCCACACACACACACACACACACACACACACACACACACACACACACACACACACACCCCCACACCCTCACACACACACCCCTATACACCCACACACCCACACACCCACCCAACAACACACCCATACACCAACACACCCACACACGGCCACACACGCGCGCGCGTATGTACACACGCACGCACGCACGCACGTTATATTATTAGTTCGGGAGTCAGTCAATATTGTTTTCTTTAATAAATAAATTTATTATTATATATTATAATTACAAAAGAAGAGCAGCGTCAAAGGTGCAAGAGGAGAAAGTGCTAGGCATGGCCCTCTCCCACGAAGTCTCCCTACATAGGGTTGTATAGGGACAAATCTAGCTGCAAGCTTTTATGTGCATATAGAAAGAAGGATGGAAAAAAATAAAATAACTCAAAGACAAATGTAAGCTGTGCCAGTGCACAAACTTTACTACGTAAAAGTTTATGCATGAAAAATATGAAATATGAAGCGGTGCGTTAAAATTAATAAAAATAATAAAAGATATAATTTGTCCAAAATTTGTATAATTGGCCCATAGAGATCTACGTCTACCTTCGCTTGCGAATTAAAATGCAAATGCGTTGTCAGCCGTGAGGACTAAGATTGAATGCCTCTTTTCCAGTAAAAAGGGTCTCCGATTCTTTACCCTTACGGTACGTAACACAGCAGCATTAAGCTGCTATTTTACGCTGGTATTCTGTCTGTGATCCATTCGTGGTACAACTGTAATATTAATATAGCTGCAGCATGGCTCTACCACGATTAATAATCCACGATTTCGAAATATTTTGATACCTAAGTTTCCTCCAAGGAAGTCCCAGGGACAAACATTCTCGCTGGTGGGTAATGGACTTGAAAAATAAGTGTTATTTTTCATGGTATATAAATATATATTTGCAGCCAGAAAACATTAAAACGATATATATGTATTTTTAAACGGAAAAGTTTTGATGTTTTAAGAAAAAATTTAATGTTTTTTTTAATTAATTTATAAAGTATGAGTTTCCGAACACTAAAACTTTAAAACACGTATGAGAAAAAAGTAGATACTTTGTGCGTTTCCTTTGGTTCATTAATCTAAACGTGACGTGAGCTTATTATTGTCCTGAGGCAATTAAAAGGGAAGATTATTAATCGAATGGAAAAAAAGTACTTGTTCCTTACTGACTACGACGTTTTTTCGGACTATTTTAGTTTTTATCTTTTTTTGGTTGTTAATGTTGATCTACAAAAAGATGTTAAAGTGACTACAAAAAATGGCATACAATTATGTCTATAATGCGAGCAAATTTTAAGTGAGCATTATAAATAATTAATGAGCATCTGTAAAATACTAAGCAAGCGACGAGAAACTAAATGTGATTGCTACCAGAAGGTTAAACTGTGGCTAGGGTGTTTATTAGGCTACTTCAAATTCGCGATAATGTGTATGGAAAAAAATTACGTTAGGATAATATTACTTGCATGATATTGTCATCTTAGTTTTAAAAAAATTAACGAAATGTTGAATATAATACGAGAAAATTAGTTAGCTTAAACAATATCATGACTTTACCGTTACAGCCTATTAAAGTCCACTACTGAATATAGGGATCCTCCATAGATTGCCTCATAGGGAGAATATTTGCCATAGTTGCCATGCTTGGCAACCGCCGGTTTTTATTTATTTTTAGTCGTTATTAGAAAGACACCACTCTTCTGATTTGTTTCCCTCGGTCGTCTCTTACGACGCCCACGGGATGATGAATGATGATGAAGAATATCCACTACCCGATGTAGTGGATATTCTTACACCGCCACTACGCGGTACAATTTCAATCATGGTGCAATTTTTAAATAATAATGGTAGTTATTTAAATGTTTTTAGTGTTCGTTAGTCACTGTTTTCGGACTTTGTAAAGGTTGACAGACAGTCGCTCACAACCAGTGTCTCACAGCCGGTTGCTAATTTAATATTTTATTAACTAGTATTTCATATATTTGGAACCTGAATATAGTAACGAGTCATAAAATAAATATGACTAAATGAGAGTATCACTGTAGTCACATTTTTTACCTACGTATTACTTCATAACCTGTAATTGGTGTTGCAATCACTTCAAATAAAATTTCTATGATATTTGTTTGTTATTCTTGGACTATTGTTTATTGTAACAAAGAAGGATGTTCCTAAATATTATACAAAATAACACATTTTTCGCTGATCGCTTTACAACAGTTATGGGCAAATTCAAATTCAAATAATTTTTTTTTAGCATAACATAATATATAATATTTCTAATATACAATACTAAAAAAACTACAATAGAAAAACTAAAACTTATAACTTAATTATCATAAAGTCTTACTCCCCGTGATATCATGCCAAGAACGCTGGCTGCGTTTCCTCGCTGTATAGCTATACTTAACCTTTGAGCGAGAAAAAAAGCCAGCCCTCTTATCACCAGCAGCAACGGCCAGTCGTGGATAGTTTGTTTCGGAATTCCACCGCACGTGGACCCTACGGACCGATAGGCTCTAGAGCAAATACTAAAAATATAATAATTATTAGTTTAATAATAATAACCCCCGGGGGACCACCTTGACGTGGTGGGGGGGCTTAAGGGGAGGCATGAACATATCAACGGCCACTAACTTGACCAAACCCTGTACTTACCGATACAGGACGAACATATTAATAGCCACCAACATCTTGGCCAACCTTCCCCAACTAACGGTCCCAAACCTAAAACCCAAATGGAGAATAATACGGTATTAACAAGAAGTAGTGGCCCGAAGTGCTCGGCGGACCCAGTAGCAGCACTGGTCATGACGGAAGCCAGCCTGAGACTGGGCCTAGGGGTGCGAAGAATCCCCGAGCGACGAAAGCAACCCGTCAAATGAACCAAGCGACATATATGGACTTCGACATGCTAAGCGATTTAACCTTATCGACACCCTCACCTTTTCATTCATTCGAGTCACCTATATCATCTCCATGTTCATACCAGTCTTCAACCAGATCAAACTCTGTATCACATATGTCTGAGGACGTTGTGCAGGAGGCTGTCGCCACTGAACCTGCACCCGCCCCAGGCAGAAATAGTGCGCGCAAGAGATGGACAGAAGAAATGAATACATTCATCTGGCGCATATACCTCATAGCCACTAAATTAAATACTGGCAAAATATACCTCAATCATCTACATAAAGAATTCTCTAATAAGTACCCACAGATGCAGGCATCAAAGCAAAGATTGGGAGATCAATGCAGAGCTACACTTAGAAATAAATTACTTCCCCAAAAACTATTAGATCAAATAAGGAATGAAGTTGCAGTATACTTACAACAAACACACAGTAATACCAACCACATACAAACCGACTCAATCACGCAACCACATTTTAGCAGCCAGCAAGGCTTAACACAAAGAAGAAGATGGACAGCTGACCAAAACGAATCTATTGTAAGAAATTACTACAAAATCACCAAACTTGGAGAAAATAAATCAGCTTATCGTCGACCCCTCCATCAAGCAGTCATAGATGAACATCCTGAGTTAACAGGTGTAAGTGTACAGAGAATATTAGATGAGCTCAGAGTAATATTGAACTACAAAATTATTAATGACCAAAGACTTCAAGAGATACGTGACAATATATCAAGCAAGCTGAATTCCCAACGAGACAATTTAGAAAGTAATAATTCACATATCACATTACAACACACGACCCTTACAGCCGAAACAGAAAACTCACAAGAAGCTGACATTCATCCATACATTATAGAAAGTAACACTCCCGCGCATTCACATAGTTTAACCTTACAATCTCAAACTGACGAATCAGTGGAACCTACTCAAGCCTTTGAACCTCAACAAAACCATGCAATAAAAAATAACGACTCGGAAAATATCCAGGAACTGTTTAGAATGGCAATACTCAAATTTCGGAACACCAACCCAACTAAACGACCTTATATACCAAAACAAAAAAACTTCTAAAAGGCTAACCCAAATTGTAGATTTTATAAACACTGAAATATGTATTACCAAATTACATATCGCGAGAGGAGCACTTTGAGACCACTCAGACCATAATTTACTGCGCGGCATATACAGCAGCTATAAGTAACGGAACCAAAATCAGAGACAAAAACACACTGCCCACCCAAATTCGAAATAAAGAACCCGCCTGGCAGACTAGGTTGACAAAAAAGATACAGGATTTCAGAAGAGACATTGGAAGACTAACAGAATATATCAAAGGCAACAGAAGCAATAGACTTTAGTAGAAGCAATAAAAATAAATACCGAATACATTCACAGCACGAAGAACCCAATTTGAGCGATGAACATTTCCTTGACACACTTAAACAAAAACTGAATGCGGCATCTAGCAGATTAAAAAGATACCTTAACTGTACACTTAGGAAGTCACAAAATAACCAGTTTATCATCATTCAAAAACAATTTTACAGGAGCCTGACTTCAGACACGCAACATGACACACATAGAAATAGGCAAGATGCACCATTACCACCTGCCAATGAATTACATTGCTTCTGGTCTGGTATATGGTCTGTGCCGGTTCACCACAACACAGAGGCGGAATGTCTGAACACAGATTTCAAAGTAACTGCTACTATCACACCGATGGTATTTGAACAAATACCTTTGGAAGTATTTGTGCATATATTAAAAAAATCTTATAGCTGGAAAGCACCTGGAAGCGACCGCATACATAACTACTAAGTACTAACTAACTACTAAGAAACTTACAGCAATGCACCCTCTATTTCATAACCATATCAATAACTTTATACAAAAACCAGACATAATGCCCCGATACATTACACAAGGTCTCACCTATGTAGTGTGTGTTTATATATATGTAGGATAGAATAAGAGAGAGTTACTATTAAACCTACAGTCTAGACTATTGGACGTTTTATTTATTCCCCGAATCACCCAACACTAGATGGCGACCCTGCCAGTTCATCGGCGGTCTGCCTGGGTTCGGTCGCGGGCCGCGTTCAAAAATATGTCGAATCCAAATTAAATACCAAAATGAATAATAAATAATATTGGACTTATATATAAAAAAAATATGTCGTTCTAAACTCAAGAAAGACCAAGTATTCATTACGCAAGACACTTCAGGAGGCTCAAATTCTGCACATGTAGAAGAAATTAAAAGCCACCTGTTTGGGATATCCGTCGTGCTGATTATAATATGCACAGTTTTGGGCTTGGCTCTTCTCTATGGTGTATACAAAATATACAAAAGTTGCCATACAAGCTGGATGCGGAATGAGATGGTAATGGACAATTTGCGTCGTTCTTTTGTGCGGTCACCGGAGCCAGGACCTCGTGTACCCCGTGTATGCTGTGAGTGCCGCCACGAGGACCGCCGTGAGAAAACGAATGCGTCAAGTTGAAAATATGAGGTTTAAATTGAAAAATATGTTATAGTTTAAGTTTAAGAAAATAATAAAAATAGTCTTATATAATATGTATACACCTTAAAATATTTTGACAACGATATTTTTTTAACTGTACTTCCATGTCTAGTGAATTAATAATAATATATGAAATATTTAAAAATATTAAAAATAATTTAGTTAAATTAAGTTATGATAAGCGAAATAAAAGCATTTTGCAACAAAAACTTAAGGAATCAGTACAATTACGTAAAGAATTTGATGATTGTTTGATAATTTTAAATAAAGAGATAGAAAGTAAACAAATTAAAAGTAAGGCATTAATTGAAATACAATCATATTGCGATTTAATTAAAGGGTTCATATGGACAAATAGAAAACTTTTGTAGTAAGGATTACAGTTCTCAATCAACTTCCAAGGGCACTATTCAAAGCGAAATATTCACCATGGAAAGTTTCGACTTTAAAACTGCTGTGTCACTCCTGCCAGTGATGACGGGCGAGGAATCGGTCACCAAAACCTTGATGGACTCGATAGAGTTATATAGCTCTTATCTTAACGAACAAGGTAAGCCTATGTTAATAAAATTTGTGTTAAAGACTCGTTTGAATGAAGGCGCTAAGTTACGCCTATTAGATTCCTATGACTCATGCGAGGCGCTTATAAATTATATGCGGAACCACTTTTTAACAAAGAAATCTTGCACTTCCATTCATAACGAACTAATGCAAATAAGACAAAATAGTAGTTCCCTAGATAATTATGGCAATAAAATCGAACAATTATTCGTAGATTTGACGATTTCCCAAGCCGATGGTGACCAAAACGCGCATAAAATTTTACGTCCTATAAATGAAAAGATCGCTATTAAAAGTTTCACAAATGGCTTGCGAAATCGACAACTCAGCATTATTTTGTCAGCACGTAATTATAGTACGTTAAAAGAAACAATTAGAGCTGCAAAGGATGAGGAGGCGTCTAGTGTTCGACCTAGCGAGTACACCGAACCATCGATTTATTTCAGAATCGAGGTGGTTCAGGAACGCGTAAAAATTTACGTGGTAGGTATACATCCAATAATGTACCACGGCAAACATACCCTTTGCATACCCAAGCAAAAAATAACGTGAACTGGAGGAAACCGGTACCCCAAAAGTTTTCGCGTGGAAATCAACAACACCGCGGGAAGAAAGGTAATTATGGTGAGTACTAATACCAGAATCGCGGATCTTTTCGTGGTCAAAATGCCCAGCGAGTTCATGTTATAACACCAGAATATCGCGTATGGCAAAGTTCTCAAAATATTGAAATTAACCCTAATAACGATAATAATGAAAATAACCTAGAATTTTTTCGAGAACAATAGTATATTTAGTTGCGAATATAGTAATTAAGTTGAGTTAGCAATAGATGGTATCAAATGTAGATGGCTCGTAGATACCGGCGCTTCTTTATGTGTGATTATATATGACACGCTTAGTAAACTAAACATTTCATTACAAAAGAAACCGATTACAATAAACGGAATTGGAGGCAAATTACGAACCGTGGGATTTGTTGATTTAACATTGTCTGTTGACGGGCTGAAATTTAATAATAAATTTCATGTTATAAAGCAGTTGCCGTGTGAAACGTCTGGAATTTTAGGTATAGATTTTTTACGTAAGTTTAATTGTAGCATAAATTTTGACTTGAATAATATTACATTGCATAATATGAATGAATTAGAAACTTTACCATTGCATATGGGTATTTTGGGAAATAATAATTATTTGAGTATACCTCCGAGATGCGAGAATTTATTTTATATCAATGCGAGTATGAAAGAATATTGTGTTGTCTTTCCGAAAGAGTTATGCGAGGGAGTTTTTCTGTCTGGTGGAATTGTCAAAGCGAATAACGGGAAAATACCAATAAAAATATTAAATACACGAGAGGATCAGGTCAATCTTAGTTATTTTAGGCCTGAAACCGATAGTTTACATAATTATTCAATTTGTAAGTTTGATAAAAGTCTCATTAATCCCGAACGCGTTCATAAAATGTTAAATTTATTAAATTTGGATCATTTAAATAAAGAGGAAAAATCTTCTATTATACATATTTGTGCAAAATTTTCCGACGTATTTTTATTGCCAGGAGATCAATTAATAACTTGTAACTTATATGAACATAATATTCAGTAAAAACCTAATATTGACCCAGTGTATGTAAAACAGTATCGGTTACCCTATTCTCAGAGGAACGAAATAGAAACACAAGTCAAAAATATGTTACAAGACGGAATTATTGAACCAGCTTGTAGTGAGTGGTCAAGTCCTGTACTTCTTGTACTCAAAAATCCAGAAAATGGTGAGGACAGGAGCTGGCGCTTGGTTATCGATTTTCGAAAATTAAACAACTGTATTGTAGATGACAAATTTCCGTTACCCAATATTACAGACATATTAGATTCTTTATCAGGAGCAATGTATTTTACCAACCTTGATCTCAATCAAGCTTTTTACCAATTAAGCCTTAATCCATCTAGTAGAAGGTATACGGCTTTCACTACACCCTCTGGTCAATATCAGATGACCAGAATGCCAATGGGCTTAAAGACAAGCCCAAGTTCCTTTTCTCGTGCTATTACAATATCCATGGCTGATTTAAATTACGACAAAGCGCCCACTTATTTAGACGACCTCATTTGTTTTGGCAGAAACTTAGATAATCATAATAAAAATTTAATAGAAATATTATCGCGCTTAAGAAAAGTAAACTTAAAGTTAAACCCGAAAAAATGTGTTATTCTAAAAAAAGAACTTTTTTATCTTGGCCACATTGTTTCTTCCGAAGGTATTAAGCCTGACCCAAAAAAGATATCAGTATTACAAAATTACCCGATTCCTCAAAATACCAACGATGTAAAAAGACTAGTAGCGTTTGCGAATTACTATCGAAGATTTATACCAAAATTTTCTGAAATCGTTTTACCTCTAAACAATTTATGTCGCAAAAATGTTAAATTTCATTGGAATAAAAACTGTAAACTATCTTTTTCAACGCTTAAAAATGCTTTAACGACTCCTCCCATACTTCAGTATCCAAATTTTGACCAAAATTTTATTTTAAAAACTGACGCGTCTGTTTTTGCTATAGGCTCCGTTTTATGTAATCATGACGGACGACCGGTTGCATATGCTAACCGCACTTTAAACAAAGCCAATAAAAACTATCCTACGATCGAAAAGGAATTATTATCGATAGTATGGGCAGTAAAATACTTTCGACCTTATTTATATGGACGCGAATTCATTATTGAAACGGATCATAAGCCTCTCGTATATTTATTCAACATGACAAATCCGTCAAGTAGACTTACGAAGTTTAGGTTATTGCTTGAGGAGTATAAGTTTGTTATCAAGTATGTAAGGGGAGTTGACAATGCAGCTGCAGATGCATCCAAATTTCGAGTGAAGATTTGAAAGAAATGAATGAAAAGGTCATATCTGTTCTAACAAGAGCGCAAAGAAAGCGAATAAAAAAAATTGCGCAAGATAAGCGTGACAACCCTACGGAGGATAAGGTTACCACCAACGATTGGACTGATCACCCAAAAGTCGTGGGAACATTTAAACAACCGAAGGATTGCACTGAATTATTATTTGTAGACGAAAAATAATGGTAAAAAATATACAGAATGAAAGAAAAGTTCTATTCTAACTCTAAGTTATTTTGTTTTGTCTCAGCAAAGTCAACAATTTATGTAAATCCTTCTTTCCGATCATATTGTGCACGAGATGCCTTTGTGAGGGAGTTGGATTGCTTTTGTAATAAGCGAAAGATAGATCGTCTGTATATTATACAAAATAATAATAACAATATATTAATGAAGGAGTTAACTCGTATTATAAATGAGACACCAAATAGGTCCGGACCGCGAATATTAATTTTAAATGGTGTCCATAAAGTCGACGATCATGAGACAAAACGTATACTATTAAACGACTATCATTTATTGCCAACTAGCGGTCACGCCGGTATAAGGTGAATGATAAACAATATAAAGAAAAGATTATTTTGGCCCGGGTTAGAGAAGGATGTGACTAATCATGTAAACCAATGTGACAAGTGTTTGCGATATAAGCACTTAAATAAGCATATAAAAAAACCAATGGTTATAACTGATACGGGATATTCTGCTTTTGATAGAGTTTATTTAGATTTAGTAGTGCCCTTATGTAAAAATAGCGATAGTAATGTTTATGTACTCACACTACAGTGTGATTTAAGTATGTTGAAGCCTATCCGCTTAAACATAAGGATACTATTTCAGTGGCATCGTCTTTTATCAATTATTTTATTTTGAGATATGGTATTCCTCGACAAATAATATCTGACCAAGGGACCGAATTTGTTTCAACCGTCATGAAAGACGTGTGCCGTATTCTCAAAATGCAACAGGTAACGTCAACAGCATATCACCACCAATCTATAGGTTCCTTAGAAAACAGCCACAAAAATCTGATGTCATTTCTCAGAATTCAAACAGGTAATGAACCACATAACTGGAGCACTTGGTTACCGTATTGGTATTTTGGTTATAATAACACTGTACATACGGAAACCAAGTATACTCCATATGTGCTTGTTTTTGGGAAGCTTTGCCGTTTGCCAACTAATTTATCTTATGATACTGAACTTGTGATACTGATTATCCACAACAACTTAGATATAGACATCAAAAATTGCAATATGATGCAAGAAATAATTTAATTTTAAGCAAACAAAGTAGGAAAACAAAGTATGATTACTATACCAATCCAATTAAATATAATGTCGGTGATATGATACTCCTTAAAAATGAACAATGTGTAAACAAATTTGATCCTCTTTATATAGGACCATTTAAGGTTATCGAATATTATGAACCAAATGTAACAATAGATTACAAAGGTAAACATAAGTCAATACATAAAAATCGCACTAGACCATATACATAAAACAACAAAATTGTTATTATTACTATAAATACAAATAAAGTTATTTAAAAATTACTGTGTTTACGATTTTTTTTATTATGTTATAAGTATGTCATAGTATAAGAATTTTAATATTTTAAAATAATTTACACCTTTTTTATTTTTTTTATATACCAACCGTTATATAAAAAATATGTTACAACTAAAAAAAAAAATTTTTGTGAAAGATCTTTTTTTCTTTTTGCCGATGGGCGTGTAGTGTGTGCTTATAT
This sequence comes from Parnassius glacialis, assembly GCA_033319125.1. Classification (NCBI taxonomy): domain Eukaryota; kingdom Metazoa; phylum Arthropoda; class Insecta; order Lepidoptera; family Papilionidae; genus Parnassius; species Parnassius glacialis. The sequence continues at coordinate 50,782,693 of JAVANC010000021.1, read as the reverse complement.
ATATGTAGGATAGAATAAGAGAGAGTTAGTATTAAACCTGCAGTCTAGACTATTCGACGTTTTATTTATTCCCCGAACCACCCAACACTACACCTACATGATTCCGAAAGACGCAGATTATCAAAATCATGCCAAATACAGACCTTTCACATGTCCCCAAACCATTTATATGTATACACATGTATAGCCGAACTTTTACATCAACATATAGCCAAAAACAACTATCTTGCTGAAGAACAAAAAGGATGTCGAAAAAGTAGTCAGGGGTGCAAAGAGCAACTTATAATAGACTCCATAGCAATGAAACAAGCTATTTCTAATAGGAAAAACATCAACACAATGTATATAGACTGCTGAAAAGCATTTGACTCCGTACCGCACAGCTGGCTCCTATATATACACAACACTATAAAATTCACCCCCAAATTATACATTTTCTTAAAAACTCAATGCAGCACTGGAAAACTACTTTAAAAACGATAGGAACTTCTTGTTTAGAAACACAAGAAATTCCAATACGTCGAGGAATATTCCAAGGTGATGCGCTCAGCGCTTTATGGTTCTGCCTCGCATTAAACCCTCTCTCGCAAATGCTGAACAAAACCAATCATGGTTACTCTATCATCACTCCACACAAACACACCACTCTTACACACTTGATGTACATGGATGACATAAAACTATACAGTAACACTACACAGTCACTGCATCGCCTTGCAGACATCACCCAATCTTTCTCAAACGACATTCATGTGGAGTTTGGGATCGTCAAGTGCAAAACGTTCTCGGTTAAAAACGGAAAAATTAACCGTAATAGCTGTAGCCTAATATCAGGAGACACGATTAAACCCCTAGAACCCTTGGCCTCATATAAATACTTAGGTTTCCAACAAGCACGACAGATTCATCAAAAGGAAACGAAAGAAGGTCTCAAAAAGAAATTTAAATATCGGCTCAATAGTATATTCCGGTCTCAGCTCAACTCCCGCAACATGTCAAAAGCTATCAACAGTTACGCAATCCCCATACTGACATATTCGTTTGGTGTAATAAACTGGACTCAAGGTGACCTTATCAATCTACAACGTATTATAAATACCACTCTAACGGCTCACCGCAAGCGCCACCCTAGATCCTGCGTACAAAGGATGACCCTTTCAAGATCCGATGGAGGACGAGGTAAAATAGATGTCCTCAACTTGCATAACAAACAAATCAAATGCCTTCGACAATATTTCTATCAACGCTCAGAATACTCACCTCTCCACGAAATAGTAATATTAGGCGACAAACGCTTCACACCACTTAACCTTGCAGACCAAAATACACAACACAACGAACGGATCACTGACGTAAAAGAGAAGATCGCCTCATGGCAACAGAAGTCTCTACACGGAAGGCACTATCACGACCTACAGCAGTCACACGTCGACTAAAAAGCGTCGGACGCATGGCTGAGGCGCGGTGAACTCTTTCCAGAGACAAAGGCCTTCATGTTAGCGATCCAAGACCATGTCATCGATACTCGAAATTTCCAGAGACACATATTACGCGCACCTAACCTTCCCACCGATACTTGCAGACATTGCCACTCTAGTCCCGAAAACACACAAAACATTACATCCGCATGTAGAGCCCTTGCACAAACCGACTATAATCACCGGCATGACCAGGTAGCTTCCATAATACACCAACATCTTGCGCTTAAATTCAAATTTATACAAAAAATGACACCATATTACAAATATAAACCGGACATTGTATTAGAAAATAATAATCATAGAATTTATTGTGTTATCCACTTCAATAGGCCAGTTATCACAATGTATGACAAAAATAACAAACTACTTACCTTATTGACATTGCCATACCAAACACCCATAACATTCAATCCACCATTGCTGAAAAACTTACAAAATATCAAGATTTAGCAATGGAACTGAAGCGTCAATGGAAAGCAGAAGCCATCCATATAGTCCCAATAGTTATCTCATCTACCGGAATTATACCTAAAAGCCTACAACGCAGTTTAGATATTTTGCAAGTACCCCAACACACACTTTACACCCTGCAGAAAGCTGTCATTCTCAACACCTGCCGACTCACACGCAAATTCCTCACCACTTCATCCGCCACCTCCGCTTACACCATCACCTAGCACCTTCTCACGCTTGGCTTCGGCCGGTATGATTAGGTTTTAAGTTACCTCTATAATAGGGAGAATATAGATGTATAATAATAATTATTATTATTATAATAAACGTCAAAGTACCTCCCGGAAGTTAGTAGCGGCCGTTCAATTAGTTAATTCTACATTATTGCCGCAATACCTTGCTGAATGTGATAAAAGTTTTGAAACCATTCAGACCACCATCTACGTAGCTGCTGTTGCAGTTGTGCGAGCCACTGGGGGGAAGTAGAAAACCAACACACATCACCTAAAAAAACGAATAAAATTCCAGCTTGGGAACACAGACTATCCCGTCAAATAGATAAACTGCGTTGTGAAATTGGAAGAATGACCCAGTATGTCTTAGGCATAAGGACAAAGAAAATAATGGCTGTGTATGAAAAACTACAACTAGAACAACTGATGCACACCAAATAAGATCCACCAAATAAAACTCCTGAGGAGATATTGGACACATTAAAACAGAAGTTAGCTGTCAAGGCTAATCGGCTTAGGAGATATCGTGCATCACAAAAACGAAAAACAGACAACGCTACCTTTGATCGCAGCGAAAATAAATTTTATAGGCAACTCCGATCGAATCCCAATAATACATTGAGTAACACTCAGCCTCCTTCCCTAAAGCATATAGAAAACTTATGGAGAGGAATCTGGTCTGAAAGTGTGAGACACCGCAAAGATGTTAGCTGGATTAGTCGGGAAGACGAGCGCCTGGCTAACACCATGTCAATGGAATCTGTGAGCTTTACAGTGGATGATGTCACAAAATCAGTGAACAAAATGCATAGCTGGAAGGCTGCCGGTCTCGATGGTATTCATAATTACTGGATCAAGAAATTCACTACCTTACACGACCCTCTATCAAAGTGCTTCAATTCTTTCCTCCAAAGTCCTGAGGCTTTCCCTGAATATCTCTCCACCGGTATTACATATCTGCTGCCAAAGGATGATGATATTGGTAACCCCACAAAGTACCGACCTATTACCTGCCTCTGTACGCTTTATGAAACCTTGACATCATGTTTGACAGCGAAAATTTATGAGCACTTAGACCTACAGTCGATACTAGCTATTGAGCAAAAGGGGTGTATAAAGAAGTCGCAAGGCTGTAAAGAACAACTTATAATAGATTCTGTGGTAACAGAGCAAGCATACCACAAATCTAGAAATATCCACGTGGCGTATATTGATTATCGCAAGGCTTTTGACTCCGTACCGCACTCCTGGTTGATAGAGGTCCTTAGTATGTATAAGATCCATCCTAAGGTAGCAGCATTGCTTAAACATATTATGTCGTATTGGCGTACTGAACTTTCTCTTAGTTTAAAGGGTTATAACATCAAAACGAACTACATTCACATACGTCGACGAATTTTTCAGGGTGACAGTTTAAGTCCCCTCTGGTTTTGTCTTGCTCTGAATCCGTTATCTGCAATATTAAATAATACAGGTTACGGGTTTCTCATTAAGGGTGGTACTGGGATAGAGTTCAAACTTAACCATCTTTTTTACATGGACGACAGAAATTTGTATGCTGCTAATGCTCGTGAACTTAGAGGCTTACTGCAAAGTACCGAGCAGTTCTCGACTGACATTAAAATGTCTTTTGGCCTGGAAAAGTGTCGAACTTTAAGTGTTGATAGGGGAAAGATCAAAAAGTCAGAAGGATACGACCTTAAGGATGGTGGTATAATTGATGCAATGGCTAAAGATGACAATTACAAATATCTTGGTCTACTCCAAACTCTTCGAATCGACCACAAGGAAATAAAAGCTCGGATGTGTAAAGAATACTACTGTGGGCTTAAAGAAATTCTAGGAACGGGTCTTAAGAGCAAAAACATCTTCAAGGCAATCAACACTTTCGCAATGCCGACAATAATTTACACCTTCGGAATTGTAAAATGGTCAGACACCGATATCGGGAATATTGAGAGAACTACCCGTATATTATTGACAAAATATCGGTTCCATCATCCTAAATCCGCTACTGAACGAGTAACTTTGCCAAGAGCTGAAGGGGGAAGAGGTCTCGTTGACCTAAGGCAGCTTTATTCCAAGTTAAAAAAAACTTACAAAATTACTTTCTCAGCAAAGAGTCGTCTCCCTTACACCAAACAGTCACTTTAGCAGATAATGGCTATACTTCACTAGATTTTCTTCATTCTAAAGAAGTTGAGCCCTTGGTTGCAGATACCGAATATCTTAAGGCCAAACTTAACCAGTGGGCCTCAAAACCACTACATGGAAGGTTTGCCCACGAGCTTAGAGGCCCTCACGTTGATATTGCAGCGTCGACCAATTGGTTGCGTCGTGGGGAACTGTTTGCAGAAGCTCAAAAAGTTAATTTATTTATTTATTTAACAATTTATGTACACACAAAATAATGTTACGATGAAGAAAAAAAAAGATATTTTGTACAAAGGCACTGCTTATTTCATATTGAAATTTCTTCTTTAATAAAAACATATATCCATGTAAACATACATATAAATAAATACTACTATAAATACACACACACACACAATATATATATATATATATATATATATATATATATATATATATATATATTAATCATTGGGACGACAAAGAAAGACAGTGCTCTTTGACTCGCCTTTTATACACTGACACTGTTTGAGCCTCTCGAATTGCAGCAGGAAGAGAATTCCATAACCTAACTGCATGTACTGTAAAAGAGTGAGAATAGAACTTAGTTCTAGAGGAAGGGAAAATTAGGAGGGTTTTTAAATGTGATCTGCAAACAGCATCGGGGGAGTGCGCAAAGTGGAATCGATCACGTAGATAGGGTGGTGATGTTGGATTGTATAGTATGTTAAAGAGGAGGCATAGGATTCGGGTATTCCTACGAAGTCGGATTGGGAGCCACTTGAGCTGTTTGCGATAGGAGGAGACGTGGTCATACTTTTTTAGCCCAAAAATATAACGAATACATAAGTTTAGGGTTTTATGATAGCAATACAGGATCAAGTAATTCCGACAAATAATTACCTAAAATACATAGCCAAAACAAATGTCGAAGATGACCTATGCAGACGATGCTATCAGAGACCTGAAATGATCCAACATATCACGGGTTCGTGCCAGTCTCTTGTCTTGTTGCATCAGAATACACTCAGCGTCATAATGATGTCGCCAAAATAATCCATCTAGCACTGGGCCGAAAATATGATCTATTGAAGGATGACAACCCATACTGGAAATACTCCCCAAGTCCCGTGCTGGAAAATGACAAAATTAAACTGTATTGGGATAGATCAGTTCTGACAGATCGGTCTGTCCCCCATAATCGGGCAGATATTATAATTCTTTATAAAAAGGAGAAACGGGCTTGTCTGTTAGACGTTGGGGTTCCCAACTCGCATAATATTCAGCAATATATAATGGAAAAAAGACAAAATACCAACCGCTTGCTGAAGAAGTGAGACAAATGTGGCTCCAGGATGAAGTAGAAGTCCTTCCCCTCATCATCTCAGCTACAGGAATAATACCGCAGCAGCTTAATGAAAATATTGCTAAGCTAGACCTACCAATGACCGTTAGGAACAATATTCAAAAAGCTGTTATCCTAAGGACAACTGCCATTGTGAGGAAGCATCTTGCCCCATAAAACACAACCTCTTTGCATGTTGCTAAAAGCTGATCTAAGAGTTGTAAACCCAAAAGGAGAAAAAAAACATTATAATAATAATTAATATTATTATTTATTTCAAGAAACTGTTAAATTAAGAAAATTAATTCAAATAATGTCTTAATTTAAAATAGTCTACAATAACAGACACCTGAATTAGAATAAACCTGTATCTCAGGTGTATGTGCTAATAGATACATTTACAAATATGTTCTGTTTCTTATATAAAATGAATAACTTACCAACTAATTACGGTTAATTCGGTAAAATATATTATCATTAATTTACTTAAGATTTTAATTAGCTTAAAACAATCAGCAATTTTTCCGTATCATCGTATAACTTTGGCATCGTATAACTAAATGGCAGATTGTAAAAATGTACGAATTACAGTTTTACAATCTGCCATTTTTAATGGATACATGTATAAAATTGCATTGACTTGATTATACAGAAAAGGGCCAAGAAGTGTAAAAAATCTATGCATGAAAGAATGCCTTATTCTAATGTTAGTTTCAATGACTTTATCTTAGCGTCTTTTATCAGTGACGTCTCTTCTGTAGGGCAATTTTAAGTGCTGTTTTAGTAACGTACTCATAACGAATAACTGGCGCACTGAGAGGACGTTATAGGATTTATATAAGAGATAGGACGGGAATAGGATAGGGCAAAATGTTGCGACTTTAAAAACAGCTCTTTAAGCGCGTTCAAGTGGTAGCAGTGTAGTTTTAGCTGCTCCTCCCCATGAGGTTATACAATAGGTGAGAATCGATTGACATAATGCGAAATATACTTGCTTTACTACCTTAATATCAACAAAAGAGCGAATCTTTTTAAAAACAAACATTAGTTTACGGACTCTATTGCAGAGGTGGTCTATGTGATTTTTAAATGTAAGAGTGGAATCTATAATTATTCCAAGGTATTTAATCGTTCTTGTATTAAAAATAACTGGGCAGTTACAATTAGACTCTGCGACTAAGCAACATTTATGTGCATAAATTTCTGGAATGCTTATATGCTGTGTTGAGAAAAATGAATATATTTGGTTTTCTCCGTATTCAGTGTTAATATGTTTTGTTGGAGCCATTTATTAACCCTGTCAAAACCTTGCTGTGCACATAAATAAACCTTGTCTACTGTATTTGAGGAAAAAAGGAGCACGGTATCATCTGCATAAGATATTATTTTACCCGAGTTAAATTCAAGATTGCAAAGGTCATTTATATATATCAAAAATAAGGTTGGTCCTAATACACTTCCTTGGGGCACTTTAAAATGAGTAGTTTTTTGTTCAGAGCTAATAACCTTTTCAATTTTTATGCATTGATATCGATTTTCTAAATAGTTCGCAAAAAGTTGAAACTGTTTACCTCAAATACCTATGCTCTCTAGCTTATTTAATAGGATGGGAATAGAAACTGTATCAAAAGCTTTTGCTAGGTCAAGGAAAATGCCAATTGATTGGTTGCTTTTATCTAATTCTTGAGAGACGTAATCAGTGATTACCTGCAAAGCATCAGCAGTGGACAGTTTTGGTCTGAAACCATATTGCATATTCGATAATATACATTTACTTTATAAATAATTCATTATATGTAGTCATCTTGAATAAAGCTTCTTTAACGGATTCTATCGCCTTTAATAAACTTATTTTTATTAATTCCCGACGTTTAAATGATTATGTCATCTCTTAGAGACTCATACGCCACTTACTCAGTTTAGCTGTCTATGATGCCGCCCCGGCTCTAAACGACGTACTTGAGATGAGAGGCCGCCAAAGTGTCTATGCATGTAGCATCCCACACTAGGGTTTTACCTCTCGCCTAAGCGACCAATGTCATACCATCGAATCTCCTGCCATCGTCTCTAAATATTCCACAAGACCCTAAAACAGAGGGAACATTCATTTATAGAGACAAGAGCCCTTCGGATGACATCGTTCAAAGAACCGTGCCGCGAAAAGCTACCAGTACTTTTCTTATTGAAAGTCCGTAGAGCCCAATCTTGTCGACGCTGCTACCACAGGGGCACTGATGGGATTGACAAATCGCCACACCTAGTCAGATTCCTACGGAGATGCGCAAGCATCCATCAAGTGACGTGCCGAGATTACATGATGGTAAAGCGTGTAAACAATGACTAGATGTCTTAGCCGAAACAGCTAGAAGGCGTGTCTGACCTTAGTCACTATGGAAATTATGAAACAAATATTTCTGCATACTCTGTACCAATGGAATATCCCACTGTTCTTGTTGGTTTACATCCAGTGGGACCGTTTCGCTGGAACAGGGGGTTTGTCATGTCTGCCCTGCCTCCATAGTAAAGCACAGGTCTACTTTAAAATTATGTTACGTAAGTTACTGACACTATGCACAGAAGCAAGGAAAGCATGCAATGCAACGCTAGAAAGATTTTTCACAACTATACCACCAAATTTTACAGGTAAAGTAGCTTGCGCCCAGGCTGTTGTATTTAAAGTAAAATTTTGAATTTTTTCGAAAGTTATTTTAAGATTGTTAACAATATGTTTTAAAATATCCGAACATTTTCAGACAGACAGTGCAAGGAGAAAATATTTTAAAATAGTAAGAGCAATGGAGGTTTAAGATATACAATTTATCAAGGTGGCTTAGAAAGTGATAAAATTTTGTTTTTAAAACAGTTTCAATACTATCGAAAAACAATGAGGCACCTAGTAGGTATTGCGAATCCGTACTAACAGTTTTATTCCTGGAGAAATACGATTGCTATTTTGAATTAAAGTGTCTTTGTTAGAACTAAATAAATTAATGGAAAAATATATTTCACATATATTGCTTTCTGGTTCAAGACCAATATTTAAATTGATTATGAAATTGATCCTCTAGACGTCGATTCTATAGATTTTGATTCGAATCGTTTTTAAAATAAATGTTTAGGAAGAATACCTTCCTTAAATCAATAATTTCATTATTTGACGGCTTCGTTGTCTAGTGGTCGTAAACGCGATAGCTAATCACGAGGTACCGCGTTCGAATCCCTGGTCAGGTTCAAATCTCTTATTATTTTTATTTTACTTTTTATTTGATATTATCATTATTATATCACATTGTAATTTTTCTTGGTCATTTTTCAGTTTAATTACTCTAAATTTAGTGAATGCCATCCTAATATTGTTTTTTTACATTGTTTGATTGCTTCGTTATCTAGTGGTCGTAAACGCAATTGTTAATCACGAAATCCTGGTTCGAATCTCTGGTCGGCACAAAATCAGTTACTGTTTTTTTTTTACTTCAATATTATTTGTCTATGACTTAAATTAATTTTTTCACTGGCAACAGTTGTCTCTTCCTTCCTTTAAAGTGTACAAGACAGTGCGTCTCCATTAAAAAAAAATTGAAATAATAAATCATTTTATTGTGCCACAACCAAGAAATTAATATTCTAAACATGGTGCTGAAACTTTCAGTATAATGATCTTCTAAAAGTGAGTTAATTTCGGGTAAAGTGACTAATTTTTAGGGTTCCGTACCTCAAAAGGAAAAAACGGAACCCTTATAGGATCACTTTGTTGTCCGTCTGTCTGTTTGTCTGTCTGTCAAGACCGCTTTTCTCAAAGACGCGTTGAGGTATCAAGCTGAAATTTATATCAAATACTCAAGTCTACTGTCCCTGGGAGCTGTGAAAAAATGAAGCTTCTAAGCTAACGCAAACAAAAGGTACAGCCGTTTATGCCGCAAATTTTCGACATTCGCAAGGGAATCAAAACCTACAGCCTACAGGGTACTTCCCGTCAATCTTAAAATTTGGTACGAAGCAACTTACTATAGCACAGATAAAGGAAAAATTGCGAAAAGCATAAATTTTTAAGTACATCATATAATAAAAATATTTTTAATAATTTTAAACTTATATAACTACGGATTTGTTCGGAACCCTCGGTGCGCGAGTCCGACTCGCACTTGGCCGGTTTTTTTCTCTCAGTCCGCAACGCGCTATCTGCCATCTTCAGTTACGTCACGCAATAAAATTAAACCCATGAAATCCAATCGTAATAAATTCGCAAACTATTCCAATCGTTATAAAAACGAAGCCGCGGAAAAACAACAACAACACAAACAGCTAGTTTATAATAGAGCTACTTGGTGATAAGACTCCTCTTGTGCATAGAAATCCATCCGGGTGGGTACCACACTCTTACCTATTTCTGCCGGCAAACAGCAGCGCCTGCACTGCTGCTTTCTTATCTGATAACTGCAGGCTGTTAGGTACCTACTCGTATTCCAGCTTCACGTTCAGGTGTCCATGGACTTCAAACAAGGCGTTTCATTTTAGTCCTCAGGGTCTGTCAATCCGGACTAACACCTTTATACAAGCTAAATTAGTCTGAGTTGATTTTTGCATAACCGCTTGAGTCCCTATGAAAATATTTTCATACCTGTATTAGCCCAATGCTCAATCCAAACCATGCTAGTATTTCACATAAAGCATCCTTGTCCACTCTGTAATAAGCCTTTTCCAAGTCGAAAAATGTACAGCAAGCCTTTCTAATATTTGAAACAATTACTCCTCTTTGGTTAGAAAATTTAACAATTTCCAAAAATTACTTAAAATTGATTAAAAACTTGCGCTAGAAGCTAATTAATCACGCTTAAACTTCCCTCAGTTTATCAACAATTCTTGACCGCCTTTTATATTTTACACCTTTTTTGGACATTATTAAGTGTTATTTTCGCATGAGCATATTGAAACGAAGTTCTTTATCGGACGGTACAGATTTGACGGATGGGGGCTAGGCGACAAAAAGTGTAAGATTTTTCCGTCACGACTCCTTCTAAAGTAGTGTAGACGGCTTTAGCGGCTATAAGGAAGCGAGATGGAATAATATCTATCTCCCTCGCACTTTTTGTTATCTTGACATGAAAGAAGTATTATTTTACTTTAAATGACACTTAATTTTAATACACGCCAGTAATTCATTTCTATGTATTTGTTAATCAATAAAATAATACGTTTATCAATAAAAATATACTACGAAATGAACTTCGTTCCAACCGAGTGTTCCACGACACTCACGCATGTATTTTTTGTAATAAAGTAAGTACTATAAAAGCGTTGTAGTGCCGTTCGTTGTGCAGTAGTTAGTTGTAGCGTGGCAAGGAGTTCACACAAAAATGTTCGCGATCTTGTCCGTTGTTGTGATGACAGTAGTGCTGGCGGTGATGGTGGGACTCTATCAGAAAAATACAAACGCTATGTGCAAATCGAAGAAGAGACTTGATGGGAAGACCGCCATCATTACAGGCGGCACCACCGGCATGGGCCTAAGAATTGCTATCGACTTCGCCGACCGAGGCGCCAAGGTAATCGTCGCATGCCCTTACCCTGACGAAGGGGCCTGCGCTATAAAAACGATCAATGACAAAACCGGCAGTGAGAAAGTGATCTACAAATACCTCGATCTTGCCTGCCTAGAGTCTGTGCGGAGTTTTGCAGCAGACATCATGGACACCGAAGATAGACTTGATATTTTAGTCAACAACGCCGGAGTTGGTGTTATCGGTGATTTTCTGACCAAAGACGGCCTGCATATTATAATGCAAGTAAACTATTTCGGACATTTCCTCCTAACGCTGTTGCTCCTGCCGCTTTTGAAGAAGACTGGAAGGCTTTTGGAACCGAGTAGGATAGTGAACACGTCATCTATATTTCATAATATTGGCAAGATTGATTTTAAAAATTTAAACAAAACTAATTATTGGTACAAGATTCAAATCTACGCGCACAGTAAGCTAGCTCTTGTATTGTTCGCTCGAGAACTTACTTGTAGGTTGAGGGGCAGCAGGGACACGCATGTCGTTATTAATTCTGTCGATCCCGGCGCAGTTGGCACAAATATTTTTTATTCGATGGATTCCATCAGAGGTGCTATTGTAAAGTTTCTGTTTTATAATATGTTTAAAACACCATGGGAAGGAGCTCAAACTGCTATCCACGTGGTGATGGATAAGAAGGCCGGTGAAGTCAGCGGGGAATTCTTCAAAAACTGTAAGCGGACGTCAGCGCACTGGAATGCTTACAACGAGAAAGTTGCGAAGCAGCTGTGGGAAGAATCAGTTAGACTTGTGAAAATGAATGACGAAGAACTCAATCGTTGCTTCCTTGATTTGTAAATCTAAGGTAAGTTCCGTGTAGTGTGCAAGTATTTAACATATTGTGTCTATTAATAAAAATATTACATTGCTGTAATATTAACTCGACAATTAAAATATTTTTAAATTAAAGAAGTTTTTTAAATGAAGTTACAAGAAAAAATACATTAACCTTCTTTACCGTCATCATCATCCCCGGTTTACTAAAGCCTCTTTTTTCTTTATTTCTCTTTTAAAACAATAACAATTTCTCCTACATCATGAAGGCGCTTACATGTGTAACTTGCACATAAGCAAACTTTCATATAATAGCGTTTATTGGCGGTGTCAGATTATCCAATAATCCATATAGTACCCTGAGTGTCATAAGAGACGACAAAGTGAAACAAACCGGAGATGAACAGCAGCTGTTTCTAATAAGAACGAAAACTAAAACCCTGCGGTTGCCAACCCGCCAGCCAAGCGTGGCGACTTAAATATCCCTTGGCAGAAAAGGAATCCTACCTAGTGGTGACGCTTGCAGTAGTTAGTACGTACCGCATACAACCTTGTCCTGTAGTAATAAGACTACCTTGGTATCCAGATAGACACGTTTTTTCGATTTCGGGCCGACATAATTTTAGAACACACGGTCAGAAGAATTGTATAATATATAATATACATTTATTATACATATGAACCTTCCTCTTAAATAATTCTGTCCATTAATGAAAACTTTATTAAAAATTGTTGCGTAGTTTTTTTTAGATCTAAGCGTACAGACGGTACGAAGCTACTTTGTTTTATATTATGTATAGTTAATTAATTTATTAACAAAACATGTAGTAAAAAACGCTTGTACGGACTGTATTCCGCAGAGCGCAAGATACAGTCAATCAGAGAAGATGGTCCGTTGATGTCTCAGTTCGCCCGGTTATCGAAAAGTACGCCAACGAGATTCCAGATACGCAGCTTCAGCAGCTGCAACTAATAGCTTGAAGTAGTGACCTCAGCGGATTAATTCTTAAGTCCACCTCTTTGCAGCGCTGACGCGATAAGTAAATCTGTAATCAGTAATTTAGATTGTAACTTTAACAGATTTTACTTTTTTACAGATTCAACTTTTAGGTGGTGGAGCGCAGCAGAGAGAGCAGCTTTATTCTCTCAGACTGACGTCCGGGAACTCACCAAAATAATATCGGATAGGTCTTATTCGGCATAATATGTCGGATTTTAGATTATGTTTTAATTATAAATTATAAACTAATGCTTGACTAGGATTCAACTTCAAGAAATGAACTTCCCTTTTAAAAGGTCGGCAACGCACCAGTGATTCCCCTGGTATTGCAGTTGTTCATAGGCGGCGGTCTATACTTACCAATCAGGTGAGCCGCACGCTCGTTTGCTCCCTCTTCTATGAAAAAAAACTTTAAAGTTTTTTTTTATAGGATAAGGGTGACAAACGACCACACAGTCCACCTGATGGTAAGTGGTTGCTGCGGCCCATAGACATCTAAATCTATCCTCTATTACAAATCAAAATGTAGATGCGTTGTCACCCGTGAGGACTAAGATAGAATGCCTCATTTCCAGTAAAAAGGACCTCCAGCCACCTGCACTCACCAAGCGAAACGCAGAGATAAACCTCTACTTCACGCTGGTTTTCTGTGAGGTCGTGGTACCACCCCGGTTCGAGCCGGCCCATCCGTGCGACAGCAAAAGCTGCCGCGTGGCTCTACCACTGTTAAATGGTGTTAAGGTAATAAGGAATTACTACATACTACATACATATAAGCAAGTATTCGTACTGCATAACCCACAACGCAAGGCGTGGATACCAGGGTGCAGTGTAGCAATAAAACCAGCCGATACATTATTTATTTCTTTTGAACTTTATTCTTTTAAAAATCGCTACCTCTGCAAATCGATATAAATTGTAGGTGCCATTTACGCTAACTGTAATCACGAGACAATTTTCGTAACAGTTCTGTAGCGACTTTGTAGCCTAGAGGTCAATTCCCAAACAGAACAAAATTTGCATGGACTAAAAATAAAGTTAAAAATAATGTAAATTTACATCGTATATATTATAGTGTCTTCAAAGCAAGAGTGAATATTTTTAAATATAGCTAAATCAGAGCGCTTATTATTTCAAGCTACATCACCACTTACTGTCAGGTGGCATAGTAGGCAAGCACTGGGTTATAATAGTAAAAGAACTACAAGTGATGCTGTGGTGAAGCCTTGATGTTTATTAGTTTAATTGATTCATATTAAATTCTTATTTTTATAACAATACCATATCCTTTGTATAATAAATTAATTGTATTGAAGTAAGTCGAAATAAGAAGTAGGATTTTCCCATCGATCGGACAAACTGGTTATCGAGTTGTCAATTAAACAGTCATAATTACTAATTACTTTCATTTTTTTTTGAGAACTCGGTTAGGATAGGGCTGCTACCTATAATGTTTTAACAATATTATATTTTATTTCTCTCCTAAATATTTTTTGCAGTACAACACAAATAATGTGTGCTTACTTTTGTTTTCGCATCACAGAGTTTGTATACTCCACAGAAAAGAGTTTTCTACAGAACGATTAGATAAAACCTTTAAAAACGTCAAACATTTTAATGAATTAGGACAAGCAAATGACTGTCCAATTTTTAAGTTTCCTCTTTTTCTATTTATAAATTACTTTCGATGTTTACTTATGGCACTGGCAGGGTCAATTTCCGTTAGTTTGAAGTTTTGAGGCGAGCGCCAGCCTACCAAGGCTTCGCCTTGCCCTTGCCTCCCTAAAGATTGAAAGGTCTATTTCCAGCAGTGATACATACGAAGACTGTTGATCTAAATAAACGGTGTAACGTTGCATCTGAATGCAAATGGAAGTAGGTACATTCATTCCCCAGTTAATAAAGGTAAAATTATTTTTTCTCTTCCTTCCGCTTGCATACAATTTAGTTCTAAATAGAGATCACTGGCTTAACGTTACACGTTAGACGAAGTCCTGGCGCTGCACTACAAGCTTGCACACAGCCAGCGCAGAAGGCCAATGGTTTGCAGGTCGGCCGAAGGTGAATGGAGGAGGTTGGTATGATAAAATAGGCCAACAGTCGGTTAGTTCAGGGCTATTAGTGGTTAGTAAGTAGATTCAGGAATTACAAACGAAGGTTAGTAATAGGGAAACTTGTTATAGTATTGAATGTGCACTCAGTGTAGCATACCTTATAGGAAGTCCAGAGTTTCTAAGCGCCTGCTGAAGAATCGGGAAATAATCAGAACAGGTAGAATAACTTTTTGTTGTTTAAATAAATAAGAACTCTTCCCAGCGGGATCAAATATCACATAGATTATTACCTATTTTGTAAGTAGGCAAGATTTTTCAACGATGGTTTCGCGCAAAGTCACGCACACATGCGAACTTCAAGATATGTGCGTATCCGAATAAAGCCCTTCATTTCCGGTTTAATAATCCGTTACTAGCGCTGTCACCACTAATCTGTCTGTCTGACCGCTAATTCAGCCACCGATGAGTCTAGATTACCTAGATCTCGTCAGTGGTGTGTCTTTCCTAGTATAGTGTTGTTGTGAGTAGTGGTACAGGGATTAGTGGTGACGGTGGTAGTGCACGCAATTGAGGGAGGGTGGGAGGTGCTCTTCAAACTAGGACACATCTAAGACACATCATTTTATTTTATCTAGCGGATGTACGCGAAGTAATTTTTTACCAACTTTAACCGTTACTAACGATTTAAGGGTGCCTGAATCAAAATATTTATTGTAATTTTCCGTAGAATAATAATTAAAATCATTAAAATTAAATAAATATTTAATATACGATTTATTATATTAACGCCAACACTACACATTGAATAAAACTATTTTTACGCATTTATCACATTCACGGGGAAAAGGGGCAAGAGGTAAACACCTCAGTACCCGTGGTAAGTCACAATAGTTTACCTTAAACCAATTGAACTTGTTTTCTTTGGTCAACATTAACATCTCATATACATATCAATAGTAGACAACACCACCACAAGTATAAAAATACAATTTTTCAAAGAATAGTTGGCAATCCTAATTAAATTGAATTGGTAAATTATATGTTTAGCAAAAAATATGTAAGTGATGTCTTTCTCCAAGGCCAATTATCGCACGCGCAGCTATGGTTAATATGTACCTACATAATTTGCTTTAGTTCAATCTTCACGATCAAGGTCAAAGCGTATTATATACCAGGGCAAAGGTTAAATAATGTTACTACGTAACAGATACATACAAAGTGAAAATACGTACGGTATAATAGCCTACAAAATTTTATTAATAATCCTAAAAGTTAGCTGCAAGCACAAATTCACCTTTTGCACGTGTACCGGGAGTTGAGGATGCTTTACATACCGCGCAACTTTTGTATGGCTGCGTCATCGAGTGATCTCACTGGGATTGTACAAAGATGATAAAATAAATAAAATACTTATGAAATAATTATTTTATTTGTTTGATAATTAAATATATTTGAGTTTTATAAAATAATAAATGGCTTTTTTTCTTTTCTGAATTCTCTTTTAATATACCTAACCTCGTTAATACTTGTTTTATCAGCTCACGCGTAGTTAACTGCTTAAACTTTTAAGAATAAAATGCTTAAAGGTTTTAAGTTTATAATATATATACATATATTTAGAGATCCCTTCACGGTAAATGTTGATCAGACGCGACTTCATGCGAGCACTTTGTTGATACGAAAATGTATGTTTATCCGACGCCTTTTCTTGACCCAATATGCATCTTTGGTAACTAATCTGGCTCCGACAGGATCAACATCTACACTCACGGAACTGCTTACTAGCGTTCCCCGAAGTTGATCTGATATACAAATCCACCTTGCGATAGTTACGCAAAATGTTGATCCGATTTAAATGAGCCAATCAGAGCTCATCAAACGATCGGATTGGCTGAAAAAATCCGCGACGTTGCCGTTTCGTTACTTGTACGGTAGCAGCGACGATATTGTCTTTTTTTATATATGATAAGGGTGACAAACGAGCACACAGTCCACCTGATGGTAAGTGGTTGCTGCGGCCCATAGACATCTACATCTATCCTCTATTACAAATCAAAATGTAGATGCGTTGTCACCCGTGAGGACTAAGATGGAATGCCTCATTTCCAGTAAAAAGGGCCTCCGGGTACCTGCACTCACCAAAAAGTCCAAGTCTAAGGTGGACTTGAAAAACAAAAACACTTTTTCACAAATAAAACTAAAATATCTATCAAAGAAACATAGAGTAATCAATAACATTGCAACCTGACTTACTTATTAGTCGCTAGTCACTAGAATTAAGGATGCATTTGCAAAATTGATAGTTATAGAATCGAACTATTACATTGACACAGGTCACACACACAACAAGTGTACGCACGATTAGCTGCGGAAATCGTAATCAAGTAAAAACATTTTGATAATTTGAAATATTGAATTTTTTTTCTCATTTCTTATACCTAGAAAAATATACTTAGATATGAAATACGTATAGCTACTCCAGAGACTGCTAGGCACTAGAAGCCCTCTGCTAGCAGTGAGATGTTGGCTGTGGACTTTGGGCTTGTATTGTTTGTTATGATAAGACCTTACTTCCGGTCTTGGTGGAGTGACTTGAGAACCCACGCTCAGGAACAGTAGGGTAGCTTAGGGGTGGGTTTTTTTTATTTCATTTCGCTACCATATTTTACGGGGGGAAGGGGATGGGAGGAATTGGGCTTCCGAACACCTACACTTACCAAGCAAAACGCAGAAGTAAACTTCAAACACTTTGTGAGGTCGTTGTACCACCCTGTTTCGAGCTGGCCCATCCGTGTGAGAGCAAAAGCTGCCGCGTGACTCTACCACTGTTGAAACGTTAACTTGGAATAAATTCTATTTACTTATTTCTCTCCATCATAAATAAACAATCGATACGATACACAAGAATAAATTATTTTCTTCGTTATTAGACAAGTCCAGTCTTAACAAATAAACCAAACACGATAACTGCCGGAGGTAAGTTCTCGTCATAACTAACAAAGCGAGCCCAAACTTGGCACACCTAGTTCTACTCGTCTAGGAGTTCCAGTAGTAGTCACCTAAGTACACCATCAGGTCTCTCCATCAAGTCCAGAGGTAAGGTCTCATCATCACTAATATAACGAGCCCAAACTCGGCATACCTAGTACTACTTATCGGAGAATTTCAGTAGCAGTCAACGAAGTATACCCTCAAGTTACTCCACCTTGTCCGGAGGTAAGTTCTCATCATACCTAACATATCACGCCCAAGCTCGGCGCACCTAGTACTTCTCGTTGGAGAGTTCCAGTAGCAGTCACCGAAGCCAGATGCATCTACAATGAGTTAGCAAGCGGCGAGAAGATGACAGTTTTACAAGTCCAAGAACATTTAGTCCGACATTTCCTTGGACCTGCAGAATCAACCATAGAAAGTAATCTTTCTCAAAGATCTTCGATCTCCTGTAGCTTTCCAAGATCTTCAATTGCTTCTTCAAGCAATTCTGGACATTCTCTGGAAGAAATACCACAAAAGGCCGACAATAAACTCGTACGAAATAGATGCACTGGGTGCTATGTCAAATTGAAAAATGAAGGATTATTGGCTAGAAAGGCAAAGCAAGTACATACTGAGTGCAAAAGGTGTGAAAGGGCATTCAGTTTAGAATGTTATAATGAGAAACATGCTTGATTTTATAATATTTACTTTGAATAAAATCCTCACCTTCAGTATTTGAGTTTTATTTATAGCAAGTTTATTGTAGTGATTAAATGACAACTTTAAAAAAAATCGGAAAGTTTTCTTTTATTAATATAAACATTAGGTTTTTTACTATACGTCCACGTATGATTTAAAACAATATCAAGTCACGTTCATACCAACAAATGTGCCTCAAATTGTATTGAGAAATGAGTCACCTGTGACTCATGAACTTATTCTAATACGTTCCTGTGAGTCATATATGACTCATTGGACAGGGAAGTTGAGTTATGCCCCGGGTGTTCATGCAGCGATCACTCAAGAGTTCACGACGCCGACACATGAACTTGAACAGTCATCGCAGTTTAAGTCCGTACTAGCTGTTGCCAGCGGCTTCGAACGCATGTAACTCCAAAATTATGCAACAGAATCGAAATACCTGAATAAACGGTATCATATGTGTTATAAAACCTATCTCTGAGCAAAATATTATCCAGATCACTTCAGCCGTTCTGGCGTGATTGAGTAATATACATCCATTCATCCATCCATCCAAACTTTCGAATTTATAATATTTAGATAATAATTATAATTACTTCTGCCTACCTATAAATTGTTTTCTAAAATACTTACTAACCTGTGTTCTTACTTTTTTTATATACATAAATCTAACGTAATTAACGCACATCCTCAGACACCCCAATTAGTATATTATGTTATAATCATAATACATTATTTTTAATTATTATTATATTCTTAGTAAAACATGTTTATGCATTGATTATTTATTAAATTAGTTATACTAATTCCGGAAGAATTTTGTGGTCACCGTACAAAACCACGAACGCTAGGTGTAGGTACTTGCTAGTTTTTTTTGAATTTGTAAAACATTTTAATTGTAATTGTAAATAACAATGAACTGCTAAAACTAACATAATTCAAAGACGGCGTGTTTAAAAGATGTGAAGCAAGATAACAATAATTATAAGAATGAAATATTTAACTTACTGACACTGACAGCCTAAACTCTCATGCAACGTTGTATTTTAACCACCACGGCTCCGTGGCGCAGTGGCTTAGCAATTGAGTTGCAGCGCTAAGGACCGCGGGCTCGAATCCCGCACTGAACAATATTTGTATGGTCTACAAATAATTTTTCCGGGTCTGGATGTTTGACCATGTGCAATTTATGTTTGTACACTGCCCCCACAATACAAGAGAAAATCCTAGTGCGGAGGTTACGTTTTAAAAAAGAAAGAAAATAATTTAGAAAGCAATTCAGTGTCATTTTTCACTATTCTAAAATCGTTCACCCATAGAATTAGTATTTTTAGGTCCTCGGCACTTGTTGTCTCACTGAAGTAAACTAATGATTTAATACATCCCCATAAAAAAATTCAAGAGGCGTCAAATCAGCTGATCTGGGAGGTAATTTGCCTGGCCGCCGCGACCTTTATAAGGCACTCCAAACTCTGTATTTGACTGTACAGATTTAGGCGTGACTGTAAATTACGTAGTTTCAATTATTTTTGGGATAAAAAATTACCTATATTAAACATGATAAAAATCGATTCAGTAAACGATTCTGAATAAACTACTTTCACAAAGTGCGTTAATTATGTTACGTGTTGTCAGAATGTGTCAAATAAGGCACGTATAGCAATTCATAATGCTATGTTAGTCCCCCTATTTTAATGTATGGTAGTGAAAACTGGGTCTGACAGAAGAAGCATGAGAATAGAATAAATGCTGTAGAAATGCGGTCATTAAGGAGTATGCTAGGGCTGAATCTTAATGACAGGGTGAGTAATAGTATGATAAGGGAAAAGTGTGGTTTGCAAGATGACGTTGTGACCAAGATTAAAGAAGGAATGCTTCGGTGGTTTGGTCATGTAGAAAGAATGAATGAGGAAAGAATGACAAAGCAAATTTATGTTTCAGAAGTGAACGGCAGAGTCGGGAAGGGACGCCCTAGACGAAGATTTATCGACCAAATCGG
Source organism: Parnassius glacialis (assembly GCA_033319125.1). Lineage (NCBI taxonomy): Eukaryota > Metazoa > Arthropoda > Insecta > Lepidoptera > Papilionidae > Parnassius > Parnassius glacialis. The sequence goes on along the minus strand of JAVANC010000021.1, from coordinate 50,761,988 downwards.
CAATACATTGAAAATGAGCCAGATTAGGAGTACCCTTAACCGACGAGCGTATATGCGTAGATATATGGGATGTAAAGGAGGCGAGAGAGGTATGTCAGGATCGCGCCAAATGGAAGTCCGTAGTCCCTGCCCACCCCTCTGGGTGACAGGCGTGAGTGCTTGTGTGTGTTTGTGTTGTATACTAAATATCACTAAACGTAAACACAGGTTTTTATCAAGACAAGTGACCCATCAAGATTGTTTTCTTTGTACTGACGTACCTACTTAAAGTTTACATTTTAGTGTCCACGACGCGGCAATGGTTTGTGACATTTTGTTGTATTGTAGGTTGTAGGTAAAGTAACAGTAGGTACCTATGATAATCCCACATAATATACCTAGTTTGTTCGCCGCAAAAATCGTCGAATAAATAATTAAACTGTTTTGTAAATCTTTATTAATTATTTATTTATTTATAAGATGTTCATTGAGAGCCACGGTAGCTCAGATGTTTAGCGCTCGCTGTAAGTATCACAGTACGCGATGAACCCGGGTCCGATCCCCGCCGGCACCAATGAAATTGGTGCAATTTAGGTTTAAAGGTTTTTATTTTCAAAAAGACAAACAATGCCACTTACATGAAAATAATTATTACATTTTATTAGTTTTATTCTAATGGTCGCCGAAAACTCATTCAATAGCTTCACAGTCTCAATTGAATGGTGAAAAATTTTCAGTTATATATTCAGACAGCTGAGACTTAAAACTATTGAATGAGCTTACATTTTTTATATTACAAGGTAATTTATTATAAATCAGTGCTCCTTCAAAAGTAATGCTTTTTTTTTTTGCGTAATTTGTTCGTACCTTTGGTAGTACAAGTAAGCTAGGTCGACGAAGACTGCGTTTACAAATTTGTGATTTCTTTACAAAAGACAAGTTAGTGTGGATGGTTTTATCAAGTATTTTCCTAATTAAAATGCAAGTACTATATATATGTAGTTGTTTAACGTTCATAAGTTTTGTTTTTTTGATAATTTTACAAGTTGGTGTTAGATACGGATAGTGAAAAATATATGAAATTTATTTATCACAATTTAATTACTTTTATAAATACGTTTAAAATGAAAATATTGTTTTGTAATTTAATTATTATTACTGAATTAATTACACAATTACTGACATTGTTTCCTTTTACGTCTGCGGTTTGTAATTACCGCCTCTATAGCTCTAGCTAAATTATTCCTTATACACAGAAAAATAGTTAGGTACTTATGATACTATGTGGAAAGTTGGTTTTTACAAACTCGTAGACGAATCCAATTTCAATTTACGCATGTGTGTCACACAACGTTTTTCAACACATTTGCTTGAAAACAGTACCTACCCTACTATAGGTAATGAAACAAACTTTTTGTTCTCAGATATCAGTTGGAAAGTTGTTTTTCTGGGCTATTTTGTTTTGTTAGACTGACATCTCGCAGGTCAACCTAGGAGGTTGTCGGTTGCTTATTTTTTATTTTTTTTTTTAAATTTCGTCTGTAATATAATATAATTATAAAAGTAAAAGAAAGTAAAGTCTAAATAAATTTTGGGGGTTCCCCATACTTAGACCTGAAATTCAAAAACGTTTTTTTCATCAAATCCATACATGTGGGGTATCTATGGATAGGTCTTCAAAAATAATATTGAGGTTCCTTATATAATTTTTTTCTAAACTGAATAGTTTGCGCGAGAAACACATCCAAAGTGGAAAAATGTGTATTCACCCCCCCCCCCTGTAAAAAAATATATGATGTACATTACCATATTACTTTCCGTAGTTACTATGGGCTGTTAATAAAGAGTAAAAAATACATTGTGAAATGGTAAGTTATTTAGGTAAATTCTGACTATGATCGACCATATTTCCGCTATTATGTGAGTAAGAAATAGGTAGGTAGAGTAAACAACAAAAAAACACGAATTATGATTCCTTAAAGAAATGTAATCGTATTCTACTTAGTTAAAAATCTTCTAAACAGTTTTAATTTCAGTATTTTGTGTTATTATAACTTAAAATATTTTAATTACAAAAGTCAAGTATAGGTATGTAAGTAGGTACTTGGGTAGTGAAGTAAATTTCAATTAAGTTTTGTTATAAAGTACTTAGGTATCACTTCTGTAGTTAAAATATTACTTCATTTTTTTTTTCGCTATGAGTACCTATCTAATAAAAAATTAAATAAATTCACCTTTCATTATCCTTTGGTAACTTAAAAAATGATATAGGTAGGTATTTTTTATAGGATTAGGGTGATAAACGAGCACACAGTCCACCTGATGGTAAGTGGTTGCTGCGGCCCAAAGACATCTACATCTATCCTCGTTTGCGAATCAAAATGCAGATGCGTTGTCACCCGTGAGGACTAAGATGGAATGCCTCATTTCCAGTAAAAAGGACCTCCGGCCACCTGCACTCACCAAGCGAAACGCAGAGGTAAACCTCTACTTCACGCTGGTATTCTGTGAGGTCGTGGTACCACCCAGGTTCGAGCCGGCCCATCCGTGCGACAGCGAAAGCTGCCGCGTGGCTCTACCACTGTTTAAAGGTAGGTATTATCTGAATCCTTTTATTTGCTCATTAAGCATCCATCCCCGCAACAATTATAGTAGGAATGACGTTTTACCATTATAATTTATGAAATACCTAGATAGGTAATATAACTTCTTCAACTATTTTATCTTAAAATTAAGTATATGACGGGACCAGCACGCTTGCACGCGCAGTGGCGCTCATTTTGCTTGTATAAAACGGACGGCGCGGCCGCCGTTAGGAGAGTCTTGGCTCTGACGTGGAACGGTGCGCCTTTCGTATTCCGTTACTAGTTTATCCTCGACTAGTTGGATAATTAATTCGTGTAATCGAATTAATTATTATTCCTAACTACAAAATTAGTCTCTGTACTATACTCAATTACCCTTTCTACATCAGAAGTAGGATAAAGTCCCCATTTTTGCCCACATTTAATCTTCGAATAGTATGAGGATTATTACATTTGTGGAAGACTGTAATACATTCCGCATTGATGAATCTGTTTTTATGTTAAATACCGTAATGAAATTTGCTATGCTACTTACGATATTTTCGTATCATTAAAGTGTAGAGAAAAGATAAAGTGAAATTATTTAAGCCAATTTTTTTTAATTTGTCGATTTGTATTAAAAGTACCCCGCAAGTATTTTCATTATTTCTTGATGTACCTAAATATGTTAACAAATGTCAAAAGAACTTGGAGGCTTTCTAATTAACTTATTCAAGTTATGTTGTAATTTGATAGTTCACGCGAAACATGATTATCATTTGCTATATTTTCAAGTTCAAAACGTTTAAGGGATGTACCAAATTAAAGGATTAACTTTAACACGCTATGAATTGAAAATAATAAGTGACATTTTTGTGTTCTAATGTGTTGATCAGTGTTGCAGTTTGCTCCGAATATTGTGTCGTCGACAAGATTGGGGTTTGATGTCGAGGGATTCGTAGAAGTCTCTACAACAATGATCAATGAGGAAGATGTTGTGACGGCTAATCGAACATGGTCAGGTACGGCCGAGTGCTGGTAAGATTGAGCCTACACCGCTACAGTCGGTAACTTATTGGCTGATCTTACGGCAGGGCAATTTAAGCGGCCGCCAAACAAATGGTGCTTTGGCGCTGTAAATGGACGTCTGAGGTCGGCTTTCGTAGATTTTGCGCAGTTGCCTCCTTCCCTTTGAAATGTTGTGGTATTTGCCTCTACACATAGTTTCCGTTTTTTTTTGCAATGTTTTCAAATGTCATACAGTTGCCGTTTCATAAGAGAATATGTGATGAATTTTAAAAGCTCTGAATTCCATGGTTTACAATACATTTATCTCGATTTCTTTTAATTTTGCAAAGCAGTACGACGATTCGCTAGCGCTAGTACGGCGCGACGGCTTACTGGCACGAACTCAGCAGAACGGAAAGCTGGAGTGCGTCTGCCTGGAGGTAGCCATATTGGCGCGTCCATGACTTAAATGAATTCTGGGATGGTCGACCGTTGTAATATTTAACAAGAGTTAATATCTGTTAGCAGGTGGTGATAACTGATAGACCGTATGCTGTTCACTGTCAACCGCACGAGGACGTGCGACAGTCAGAGGTAGCCGTGTCTGTGCATCTAGAAAATACTAGAGACGTTGCAACACTCTAGCGAAGTAATTATTCTTGTGCAGGAAAGGAACATGGAGTTGCAGGAAGGCTGGTCTGTGCTGTACTGGGATGTGTCGTGATGCTGTTGGTTTACATACTTAGGTGTTATCATGTCACTACGTCCCTCACGATACACTTTTGTGTGATTGTGACAGGTACATGTTTGCGGTATGGTTGGTCTGTACCTGTTCTATATTGAATTGAAAAAAAAGAGAGTAAGAAAAAAAAGTGGTTCTTACTATCATTGCAGGGCGTTTGCCGGTCCAATGATATAGCTACAGGGTATAGTGATTCCGGACTAGCAAATAGTACTTGAAAAAAAAAGAGAGTAAGAAAAAAAATAGTTCTTACTATCATTGCAGGGCTTTGTGCCGGTCCAATGATATGGCTATAGGGAATAGTGATTCCGGACTAGCGAAAACAGTACTTGAAAAAAAAAAGAGAAAATAGAAAAGCTACAGACTAATCATTCCGATCTCGCATAAAATTGATTAAAGTTTTGTGGGGCTTAATGCCGGAACAAAACTGATAGTCACCCAAGTCTGAAGGGTCAACATAGACCGGACCAGACGCTGTTATGTCAGGATAGTTGAACGATGTTTTTTTGTCTACAGATAACTAAAATTGTGATGGAGCGCGTGCGAGGACGCACGCATGTCAGTATGGCCGTGACGGGACCAGCACCATTGCACGTGCGGCGCGGTAGCCGTCGGTGCAGTTCGACAGAATTCTTGTAAATAACACGTGTTCCGCACACCTGTACCATTGCACCTACAGTGGCGCTCGTTTTGCTTGTATAAAACGGACGGCGCGGCCGCCGTTAGGAGAGTCTTGGCTCTGACGTGGAACGGTACGCCTTTCGTATTCCGTTACTAGTTTATCCTCGACTCGTTGGATAATTAATTCGTGTAATCGAATTAATTATTATTCCTAACTACAAAATTAGTCTCTGTACTATACTCAATCCCCCTTTCTACATATACTATCTATTATATATTATTTCAACAAGTATTTACATAAAACTATTTACGTAAACAGCGTTATAAAACTTTAACATTCAATCGCCTAGAACGCGCTTGCCCCGACCCCTGACTGCGTTCTATCCCGTGGGCGCCTCGCGATTGCTGGTAATTATTTCACAAAAGTATGACTGGCCATACCTTTGTTTTTACAATAGAAAAGAGGTTGGTTATTCAATTTCTTATAATAGGTTTTACATCAAAACAACCTTGCATATTATTTTATTAGATAGGATGGATGCCCTATTACTAGCCTTTTAGTGCCAATTTCAACTTTTAAAATTCCTGCTATTTTAATTAGGGCACAATATTTTTAAACGTTTATTTTAATAGATAGGTTATTTATGGACAAATGTAATAAAAATTTATTTACAATCATATTATTAGCCGTTATGGCTCAAATTCCAGCCACCCTGAACAACCGAATGTCATCCTTTTCTATACCTAATTCCAGCATAGCATAGAACTATGCCTTTTGAGTGTTTGGTAGGTACCTATTGTAGGTAAGTTTTAGGGACACAGAAATAAATTCGTAACAACTCATAATTTTGAATGATGAATGTCATAAACATGGTATATATATTAAGGCAGACGACAACATTATTTTATTTTAATGTTTTACTACTTAACTTACTGTGTTTTAGTTTAAAAATGTTCAATAAATTAAAACAAATTATGATAAAATATTATGTAGTACATCGATTTCTAATAGTTTAATCATCCAAGTTTTCTAATCATCATCGTCATTACAACCTCAAGTCCACTACTGAACATCCTCCTAGATAGACTGCCGCAAAGCCTGGTCCTAAACCACATTCCTTTTCATGAGTTTTTCATTAATGTTCTAAGTTATAATTAGTATTACTAAGTTATGGTTTTTGCTTGTATATACTATATTTATTGCTTGTTTTTTCTTCTTTCTTAAAAATAATTGAATACTTACATAAGGTGTTCTTAATATATATCGAATGTCAGAGAGAAATGCTAGTACATCTTTTTATCTAAAACCAATTTTAAAACAGCCGAATTGATCATAACTCCCTTAGGTATAAAATAAGTTATGATCTAATTAATGGTATTTATTCCAGTTTATGACAGCCCTGATTTATATTACGCCGCTGAAATTAGGTATATACTTCTTATTAGGTACATTACACCAAATAATAACAGCATATACAAATAATAAATAAATAACAGCCTGACGGCTGACATCGTGCACTACATACATTTCGTATATCTAGTTACAGCCCCATTAATTTCCGCTAAAAGAAAATAAATAACTTGTAAATTTAAACAAAAATAACTGCATTACTATGTCTATAGTCATATTCATACAAATCAAAAAGCCTATATATGAGATAATGTAATGTAAGCATTTTTAACGTGGTACAGCCATGCTGCAGCTGTCTTACTGGTATAGTTGTAGCACGAATGGGTCGGCTCGACCGGGGAAGGACCACGCTCGCTCAGAATATCAACGTAAAATAGCAGCTTAACGCTCCTGTGTTTCGTATGGTGAGTGTAGAGAACCGGAGACCCTTTTTACTGGAAACGACGTATTCTATTTTAGTCCTCACGGGTGACAACGTATCTGCATTTTTGTCACCCTTATCTTAAACCGGTATTGTTACCGGAATTACAACTCGTCCAAAAATTAGGAAAATTAGCGTTTTTCATTGCGTACGTGTTTTGATAGTTAATTTAACACTCTTAGGTTCAAAACTAGAATGAGGTAATATTTGAAATATACTTTCCTTTAATTACGGAGAATTTTTTGGGTGACAATATTTATAGTTAAGACTACTAAAAATCTTATTTACGAAGTAAAAAGGCGAAAAAGCTGGAATTAGGGGCATGACTGGTATTAGGGGCATCCACCCTATAATTAATTTTTACATATAAAACCAACATGCACGGCCGTAAGTATACCTGAGTATATGGTTTTAATTCTAATTCGATACCTACACGCTTTCCCGAGATAAAGGGTCTTGACAGGCAGACGGACGGACGGACAGAAAGACGGACTAAAATGATACCTACTATGCGTTCCAAATAACAATAAGGCGGTCAAAGACGCCATCTTCTGCTGCGACGTCATTAAACAAAACTTCTGAAATTTTGTAAATATGGTACCTATGTTTAGTCTTTTTAGGTACTTAAATAAAATAAATAAATATCCTGGACATTTCACACATAAGTAGTTCCTGATCTCCCTTCGTGTTCTGTGAAACCTACTGTACTAGGTATGGAGGCCTGAGAAATACATAGATAAGTAGGTAGTTATTTAACACCTCGTTGACCTTGACTGCCTCGTTGGTCTAGTGGTTGTAGTAGTGCGACTGCTGATCATGAGGTCCCGGGTTCAAATCCCGAGTCGGGCCAAAAAATCAGTTATTGAGTTTTTCCATCAAGAAATTCTCAGTAGCTGCCCGGAGTCAGGAAGTTGGCGGAGTTTCACCCTCGTGCCTCGGAAAGCACGTAAAGCCGTTGGTCCTGCGCTTGATCTCTCTCCGGTCATGTCGGTTTACCGTCCTATCGGACTATGAGAGTGAGGGAATAGAGTGCACCTGTGCTTGCGCATACACTTGGGCACTATAATCCTGTCCTGCGCAGATGGCTAATCTCCGTTGAGACTGGCCGCCGTGGCCGAAATTCGGTCTGGAAGACATTATTATTATGGGGTTATCTATAAAGTTTTCTCATCTGGTTGGTCAATATAAATATATAATTGTAAATAAACATGGTAAACGTACATAAATATCAATAAAATAAAATAAATACATAAAAAATACATAAATATATAAAAACCCAAACAGATGGAAGCCCTCGGCAGAGGAGACCATACGGCCGAGGGTTAGGGGGAAAGGGAAAGAAACCAGCGGACAATGCGAGCGGTATCGAGGATTATTATTTATTATTATAATTATTATTTAACACCTAGACACAGAGCAAACATCAGTGTTCGTCACACAAATATTTCGCATGTTTGGACATCGAACCCACGACCTCAGGATTCGCATCCAGAGCTACTAACCACAGAGCGAAAAGGTCAGTCAAATAGTTATTGGTTATCCACTTTTATTATTCTGATTCGGCTTCTGGCAGGCAGCACTGGTGAAAAAATGGCGTCTTTGCTGGTCCTATTGTTATTTGAATCGCATAGTAAGTACTTACACATACCTAACCACAATCACAACTCTTTGTGTGGTAAAAAAACTGGTAGGTAGGTAGGTACTAGGTAGTTAGGTAAGTCCTTAGGTATTATAATGTGAATACCTATTTATTATCATACGTGTCGATCATGGATGAGGGGGTGCGTTTCCACTGAGACGGTGTTTACTCGCCTCAGTGGAATTTGAGCCGGGATCACATCCGGATTAACTCATTAATATAATACCTACATAATGACCAGTGCGTGTTGCCAGTGATGACTTACGGATCTGAGACGTGGTCCTTCACTGCTGGCTGTGTGAGGAAGCTCAAGGTCGCTCAGCGAGCTATGGAGAGGGCTATGCTCGGGGTTTCTCTGCGTGATAAACTTAGAAATGAAGATATCCGCAGTAGAACCAGAGTAACCGACATAGCCCAACGGATTAGTAAGCTGAAGTGACAGTAGGCCGGCCATATAGCTCGAAGAACCGACAACCGATGGGGAAGAAAGGTTCTCGAGTGGCAGCCTCGTACCGGTAGGTGAAGTGTAGGGCGACCCCCCACTAGATGGAGTGACGACCTAGTAAGCAGGAAGTCGATGGATGCCGGTGGCTCAGGACCGTGCTTTGTGGCATTCCTTGGGGGAGGCCTATGTTCAGCAGTGGACTTATGAAGGCTGTAATGATGATGACGATGATGATAGAGTTTCTAAATAGATAATCAAATATGGATAATAAAATGCTCACCATCATCTTCTGATTGGTTCATGACGAATGAACAAGATAAAACAAATTCACTCCACTCACACGATAACAAAAACCCGCGCAAACGTCTTGCCGCAATCAAATCTGCCAAAGTGATCCTCAAACGCAATTTACGTAGCAGCTAACGCATATTTCTTACCTTATTACTCTAACGAAATAGTGTACTGGGTTCTCTGTCACACGCAGAACGCGACGTTGCGGCTTTGTGTTTGCATAGCTATTTGTCAGTTTTGGCTCTGGATCCACTTAGTCTAAGTAAATGTTGCATATAAGTTAAATATATTCTGGATGTAAGAAATCATATTCAGTATGATTTTTTCGACCGTTGATGGACCAACAAATATTGGTCAATTCGCTGACGAGTATATTGAAAACTAGTAACTGCAGATCCACCGACGTCACACGCCCATCAAAGATTGATCAAAGTGTATCAGTTTGCGCTAGGTGGATCAATATTTGTTCTAACTTCTCACTGGAGCAGCATTTACCGTGAAAGGTTCTATATATAAATGTATATATACAGGGTATTTTTGGAACGCTCCCGAAAACTAAGACAGGCGACAACACCAAGACAATACCTTTGATCATGGGTCACAAATAAATTCGATTCTGATGAAGAAGAAAATCATCTTTTTAAATCGTTTTATTAGCTTTATTCACGCGCCATCATGTTAGTACAGTTAAATGAAACGATAATTTCATAAAAAATATCATGAAAATACTGAAACATAAAACCAGCAGTGGAATGACTGAATTTATATCAGCTGATTAAAGGTCAATGTACGCGCGAACGCAAATTCGCGCGGCCCGCAACTAGCGGGCCATACCACAATACCTAATAATTTACAACACTTGTCTAAATACCTAACTTATCTACTTAACCTACTATTTTGCCACTGTGCTTATCTCCACGTAGCTACTTTAACCCGAATTTACAGGTTAAATAAACCCAAATAACTGGTTCGATTCCCCGCTAATGAAAAAATACTTAAATGAAATGTAACCAAGGTTAGAGTCATGCGTTTTTATTCATCGTGTAAATATGTTTATTATTCTCATGTACTCAGTTATGTACCTATTCAGATTAGTCCAGTACTAAGTTATTTAAAAAAAATAGTTATGAAACAGCTTACCGCTCTAAATCCTCCGTGGTCTTATGAGATGCGGCTCAAATTGTGCTCCATTCATTTCAAGGTAGATTTGGGTGCAGGCGGGGCATTATCGTGTGGTCTTCGACACAGTCCGTACGTAGTTTCTCGAAAGCATCCACGATCCTTTGGTGTATTTCATCAGCACTATCACACTCACGATTAAAAACCCTTTCTTTCACATACCCCACAGAAAGAAGTCTAACGGGGTCAGATCTGCTGAGCGAGGTGGCCAAGCGTGTGGTCCTAGTCTGCCGATCCAGCGATCATCAAATAGCTCATTGAGGTGCTCACGGACGAACCTCACGACATGTGGAGGGACACCATCATGCTGGAACCATGTGCGGCGATATTCAGCCAACGATAGGTCGTCTAAAATGTCAACCAACTGTTCATTTATAAAGTTTAGGTATCGCTGTCCGTTCAGTCGCTGTGGCAGAAACACTGGTCCCAGTATGCGATCCTTAAATAAACTTGCCTTACGTTAACCGACCATTGGGTTTGGTGCCCGGTTTGTCGAACAACGTGCGGGTTAGCCTCTGAATACACGTGTGTATTTCTTCGGTTCCACAGGCCGTTTCTGGTAAATGTCGACTCATCTGTCCAGATAATGTGCTCAATGGAACCAGGCACACGTTGTTGCTGGTATAATAAACAACGGCAGAAAACTCGTCGGTGGTCGTGATTGCCAGAACTAAAGCTTGCACTTTGTGCAATTTGTACGGGCGCATTCGATTACGCTTCAACACTTTGTGCACTGCACAGTATGACACACTTGTTCCATCCCGACGTCTTAACAATTTATTTAGCGATACTTCGTGTACCTAGGTTCGGATACCTAACATGTTGCCGTATTTACAATCACTATAAACGTACGCGTTAAGCATTATTAAAACAAAAAACGTAACAACAAGAATAATACCAACACGTAATCACAAGTAATCACAAGTAATAACAATTATAAAATAAAACGATTGAGCTGTCGCTCGCGCACGCGTGTACAAAATCAACACGGAACTGTTTCAAAAACTACGATTAATAACGAACCCCGACAAAATTGAAACCTACTGCGTCACAGCGTGAGGCGACACGAGCCGACCGGGTTACATTTTGCCGTCCTAATAATTAAGGACGCAACTAACAGAAACGTAAAATGGAAATAAAAAATAAATAGATGAATTTTTCTTTCAGACCCTGTGTCTAAAATATATTAAAAGGTGTCTATATGAAAATTGAAGTATATACGTAGAGACATGAAGATTTTAAGGACGTACTTATATTTTTTAATATTTTTTTATTTATTTAAATGAAACGAATTTTCCTTTTCATCTTAGCTTAAAAAATACACCTGGCAACACAAAAACATCGAAGGAAAGCCGCATATAACTATTTGCGTCTTTCCAACCTAATAAATAAAGAAAAACTGCCATTCATTTAACATTTTTACATATTTTGGAAAGGTCATTTGAAGTAGAAAGGACGCTAATAGTAATATACTACTTTTTTTAGTAAATATTAGAAAAGCATTGGTAGTGAGACACAAAAAATAACAACCCGCAACTCTTGAGTAATGATTTTAAAGGGGATATCATACACGACTTACTACGATAATAATTAAAAATTAAAAATTTTGTACAACCGACTTCAATATAAATAATTAAGGATAACTCAAAAACTATTGGTCTGACCTCGATCAAATTTATATGGGACCACATGTGAAACACCAGCTCTTAATAATAAGATATAGAATAATAAGACAAGAATAATCGAAATTTAAGTAATCGATGCAAATATTGTTAAAGATGACGTAGCAACTGGTTAAATAAGTCTTTTCTTTTATGTTGAGTTTGTATAAGTCTTTTCTACTATAAAAATGTCATCTGTGATTAACAGTTACGTCTAAAATTCTTACAATATTTTCTAAAATATTGATATTTTTAAATATTAAAAAATTTTGTAGACGCGCCTTTTTATCATGAGTCGAATGGTGTATTTAACTCATTTATTCAAAAATTGTTAGATGCGCCCTTTTTTCTTATGACGGCAGCATTGTTTCGCACCGAGCTAGATACAGGTTGAGTGGAGGGAGTATGATATTATTTTATAATATTATAGTAAATAATTAATTGTTTTATTGTAGAATCATAATAGGTGCTTTACTAGCTACTTAGAACTTTGGAAAAGGTTGGAATTAAAAATGGATAATGTTTACTTGAGCATTATTTGTTATTTCTATCGTAAAATATAAAGTAGTTTGTAACAAGAAAACTTAAGCTAAGAGTGGCACGCCGTCCATTATGTCGTCTTGGGTCACATGGAAGCCAGATGTTGATGGTGTGTTGGTGTTACTGGATGCTACTTCATCATCACTTTCATCTTCGCTTGAACTTCCGTCATCAGGTCGATCACATGGTAAGTTTTTCGGTATTCTTCCTCAACACTTTTAACTTTACTGCACAATTTTCCCCATTCACCTTCCCCTATCATATTTACCTTTTCGTTCACTAGTTCAGTCATAAAACAATAGATATAAATAATTTTTCTTTCCTTCCTTTTTAAAACATCGTCGCGAGTCGAAAAGTAAGCTGTGTATGCGACTGTATTTTTGGAGCGAACAAAGCGCGGGAACCAATAGCATGCAGGCACAGTAATACTGGCGGATTGTTCCCCCGTCACGCCCCCTTCATACCAATATGTGATAAATCGCTCAGTGCCCAAGTTCAAGGCCAGTGTTCTTTTTTCACCGTTCGCGCGTACATTAACCTCCATTAGTCAGGTGATAGCCATTCAGTTTCCACTGCTGGTTTTATGTTTCAGTATTTTCATGATATTTTTTATGAAATTATCGTTTCATTTAGCTGTACTAACATGATGGCGCGTGAATAAAGCTAATAAAACGTTGTAAAAAGATGATTTTTTTTCATCAGGATCGAATTTGTTTGTGACCCATGATCAAAGGTATACTTGGTGCTGTCGCCTGTCTTAGTTTTCGGTAGCGTTCCAAAAATACCCTGTATACAGAATGGTCCAAACAGTGAGGTTATAAATTTTTTTTTTGATTCCTCACACCTAGGGATATCCGAAAATACCCTATGTATGTTCCGCGATTTTGTATAGTTTTCGAGTTATGATTTTTTTTATCCTTTTTTTGAAAATGTTCACCCTAAACAGCCTAGCATTAAAAAAAATGTAATTGTTAGACTTTTTCCAAGTTTTTTTTTTGTATCATGATCCTTATGAGTTGCCATATTATGCTTAAAATAATTAGCTTCCTAACATTCACCGCAGATACAATAATTTTAATGGAAACCTAAAAAGTTTCTATCAGGAGAGTGGGGCTAGAATATTCAACATTAAATGAAAAATAGTAATAAATGATTTCATACTTTCTAATTAATTTTAAAAACTTGGCAGTACCTTAGTCTTTTATAATAACATAAAAAAATGACACTTAATAGGCCAGGTTTTCTGTTACAGACTTCTGAAGTTACTCAGGCAGGAAACTACCTGAATAGTTAATTTGATTTAAAAAATCTTTTTATCATTTCCAGGGCTAAACTAAGATAGTAAATGCTTCAGGTTAGCAAAGAAAACTACTTATTGTTAAAACGTGACATTTACTAAGGTATCATTTTACTACAAACTACATGTTTTTTTTTTATTTCACTCAAACTAAATGATAGATAGCACATTCAGTCACAAACACACAAAGGAATTTTAAATAAAGGCTCAGGTAAACATTCCTGCTTTGCGCTTCATTTTGTTACCAGGCCGCACCCCGCGCCCCGCGCTGACCGCGTCCCTTTTTCACCTCGCTCAGTCCCGCCAGTCGTTCCCTGCTTTCCCGCGTGCAACCACTACTCACGTTTACGTTTATTTGGATCTCTTATTTGACTACCTTCGCTTTGTTTCTCGGACTCTTGATTTGCCTTTCGATTGACCTGTGCTAGTTTTATGGACCTTGAGTTGCTTAGTGATTTGGATTACTTTCAGCAATTAGTGATTCTCTTAGTCAATACGCAGAGATGGACTATTTCTACGGCATTGCCCAAGGAAACGGCGCATTAGCGGCACGGCTTTGTCGAGAGCAACTGGAGCGGCGAGGAGAAGTGTTACAGCATTACCCAGGCTACAGGGTTTTTAATAACACACACGAAACCCTGATGGCTGGACGCGTTCCTGGGCGTAATCAACGGCGCGAGGGACTACCCAGAGTGGATCCAGAAAGAAGAGATGTAATCATTGAAAAAGTAGAAAGAGACCCTTCTACTAGTTCACGAGCGATTACGAGAAGGACTGGAATCCCAAGAACTTAAGTTTTAAGAATACTGAAATCAGGTGAGTGCATTTTATTCTTTTGTAGACCTCTTTATTCAAAATCCCAACACATTGCTGCACTGCCATTTCAAATCATACTCATTTAATTTACTGTGAATTGTCGATGTCTAATGTGTTGTGTGTGTGTGTGTAAAAGAGAGAGATGTAGATACCCTTAAACAAGCGCTCGTAATTCAAAAAAAGGCGCTAGGACGCCACTCTAGCGAATCCCAAATTTTAGTTTCACGTTCACGTACGTACGGTACGTACCTCTAGTATTGTGTACAATGACAACCTACAAAAAATACTAATAATTTTTTTCCAGAGGGATATCACGCATTTCATATTCAGCGTGTTCAACAACTTAATGACGCAGACTATCCAAGACGTGTTGCTTTCTGCCAAATAATGCTGAAAAAATCTACGGAAGACCCGGATTTTTTTAACAAGATACTCTGGACGGATGAATTCCGGTTTGAAAGGACTGGCGTCTTTAACATTCACAATTATCATAGCTGGGCCATTGAGAACCCAAAAAAAGCAAGGCAGTCAAATTTTCAGAACAGATTTAGTATCAACATGTGGTCACGAGTCAAAAATGGAGAAATGGTTGGGCCCTTTGAATTGTCGGCTAGGTTGAACGGGTCCCAGTACCTGAACTTTCTACAAAATAACTTAAATGGTTTATTGTTTGAAGTTAATTTACAAACGAGGAGGGATATGATATTTCAAAATGACGGTGCTCCTTGCCATTTTGAAAGACAAGTGAGGGAGCATCTCAACAGAACTTTCTCAGGAAGGTGGATTGGGCGTACAGGGCCAATTGAATGGCCTGCACGCTCACCAGATTTAAACCCTATAGATTTTCTTTTATTTGGGGATTTTATAAAGAGATGGTGTATGCTAGAGAAATTAATTCGGAAAATGAATTAAGGGAAAAATTGAGACAGTGCGCAGAAAAAATCAAACAAAATACGAATGCGTTTCGAAGACTAAAAGCAAATTTTTTAAGACGATGTAGACTGTGTATCGAAGTTAATGGCCGCCATTTCAAAAATTTACTTTAAATAAATTTATCTTAAATTATTTACTAGTTTTATTATGAATCTTGAAATCATTTGTCCAGAACGTAGTAAAATGATACCTCGTTGTCAATAAATTTTAAACAATAAGTAAAGACACTGGATGTTATTTTTGCTAACCTGATGCATTTACATTTATAAAAATTTTATAACCTCACTGTTTGGACCAACCTGTATATATACAAATGTTCGCGCCAAGCGCTAATGTCAAGAATTGACGTCAGAGGGCGTGCGCGCCTCGACGATACCGGTTTTGACGTCCCGTCGTGTCGAGGACACGCAAGGGCAAGCCAGTCCAAATTCATCGCTGCGATAGATAGCACGCGGTCCTTTTTGTCGGCAACTCGTAATGGTAGGCGCGTATAGTAAAAATATACTGACTGGGAATTGTAGCGCATATTCCTTGCTGAGAGCTTCACTCGGGACTTTTAGGTTTAACGGTGAGTCCGTATAAGTGGATTCGACTGTATTAGTTACTAGTGCGGTATTTGATATTCTAGAATTAACTGTGGCCACGCAAAATGGTAGTGACCGTTGATCCGGTCTCGCGTGTTAAGCTTTATAACAAACGAGAGTTAGTGGCTTCTGTAAGGTAGTTAATCGTACGACAGAGTGAAGGGACTGTCATCGTAGAAACGAAGAAAGTGACTGTGGACGGAGAGCAGTGGGAGCGGTGCGGAGGTCCGAACTGCTGCAGATGGTAACGGTCTAATAAGGTCAATAACACTACCAGCCACACCCAGATACACATCACTGACCCTTACTTTCCTAGCACTATACATCCACATGCGACCTGACCGAATCCTGAGGGACCAGTCGCCTTGGATAGAGGTAAGTAAGCTCCCTTTATTAGAATAGAACGCTCCCCCCTGATTGTTTATTGTAATTAGAAACTTTCCACCTTGGCGTTAGGACGCCCGACCTGCACCTGCTTGTAGGTTCTTCGTGTATGGGCCGCGGAGGACCCTACTCCTGGGATAAGCAGCTGCTGGCCGTTACAATAAATTCATATATAGAACCTTTCACGGTAAATGCTGCTCCAGTGAGAAGTTAGAACAAATATTGATCCACCTAGCGCAAACTGATATACTTTGATCAATCTTTGATGGGCGTGTGACGTCGGTGGATCTGCAGTTACTAGTTTTCAATATACTCGTCAGCGATTTGACCAATATTTGTTGGTCCATCAACGGTCGAAAAAATCATACTGAATATGATTTCTTACATCCAGAATATATTTAACTTATATGCGACATTTACTTAGGCTAAGTGGATCCAGAGTCAAAACTGACAAATAGGTATACAAACACAAAGCGGCAACGTCGCGTTCTGCGTGTGACAGAGAACCCAGTACACTATTTCGTTAGAGTAATAAGGTAAGAAATATGCGTTAGCTGCTATGTAAATTGCGTTTGAGGATCACTTTGGCAGATTTGATTGCGGCAAGACGTTTGCGCGGGTTTTTGTTATCGTGTGAGTGGAGTGAATTTGTTTTATCTTGTTCATTCGTCATGAACCAATCAGAAGATGATGGTGAGCATTTTATTATCCATATTTGATTATCTATTTAGAAACTCTATCATCATCATCATCATCATTACAGCCTTTCATAAGTCCACTGCTGAACACAGGCCTCCCCCAAGGAATGCCACAAAGCACGGTCCTGAGCCACCGGCATCCATCGACTTCCTGCTTACCAGGTCGTCACTCCATCTAGTGGGGGGTCGCCCTACACTTCCCCATCGATTGTCGGTTCTTCGAGCTATATGGCCGGCCTACTGTCACTTCAGCTTACTAATCCGTTGGGCTATGTCTGTTACTCTGGTTCTACTGCGGATATCCTCATTTCTAAGTTTATCACGCAGAGAAACCCCGAGCATAGCCCTCTCCATAGCTCGCTGAGCGACCTTGAGCTTCCTCACACGGCCAGCAGTGAAGGACCACGTCTCAGATCCGTAAGTCATCAATGGCAACACGCACTGGTCATTATGTAGGTATTATATTAATGAGTTAATCCGGATGTGATCCCGGTTCAAACTCCACTGAGGCGGAGTAAACACCGTCTCAGTGGAAACGCACCCCCTCATCCATGATCGACACGTATGATAATAAATAGGTAATCACATTATAATACCTAAGGACTTACCTAACTACCTAGTACCTACCTACCTACCAGTTTTTTTACCACACAAAGAGTTGTGATTGTGTTTAGGTATGTGTAAGTACTTACTATGCGATTCAAATAACAATAGGACCAGCAAAGACGCCATTTTTTCACCAGTGCTGCCTGCCAGAAGCCGAATCAGAATAATAAAAGTGGATAACCAATAACTATTTGACTGACCTTTTCGCTCTGTGGTTAGTAGCTCTGGATGCGGATCCTGAGGTCGTGGGTTCGATGTCCAAACATGCGATATATTTGTGTGACGAACACTGATGTTTGCTCTGTGTCTAGGTGTTAAATAATAATAATAATAATAATAATAAATAATAATCCTCGATACCGCTCTCATCGTCCGCTGGTTTCTTTCCCTTTCCCCCTAACCCTCGGCCGTCTGGTCTCCTCTGCCGAGGGCTTCCATCTGGTTGGGTTTTTATCTATTTATGTATTTATTTTATTTTGTTGATATTTATGTACGTTTACCATGTTTATTTACAATTATATATTTATATTGCCCAACAAGATGAGAAAACTTTATAGATAACCTCATAAAAATAATGTCCTCCAGACCGAATTTCGGCCACGGCGGCCGGTCTCAACGGAGATTAGCCATCTGCGCAGGACAGGATTACAGTGCCCAAGTGTATGCGCAAGCACAGGTGCACTCTCTATTCCTTCACTCTCATAGTCCGATAGGACGGTAAACCGACATGACCGGAGAGAGATCAAGCGCAGGACCAACGGATTTACGTGCTTTCCGAGGCACGGGGGTGAAACACCGCCAACTTCCTGACTCCGGGCAGCTACTGAGAATTTCTTGATGGAAAAACTCAATAACTGATTTTTTGGCCCGACTCGGGATTTGAACCCGGGACCTCATGATCAGCAGTCGCACTACTACAACCACTAGACCAACGAGGCAGTGAAGGTCAACGAGGTGTTAAATAACTACCTACTTATCTATGTATTTCTCAGGCCTCCATACCTAGTACAGTAGGTTTCACAGAACACGAAGGGAGATCAGGAACTACTTATGTGTGAAATGTCCAGGATATTTATTTATTTTATTTAAGTACCTAAAAAGACTAAACATAGGTACCATATTTACAAAATTTCAGAAGTTTTGTTTAATGACGTCGCAGCAGAAGATGGCGTCTTTGACCGCCTTATTGTTATTTGGAACGCATAGTAGGTATCATTTTTGTCCGTCTTTCTGTCCGTCCGTCCGTCTGCCTGTCAAGACCCTGTATCTCGGGAAAGCGTGTAGGTATCGAATTAGAATTAAAATCATATACTCAGGTATACTTACGGCCGTGCATGTTGGTTTTATATGTAAAAATTAATTATAGGGTGGATGCCCCTAATACCAGTCATGCCCCTAATTCCAGCTTTTTCGCCTTTTTACTTCGTAAATAAGATTTTTAGTAGTCTTAACTATAAATATTGTCACCTAAAAATTCTCCGTAATTAAAGGAAAGTATATTTCAAATATTACCTCATTCTAGTTTTGAACCTAAGAGTGTTAAATTAACTATCAAAACACGTACGCAATGAAAAACGCTAATTTTTCCTAATTTTTGGACGAGTTGTAATTTCGGTAAAATTATGCTTTTTTTTAAGATAAGGGTGACAAAAATGCAGATACGTTGTCACCCGTGAGGACTAAAATAGAATACGTCGTTTCCAGTAAAAAGGGTCTCCGGTTCTCTACACTCACCATACGAAACACAGGAGCGTTAAGCTGCTATTTTACGTTGATATTCTGAGCGAGCGTGGTCCTTCCCCGGTCGAGCCGACCCATTCGTGCTACAACTATACCAGTAAGACAGCTGCAGCATGGCTGTACCACGTTAAAAATGCTTACATTACATTATCTCATATATAGGCTTTTTGATTTGTATGAATATGACTATAGACATAGTAATGCAGTTATTTTTGTTTAAATTTACAAGTTATTTATTTTCTTTTAGCGGAAATTAATGGGGCTGTAACTAGATATACGAAATGTATGTAGTGCACGATGTCAGCCGTCAGGCTGTTATTTATTTATTATTTGTATATGCTGTTATTATTTGGTGTAATGTACCTAATAAGAAGTATATACCTAATTTCAGCGGCGTAATATAAATCAGGGCTGTCATAAACTGGAATAAATACCATTAATTAGATCATAACTTATTTTATACCTAAGGGAGTTATGACCAATTCGGCTGTTTTAAAATTGGTTTTAGATAAAAAGATGTACTAGCATTTTTCTCTGACATTCGATATATATTAAGAACACCTTATGTAAGTATTCAATTATTTTTAAGAAAGAAGAAAAAACAAGCAATAAATATAGTATATACAAGCAAAAACCATAACTTAGTAATACTAATTATAACTTAGATTATAAATTAAGGTGCTGGAGAGCCATTTTAATCTCGCTCAGACTGACGTCCAGGATATCATCGGAATAATGTCGGTTAAGACTCGCTCTTGGATCGTTACTCACACTTGCGTGCGGCTCCAACGATGACGTGTACAGCTGCCCATAGAACCTCTCAATCTCACTGAAAATCTCAGGTGCCCCGGAAACAATGCTGCAACATTCTGTTTTCAGCTTTGACAGTTGGCTCTTTCTGGCAGACAGATCTCTGGCAAAGACTTTGGAGCCTTGGTTCCGCTCGATCGCTTCTTCAATACGAGCTGTATTGAAGTTGCGTAAGTCCCGCCGCATGCATTTGGAGATCTGTATGTTCAATTGCCTGTATGCTGTCAAATCTGAAGAAGAAATGAAGAATGTAGCTTCATCTCCCGTCTAACAACCATGAAATTAAAAGTGTGATCGGAGAGTTTTTGTGTTCTTCTGCGGCGGGTCTTGCAGAACTTAGCTCCGACTGCATGAAAAGTTTCCACGAGCTTGTCATTCATATCGTCCACTTCATTGCAGTCTTCTAAGCACTGAAAACGATTTTGTAACTTGAGCTGAAAAGTTTCGGGACTTTGGATTAGAGCACGAGGGGGACGCAGCGTAGACTTCATTAGACGAGACCTCTCCAACTTAACGTTTAGGTTCAGTGTGCCTCTAACCATTCGGTGATCACTGCCTGTTTTCACCCTCGCGATCACTGAAACATCACTGAACAGTTGTCGTCTGGTCGTCATAATAAAGTCAATCTAATTTTTTGTCGAACCGTCGGTGATAGAGCAATTTGCCGGATTCGAGGATTACCGTGTCCTCCCCCTCTCTTCGGACTTCGGATAATCCTATAATATTCCAGCGCAACTTGTCTATCTCTTCTTCCAGCTCCAGGATCTTCTCGTCAGTCGTCAGGGTGCGTGCGTTGTATGTTGCCAGGTCAAGTCGTCGTAGATGGCAACCGAACTTCTGCCGGAGATTCTTAGCACCCCCTGCCCCGCCGTTACCATGGTCGCCACCGTAGCCAGGAATAGCGGGGCCGCCGGGGACTGGGAGCCGTCTCTTCGTAACTTTATCCATTTGGGGGGTATTTGCCGTAGTTGCCACGCTTGGTGAGCGGGTTGGCAACCGCAGTTTTTTTTATTGTATTTTTGCTGTTATCAGGAAGATGCTGCTGCCCACCTCCTGCCTGTTTCCCTTTGTCGCCTTTTACGACACGGTCACCTCAGCTGGGCCAGGTCACATAAATATACACACCACTAAACACCACTTTACATGGACTACACCTACCTACGACCTGACCGAGCCTTGGTGCGGTCTTAGCTTCGGATCCAGGTACGCACTATTTATTTACCTAGCATTCAATCTATTGTGTAGTATGATAGGTCAATTGTCCATAAGGCCATTTGGGCCCGAACTCTCGGCTGCTCGTCGAGGAGGCTACTATGGGCCCTAGCCAAAGCGACCTTTGCAGGGACAGCTGGGGGCCGTAACAATCGACGTCGGTATCCAATCATGGTGAAAAGGGGTATCAGGTAAATGTATCAGTTCCCGTGGTAAGTCACAATAGTTTACTTTAAACCAATTGAACTAGTTTTCTTCGGTCAACATTTATATCTCATATACATCTCAATAGTAGACAAAAAAATAATTATATACTGTTCCTTTTTGACCAATTACTCTTTGGAAAATACAAGTTT
The DNA here is from genome assembly GCA_033319125.1 of Parnassius glacialis. Lineage (NCBI taxonomy): Eukaryota > Metazoa > Arthropoda > Insecta > Lepidoptera > Papilionidae > Parnassius > Parnassius glacialis. The sequence continues at coordinate 50,740,051 of JAVANC010000021.1, read as the reverse complement.
TCAAAGAATAATTGGCAAGCCTAATTACATTGATTTGAAGTTACGTCTTCAGCAAAAAATATGTAAGTAATATTTTTCTCCAAAGCCAATCGCACGCGCAGCTATGGTTAATATGTACCTACATAATTTGGTTTAGTTCAACCATCTCGATCAAGGTCATAGCGTATAATATACCATGGCACAGATTAAATAATGTTACTACGTAACAGATACATCACTCCCGTACAAAATTTAAAATACCTACGCTATAATAGCCTACAAAATTTTATTAATAATCCTAAACGTTAGTTGTAAACTGAAATATACCTTTTGCGCGCGTACTGGGAGTTGAGGACGCTTTACCTAACGCGCGAGTTTTGTGTGACTGCGTCATCGAGTGAACGCACTGGGATTGTACAAAGATGATAAAATAACTTTAAAGACTAATGAAATAATTATTTTATTTGTTTGATAATAAAAATATGTTTGAGTTTTATAAAACAATAAATGACTTTTTATTTTCTGAATTCTCTTTTAATATACTTAACCCCGTTCTCATCTTCTCATTCCCTCATCTTGCTATTATTTTTAATAGTCGTATCGATTCTGGTGTGTTTCCTGATTTAATGAAGTATAGTAAAGTAATACCTTTATTTAAATCTGGTTGTACATTGGATTCCGCTAATTTTAGACCTATTTCTGTACTACAAACTCAGTAAAATTTTTGAAAAAATAATTTTGGATCAATTGTTAATTTTTTCTAATACAAATAAATTACTTGATAAAAACCAATTTGGTTTTATAAGGAGTCGCTTGACGTCTGACGCCGGTGTTGAGCTTATGAAATATTATTTTTAATGCCTGGCAGAATTCGCAAGATACCTTAGGTATTTTCAGTGACCTTTCCTAGGCTTTCGATTATGTTCTTCATAAGACATTTATCAGGAAACTACAACATTACGGTGTAAAAAATTTGGCGTTTAGATTTATAACTTCATATTTGAGTAACATAACTCAAAAAGTCATGATAAATGGTAAAGGCTCCTCCGGATCGGCAGTATCAATGGGCGTTCCTCAGGGCTCGATTCTTGGCCCATTCCTGTTCTTAACCTTTATCTTACCTTATCTTGAAGGGGACAATCACGATATAGTATTATTTTCTGACGATACCTATTTAATTTTCAAACTCAAACGGCAGTTAATTAATTATGAAGATGTAAATAATGCTCTATCGAATTTAGTACATTGGTTTAACGCCAACAATTTGCTCTTAAGCGGCAATAAGACAAAATGTATAAAATTTACAATACCTAATGTAAAACATTCGAAAACCAATGTGCTCTTAAATGGGTAGGAGTTGAGTCTTGTGGATATCACTGATTTTCTTGGTATTACTATTGACGCGAAACTTCAATGGGGCCCCCATATATCTAGATTAGCAAGCAAACTTAGTTCAGCAGCATATGCTGTAAGAAGGATTAGAAGTCTCACAGATGTTGAGACAGCTAGGTTAGTGTAGTTTAGTTACTTTCATAGCGTAATGTCTTATGGTATTTTGCTATGGGGTAATGCGACTGATATTGAAGCTATATTTGTTTTGCAAAAGTGAGCCGTACGAGTGATTTATAACCTAAATTGTAAAGAGTCCCTCAGAGAAAAATTAAAGAAATAAACATATTAACTTTGGCATCGCAATATATTTATGAAAATGTAATTGTATGTACATAAAAACATAAATAACTTTCATAAGAATAAGGATAATATTCATACCTTAAATACTAGGAACAAACAGAAGCTTGTAATTCCAGTTACTAAACTTCACAGAATTAGTAATTCATTTATGGGGCAATGTATACGCTTTTACAACAAAATCCTAGAACATGTTCAAAGTTTGTCAATAAACAAGTTTAAAAGTTTTATTAAAGAAAAACTGTACAAAAAGGGTTATTATAATATCAAGGAATACATGAATGAAAATAACCCCTGGGAGTAAGGTGATCGCCACCATGCTGTTTCTATAAAATTATCGTTTAAAATTGTATTAACAAAATTATTGTTCAGTGAAACTATGTTTTAAAAAAGTCCCGCTGAGTTTCTTGCTGGTTCTTCCCAGGTTAGAGGTATTTTCCGAACCAAAAGTAAATAAAAAATGACTTTCAATAAGTATTATGTAATAATCTATACTGATTAAAAATCATTCTATTCTAAAAGATATCTAAAGATTGTAATATAATAAACTTTTAAGAATAAAATGCTTAAATTTTTTAGCACTTATTATATATTTTATTCGATATATATACATACACATTACAAATATACATTAAAATAAAATAACAAAAATACTAAAACACTACACGTTAGAATTTTTTAATAATTTTAAAAATCTAATAATTTAATCATATAAATGTAAATTATTTATATTATTTAATTTATTAGTAGCTGAAGGCAAAATATACTACTTTTTCCATTTGATGATAGATGGCGCTGTTTTGAATACCAAATTGGCATAGTTTCCAATTATTTTACCAAGATTATAACTGTTTACGCAAAAGCGTTGGTGTCAGGCATCGACGTTAGATGGCTCTCGGCTCGGCTGATACGGGATGACGTTCGTGCGGGTTGAACGTCCGAGCTTACTGAACGGTGGGAGTCGAGAGCGAAAGATTAGAAGTCTTCTTCGCGTCGAAAGAAAAGGCAGTCCATTTTGTTTGGGAGCTCTTAGATCTGATTTTATGTTAGGCGCGTATAGTGAATATACCACTGGGAATGGTGGCGCGTGTTGAGAGTTTACCCGGGACTTTAGGTTTAACGCAGAATCTGTATAAGTGGATTCGACTGTATTAGTTACTAGTGCGGTAGTTAATATTCTAGAAATAACGGTGACCTTTGACCCGTACGTTCTGTGTTCATTTTCGCGAGTCAATCGTAACTAAGGAAGAAAGTGACTGCGGAAGGCGACCTTAGCTTGGAGAGGAGCTGAGGGCCGAACTGCTGCAGGGGGAACGGTCAAATAAGGTCAATAACACTACCAGCCACACCCAAATACACATCACTGACCTTTACTTTCTAGCACAATACATCCACACGAGACCTGACCGAATCCTGAGGGACCAGTCGCCTTGAATAGAGGTAAGTAAGCTCTGTTCCATATTTGTAACGCTCCCCCCGGATTGTTTAGTGTAATTAAACTTTAAACCGTGGCGTGAGGACGCCCGACCGGCATCTGCCTGTAGCTTCTTCGTCTATGGGCCGCGAAGGATTCTACTCCTGGGAAAGGCAGCTGCCGGCCGTAATATTTGGTAGCAGAACGCGGTGCTGGGATCGATTCCCGGTCGATCCACCGACCATAGTATTTGATAAAAATTAAATAATTTTGGTGGCAGGGAGCGTTGGGTTGATTGGTTTAATTTTGTGTCTACAATCACGCCCGTCCGTAATACGTAAAAATATTTTTTTTTATTATATACGTAATAATAAAATTCCTTTCTTTGTTAGCTTGCTTTGTTGTTTGCGGGTAAATTTGAAAAGCCACGCCCGGTTTAGCGCGCAAGCGGGAGATTGCGTCATGTAGGTAGATGGTTATTTTTACGTAATCGGTTAATTATCGTTGTCGGATGGTTGTAGTGTGTTACTTATCGAAGGGTCGATTTCCGAGCAAGGCATTTTTTGTTGATGTGTATCTTCGTTATGTATCTTTCGTATTATAATTTGTATTTGAACTAAAGAGTGGTAATTTGTATTTACGTAATTTGAATTTAACTTGATTTGATCGCACTAGTATTTGTTATTGTTAATTTGATTTGCCTTTTCTTTTGTACTAACTTGTGTTTGATTTAATAAATAGCGGTTCTTATTTGTGTAATTTCTATTCAACTCGATTTGATAGGAACTGCATTGGTTAGCTGTTAATTTTTTTGTATTTTTTATTTGTTATTTTTGTAATTGTGCTCGAGCGGCGTCGTAATTTGTATTTAGTAGTGATGTCCTCGCCCAAGATGCTAATCCGTTGCCTGCGGACTGAGTTACGCTGGGCCACCAGCGCCCATGCTTTGATAGGTCGACCGGATAGGGTCCATAATTTGATGAAGCGGTTCGAGCAGGTCGATGCTCGAAGGGCTGCAGTGGAGGAGGCTTACGCTGAGCTCGAGGATTCGGATGTGGAAAAGGGAGTCCTGGACTCCTGCTTCGCAGACTACGAGCAGTTCTTGTGGCTCACGGACGAGTTGATCGAGGCTGAAGGCAGGTATGCCGAAGAGGCGCGTGAAGCTCGGACGAGTGGCCTGCCCGAGTCCGTTCGGAAGCAGCCTCAGCCGGAGCTGTTGGGACGACTCCCAACTCTGGACTTGCCAAAGTTCTCCGGGGTCCTTTCCGAGTGGCTGACCTTCGTTGGTCTTTTCGACGGCCTAGTGGACGCCCGGAGTGACTTGACTCCGAGCCAGAAGATGGCGTACCTCTTGGCCTCACTGGAGGGGGAGGCCCTGGGCGTTGTCAGCCATTTGAGCTTGTCGGACGACGCCTACCAGACTGCTCGGGACCTCCTAGCCAGAAGATACGCCAACGTCCGGCGAATTGCGGACGAACATGTTAAGCAGCTTCTGAGCCTCCCGCTGCTGAGTGACCGGGCCAGACTACGTCCGGACCTGTTGGATCCAGTCTTGGTGGCCTGTAATATGTTGAGGCGGCTGGATTTACCAGTGGGCGAATGGGCCTTCTTGTTGCTCCGCATCGTGCTGTCCCGTCTACCTCTTGACCTTCAAATGCTTTTTGAGGAGAGGTACGGCGGGGACGAGGCCTCCTATATTCCGCCCTTCTATGACCTGCTGCGGTTTTTGGAGGAGCAGTGCCGACAGATCGAGCACGCGGCGGGCACCGTCGACGACTTACGAGCCGTGCCCAGTGAGAGGCGAATTCCGCCGGGCAAGTCGTCGTCAACCCCCCCCTGCTCCTATTGTCGAGCATCTGATCACCGGGTAACGTCTTGCCCAAAATTATTAAGTAAGCCAGTTCCGGCGAGGCGAACTATCGCCAAGGAGCGCCGCTGGTGTTACTCCTGTTTGGAAGGGCACCTCCAGCGAGATTGTCCGCACCAGCGGCCCTGTCTGCATTGCCAGGGCAATCACCATGTCGTACTGTGCCTGGGTGCGAACGGCGTCTCCTCTCGGGGCACTGCCAGGCCCTCGACCCCCACGGGCGGGGGCGCTCCGCCACTCCCTCTGACGGGCGACGCTCGGCGCCCGCCGGCTAGCCACCAGGCCCCTAGGTTTGAAAGGGGTCCCTCCCCCGACCAGTCGGGGGGTAATTCCCCCAGGGGCGGGGGTGTCATCACCCCCCCTCAGCGTGCGAAGAGGAACTTCACGGCCACTCATCGGTCCGCTGGACCCTTCCCACTCCCGTTAGCTGAGTGGCCGCGACTGGTGTACCACTGTACCCCATTTGATGGAGGCGGCCCTAGCTAGCTGCCGCCTTAGCTCCCACCATGGCTGCCTCTACTGAGCCTTAAGCCGTCAACAGTCCACTTGTCAAGCTGTTCTGTTGCCGACGGCCTCAGTGAGGGCGTACAACCCGAGTGGCGACCGTTAGCGGTTGCGCTCTGTCAGTATCGGGTTCACGCGGTGTGGCCTCCACTTGGTGGTGGGAAGATTAGGGCCCCCTGGAGCGTTGAATCACGCTCTCAAGGGGTATTAGATTTGGTTTGGTCGAGCACTTAGTTAAAAATTCTTTAAATTTAAATTAAAATGCTTTGAGTTTTCCGCGAAATTCATATTGTAGCGGTTGTGATTAAAAGAATTGAATTTAAAATACTCCTTTAAATGCTGCAGCATATGTTTTGTAAATACATTTGATCACTGCGTTTGCTGTTGCACGGAAAATTGAGATTAAATTGTGTGCCCTTTTTTAATGCTTGTGATAGTGTTTAATCATTTTTCTTTGTGATAAGGAAGGTTGAAATTAGATAACCCTGTGGTTGCCGAAGGAAATAGGAGTCAATTCTCTTTTGGTTTAGATTTTGTTGGCACTGTCTAAGATATTTATTTGAAATAAGAAATAGGGCTGTCCCTTACGTTTATTGTTTTGTTTACTTTGCCAAGTTGACCTATGTGCATCGGTGATTACTTGTTTTAATTAATTCTGTAATTGAACATTGATGCTTTTGAAAAATTAGTTGAAATATGAGCATAGGATCACCTGCTAGGGACCATCTGTGCGTTTCGTTCAGCTCTCCACAGACGACGTTCATGGGGAATTTGGGGGTGCTCTCTGCACTGAAGCTTGAAGGTCCCTCTGGGCCGCTTCGTGTCGCGTCGCTGTTTGCAGACCTGATCCGGTCGAGTTGCGGAACTAATCATAGGAGCGCAGATAGGTGTTTGAAGGAGGTCGTCTGACTTCTGTCTAGAAATAGGACTTATTTATGTGCTGCGATGACCAGGAAGGGCATCCAGTTCAACTCTCCGGCTAGCCCACGTTGGGGCTGTAATTTTGAGGCGTTGGTCAGGGTTGCAAGATCTGATTGGGTGCGTAGGGTGGCCTAGTTTGGTTGTAGATTCGATCTTGCAACTTGCCGTCGCGACCCTGTCCCGCTGACCGGTTTGCTCGCGGACCTAAATCCTTATGTCCGGGACGGGGGTTTGTTTACGCAAAAGCGTTGGTGTCAGGCATCGACGTTAGATGGCTCTCGGCTCGGCTGATACGGGATGACGTTCGTGCGGGTTGAACGTCCGAGCTTACTGAACGGTGGGAGTCGAGAGCGAAAGATTAGAAGTCTTCTTCGCGTCGAAAGAAAAGGCAGTCCATTTTGTTTGGGAGCTCTTAGATCTGATTTTATGTTAGGCGCGTATAGTGAATATACCACTGGGAATGGTGGCGCGTGTTGAGAGTTTACCCGGGACTTTAGGTTTAACGCAGAATCTGTATAAGTGGATTCGACTGTATTAGTTACTAGTGCGGTAGTTAATATTCTAGAAATAACGGTGACCTTTGACCCGTACGTTCTGTGTTCATTTTCGCGAGTCAATCGTAACTAAGGAAGAAAGTGACTGCGGAAGGCGACCTTAGCTTGGAGAGGAGCTGAGGGCCGAACTGCTGCAGGGGGAACGGTCAAATAAGGTCAATAACACTACCAGCCACACCCAAATACACATCACTGACCTTTACTTTCTAGCACAATACATCCACACGAGACCTGACCGAATCCTGAGGGACCAGTCGCCTTGAATAGAGGTAAGTAAGCTCTGTTCCATATTTGTAACGCTCCCCCCGGATTGTTTAGTGTAATTAAACTTTAAACCGTGGCGTGAGGACGCCCGACCGGCATCTGCCTGTAGCTTCTTCGTCTATGGGCCGCGAAGGATTCTACTCCTGGGAAAGGCAGCTGCCGGCCGTAATAATAACTATATTTTAAACTTTATCTACAAATATGGTTTTTATTTGAAAAACACCCGTCATCCCGCTTATAACTAAGACATAATAGAAAACTAACATATAAAGGAAATAGAATACTTAACCTTTCTTTTTTGAAGTTCCGTAATCGGATAAAAAGTAGCCTATAAGTTGCCCCGGATTACTCACTACCTATTTACAAAATTTAATGAAAATCGGTTCAGTAGTTTTTGCGTGAATCCGGAATGCACATACAGACAGACAGACAGACAGACAGACAGACAGAAAGACAGACAGACAAAAATTATAAAAACCACTAATTTGGATTCAGAACCCTTGATTTAGTCCTCTGGGCTTGTTTTTTCAAGAATATATTAGAATTACAGACACGACTTTTCTACAGATTTATTATATGTATAGATAATTAATAAAATCCATCTCATCTACAGAAACAGTCTCGCGAATTAATCGCTCGCCAATTACTACGTGTTGCCATGTTGAAACTATATTTTAGTTGTAGCACGAATGGGTCGGCTCCACCGGGAAAGGAACACGCTCTTACAGAATACCAGCGTAAAATAGCAGCTTTATACTGCTGAGTTTCGTATGGAGAGTGTAGAGAACTGAAGACCCTTTTTACTTGATACGAGGCATTCCATCCTAGTTCTCAAGGTTTACCGAAGGGAACCGATTTACATGAAATTTTGTAAATAGGTAGTGAGTAATCCGGGGCAACTTATAGGCTACTTTTTATCCGATTACGGAACTTCAAAAAAGAAAGGTTAAGTATTCTATTTCCTTTATATGTTAGTTTTCTATTATGTCTTAGTTATAAGCGGGATGACGGGTGTTTTTCAAATAAAAACCATATTTGTAGATAAAGTTTAAAATATAGTTATAATCTTGGTAAAATAATTGGAAACTATGCCAATTTAGTATTCAAAACACCGCCATCTATCATCAAATGGAAAAAGTAGTATATTTTGCCTTCAGCCAGTAATAAATTAAATAATATAAATAATTTACATTTATATGATTAAATGATTAGATTTTTAAAATTATTAAAAAATTCTAACGTGTAGTGTTTTAGTATTTTTGTTATATTATTTTAAAAGTAATAATTTCAATAGATGACGTCTATCAAAAATATGAAAATTGATAAGGTACATATTTATTTCAATTACTAATATAAATGTAAAGTGATTAAAACTGGTCTGTCTGCAATTGTTGCAAAATTTTCATTGTCATTATAGTTTTATTAAAGAGATTTTTTGTATGTCGTGGCCAGATCGTAGTATTAATCATATATCATAAAGTAGTCTATCATTTCGTGAAATGGTGTGGTCATTTCATGATATTTAACACTATTTGTTCACCATGTTACGGTATAGCTTGACCAAATCAATAAATAGAAATCGTTTGAAGATATTAATAACTAAACACAACGTTGCTATTTCATAATATGGTCACATGACGATATCATTAAATCGTTTTTCACCGCTAGCGGCGCTGATAGCGTATTTTTAACAGAAACAGAACTTTTAAGATAATTGACATCACTTTATCCCTTATCGATATAATAAATAAATGTTCGCTTCTATTGCTGATATTACTAGATGGTATGGTTTTGGCTTTCATTATTTCATCTAATATTACTTACTTCTAAATAAACTAAAATGGCAAGTCATCGATAAAATGAAATAATACAATGCTACTGAATATACGATGTAAATAAATGAATCATTTACATTACATTCATCCCGCGTTGGAATAAGCGCAGCTAACACGTTTTTGCCCAAAAACTCTGCCCAGTAGTAACATGTATATAAAGCTGCTCATTTTTTGCTTTTCATGAGGCAATATATGAAGTTTTTATTTCATTCGTGTTTTCGGGTATGTTGCTTTTTGTTTTCACTCTGCCTCTGGCGTGCCTAGGAGTGAAACAAAACGACTCCGTGGCGCAGTGGCTTAGCAATCAGTTGTTGCGCTGGGGGCCGCGAGTTCGAATCCCGCACGGAACAAGTATTTGTATGGCCTACAAATAATTGTTCCGGGTCTGGATGTTTGTCCTTGTGCAATTTATGTTTGTAAACTGCCTCCATGACACAAGAGAAAATCCTAGTATGGGGGTTATGTTTTTTTTAAACGAATAAAGTATTAAAAAAAAATCAGTTTCTTCTCGGATAAACACGCTAAGCAATGGGTCTGTCCAAAATGCGTTTGCTCCATGGGCACGCAACTTAGAACATTATTTTACGAACAAAATGATACGTTTTATGTGCTTCCATCTACATTCCGAAGTGCTAGGCTAGACTTACTTTAATCTCACTAGATGGCACACTTATATATTAAGTCTATGCATACGCAATGATCCATGCGCACTATGCAGTTAGTAATGCCGGGGCCACAGTAACGAGAAACGTCAATGCCCATAAAAGCAACAATTATTGCCTTAATTTTAACGTTATAAACTGAGTGGCCACACTTGAATCGGTCAACGTCATTTCAATTGATGCCGTTGAACGGCGTTAAAGTATACTGACCATTTATTTTTTAACTCAAAACGGGACATGGGTTTCTTTATACACCCCAGTTAGCAGGTTAACAATAAAATCAATATTATGTTATTTATTTAAAAACTGTAACTTTATACAATTAGTGTTCACTATAATTATAATCACATTAATTATAATTATTTTTATTTTAACAAATTGTGAAAAACAAAAATTAATTACCAGTTCACCAGCTTCATTAAAGCAAAGTTCCTCAGACAGTAATTATTAAATGTAATATATTTTTCAATTATATTTATATTTGTCAGTGGAACCTATTTTCTCGCGATTTAAGACAACGGGACTATTTTGCTTCCCAGAGCTTTGTTTGGGGACAACGAGACAGGTGACCGAGAAAAGGGACAGTCCTGTTCAAAACGGGACGTATGGTCACTTTACGTTAATATTCCTTGAATTTCAAGCAAGATGAACGTTGACGCTGCTACTTTATATTTGATGAGTGTAAATTCTTATTATATGAATATATTTTATCATTGCCTAAGCATGGCTCTGTTTGCAGAATCTCAAGCAACGTAATAACTTTTTCATTATTCCACTCTATCGTAACCATACGTGCGACTCCGTTGCGCTCACCGTGCACAATGAGACAAACGTAGTGTGGCCGCTTCAACGCGTTAATTCGTGCGTTAATCTCTTTGATGTACCGCCACTCGAGTTATCGCCCAATAAATAATATGTCTTTTACATAAGTCGTTTTGGCATAACAATCGTACCAACTTTTAATACTATACGTCGCTTTTCCGTACGGTCTTGTGACATGTTATAATGTTTAAATACTATTATCCTGAGACCGTTATCAACCCGTAATGCCCGGGCTACTAACGAGAAATGCCGTTAATTATAGCGTTGATGGGCGTTGAATGTAGGTGTGGCCACCACTTAACGCGATAATTTTACAAGGGCAACAACAATGCCGTTTTCCGTTGAACGATAACTCGAGTGGCGGTACATCAAAGAGATTAACGCACGAATTAACGCGTTGAAGCGGCCACACTACGTTTACGATACGGTTTTGGCTTTTATTGTATTTCGATTTCTTAATTAGAAAAAAAGTTAGGCCCTGTTTTGTAAAAAAAAAACTTAAAATGGCTCTACTGTAACATGCCCTTTTGGCGTTTAAGTAGTATTGGCTTTCCAGTGACGATATAGAATAGCTCCGAACTACTACTACTACTACTTAGAGCGTTGGCCGCCCCCCGGGCAGAACACCTTGCCTGGCGGGAGATCTCCCCTTTTCCTTCCACCCGCCACACTCCCAAGGGTCCAATGTTATACCATCGGATCTCCCGCCATCGTCTCTAAATATTCCACAAGACTCTAAAACCGAGGGAACATTCATTTATAGAGACATGAGCCCTTCGGATGACATCGTTCAAAGAACCATGCCGTGAAAACCTACCACTACTTTTCTTATTGAAAACCCGTAGAGCTCAAACTTTTCGACGCTCCTACCACAGGAGCACTAATGGGATTGTCAAATCTCCACTCCTAGTCGGATTCCTACGGCGATGTGCAAGCTTTTTCCATCAAATAATGTGCCGAGATTACTTGATGGTAAAGCGCGTAACTAGTGACTAGATGCCTTAGTCGAAACAGCTAGAAAGCGTGTCTGATCTTCGTCACTATGGAAATTATGAAACAAATATTTCTGCACACTCTGTACCAACGGAATATTCTACTGTTTTTCTTGGTTAACTTCCATTAGAACATTTTCGCCGGAACAGAGCATTTTTCATGTCTGCCCTACCTGCATAGCAAAGCACAGGTCTACTTTATTATTTTAAATTATGTTGCACTAGCTTCTGCCCGCGACTTCGTACGCGGATCCTGTTGCTTATGCCAGCGACAACGGGGTCGTGAAAATCGAAGATCTGAAACGTCTGATGTTGAATTCTAAGAGCCCGAGGACGGGAAAACAACGTGAATTGCGAGACGATTCGAGACGTTCTAGATCTTTCATTTTTGTAAGTCAACAGGAAATGCCCATCAGACTAAACAGCTTTTGCTAAGACGTCATTCCTATATATGTTATAGTGTCGTTGGTCTTTGGATGGAGTGTAACTTCTTGTGTGTTATTAAGTTAATATACTGGTAATATTGTTTAGATCACGTTCACATGAGGCTTAAGTACTTATAGAACAAAAATACTTCAGCGCAAAGCTTCCGGGTAAACTATGTTGAAAGTTGACCCGTCCGGAACATGAACATAAAGATTTCTAGAACTGCTAACCCGAGAAAGAGCGACGTACAACTGACCATGCGAGAAACAACTGATACCGAGATCTACTCCAGCAACACGAAAAGTCTGCCCTTGAGCCTTATTAATTGTCATTGCATAACACAATGATACTGGGAATTGTGTTCTTTTAAATTGAAATAGAAAATTATTTGGTATTATGGGAATTCTGGGAATAAAGACGGTTTCTCCTGCATCGCAACCCGTTAAAATTTGAGCCACGATTATATTTTGTTGCAACTGGGTTATTTTTAGCCGAGTTCTATTGCAAAGTTGTGGTGGTCTTAAATTTCGGAGCAGAATAATCGGAATGCCAATTTTTAAACAAATTTCATGAGAAGGAAGTCCGGGCATATTTAAAGAATTTAAAAATTCTATCGGGTAATTAGTGGCTTCTTGTTCATCGACCATTCTATTTATTGAACCTTAAACTTTGCTTTCCCCCTGTTTATTCGACAGTATTTTGTTATTAATCTCAGATGCCTGGTCATTGCGAGGAGTTTAAATGGATCTTTCGCATAGCCAAAAATTGTCCCTATTTAATATAATTGTTACGTCACCGTAAACCGACTATATAAGATGTAGTTGGGATTGCACTATACAACATAATTCAGGTGTCAGAATAAGTTTTCCTTGGTGTAGTTGTGGATAGGTACCTTCCCCAATCTTTAATAATTTATCAGAAAATTGACGATCATCCGGGTTATCTCCAGTTCTCACTCGCATGTTTATAATCAAATGTACCGATTGTATATCACGCCACAAATAAGAGCTTTTTAGGTGAGCCCTAACCTCATCAGCTCGGGTTCCCAGTGGTATTACCGGTAAGGTTTGTCGGAAATCACTACAAAATAAAAACGTGATACCGCGCATTGGTCGACCATTTTGTCTTTTATCCCTTAAAGTTCTGTCTACCGCTTCTACTCCTTTTCGGTGGGCCATCGTACATTCATCCCATATGATTAAATTACACTCACGTAATAACTTAGCTTTGTCGCTATTTCTTGAAATACTACAGGTTGGACTTTCCGTGCGATCTAAATCAATTGGTATTTTAAACACAGTGTGAGCAGTTTTGCCTCCTGGTAGCAATGTTGCAGCTATACCTGATGAAGCCACGGCAAGAGCAATTTTACGCTGATTTCGAACATAAGTTAATATTAATTTAGTCAAAAAGGTTTTCCCAGTTCCTCCAGGTGCATCTAAAAATTATATTATTCCAAAATTATTCTGAACACTCGCACACGCGATTATAGACTGAACGTTGTTCTGCAATCATCATTGGGACACCGTTTTCTAATGTTGCCAGCAGTTCCATTGAGTTATAACCAATCTCTGCAGAATATTCCCTACTGGTAACCTCTCTGACTGAGGTTGGTGTTGGCAAACCATATTCACAGAGTGATTTACCGCCTACTGCTGTTAAGTCTTCCTGAAGAGCAAATAAGCACAGATTTATGGCAAGATCACGGAAACAATCATTAGTTGCGCCTTTATCATTGTGAGATATATTCCGAAGAAAGTCTTCTGCAAATTTTTCTTTATATTTTCCCATAATTGTACAGCATCTGACAAATTACAAAATGTGAGTAATGTTACAAATTAATAGCGTAACCGTCGTGGATTATCACTAACACAGGATTCTGCTAAAGCGTCATCCCAATGCTGATCATTTTCAAGCAAACGACGCGCTTGGCAAGCTGCATGATAAGTTGGATAAACAACATCGTCTACTATTCTCAAATCTATAAATGATGTTGGTCCTCGCACTGTATGTAATAATAATCGCAAATAGAACACTCAGCGTTGTTAGGATGAACGGTATACACTCTCCCAAGAACATGTTCTTTGAAAATACCTGACTCGCCATCTACACGCCTGCCACGACGTCTACGATTAAAGACCTCGTTGCTTATCGTAGGTATATATAGGTATGGAACTTCCTCATACAAAAGAGATTTTGCAAAATCATCAGTTTGGCAAAGTCAAAAGAATGCTAATAAAGTTGTTTGTCTAGGGTTCTCTAATCGTTCTGTAACATTTTCGGCGTTGAAATATATACGTTGACCGCCTTCAAGATGAACATCCAGATGAGTCACAGGTGGATATCTTTCGTAAATGTTGAAACTTAAGATCCACCACACAGCTTCTGAAGAGCTGATACGTATATCTGCCTGACTGAAATCTAGTAACTTCATCATGTTCATTTCTCAACGCAAATTTAGCTTAATCACTTGTTAATATACTTACAAGTATATTTTATTGACTCTACACTATTACACATTTAAACATTTATGTGAGCTTGAAATGCTCTAGACATCACAGGCGAATACAGAACGACCCACCTATTATCTAAAGTAACCTGTTGTCCAGACACTCGCTTTTCAACAGTAAAACCACCATTGTCTCATGAACGGCGACGATATAATGGGTATCCATCATGTCCTGTTACAGTTTCATCCACTAATGCTTTTGGATATCTTTTAGTGCAACGACCGTCTTGCATGCAAGGAGCATTCCCGTTAAATGCACCACATGGACCATGTGTCATATGAGTTTTAACAATGTCGTATAACACGGGATCTGCAATCGGGTCTGGAATTTCACTGATTGAACTGTCTACATCATTAGGTCGAACCTTATCTTTTAACCAAAGCAGGATATGTGCGTGAGGTAAGACGCGTTTTTCCACTCAACACTATACATATAACACAATACATCTCCAAAAATGTTATCTTTGGTAAGTAGATCTATCATTGATTTTAATTTTAAATGAAAAACTCTTGCGATAATATCATGGCGGTCATGCGGTGCTTGACCCTCAATAAGCTCCCGAGTGATTTCATCCCACTTGGGATTGGTAGTTACTACTGTTACTATAACTATAAATAACTTAACTACTTATTACTATAAATAAGTCGGGACCTCCATATTTTCTTACGTTACAAAAAGCATCTTGAGTACGTTCGTGCATGTAGCGTGGACCACCAGTAAAAGAAGAGGGTAAAATAACTAAACGGCCCATATTCACCGTATCATTATCTTGCTGCATGGCGTCCCGAAAGTGCACGTATTCTTCAGCGCGCAGCTGCCTTTGATTAGATCGTATATAAACTAATCTTTTGGTTTCAATTTTTGCGTACATGTCAACAATAAACTGATTAAATAAGCCACGAAAACGTTGAAAGTATACAAATCTATTCAGTCTCATTTGCAAGCGGTACCAATAAAATTAAAGGCATGATATCTTTTTATTATAATTAGGTGCGCCTCTACGCGAATCAGTTTGGTATAAAGCGAAATTATAACCATCTTCCCCTCGAGAGTATATCAAAGGATATTGCAAACTGTCGTAAGCCCCGTGGGTTTCATAAATACGTTGCAAACGATTGTCTCTGGGATGGATAACGATATCACGCCTACCACATTCTTGGTCGATCAATACTACAGCAACTTCATTCGCGGATGGAACGTTATAACGTGTTCCTGAGTTGGACACCTATCGGCATTTATAAAAATTTTATAATTGTTATCATCATCTTGAGGAAGAGCTTCCAATGCCGATTTAAAACTGCATACATACGAATTAACCTGATACAACATGTTCTGAAGTTGTGAAATAAGTTCAGTATATAGTAAATTCGGGAAATATTGATTTCTTATATTCGAGTGTTCGTTGTAGTCGGATACAAAATATATTTGAAGAAACTTAGGTTGGTCTTCAGGCAAAATGGATCCTATCAAATGGTAAACCTGACCTTGTTTTTTAAAAGTAAGCATGAATGGACCTTCTGAGATTTATTGAGCAAAAAAGGATGTCATTTGAAACGCACTATTATAAGTGCGAATATTGTCTAAGAACTGTTTAGTTTGCACATGTTCCCCTAAAAGTATTGACTTCAAAGGTTCCGGTGGATCTTCGAACGAAGGCAAATTTATTTTACCTCCAGAACAACAGACACCAGCCGACTCCTTACTCCACTTTGAAGCATTACAAAAAGAACATACTACGTTCATATCGCCTATTACAGAAGATGATCTGTAATCAATTGTGAGGTTATGAGCCAACTCACTTTTATATTTGTCGGACCACGCCACCGAATTTGTAGATTGATCTGTGTACATCTAAGTCATTAAAACTATGTCGAAATCTGTCTGCAGTAAGAGGGGCCTCTCGCTGTTCGTCCGTTTCAAGAGACCGAATATTTTCAATTCTTAATCTTTCATTAGACAAACTTATTAATCGTTCTTGTCTCAAAGAATTGTAATATTCGCGTCCCGACTCTAGTCGTTGTTCATGGTCATGTTCATCTTCAAGAGATCGAATAATATTATGGTGCACCCTATTATTTGTCAAACGGTCTTCATATTGAGTAAAAGTTTCAGATTCTCGAGATAAAATATGACGTTCGCGATCAGCTGTGAGACATAATTCCCTCTCATTGTAGGTTTCGGACTCGCGAGATAATGTGTGCCGTTTGCGGTCAGCTGTGAGACGTAATTCCCTCTCAGTGAAGGTTTCGGACTCACGGAATAATGCATGCCGTTCGCGGTCAGCTGTGAGACGTAATTCCCTCTCAGTGTAGGTTTCGGACTCGCGAGATAATGTATGCCGTTCGCGGTCAGCTGTGAGCCGCAATTCTCGTTGTGAAGCAGTTTCAGCTTCTCGGGATAACACATATTGTTCTCGGTCAATGGTAAGCCTTAGCTCTCGTTGAGAAGAACTTTGAGACGCCCGTGATATAGCTCGTCTCGCTCTGTCAGCTGCTAATCGCATCTCTCTTTCTGAGTTTAACCGATGTGCTCTTTCCTCTGCCGATTCTTGAGAACGCACATTTCTCATTCTCTTAGCTTCTCTCGAATTTCGAGATAAAGATAATCGTTTTTTAGGTGGCATTGTGTATTTTATTTTTAATCGACGGTATTCAGTTACCTAACAAAATAATCTACGTTAGAGGTCCTAACTATAGCTACCATACACTTAAAAAAATCTAAATGCCTACTTAAATAATAAAACGGATCCTAAATAAATCCTTAAATCCAAAATTAAATTCTTAAAAATATATAAGTAGATACCTAAACTACGTCTAATAGAATGAAATAACCTATTTGGTAACTAGGTACCTATTTAAAACTACAGCCAAATAAAAAAAGTTTAATTTATAATTAAGCTAAAACTAAGAAATATTTAACCACTACCAAAATAACTACTGCCTATTTTATAAAATAACAACCAAAGAAATCTAAAAATAAATTATTAAACGTAAGAGTAGACTAAAAGTCGCGCTGATAAGCACGGTTTGTTAAAATCAATTATTGTCTGCCAATAAGGTCGAACACTCTGAACGTCTATTCGCATCAACAGCCAAATATTGTATGAAGCTCGCAGTTTTTTAAAGCTGTTTAAAGCTTCTTATGCCGTATCGGAAGCGACCCTCTTTTGGGAAAAGAGGGCGCAGCAAGCTCGCACTTGGACCCCCCACCTTTTTATACCTCCCGCCGCGAGCCGCGTCGAGCGCGGCGACCGTTACACAAAAATAATCCTTATAGCATGTATGATTGTATGACAGTATTCACGCGCGATGGCTTATTAGCGTATTTCATGTATAACTTTGGTGTTTCTATACCGATTTCTATGATTCTTTTTTATTGAATAGATAATAATGTTAACTTTTTTTTATTTGGGATGACTGAGAGTGTTATAAACGTAAGAGTAGACAAATATAATCAGAAATCTCCGAACTGCTAAGCTATCGGGAGTTACACGTGTTATTGTGAGTCAACCATAAAAGATAGACATATGCTGTCGTGGGATATTTTTTATATAATTTTAAGGAGAACATTTTCGTTGTACATGATTTCTGTATAGCTTTAACCATTAAGACGTCGGAAGCTTAAAAAATGGAGTAATTTGTCCCGTTTCCCCAACATTTACCTTCACTGCTCTGCTCCTATTAATCGTAGCGTGATGAAAAGTATACTATATCCTGCCTGAGTATTAAAAATGATTGTACCAAGTTTCGTTAAAATCCATCAAGTAGTTTTTGTTTCTTAAACGAATATACAGACAGACAGACAGACAGGCAAACAGACAAAAATTTTACAGTTTGCATTTTTGGCATCAGTATCGATCACTAATCACCCCCTGATAGTTATTTTGGAAATATATTTCATGTACAGAATTGACCTCTCTACAGATTTATTATAAGTATAGATAAGTCACTGACACTATGCACGAAAGCAAGGAAAGCAGGCAATGTAAAGCCAGAAAGATTTCACACACCAATACCACCAAATTTTATTGGTAAAGTAACTTGAATACAGGCTGTTGTATTTCTAGTCAAGGAGACAATATTTTAGGAGTTATGTGGTAGAGTCATATTGCAGCTATATTAGTAGTATAGTTGTAGCACGAATGTTTCGGCTCGACCCGGGTAGAACCACGCTCTCGCAGAATACCAGCGTATATGGCAGTTTAAAGATGCTGTGTTTCGTATGGTGAGTCTAGAGAACTAGAGACCCTTTTTACTGGAAAGGAGGCATTCCATCTTAGTCCTCACGGGTGACAACGCATCTGCATTTTGATTCTTTATTGAGCACAGTCACAGCAACCACTTACCATCAGGTGGACTTGTGCTCGTTTATCACCCTATCCATTATAAAATAAAATATTTTAAAATAGTAAGAGCATTGTGAGTTTAAGTTATACAATTTATCATTGTGGTTTAGAAACTGATCAAATTTTGTTTTTAAAACAGGTTCAATACTATCGAAAAACAACGGGGCATCTAGCAGGCATAGCGATTCCATACTGACAGCTTAATTCCTGGAGAAATACGATTGAAATTTTGAATTAAAGTGTCTTTGTTAGAACAAAATAAATTAATGGAAAAAAAAGATTTCACATTTATTGCTTTCTGGTCCGAGACCAATATATTTAAATTGATTAGATTGATTATGAAATTGATCTTCTAGACGTCGATTCTATAGATTTCGATTCGAATTGAAAATTTAAAAAAATTAAAAATTAAAATAAATATTTAGGAAGAATACCATCCGAATATCGCTAATTTTATTGTTTGACGGCTTGGTTGTTCTAGTAAACGCGATTGTTAATCGAGAGGTCCCACGTTTGAATCCCTGGTCGGATCCAAATCTGTTATTATTTTTATTTTACTTGTTAATTTTTTGATATTATCATTATTATATTTCATTGTAATTTTTCTTGGTCATTTGTCAGTTTATTTACTTTAAATTAATTGAATGCCATCCTGATATCGCTTATTACATTGTTTGACTGCTTCGTTGTCTAGTGGTCGTAAAAGCGATTCGTAATCAGGAGATCCCGGGTTCGAATCCCTGGTAGGGCCAAAGTCTGTTATTGTTTTTTTTTTACTTTATTATTACCTGCCTATGACATAAATTAGTTTTTGCCCTGGCAGCACACAGTCTTACCTTTTCCTACCGCCAAGCAGCAGCGCCTGCACTGCTGCGTTCTGATTTGATAAGTGCAAGCTGTAAGGTATTTCAGCTTCCTTACAGGCTACAACACATGAGTTTCTTTATTTGTAGTTGGTTTAGGTTTCAAATAATGCGTTCCATTTTAGTCCTCAGGGTCTGTCAATCTGCATTTCGATTCTTGATTTAGGGGCCACACAATCCGGACTGACACGTTTATACAAGCTAAGTTAGTCTGAGTTGATTTTAGCATAACCGCTTGAGTCCCTATGAAAATATTTTAATGCTTGTACCAGCCCAACGCTCAACCCAAACGAGGCTAGTGTTTTACAAAAAGCATCCTTGTCCACTCTGTCATAAGCCTTTTCCAAGTCGAAGAGTGCACAGCAAACCTTCTGGTTTTTGGCACAAAATCTCCTTTTTGCTTAGAGAATGTAATATATTCTAAAAATTTCTTAAAATTGATTAAAAACTTGCGCTAGAAGCTAATTAATTACGTTTAAACTTGCCTCAGTTTATCAACAATTCTTTACCGCTTTTTATATTTTACACCTTTTATGACATCATTAAGTGTTATTTTCGCTTGTGCATATTGGAACGAAGTTCTTTATCGGACAGTACGTACGGATTTGATTGATGGGATCAAGGCAACAAAAACTGTAAGATTTTTCCGTCACGACCCCATCTGAAGTAGTGTAGACGGCCTTGGTGGCTATAAGGAAGCGAGGTAGAATAATATCCACCTGCCGCGTTATTTTTTATTTTAGTAGACGCTACTAATTCATTTATATGTATTTGTTAATCAATATAATACGTTTATTAATAAAAATTTAAATATTGTTAAATCCAATTGACCATGCCCTAAGCGCATTAAAAATATTACATATAACATGATTATAGGGAATTATTTAAAGTAGTTAAATACACACATATTTTCACTAATATCCTTATTATACTTCCAATTTTCCGATAATTTTATGTCAAACTTCAATCTAAAAAGAAGTTTGGAAAATCCAAAAGTGCATAACACATAATCCTTATATGAGAGTGAAAAATTAAAAAAAATTGTAATTTGTAGATTTATTCGTCAAAAAATTCCAGAAGCAGTCACAAAAGTACACTTTCAAGTCCATCTATTAAGTCCTAAGGTAAAGTCTCATCACAACTAACAAAACGAGCCCAAACTCGGCACATCTAGTTCTCCTCGTCGAGAATTTCCATTAGCAGATACCGAAGTACACTTTCAGGTCTATAAAGTCCAAGACTATACGTACGTACATATATTTATATATAAATCCTGCGTGCTTTTAGCGAAAAAAAATATTATAATAAAAATCTGTGATTATAAAAATAATAATAATATCTTACCTTGGTCAAGTATGTATCAAAGGAGAATGGGATTTTTGGACCTGAAGTTAACTAATTTGTTTATACTTTAAAAAATTGTTCATATTTTTCTTAAGTAAAATATAAAAAAGTAGCTCTTTTTACAATCTAGATTTCGAAGAAATAATAAAATAGAAAATACGTTAGAAAATCGATTGTAATGTATTATTTATGGCAATAAATAGTTTACCATAAAGAATACATTAGTGAAATTCTCGTTTCTGAACGTTATCTTCGAATAGAGGACTTCTCATTTTGAAACTTTACTTGACAGTTCAAACTTCAAACTATTTACTTAAATAAAAAAGACAGATTTGCCATTCGATTTGAAACGAGCTTAATATAATCAATTCTCGATTAAATTCAGCATTTTAATATCTATTTTCGATTATTTTTCTATTTTATTTAGGGAGATAAAAAATTGCGTACATGTCTAAAAATAATAATAAAAAATACAAAATATCAAAATTCCAACTAGTAACAGTTACAACAACAATACAAGTAATCGATCTCAGATCGATATCCCTAATATTCACCTCACTTAGTTGTTGTTGTTTTAACTTTCGTTAATCGTTTCACAATTTTGTTTCATTATTAACCACAGCTTTTTTGGTGATTTTATACTAATCCTGATTTTATATTTTTAAGTAATTATAGTGAAAAATAGCCTATTACAGTGTAGGTAATAGATAATTTCACTTTTACTTATTCTACAATAACTCAGCTCCTAGATTGACAAATCTTGATAGAATTTCAGCTATGAATTGTTTATATATACGCTTTCAAATGGAATATGAAATAATATGAATACGTCTCCTTCTCCTTTGGCTTTTAGAACATTTCGTATTTCTACGGCGATCTTATTCGCTGCAAACAAGCGATACAGTATCCACTCACGACGGCGGCCGAGGCCGGAATGACCAGTTATATAATATGTATTTTTGTGGGAATGACGAAGTGAGACACTGTCTATTTAGTAAAATATATTAATACAAGGCTGCCTAAAACACCGAAAATTTTGCCATTTCTTAGCCGAAAAAAAATAATTATAACTAAACAAAACAAAATTTAACTGCCATTTACATTCCATGCCTTCCCACATGATAGATGAAGAGTTTAAAAAATAGATTGAATTGAACATTTGATATTTTCAAAAGTTATCGTGTATACGATACCATGTGGACTTGATAAATCCACACCATAAGCCACTAAAACCCTTTTTTTGTGTAAAAATAGCAATTAATCGATTTACAAAAATATTAGTACGTTCAACAATCAATTACCTTTCTGACAGGACAATGTGCTTTTCATATCACTTGTTAGATACGATTTCATGCAACAAAGCGTTGGAATCTTAACATTTAGGCCCAAGTAAAACATACCGGCGTGCCTAGTGCTTACGGTATGCAATACCTAATTTTCAAGTCTCTCGGCCCACATTTCCTCTTACTACAGAATGTTTTTCCTCATCTACTGGATTCATCATAGTGTCGAGTCGTCTTTATCGTCAAAAATGTTTTGAAATTTAATTTTTAACGATGCGTGATCGCAATGTGGCGGTTTATGTGAGTCATAAGTTATACTTAACGTTGAAGTAGGTTTATCTAGAGTCCGTGAAATTAACATGCGTGCGGTAGCCGGTAAGCACAGTATAAATATGGACAGTATGGAAACTAAGCCTAGTTGAGGACATAATTACCTACGCTCTATTGAATCAATAGGGTTGTAACTTAATATGTTTTTGATATTGTTTGTTTTTTACAATTTGGTTCTGATTAATCAATCGAATTTAAATAACTAGCTTATAAATACAATTTAAATATGGCGAAAATACTGATACCTATTGCAGCCGCCATCTTGGATTTAGATTTCGACAACCCTATCGGCTTCAACACCCTCTGAAAACATGAACATGATAACCATGATGCAAAAGTTGATACCTATTTTAGCCGCCATCTTGGATTTACATTTCGACAGCACTATCGGCTTCAACACCCTCGAAAACCATGAAAATGACATCCAAGATGAAAAAATTGATACTACTTACTTTTAGTGCGTACTACTATTATTTATTCTGTGCTTTTAAAACATTGTAATAAAAACAATCTGTCATTATTATTATAATCAACTATTGGTTATTCGAATATTGTGTATTTGTACAGCGATCTTTTCGAGCCGCTGCAAACAACCGAAACAATGTCCACTCACGACGGCGACTCACGCCGAACTGACTGACGCAGTCTCCTATTTAGTAATAATTTATTCATACAAGGCTGCCAAATACACCGAAAATTTCGCCATTTGGCAGCCGAAAAAAAATTGTTATAACTAAACTAAACAAAATTAAACTGCCATTTACATTCAATGGCTTCCCACATGAGAGATGAAGAGTTTTAAAAATATATTGAGTTGAAAAATTGATATTTTCAAAAGTTATCGTTTTTACAAGCCTTGCGGTCTTGATAAATCCACACCATAAGCGACTAAAACCCCTTTTTTATTTAAAAATAGCAATTAATAGATTTTAAAAAATATTAATAAGTTCAACAATCATTTATCTTTCGGACAATGTGCTTTTTATAGCACTTACATGTACAATATGATTGCTAGATACGGTTTCATGCAACAAAATGTTGGAACCTTAATTTTTAGGCCCTAGTAGAACGTACCGACGCGCTTTAGCGCTTACGGCATGCAATATACTACGAAAGGAACTTCGTTCCAACCGAGCGTTGCACGACACTTACGCAAGACTTTATGTAATAAAGCTAAGCTAGACTTGTAGAGAAAGTCTCAGGCATTAAGTCCGCCTATACATCATATTGTATAAAGTTTAAAATAAATAAATAAATAAGTGCTTTATAAGCGTTGTAGTGCCGTTCGTTTTGCAGTAGTTAGTTCCAGCGTGGCAAGGAGTTCGCACAAAAATGTTCGCGATCTTGTCAATAGTTGTGGTGATATTAGTGCTAGCGGTGATGGTGGGACTCTATCAGAAAAATACCAACGCTATGTGCAAATCAAAGAAGAGACTTGATGGGAAGACCGCTATCATCACAGGCGGCACCACCGGCATGGGCCTAAGAATTGCTATCGACTTCGCCGACCGAGGCGCCAAGGTAATCGTCGCATGCCCTTACCCTGAAGAAGGGGCCAGCGCTATAAAAACGGTCAATGACAAAACCAGCAGTGAGAAAGTGATCTACAAATACCTCGACCTTGCCTCCCTAGAATCTGTGCGGAGTTTTGCAGCAGACATCATGGACACCGAAGATAGACTTGATATTTTAATCAACAACGCCGGAGTTGGTAGTATTGGTGATTTTCTGACCAAAGACGGCCTGCATATTATAATGCAAGTAAACTATTTCGGACATTTCCTCCTAACGCTGTTGCTCCTACCGCTTTTGAAGAAGACGGGAAGGCCTTTGGAACCGAGTAGGATAGTGAACACGTCATCTATACATCATAATATTGGCAAGATCGATTTTAAAAATTTAAACAAAACTAATTATTGGTACCAGTTTCAAATCTACGCACACAGTAAGCTAGCTCTGGTATTGTTCGCTCGAGAACTTACTTGTAGGTTGAGGGGCAGCAGGGACACGCATGTCGTTATTAATTCTGTCGATCCCGGCGCAGTTGGCACAAATATTTTTTATTCGCTTGGTTCCATCAGAGGTGCTATTATAAAGTTTCTGATTTATAATATGTTTAAAACACCATGGGAAGGAGCTCAAACTGCTATCCACGTGGTGATGGATAAGAAGGCCGGTGAAGTCAGCGGGGAATTCTTCAAAAACTGCAAACGGGTGTCAGCGCACTGGAATGCTTACAACGAGAAAGTTGCGAAGCAGCTGTGGGAAGAATCAGTTAGACTTGTGAAAATGAGTGACGAAGAATCTCAATCGTTGCTTCCTTGATTTCGAAATCAAGGAAACAACGTTGCTTGATATTTAAATCTTAGTTAAGTTCCGTGTAGTGTGCAAGTATTTAAAATATTGTGTCTATTGATAAAAATATTACATTGTCGTGATATTAACTCGACATTTAAAATATTTTTCAATTAAAGAAGTTATAAGAAATATACATAAGTAGCGCCGTACAGTAGCTATACAAGCATAAAGGGGCTGTATTATAGCTGTTATTTGGTGTACAAAGAAACTATTACACTGCAAATACTATCTTATAAGTATCTTTTAAAGATATATGTTCTACATTGGTGTTTGAACGGTATCACAAATGAATTTATGACAAACATAACTTAATAGATTTATTTATATACTTTATTGAATGATGGCGACATATTTACATAGTGAGTGAAAGGTTATATTACATATTATATTGAGGTTATATTATTTTACAGGTTATATTGAGTTTTGACGGTAATAACTGGTGATTAGAAAGTGCAAAATTAAATTTACGGTAAACTTGTATATGATTTCTATCAAAAAATTGCCGCGCCAGCAAAATAACGAAATAATATAAGGACAAAGTACTAAATATGGTAAGTAAATATTGATTTTATAGGTTAGAATAAGAAAATAATTAAATTAGTGGATATGAATGCCCATTGGGGCACAGTGATCATTAGTCAAATAAAAAATAATGGTTTCGGCTAAAACTAATGTCTCATATTGAATGAATGAATTAATGAATATACTTTATTGTACACCACAAACAAATAAACAAATTACATAACAAAAGACAGGTTAAATGTACAATTTGGCGGCCTTATTGCTACATAGCGATCTCTTCCAGGCAACCAAGGGTGTAAAGGAATAAACAATGAATACTAGGTAGGTGGTGCAATGTAAATTATACAAAATATAATATCAATACATGCGATATATAGACAATAAATGCAATAAAATAACATATAAATAACTAACACATGAAATGATATAAATTACTAATACATAATAAAAGATAAAGTAAAGCATATAATATATACATAAACATACATATATAAGAGTATATAAACAAACTTACATATCTACCCAAAATACATAAATAAATTACAAATTTCCTCAAACAATAATATAAAGCTGATAAATATAATAAATACATAATTACATAATTTATCCTAACGGTCTCCGAACGATTGAGACAAGTAATGTTCTTTAAGTAATCTCTTAAAGATTACAATAGATTGTGCTTTACGTATATACAAAGGTAGGGCATTCCAGAGCTTAATAGACTCTACAGTGAAAGATTTATTAAAAAACGATGTTTTGTGAGTTGGTACCCTTAAAACGAATTTTCTAGAAGAGCGTAGATCTCATATTCCTAAATTTACAACTTAAATTTTGTTTTAAAAGGTCCTAAAATGGCGACAATTTGCTAAACAGCCTAAACAATATTTTGAGAGTCTTATAGTCTTAATAGCTGTACTATGTATGTTATGGATTCTATCATACAGCCATTAGTTTTTAATCAGCTGTATAATATAATATTTTTATTAATAACGCTGTATAGTAGTTTTTAAATCATCACAGATAATTTTCTTTGGAGATATGTATAAAAGATGAAAAACTTTTGTTTTAGAAACAACACTTTTATCCCTTCTTCACTTTATCTCATTTAAATAATAATATTTTAAGATGTAACCGTGTTTTAATAATTTTTTTTTATTAAATGGACAAGGACAAAAAAGTTCTTACTTCTTTCACTTCTTTTAAGACAGAGACTATAAAGACCACACAGACAAAGTTAATAAATTGAAAAAATATTTTTTCATTTTGTACCAACCTAAAACCATCGATTTCATCGATATGATTGTATTTATTGGCAATAAATTACTACCCCTTTGATTCAGTTAAATTCACAAACCAAACCAAAAATATGACTACCATATTTTTGGTAGCAAATAAAGATTACTACTATATCTTTTCTTTCTAATGTTAAAATAAAAAGCGGATTAAAGAATTAAAGCTATCTCTTTCTTTGCTAAACAACAAAGTAAGGTACATTTTATGACAGAATATTTTATCTCGCTCTGCAGTACGGTACCAGTACGAGCATGCTGTTTATTAAGTGGCGAAGCTTGCGAAGACACTTATTGATTTCACGATGTCTGTCCGTCTGTACCACGATTATCTCGAGAACGGTTTCGAATTTTCAAATTATGTTTACAGCAATCGATTACTGATCACCCAGGCATCTGAACCTCCTATTTTGAAACTCATTGCTCAACGGCAAAAAGAAGAAAAAAAGCTGATTGCTTCGCCACTTTGCTATGCTGTTAGCTTGCTAGGTTTATTTTGTTATTGTGTTTAGTTGATAGGTAACTCCTGGCAAATGCATACAAATGTCGTTTTATAGTCATACTCTTACGTCACGTAGGTACGGCAAAACCAAAAGAGTTAGCTATTTTATTTGATATATAAGTTAACTTATTGTAAAGTAATTTGACTGTGTTGTATCTTATACTGGTTTTATTTTACTCTTTAGGAAAATGTGCCGTTTAAAATTTTGGAAACCATAGAGAAAGGGAAAAATTGCATTTTCATTGCACCAAGTTTGTGGGAATCAAAAAACGTTTTAAGATTGCTAAAAAAAGCGATTAGATGCTAATATATCTAGGTAATAAAATCTACGATTTACAATTGTGGCTAAATCATTTAAAATTACTTAAGATATATTTCTTTCTGTGGCCCAATTCTTTATTTGCTGGCGAAATAATAGATGCCATCAAAAACATAACTTGTAAAAAAAGCCAAGTCTCGCAAGTCAGTTCTTCTACCGTAAAAAGTTGTGAGATCCATGTAATACCAAGTCGGTTAATTTATTCAGTCCATAGATTTATACATAGATTGACTTGGCAATCGCATGAAAACACAATATATCTCACAAGTAATACATATTATATAAAATTAGATTGTTTAGTGCGATTACCAAGTCAATATATGTATCAATCTATGGACTGAATAAATTAACCGACTTGGTATTACATGGATCTCACAACTTTTTACGGTAGAAGAACTGACTTGCGAGACTTGGCTTTTTTTACAAGTTATGTTTTTGATGGCATCTCATTTCTTTTTGTAGATAGTTATATCTAGGTAGCTATTTACACCTATTATTCCATTATACATATATAGGTACACTGATTCATTCACTGCAAATGTAACTTTGTAACACTATATGTTTATATGGGATTACAAAGTTATTTATGCAGTTGGTGTTTCTCGAAAACTGGACCGAAATTGTAAAATATTATAATTTTGCCTAAATTTATATATTAAACAATAATAGTATTCCAAATTTGAAGTTTCTATGTCTGCTAGATGTGCCTTAGAGTTTTGATGATCGGTCAGTCAGTGAGTGACAAAATTAAGAAATTTTGACTAGTTATAATTCTTAAACTACTAGTTCAAATTTAATAAAATTTGAAATATACCGAGTCTATACAATGCCTACTTGGGTAGGAAAAATTCAAGCTTCTAGTTTTATCCATAACGAAGTTATAGGGTTTCAGAAATGGCCTGAACTACTTCGAGAAAAGGATGGTACGGCCGTGCCTCTTTTTTGCTCGACTTGGCGGGGGCACTGCCGTGCCCCCAGATTTTTTGAAAATTCGCTGTTATTATCATTTGAACTACTTGTGCTGCTGCATGATAAATCATCACAATCAGGTGCCGAAAACTAAGTTACATTTGACATAACTGTGATCTAGATAGTCAAGATTCGAAATTGACTCAGGACGTTTTTAAAAAGACTTTATTTTAAACTTATTACTATTAATGTGCGATACATTACTTATATACTACTTAATTAAACCGCGATGGATTCGAACTCAAATCTACATGTCCGATACATGTGAGAGCCTAACTATGACTATCCTAATTCTTATTCTAGATCTTTAAGCTAAAGAACAGTTATCAGTATTCACACGAAAGACCACCCGTCCTCCAGACGCAATTCAGCAATCTACGCCCACGCTTACGCTTGATTTGTGATGGTCTCCGGTACAGTTCCGCGGATACCGGGATGCAAAACTCTTCCCCCATCAGATTCGAAATTACCGCGCGAAGTTTTTCGAGTCCGATAATTTCGATACAAATATTTTTATAAAAAGGATTACAATTATTTAGCCGTGTAGTGGCGGTCAAGAATATCCACTACCCCATATCCTCCCGTGGGTGTCGTAAAAGGCGACAAAGGGAAACAGGCAGGAGATGGGCAGCAGCATCTTCCTGATAATAGCCAAAATTACAATAAAAAAACTGCGGTTGCCAACCCGCTCGCCAAGCGTGGTAACTATGGCAATATACCCCCCAAGAGCAATGACAATAATTAATGGCCCCCAGTCCCCGGCAGTCCCGCTATTCCTGGCTACGGTGGCGACCATGGTAACGGCGGGGCAGGGGGTGCTAAGAATCTCCGGTGGAGGTTCGGTTGCCACCTTAGACGACTCGACCTGGCAACGTACAACGCACGCACCCTGAGGACTGACGAGAAGATCGTGGAGCTGGAAGAAGAGATATACAAGTTGCGCTGGCATATTATAGGATTATCCGAAGTCCGAAGAGAGGGGGAGGACACGGCAATCTCGAATCCGGCAACTTGCTCTATTATCGGGAGGGCGACCATCTGTCCCAAGGAGGTGTCGGATTTATCGTCCACAAGTCTCTCGTTAACAACGTTGTAAAGATCTGGAGTGTGTCGACGAGGGTTGCGTACCTTATACTCAGAATCACCAAACGGTATTCGCTGAAGGTCATACAGGTTTACGCACCAACCTCGGCACATCCCGATGAGGAGGTGGAGGAAATGTATGAGGATATCTCTAGAGCCATGTATTGCTCCAAAACCCAATATACGGCGTTAATGGGAGACTTCAATGCAAAACTAGGCACAAGAAAGAACAGTGAGCTGAAAGTAGGGAAATTTGGAATAGGGCAACGGAACCCAAGGGGCCAGCAGCTGGCCGACTTCTTGGAGAAAGATTGACTCTTTATGATGAACTCTTTCGCGGCCCCACAGGAAGTGGACCTGTTCGAGCTTCGACGGTTATTATAATTAGCTCCAAACGCATGGGCGTTTGGAGCTAAGTTCTGCAAGTCCCGCCGCAGAAGAACACAAAAACTCTCCGATCACACTCTTAATCTCATGGCTGTTAGACGGGAGATGAAGCTACATTCTTCAACAGACTTGACAGCATACAGGCAACTGAACAGACAGATCTCCAAATGCATGCGGCGGGACTTACGCAACTTCAATACAGCTCGTATTGAAAAAGCGATTGAGCGGAACCAAGGCTCCAAAGTCTTTGCCAGAGATCTGTCTGCCAGAAAGAGACAACTGTCAAAGCTGAAGACAGGGTGTGGCAGCATCGTTTCCGGGACACCTGAGATTTTGAGTGAGATTGAGAGGTTCTATGGGCAGCTGTACACGTCATCGTTGGAGCCACACGCAAGTGTGAGTAACGATCCAAGAGCGAGTCTCATCCGACATTATTCCGAAGATATCCCGGACGTCAGTCTGAGCGAGATTATAATGGCTCTCCAGCACCTTAAAACCCGTAAGGCCCCAGGCGAGGATGGAATTACAGCGGAGCTTCTGAAATCGGGTGGAAGACCGGTACTTGGAGTCCTTCAGAAGCTCTTTAATTCCGTCCTCCATGGTGGCATTACACCGAAGGCGTGGAGCAGAAGTGCGGTGGTCTTGTTCTTCAAGAAAGGTGACAACGCTCTCTTGAAGAACTACAGACTGATTTCCCTTCTGTGCCGCGTCTACGTGCTGTTTTCGAGAGTCATTACGAATCGTCTCGCGCGCAGACTTGACGACTTCCAGCCTCCCGAACAAGCCAGTTTCCGAAAGGGCTTTAGCACTATAGACCACATACATACCCTTCGGCAAATTGTACAGAAGTCCGAGGAGTACAATTTGCCACTATGTCTATCATATGTGGACTATGAGAAAGCCTTTGATTCCGTGGAAATTTGGGCGGTGCTGCAGTCCCTTCAGCGGTGCCAAGTTGTCTGTCGGTATATCGAAGTGCTGAAGTGTTTATACAGTAGAGCTACGATGGCTATCCGAGTACAGAATCAGAGTACGAAACCTATCCAACTGCAGAGAGGTGTAAGACAGGGTGACGTCATATCCCCGAAACTCTTCACCACTGCATTGGAAGACGTTTTCAAGCTTCTAGACTGGAAAGGATACGGTATCAACATCAATGGCAAGTACATTACTCACCTTCGATTTGCCGACGATATAGTCCTTATGGCAGAATCGCTGGAGGACCTAAGCACTATGCTCAATGACCTCAATAGTGTTTCCCAACGGATAGGTCTTAAGATGAACATGGACAAAACAAAGATCATGTTCAATGTCCATGTCACACCTATGCCGGTAGTTGTTGGGAACACTAAGCTCGAAGTTGTTGAAGAGTATGTTTACCTGGGACAAATAGTCCGACTAGGTAAGTCCAACTTCGACCGAGGGCTCAATCGACGGATTCAATTCGGTTGGGCAGCGTTCGGGAAATTACAGCACATTTTCTTGTCAGGTATACCTCAAAACTTGAAAACGAGACTGTACACCCAGTGCGTGTTGCCAGTGGTGACATACGGAACTGAGACGTGGTTCTTTACTGCTGGCCAGATGAGGAAGCTCAAGGTCGCTCAGCGAGCTATGGAGAGGGCTATGCTCGGAGTTTCTCTGCGTGATAAACTCAGAAATGAGGATATCCGCAGTAGAACCAGAGTGACCGACATAGCCCAACGGATTAGTAAGCTGAAGTGGCAATGGGCCGGCCATATAGCTGGAAGAACCGACAACCGATGGGGAAGAAAGGTTCTCGAGTGGCAGCCTCGCACCGGCAGGCGAAGTGTAGGGCGTCCCCACACTAGATGGAGTGACGACCTGGTAAGATATGCAGGAAGTCGATGGATTCAGGTGGCTCAGGACCGTGCTTTGTGGAATTCTTTGGGGGAGGCCTATGTTCAGCAGTGGACTTGTGTAAGGCTGTAATGATGATGACGATGATGATATATTATTTATATTTGTAATAATTTTACGTGGTATAGTAGAGCCATGCTGCAGCTATATTAATAGCATAGTTGTAGCACGAATGGTTCGGATCAACCGGGGAAGGACCACGCTCTCACAGAATACCAGCGTGAAATAGCAGCATAATGCTGCTGTGTTTTGTAAGGTGAATGTAGAGAACCGGAGACCCATTTTACTGGAAAAGAGGCATTCTATCTTAGTCCTCACGGCTGACAACGCATCTGCATTTTAATCCGCAAACGAAGATAGATGTAGATGTCTATGGGGCACAGCAACCACTTACCATCAGGTGGACTGTGTGCTCGTTTGTCACCCTTATTCTATAAAAAAATTAAAAAAAACATTTTTATGCCCATGCGGCTGATCACATACTGAACTTTATTTGTGTTTAAATAGGACCTTTTTGTAAACTGTGAATCACAAATGAACTATTTGATTTGATTTATAAACTAAAGTATGCAACTTTTATATGATTATATTTATATGTATAGTCCCGGTGTTTAGTGCTGTATAAAAAAGAAAATGGAAGCGGGCTTTAAAAAAAGACAGTCAGCTAATCTGCCAAAAGTGGATAATTTTATGGTTGCGCAGTATTTTTCAGAAAATTATGATTTTTTATCATCAGAAATGCATAGAATAAAGCTCTAAAAGTAAGTTACTAATAAAAGATTACGAAAGTATACAGCTTTACCATTGGTTAGTAACTAGGCAGTAATACAAAGGTAGGTATTACTGAACGAACCATGAAGTTGCACATGATTTACAACGATATAAAATGAAAAAACTTACTTAAACTTACTAATGCAGTAGGTACTACTGTTACGGCCAGCAGCTGCTTATCCAACAGTAGGGTCTCCCGGGCCCATAGAGGAAGAACCTACAAGCAGATGTTGGTCGGGCCTCCTACAGGCCAAAGGTGGAAAGTTTCTAATTACAATAAACAATCAGGGGGGAGCGTTCTATTCTATTAAACCGAGCTTACTTGCCTCTATCTAAGGCGACTGGTCCCTCAGGATTCGGTCAGGTCGCATGTGGTTGTATAGTGCTAGGAAAGTAAGGGTCAGTGATGTGTATCTGGGTGTGGCTGGTAGTGTTATTGACCTTATTAGACCGTTACCCTCTGCAGCAGTTCGGACCTCAGTACCGCTCTCACTGCGCGGCTCCGTCCACAGTCACTTTCTTCGTTTTCTACAATGACAGTCCATTAACTCTGTCGTTCGATTAACTACCTTACAGAAGCCACTAACTCTCGTTTGTTATAAAGCTTAACACGCGACACCGGATCAAAGGTCACTACCGTTTCGCGTAGCAACAGTTATTTATAGAATATCGAATACCGCACTAGTAGCTAATACAGTCGAATCCACTTATATACGGATTTAGCGTTAACCAAAAATAAGTCCCGGGATACGCTCTCTGCAAGGACGTCGCGTTACGTTCCTAGACCGTATGTTTACTAGACCCGCGTAAAACTAGTCCGCGTTCCCTACAAAAATGGACAGCGCGCCGCCCATCGCAGTGCTGAATTTGGACAGATATGTGCCCTTGCGCGTCCTCGACACGACGGGACGTCAAACCAGTATCGCCGATGCGCGCGCGCCCTCTGACGTCAATTCTTGACATTAGCGCTTGGCGCGAATAACTACTTACTAAGGTATTACTTGATCTACAGGATTTTATCCCTATCCTTTTATTCCCAAGGAGCGTGATATAACAGATATGGAGTAATAAATATGGAGAGAATAAGAAAAATATAACAATAAAGACAAGGAACGGGTCTGCCGCAGGGCCGACTTAAAAAATTGCCCCTGTTTGCCTACACACATCACAATTAAGGAGGCAATTAAGGGTCTTCCCCACTCCTACACCCTAGATTGCCCCTGCGGCAGGCAAGTCAGTAGCCGCCTTAAGAATAAAATGCTTAAAGGTTTCAAGTAAATATTATACAGGGTATTTTTGGAACGCTCCCAAAAACTAAGACAGGCGACAGCACCAAGTATACCTTTGATCATGGGTCACAAATAAATTCGATCCTGATGAAAAAAAATTTATCTTTTTACAACGTTTTATTAGCTTTATTCACGCGCTATCATGTTAGTACAGCTAAATGAAACGATAATTTCATAAAAAATATCATGAAAATACTGAAACATAAAACCAGCAGTGGAAACTGAATGAATATCACCTGACTAATGGAGGTTAATGTACGCGCGAACGGTGAAAAAAGAACGCTGGCCTTGAACTTGGGCACTGAGCGATTTATCACATATTGGTACGAAGGGGGCGCGACGGGGGAACAATCCGCCAGTATTACTGTGCCTGCATGCTATTGGTTCCCGCGCTTTGTTCGCTCCAAAAATACAGTCGCATACACAGCTTACTTTGCGACTCGCGACGATGTTTTAAAAAGGAAGGAAAGAAAAATTATTTATATCTATTGTTTTATGACTGAACTAGTAAACGAAAAGGTAAATATGATAGGGGAAGGTGAATGGGAAAAATTGTGCAGTAAAGTTAAAAGTGTTGATGAAGAATACCGAAAAACTTACCATGTGATCGACCTGATGACGGGAGCTCAAGCGAAGATGAAAGTGATGATGAAGTAGCATCCAGTAACACCAACACACCATCAACATCTGGCTTCCATGTGACCCAAGACAACATAATGGACGGCGTGCCACCCTTAGCTTAAGTTTTCTTGTTACAAACTACTTTATATTTTACGATAGAAATAACAAATAATGCTCAAGTAAACATTATCCATTTTTAATTCCAACCTTTTCCAAAGTTCTAAGTAGCTAGTAAAGCACCTATTATGATTCTACAATAAAAGAATTAATTACTTACTATAATATTATAAAACAATATCCCAATACCATGTAGTACTTTAGAACGCGACTGTAACCATACTCCCTCCACTCGACCTGTATCTAGCTCGGTGCAAAACAATGCTGCCGTCATAAGAAAAAAGGGCGCATCTAACAATTTTTGAATAAATGAGTTAAATATACCATTCGACTCATGATAAAAAGGCGCATCTACTAAATTTTTTAATATTCAAAGATATCATTATTTTAGAAAATATTGTAAGAATTTTAGACGTAACTGTTAATCGCAGATGACATTTTTATAGTAGAAAAGACTTATACAAATTCAACATAAAAGAAAAGACTTATATAACCAGTTTCTACGTCATCTTTAAGAATATTTGTTTTATGTTTCAGTATTTTCATGATATTTTTATGAAATTATCGTTTCATTTAACTGTACTAACATGATGGCGCGTGAATAAAGCTAATAAAACGTTGTAAAAAGATGATTTTTTTTCATCAGGATCGAATTTATTTGTGACCCATGATCAAAGGTATACTTGGTGCTGTCGCCTGTCTTAGTTTTCGGGAGCGTTCCAAAAATACCCTGTATATATTTCAAATATATATATATGATATGTGCGATATGTGCGTGTGCGCACACGCGCGCGCGTACACACACACACACACACACGCACACGCACACGCACACGCACACGCACACGCACACGCACACGCACACGCACACGCACACGCACACGCACACGCACACGCACACGCACACGCACACGCACACGCACACGCACACGCACACGCACACGCACACGCACACGCACACGCACACGCACACGCGCACGCGCACGCGCACGCGCACGCACACACACACACACACACACACACAATATAATAATATTTAAAGAAACGCTATATTTAAATTTTAAATTTAAATATAAATAATATAATAAATTCTTTTTCAGTTCCCTATTCTAAGGAGATTCTCAACCTATGCAGCTACAAAAACTAAATACCGCAATAGACTGGATGTCGAACCTGACGTGCCACTTCAACTACCTTCTGACATCAAACAATGGATGAAAATTAAGAAACAATTTCATGACTCCAATTTTTTGTATTTTTGTATGATGAATTTTTTGTATGATGTTTCAAAGTAAAGGCTGTATTAATAGTTTTTAGTTTTCCTTTTTGCGCAATAAAAAATATACTCGTAGACTTTGAAATAAAAGCAAGGTGTCTGTATCCTGAACCTGAAGCCGGTATTCAAAGCGTGACGATATTTACAATAAAAAATAAATATAGCCTTGTAGTCTTCATACTGTGTTCTTTTGTGTTTCAATTTCCTTTAAAAACTTTTCGCCTCATCCTAAATCATAAACCTTAATATTTAAATAATAATGGTAGTTATTTAATTGATATTAGTGTTCATTACTCACTGTTTTCGGACTTTGTTTTTTTTATACGAGAAGGGGCAAACTAGCATGCGGCTCACCTGATGGTAAGTGCCTCTACTGCCGCCTATGAACAACTGCAACACCAGGGAAACCAGGGGAATTGCAGATGCGTTGCCGGCCTTTAAAAGTCGTTTGTAGTCGTTGACAGACAGTCGCTCACTACCAGTGTCTCACAGCCAGTCAATCATTTAGTATTTTATTAATTAGTACTTCTTATTTTCGGAACCTGAATATAGAAACGCGTCATAAAAAAATGAATAAATGAGAGTATCATTGTAATCACACTTTTTACCTGCGTATTACTTCATAACCTGTAATTGGTGTTGCAACGTTACCGTAACTAGCAAGCAGACTTAGTTCTGCAGCATATGCTGTAAAAAAGATTAGAAGTCTTACCAGTGTTGAAACAGCTAGACTAGTTTACTTTAGCTATTTCCATAGCATAATGTCGTATGGTATTTTACTATGGGGACACGCAGCTGACAAATAAATTATATTTGTTTTACAGAAGGGCCATAAGAGCAATCTATGAAGCGTAAAGCGTAAAGAGTCACTGTGACAAAAATTTAAGAAAATTAATATATTAACCTTGGCCTCTCAATACATTTATGAAAATGTAATGTACGTTCATAAAAATAAAAGTAGTTTTACAAAAATAAGTGATATTCATTCGGTAAATACTAGGAACAAGCTTGTAGTACCAGTTACTCGACTCCATCGAGTCAATAATTCATTCTTGGGGCGATGTATACGCTTCTACAACAAAATTCCAGAAAATATACAAAATTTGACCTGCTCAAAGTTCAAAAACTTTATTAAACTATGTTTGTATAAAAAGGGTTATTATAGAATTAAAGAATTTATAGATGATAACCCCTGGAAATGAGGTGATCGCTACCAAGCTATTTCTAATTTGTTGTGTTGTTCATTTGTGTAACATACATGGTTGTAAGCTGTTATTTAGAAAAAAAAGTCCCGCAGGGTTTCTTGCTCGTTCTTCCCACGGCAGAGGTTTTTTTTCGAACCAGTGGTAATTATACAAAAGAGTGACTTTCAATAAGTATTATTTATAATCTATATTGAATAAAAAAAATTCTGTTTCTGTCTAGTAGTTATTAGAAAGACACCCCTCTTCTGATTTGTTTCCCTCGGTCGTCTCTTACGACACCCACGGGATGATTAATGATGATGAAGAATATCCACTATCCTATGTAGTGGATATTCTTACACCGCCACAACGCGGTACATATGATGCTGCAATTTTTAAATAATAATGGTAGTTATTTGAATGGTTTTAGTGTTCATTAGTCACTGTTTTCGGACTTTGTAGCCGTTGACAGACAATCGCTCACTAGCAGCGTCTCGCAGCCAGTCGCTCATGTTGTATTTTATTACCTAGTATTTCTTATTTTTGGAACCTGAACATAGAAACGCGTTACAAAAAAATTTGTCTAAATTAGAGTATCATTGTAGTCACATTTACCTACCTTTTTTTACTTCGTAACATGTATGTGGTGTTGCAATCACTTCAAATTTCTATTATTTTTGTTTCTTATTCTCGGACTACTATAATATTGTAAAAAAGAAGAATGTTGCTAAATATCATACAAAATTACAGATTTCTTGCTGATTCTGAAATAGCTGATCGCTTTACAACAGTTATGGGAAAATTCAAACTCAAAGTACCGAAAATTAAATGATTGTATACAGAATGATCAATTTCCTCTACCTAACTTAGATTCGCTATCTGGTTCCATTTACTTCTCACATTTAGACTTTAGTCAATCATTTTACCAATCGACCTTGACCTCTGATATCCGTAAGGTCACTGCCATCACAACTATATCGGGACAATACCAAATGAAACGTTTACCCATGGGTTTCTAGATAAGTCGAAGTGCGTTTTTAAAAAAAATGTTTTTTGGCAACGTGATTTCTATTTTATCTTTTAGTTTAGTTTTAATAATAAAAAAATAATCCCAGACGTTTTTGTCGGATATAAAGTATTACCAGACTTCTCTAAAAATATTTTTTAAGAAAATTCAATTTAATTTTGTAAATTCCAAAATTTGTCTCCAGCTCTCAGACTATTATAGGAAATTTATACATAATTTTGCCGAAATAATACTACATTTGAATAAACTTTGCCGTAAAGGCGTAACCTTCGAATGGTCACAAAATTGCGAAGATTCTTTTCAAATTTTAAAACAATCTCTAACATCAGCTCCTATTTTACAATACCCGGACTTTTCGAACAGCAACGAGTTCATTTAGCAAACAGACGCCTCAAGTTTCGCAGTTGGGGCGGTTGTATGTAAAAAAGAACCAGAGGAAACAAATGGAAAATAACATTAAGACAAATAATAGAGAAAATAATATTCCTAATAACCCACAGACAATCGGCCTGATAAACCGAGATTCGTAGAGTTATTACGAATACCAAATAATTCTTGTGAAGTTAAAGGAAATACAGTAAATAACTTAAAAAATAAATATGAAGTTAATTTAGAGTCAAAATGTTTTAGGTATGCACAAAGGAGAGGAGAAATTTACATTAAACGTGATTTTAGCTTACATTTTACACGAGCCAAATTTGTAGCTAAATTGAGCGAGTTTTGTTAAAAAAATTATTCATCATCACCATGATTACAGCCCTTCACAAGTCCACTGCTGAACACAGGCCTCCCCCAAGGAATGCAACAAAGCACGATCCTGAGCCACCTGCATCCATCGACTTCCTGCATATCTTACCAGGTCGTTACTCCATCTAGTGGGGGACGCCCCACACTTCGTCCGCCGGTACGAGGCCGCCACTCGAGAAATTTTTTCCCCATCGGTTGTCGGTTCTTCGAGCTATATGGCCGACCCATTGCCACTTCAGCTTACTAATCCGTTGGGCTATGTCGGTCACTCTGGTTCTACTGCGGATATCCTCATTTCTAAGTTTATCACTCAGAAAAACTCCGAGCATAGCCCTCTCCATAGCTCGCTGAGCGACCTTGAGCTTCCTCATCCAGCCAGCATTGAAGGACCACGTCTCAGTTCCATATGTCATCACTGGCAA
Source organism: Parnassius glacialis (assembly GCA_033319125.1). Taxonomy (NCBI): domain Eukaryota; kingdom Metazoa; phylum Arthropoda; class Insecta; order Lepidoptera; family Papilionidae; genus Parnassius; species Parnassius glacialis. The sequence goes on along the minus strand of JAVANC010000021.1, from coordinate 50,700,683 downwards.
CATGCACTGGTTGTATAGTCTCGTTTTCAAGTTTTGAGGTATACCTGACCGCTGTGTGACCGCTTCTGGAAGAAAGAGTTCATCATAAAGAGTCCCTCTTTCTCCATGAAGTCGGCCAGCTGCTGGCCACTTCGGTTCCGTTGCCCTATTCCGAATGTCCCTACTTTCAGCTCACCGTTCCCTCTTATGCCTAGTTTTGCATTGAAGTCTCCCATCAACACAGTATAGTGGATTTTGGAGGAAGGCACGGCTCTAGAGATATCCTCATACATTTCCTCCACCTCCTCTTCGGGGTGTGCCGAGGTTGATGCGCAGACTTGTATGATCTTCAATGAATACCATTTGGTGATTATGAGTATAAGGAACGCAACTCTCGTCGACACACTCTCAATCTTTACAACATTGTTAACGAGAGACCTGTGGACGATAAATCCGACACCTCCTTGGGACAGATGGTCACCCTCCCGGTGATAGAATAAGTTGCCGGATTCAAGGATTACCGTGTCTTTCCCCTCTCTTCGGACCTCGGATAATCCTATGATATTCCAATGCAACTTATTTATCCCTTTTTCCAGCTCCAGGATCTTCTCGTCAGACCTCAGGGTGCGTGCGTTATAAGTTGCCAGGTCGAGTCGTCATAGGTGGCAGCCGAACCTCCACCGAAGATTCTTAGCACTCCCTGCCCCGCCGTTACCATGGTCGCCACCGCAGCCAGGAATAGCGGGGCCGCCGGGGACTGGGGGCCGTTTATTAATGTCATTGCTCATGGGGGGTATATTGCCATAGTTGCCACGCTTGGCGAGCGGGTTGGCAACCGCAGTTTATTTATTGTTATTTTGCTGTTATCAGAAAGATGCTGCTGCCCATCCTCCGCCTCAGTGTCCCTTTGTCGCCTTTTACGACACTACAGGAAGATATGGGGTAGTGGGTATTCTTCCCCGCCACTACACGAGAAAAAAATTAATGTTAAAGAAATATGCATAATAAAAACAGAAGATAACGCGATGTTTTTGACAAGCTTAATAAAAGAAGTAAAGAAAAGTAAATATTGGGCTGAACCACAAATATGTATTTTGAGAGGTATTAAAAGAATATATGACGAAACCGAGAAATCATTTATTATAAATGATTTCCATTTATTGCCCACAAGCGGACATGCTGGTATTAATGGAACTATAAATAATATAAGGCGGTTTTATTATTGGCCAGGGATAGAGAAAGATGTAAAGGAATTTATTAGTAAGTGTGAAAAGTGTCAAAGAATCAACCTCTCACGGCATGTAATAGAGCCTTTGGTGATAATAACTACGGCTCATTCAGCGTTCAAAAACGTGTTCCTAGATGTGGTAGGACTCTAAAATCGTGATATAGATTATATCAAATACATTTCAACCATTCAGTGTGATTTATCTAAATTTATAGAAGCATATCCAATCAAAAATAAAGAAACTGTCACTATTGCTAGAACATTTGTTAATAATTTTATTTTGAGATTTGATGTACCTTAAACAATAGCGACGGCTAGGGGTAGTGAATTCATATCCTCAACTATTACTGAAATATATAAGTGATTGCAAATTGAAAAAATAAACTCTACAGCATAATATCATCACGAGTCTATTGGTGCCCTTGAAAATTCTCACAAGCATTTAGGATCATTTTTGCGAATTATGTGTGATAAATATCTTGATACATGGAGTTATTGGATTCCACATTGGTATTTTAGCTATAATAATACGGTGCATTCTTCAACGAAATAGGGTGGGTGTACCAGTCCCAAACCAGGTACCAATGGTTGACCACTCATGTATTCAAGTGAATACATTAAGAAATGGTTGGCATTTTTTAAGAATTCAATAGTTTTGTTATGTAGTCTACACTATAACCAACCTTCTCAATATACTTTTTTGCGAGAGTAAACGAGAAATATCAATACGTAGCTCTTTTTCTCAGACCAGTGTCTCGTTTACTGCCTTTCGGCCGCCATTACAGTTAGACGTGCACGTCGACGTAGTTAGTTAAATCTTTTAATATTACCTGTTATTTCCTAATTGCTGTCATCAAGTTGTATTATTTTAAAGGTTTTGTGTATTTAAGTGCTATGCTCTGTTATTTTTATTAAACAATGACATTATCAAGTATTTTTAAAGGTAGTTAACTACTGGACCTTGTATTGAGTTCCTATTGTTGACGAACTGGTTTGCAAGTGGTTGCCTATGGTGTTTCTTTTTGTTCTTTTTTTCATAGCAATGCTTTTGTTTAACGATTAAGAGCTGCGATGCGATGTACCCCAGTTGTTGACCACTGGTTTGCTATTGGTACACAGTAATAAAAAAGTGTTCCTATGGATGACCTTTTGATGATGTTTAAACTTTTTTCGTTGTTTTAGATTCAAGGTAGACGCAAAAAGATATTTTTTTAATATACAGAGCTAAATCTGCTAAAGTGTCTCGATGCAATTCATAAAGGCGCTAAAATAAGGCGAACATGTCGAAAATATCATGTCCCTCATCCGACTGTTAAAAACAAACTGAAAATGAGACATTCTCAACGGGAAATTGGACCACCAACTATCTTGACCCTACAAGAAGAGTTTGTATTATCTAGGTGGATAAATGGTAACGCTAAAATGAATATTTATTGAAAACAGTTGGCTAAATAATAAGAGAGTACATCTTTAACCGTTATAGGATTATCCGAAGTCCGAAGAGAGGGGGAGGACACGGTAATCCTCGAATCCGGCAACTTGCTCTATTACCGGGAGGGCGACCATCTGTCCCAAGGAGGTGTCGGATTTATCGTCCACAAGTCTCTCGTTAACAACGTTGTAAAGATTGAGAGTGTGTCGACGAGGGTTGCGTACCTTATACTCAGAATCACCAAACGGTATTCGCTGAAGGTCATACAGGTTTTCGCACCAACCTCGGCACACCCCGATGAGGAGGTGGAGGAAATGTATGAGGATATCTCTATAGCCATGCATTCCTCCAAAACCCAATATACGGTGTTAATGGGATACTTCAATGCAAAACTAGGCACAAGAGAGAATGGTGAGCTGAAAGTGGGGAAATTTGGAATAGGGCAACGGAACCCAAGGGGCCAGCAGCTGGCCGACTTCATGGAGAAAGAGGGACTCTTTATGATGAACTCTTTCTTCCAGAAGCGGCCCCACAAGAAGTGGACCTGGTCGAGCCCAGACGGTTCGACAAAAAATGAGATTGACTTCATTATGACGACCAGACGACAACTGTTCAGTGATGTCTCAGTGATCGCGAGGGTGAAAACCGGCAGCGATCACCGAATGGTAAGAGGCACACTGAACCTAAATGTTAAGTTGGAGAGATCTCGTCTGATGAAGTCAACGCTCCGTCCCCCTCATGCTCTAATCCAAAGTCTCGAAACCTTTCAGCTCGAGTTACAAAACCGTTTTCAGTGCCTAGAAGACTGCAATGAAGTGGTAGATATGAATGACAAGCTCGTGGAAACTGTCCATGCGGTCGGGGCTAAGTTCTGCTAGACCCACCGCAGAAGAACACAAAAACTCTCCGATCACACTTTTAATCTCATGGTTGTTAGACGGGAGATGAAGCTACATTCTTCAACAGATTTGACAGCATACAGGCAACTGAACAGACAGATCTCCAAATGCATGCGGCGGGACTTACGCAACTTCAATACAGCTTGTATTGAAGAAGCGATCGAGCGGAACCAAGGCTCCAAAGGCTTTGCCAGAAAGAGCCAACTGTCGAAGCTGAAGACCGAATGTGGCAGCATCGTTTCCGGGACACCTGAGATTTTGAGTGAGATTGAGAGGTTCTATGGACAGTTGTACACTTCATCGTTGGAGCCACACGCAAGTGTGAGTAACGATCCAAGAGCGAGTCTTATCCGACATTATTCTGATGATATCCCGGACGTCAGTCTGAGCGAGATTAGAATGGCTCTCCAGCATCTTAAAAACGGCAAGGCCCCAGGTGAGGATGTAATTACAGCGGAGCTTCTGAAAGCGGGTGGAAAACCGGTACTTGAAATCCTTCAGAAGCTCTTTAATTCCGTCCTCCATGGTGGCATTACACCGGAGGCGTGGAGCAGAAGTGCGGTGGTCTTGTTCTTCAAGAAAGGCGACAACGCTCTCTTGAAGAACTACAGACCGATTTCCCTTCTGAGCCGCGTCTACGTGCTGTTTTCGAGAGTCATTACGAATCGTCTCGCGCGCAGACTTGACGACTTCCAGCCTCCCGAACAAGCCGGTTTCCGAAAAGGCTTTAGCACCATAGACCACATACATACCCTTCGGCAAATTGTACAGACAACAAGTCCGAGGAGTACAATTTGCCATTATGTCTGGCATATGTGGACTATGAGAAAGCCTTTGATTTCGTCGAAATTTGGGCGGTGCTGCAGTCCCTTCAGCGGTGCCAAGTTGACTGTCGGTATATCGAAGTGTTGAAGTGCTTGTACAGTAGGGCTACGATGGCTATCCGAGTACAAAACCAGAGTACGAAACCTATCCAATTGCAGAGAGGTGTAAGACAGGGTGACGTCATATCCCCGAAAATCTTCACCGCTGCATTGGAAGACGTTTTCAAGCTTCTGGACTGGAAAGGATACGGTATCAACATCAATGGCGGATACATCACTCACCTTCGATTTGCCGACGATATAGTCCTTATGGCAGAATCGCTGGAGGACCTAAGCACTATGCTTAATGACCTCAATAGTGTTTCCCAACGGATAGGTCTTAAGATAAACATGGACAAAACAAAGATCATGTTTAATGTCCGTGTCACACCTATGCCGGTAGTTGTTGGGAACACTAAGCTCGAAGTTGTTGACGAGTATATTTACCTGGGACAAATAGTCCGACTAGGTAAGTCCAACTTCGACCGAGAGGTCAATCGACGGATTCAACTCGGTTGGTCAGCGTTCGGGAAATTACGGCACATCTTCTCGTCAGGTATACCTCAAAACTTGAAAACGCGACTGTACACCAAGTGCCTGTTGCCAGTGATGACATACGGAACTGAGACGTGGTCCTTCACTGCTGGCCGGATGAGGAAGCTCAAGGTCACTCAGCGAGCTATGGAGAGGGCTATGCTCAGAGTTTCTCTGTGTGATAAACTCAGAAATGAGGATATCCGCAGTAGAACCAGAGTGACCGACATAGCCCAACGGATTAGTAAGCTGAAGTGGCAATGGGCCGGCCATATGGCTCGAAGAACCGACAACCGATGGGAAAGAAAGGTTCTCGAGTGGCAGCCTCGTACCGGTAGGCAAAGTGTAGGGCGTCCCCCCACTAGATGGAGTGACGACCTGGTAAGATATGCAGGAAGTCGATGGATGCAGGTGCCTCAGGACCGTGGGTTTTGGCATTCTTTGGGGGAGGCCTATGTTCAGCAGTGGACTTGTGAAGGGCTGTAATGATGATGACATCTTTAACTGATTCTGGACCTGGACTATCAATCCAAAAGCCAGAAGAAAAGGAAGTTAGTCTACCCCCACAGGATTTTTTTATAGGATAAGGGTGACAAACGAGCACAGAGTTCAACTGATGGTATATGGATGTTGTGGCCCATAGACATTTACAGCTATCCTCGATTACGAATCAAAATGCAGATGGGTTTTAAACCGTGAGGACTAAAGTGAAATATCTCGTTTCCAGTAAAAACGGTCTCCGGTTCTCTACACTCACCTGCTGATATTTTACGCTGGTATTTTGTGAGAGCGTGGTCCTTCCTCGGTCCAACTGACCCATTCATGTTACAACTATACTGCTAATATAGCTGCAACATGACTCTACGTAAAAAATCTTGAAATAACACCAACAAAAGCCAAAGATAGCCAAGCACCTAAACAACTGTTTCCCTGGAAAAATCAAAAATATTGATGGACGTATTGCTGAAGTCAGTACTATGGTGTTATCATCCACGACCATTTTCAAATGGCTTGAAAAAGAAGATTATATTATTGTATGACCGTGACAGCATCATTGAAATTATAAAAGCACCTGTTTCTATAAATACCAGAGGTTCCCACAAGATTGAAGACATGGCCAAATTTTTGCAATTAATCCTACTAATATTATAAATGTGAAAGTTTGTAAGTATGTATGGATGTTTGTTGCCTTTTCACGCTATAACTACTGAATGGATTTTAATGAAACTTTTATATAATATAACTCATGCATCAGAATAACACCTAAGTTATAATTCATAAAAATATTGTGTAAATTGACCAAAATATAACAATAAATGTTAAGTAAGTCTGAAATAAATCTATCTGTCTGTGAACACGCATGACGCAAAAACCTGTGAACCGATTTGGATGAGACTTTTCACTGGCAGATAACGGATGTTATACGGAGTAAATTAGGCCACTTTTATTTTAGGATTCCGCGCAAAACATACCACGCGGGCGAAGTCGCGGGGAACAGCTAGTATAAGATAAAGCTAGTTGTAGTTTGCTAATAAGCGTTGTTAACATTGATGTTGTAAATTTTCATGTTTATCTTCTAATTAGTTACCTTCGACTGTGCCATTAAAAGTTGATTGTAAGTCTAGATAAACTTTTAGTAATCATATGAAAGTCAATGTGTGTAACAAAATTGTGTTCTATTTTCAGTTAGCTACCTTTTCTTGAGAAGTTTTTCAGTGGTCAACTATTGGCGCAAAATTGGTCATTTATTGAAACGCACTGCTCTATCTTAGGCACATTCCCGTTTTTCGTATAACTAATGAAATCTATTAAAAACTTAAATATTTGGAATCAAATAATTTATTTATATTGCAACATTAGTGATCAATAAACAACTTCGTATATACATTTCTATGTTAAAACTAAATAATATGAGTACCAGTAGAGAGCATTTCGAAGTCAAAATGTGTCCCTAACTGGTTTGGGACTGGTACACCCACCCTATACGCCTTACGAACTTGTCTTTGGTAAACCAAGTGAACTTCCTTGTAGAATAAGTAGTAGTATAGAACCATTGTATAATCCTAACTTGGAATTAAAGAATCGATTCCAAGTTGCACAAAATGATGCACGTGAAAACTTGTTAAATAATAAAGAACTTAGAAAACATGTTTTTAACAGTGGTAGAGCCAGGCGGCAGCTTTTGCTGTCGCATGGATGGGCCGGCTCGAACCGGGGTGGTACCACGACCTCACAGAATACCAGCGTGAAGTAGAGGTTTTCCTCTGCGTTTCGCTTGGTGAGTGCAGGTGGCTGGAGGTCCTTTTAACTGGAAATGAGGCATTCCATCTTAGTCCTCACGGGTGAAAACGCATCTGCATTTTGATCTGTAACAGAGGATAGACGTAGATGTCTATGGGCCGCAGCAACCACTTACCATCAGGTGGACTGTGTGCTCGTTTTTCACCCTTATCCTATAAAAAAAAATTTGTACGACAAAGAAGTGAACTCAGTGAATTACCAAAAAGGTCATTTAATACTTATTAAAAACGAAATAATTTAAAATTAAAAATTTTGTACAGCCGACTTCAATATAAGCGACTTTAATATAGGTTATTTAAGAATAACTAAATAACCATTGGTCTGACCTTGATCAAATTTATATGGGACCACACGAGAACTATCAGCTTTCATATAGAAAAAGAATCATCGAAATCGGTTCGCCCAGTACAAAGTTATGAGGTAACACACATAAAAAAAAAACATACACTCGAATTGAGTACCGTCTCCTTTTTGGAAGTCGGCAGAAAAGTAGTAAGTTAGATAAGTTATACGACGGTCCATTTAAAGTGTTAGACGATAAGAAACCTAATGTAGTAGTATTAGGAAACTCGAAACCAGACATTGTGCATAAGAATAGGACATAACGTTTTGTACCATCAAACTAATTTTCATTATAAAAATGTCTGTATTTTAATTACTAATATATTTTTAATAAATAAAATTAATAGCACTTCCATATAATTGCTAAATTACTAATAGACTAATGTTAAATAATAGAGGTGTGTTTTTCGTTTTATAATGAAACTTAATAATGTGGAAAGTACTATGAATTTAATAGGAATAAATTCATAGTACATAAGTTCCTATTTCAACTAAAAAAAAATAATCTTCATTGATTTTTTTTTTATTTTAGCCCCGTAGGTGTAGTGGAGTAAGACGATTAATATAAATAAATATCCATTGTAAGTTGTAGTCAGTAATAAACAGGCCGTCTCTCAAAGCTGTCGTATCATTGATCGTCCCCGCACCTAACCTCATTTATTTTTTTGAAGTGAAAACTTCTTTAGCGGCGTTGTGCACTTTTTTTGTAATGGGTAAAAAATGTCAAACCCGCGTCACGGCACGTGTCCTGATCGAAAATTCGTAATACGGACGGAGAGTAGACAGCCGGCGCGGCGTAGGAGAGGAAGTAAGTTAGGTTTAATTAATTTTCATTTATTAATTAATATAATTTTATTATTAAGATTAGGTTTCGATCGAGTCTATTGTACTGCTTGACGAAATTATTAATATCGATACATATGTACTTACACATTATACATGTAATATTTGTCATATGTTTATACTCGTACTTTATAGCATTAACCTATATTTTCATAACATCACAATAAGCACATGTGCGGTGTAGGTTTACCAAACAAATAATTTCGAATGAAAATAAATGAAATAAGATAATAATAAATAATCTCCGCCATTCCAAAATATCAAAAATGGACAAAGTTAATTAATTAATTTATTTATTTAATCGGAAATCCCTCGGTTAACAAAAAACAGAGTAGGTAGAAAACAATTAAGCAATAGGAAACCATTTATGGGTTTTCGCAAATAGTGGCACTATATAAATAATTGCATGCGGTGAGTTACCGACAGCTAACAGGACACTGTCGCACCAACCGTAAGCTTAGCTAAGTAACATCGTGCATTAAGTAACTAAATACTACAGATCAACAAAATCAAAAAATATAAAAAAGAAAATAAAATAAAAAGAAAAATAAAAAGAACTAAAAAGAATCATCAGCTACAATCGAAAAATGGCTTACTCAGAACTCGTCTCGCCGAAATGATACTTGTGTTGAATAGGTCTAAATTAAACAATTGGGATACAGTATTAAAATTCTTGCTCGCACGGTACATATAACTATTCTGCCTATAATTAGTCTTTGCTGCGGGTAGTGATAGTGGGAACTTTCGTCTAACATTTTTTGGAATTTTGATATTTAACTTCTCAAGTAGATCTGGACAGTCGATCTCGCTTGAAGCTATCTTAAGTAGAAAGGTAATATCTGCTATTTGCCTTCGCATCTCGTGTGGTAAGAGGTTGAACTTTCTACACTTATCATAGTAGAGGTTAGAGTTGTAGTGGTCATTTACTCGGTAGCAAAGGTGTTTAATGAATTTCATCTGGATACGTTCAATTTATAGGTATATAGGTTTTATATTGAGGATTCCATATCTGTGATGCATATTCCAAAATACTTATTACGTAACAACAATAAAAATTTTCAATGTTTTAATTTGTTTAAAATTTTTAGAGCAACGCATCACAAACCCTAAGGCTCTGGCAGACCGGCCAATTATTTATTTATTTATTTATTTCATACATATTATATTCATTTGTTACAAATTACATTACGGTACAATCATAAGTTTGTAGAAACTTTACCGTCTACCGATATCGCCGACAATAATAAAAATGAGGGTGAAGTTAAAAATTTCACTTATTATTTATTAAGTGCGTGATCTGCTATTGCAAGATGCAATGCTCATGGATTGTATATACAGGATGTTTGTTTTAAAGCGTTATCGTTATTGGTAATACATATTATGTATTATTTAAATTATTTATGATGTAATCTATAAAGTAGTTTTTTAATTTTAATTTAATATTTTTTTGAGTCAGTTCGGATTTTACAGATCCTGGTAGTTGGTTAATTAGGTTAGGGATCATATATTCTAAAGTACGTTTACCATATAAATTATTATATTTAGGTAAGGCTAATTTAGGTTTTCCCAAGCTGCGAGTTTTGGAGTAATCACGGGTAACGGTAATTTTTAACTGTTCATGAAAAAATTCTTCTACAAGAAGGGTAAACTTTACTTTTTCGTGTATCGGTATAACTTTACAATGGCCAAAAAGGTTATGGTAATCTGATTCTTTATATTGTTTTTTAATATTATCCGGAACTATAGTTTTTAGAATAGGGGAGAGTTGGATAATACCATGCCCCTAAGAACTTAGACCTATAATTCGGACAGAGTTTGATATACAGATTCAAAAAAGCGTTTAAGTAGTAGATAATTTATTTAGCTACACATACAGTAATTTAAAAATAATTTAAAAAATAAACAGAAAGTAATAATTGTGATATTTAAAAAAACGGCAAAGCGTGGTATTATCGGACGGGTTAGATAATACCGTGCCGATGTTTGATAAAACCGTGCTCATAATAATATCGTGAATTTCTATGAGTAACCTTAGAAAAAAATCAATTTTAAGATATTATTTTACTTTTATTAAGATATTACTTTAGAACAATATAAATCAACAATACAAAATATAACGAAATAATAACAGAAACTTATATTATTTAAGTTAACAAAACTTATGTAGGTACTTCTACATTTTTTTTTCAATCACTAGGTATTAAAATTAGTAAATCTTTGAATGAAATTACAACTAGTTAGTCTCAGCAATACCTACAATCAGTCTTATTAGCAGAATTAAAGTTGCATTAATCAATGCAAAAATCACATAAGAAATTTTCGGGAGAGTCTTTTCCGTTTCATTTCTTATGTATCCAATTCTAGCATCTGCAACAACGGAACCAAACTTCCCTATTACGACCAAATTCTTGACATACGGCGCAAATATCACGATTCTCCACATCATCGTCATCGCACACTTGAGCGATGGGAATATCATCCTCACTATCTTCACTGCTGCTGATACATTTCTTTGACTCTCTGACTCTAAGTCTCTATCTTCCTTATGCGAGCTTTGTCTTTTTGTTTTTCAGATAGTCTTCATCCTCATTATTGATTTACTTTTCTGTCCATAGGTGGGTTATAATTTTCTCCCAATCTTAATCGATCTCTAATTGTGGATTCCGGGACATCAAAGTTTTTAGCCGCTGTCTTTATTTTGCTACCGTTCCGTTGCCTCTAAAGCAGCCCTCATATTTTCTGGATTCCATTTCTTTTTTTTCTGCACATATTTATCCATCTAAAACAAAATAAAAAACATATCTATAATTTTCATTGTTTACATTTTCGCGCACGGTTGGATAATACCGCAGCGCGGAATTGACAAACTCGATCATTTCATTTTATAACCTCAAAATAATACAGTAACATTAATTTTGTATTCAAATCCATTTGGGCATTAATTCGACAATATGTAAGCATTAGAATATAAGGAAAAAATGTGTTACAATATAAATACAGAATAACTTACCTCTTATCAAAAGTATCCGCGAAATTATAAGGAACGCAAGTAAAAACTTTCACGACGCAGTGTTACTACGACGCTGCTCGGAGCAAACTGGTGGTGTGCAAGGGGAGGAGTAGGCACTTCGGGCTAAGATTTTTAAACGCTGGACAGCACTACAAACGTTTAGTTTTTGTATTATGTTGATGCGCGGAATTATCAGACGCGCGGTATTATCCGACTCTCCCCTACGTGACTGCAGTAAATAAATATGTTCTAAATGTGATTTGTACGTTCTGCCATAACTAGACAAGCCGTATGCTACTTTTGACTCCACCAGTGATTTATACAGCTGTATAAGAATTTTATATGGAATTTTATATTTAATTACGGAAAATTTTGCAAGCATACCACGAAGTTTATCACACACGTGCTCAATATGTTCTTTCCAATTTAGTCGACTATCTATGACGAGTCCTAAGTAGGCCTGTGATTCTACTAGGTCTATGGCTTCGCAGTTACATATAGTTGGGACCTGTCCTCTGTGTAGGCATTGGTGATCATGCGCAATGAGCCTAGGTATAACCTTACTCCTATTTTGACTAGAGCTAATGTACATTAACTTAGTCTTAGCAGGATTTAAGACTAATCCTTTATCATGTGACCACTTCATAAGAATATTAAAATCGTCTTGTAGGAGGTTGAGAGTGTCGTTAATATTGCTCCCAGCCGCGACCAAACAAGTATCATTAGCATACTGGTAAATTTCACATTGCTTGATAATATTAACCAAACTATTAACATAGGTATTGTAGTGTAAAGGTCCTATTACCGAACCTTGTGCTGTGCCCACAGATATGTTTACTAAGTTGCTCATTGAATCTCCCACTTTTACCACATATGTTCTATCGGTCAGGTAATCTTTACACCACGACAGCAGTAGTCCCCTTATACCATTATCGTTCAGACTATCTATAAGTTGATCATGACTAAGTGTATCGAAAGCCTTACTGTAGTCTATAAACACTACCAATATGTGTTTTTTCTTATCTAGATGCTTGTAGATGCTGTTAGTGAACGCCGTTAATAGCTGAGTGGTACTTTTATGAGGTTGAAAGCCAAACTGTTTATTAGTCAATATATTATTTTTCTCATAGAAATTGTAAATTTGTCTACTAACATACTTCTCAGCTATTTTATTAATGGTAGGTAATATAGTAATCGGCCTATAGTTATTGTAGTCAGACTTGCTGCCCTTTTTATGTATTGGTCTGACAATGCCCGTTTTTAGTACTTGAGGATACTTGCCGTTCTTAATACATGCATTTATAAGATTTGTTATAGCTACTTTAATCACTGAGCATATTTTTTTAATATCTATGGCTCGTATCCCATCAAAACCAGGGGCTTTATTGGTGTTTAGAGACTTAATAATGTTTTCTACTGCAGTAGTGTCTGCAGGTGTATACCTCATAGACACATTAGAGTTGTCACGATATATTGACTTATCCAGTAAAGGTGTTTTACATTTTGGTATGACTCGTTGCACACTTTCATCAAAAGTTGTAGCAAATGTGCATGCAATATTCATAGCTGTATTCCTGCCGTTGCTGAAGGCTTTTAGCAATACATTATCAATGGACTGTTTGATTCTACCGGTTAACCTATTTAATATTTGCCAAAGACATCGGGGATTGTTTTTGTAATTATTTATTTCTGATTTTAGCCATTTATTTTTGCTTTTTCGAATTAATGAGTTTGCATAATTTCTTACTTTGTTGTAAGTTTGTTTTAACATCATATTTCTACTGTCTTTAGTCCAATTATTGAATAATTTGTCCCTGTATTCACATGTTTTTAAAGTTTTTTTATTCAACCATTCATTATTTATTCGCCTAGCCTTTAGTTTAATTTAAGTTTTATATTGGCTGTTATTATAACACTGTTTAAAGTTACTATTTATAACTTTATAAATTTGTATCGGACATGTCATGGTATTTGTTTTTTGCCATTCGATTTCACTTAACGATTTTATTACTGCATCGTTATTAATACAAGTTTTAATTTTTGGAACGTTCTGTATACGCGACCCAACAACACAGGCAAACACTATCGCGCGGTGAGCCGCTAGTGTCGTACCGATAGCCGCTGTGAAAAGTTCTTGTGTATGAGATCTCGTAAAAATATGATCGATGCAAGATTTACTTAACTTACAACCCGAGATTTCTATTCGTGTGTTATCAGTAATCCCACGCACAAGACCCAAGCTGTACATTGAGTTACTGTATTTATGTTTTACAGGACTATCCAAATTGAGATCAATATTCATGTCTCCTATTACATACAACTATTTATTACAGCAGTGTTTTTGTAAAGTGTTTTCAAGTTTGATAATAAATAGGTATTTACTGTTTTTAGGAGGGCGGTACACGGTACACAGGTCCGCAGAATAGCCCGAGTCGGTAGTGATTGTACATATAATACTTTCGAAGTGTTCTGTTTTGATGTTTTTAGTGCTGAGATTATGTTTATTATTTACGTAAAGGACAATACCACCACCCCTTCGGGCCTTCCGCAGACTAGTTTACATTCGGTATCCTGTAATGTGAAATAAACAACTAATTGAATCCATAATATTAACCTCAGTTACGACAATGACATCTATACACTGATTCGAAGCTATAATAGATTGCTCTAAACAGGCAAAGTTTTTTATCATAGACCGTATGTTGATATGCATGCATAACAAATTAATATCATGATTTTTAGGTAAAAATTTAAGGAAATCGTTGATATTTGTACAGTCTAAGCATTCAAATATTTCATCACTTAATGTTTCCATTCAATAACTAAATATTTATATATATATATATAAAACTACTTCCAATAACAAAAATAAAAATAATACATTACTTGTTCTGTTTGGCTAATACGTTCACATCATTAAGAGTTCTTAGATAGTGTATTTTTCCTTTATCTTCCTTACGTGCCTTTACATACCCTTTTTTAAACGTATTTGAAGTTAAGCTTAATTTTTAATTCCTGTTTTGCTAGCCATAGTATTTGTTTATTTAGTCGAGTCATAGTTTCCCTGATGTACACGATGGCATTGTTGCTTTGTTTTTGCGGGTGAATATCTGCAACGGTCACTGTTGTGGATTTCGCTGCTGCCAACCACTCGTCCTGTATACCTTCCTCTTTAAGTTCTACTAGTAAGCTACCATTCTGCTCTCCTTTCCCTCGCAGCCTACGTGATTGCTTGATACCGGCTTTAGGTAAGCTTAACTTCTGAGCCAAGTTTTCAACTAAGTTTTCTACATTCTCATTTATATGCCATTTGCAACTTCAATATATTTTGAGAGGTTTTCTTGTTCCAGCGCTTGAATTTGTTGTTCTAAGGCGCCTACCCTAGTTTCCAAATTGTTATTTTTGTTAGTTAACTCAACGTTCTTTTTTTCTAAATTTTTGATTGTTTGTTTGAATGTTTCAATACATCCCATTACTTCGTCAAGTTTGGCACTGTGAAACTGTAGGGAGTCGTTAACCTGCCTCATTTCATTTCTGATGGTTTTTTCTACTTCCTTTGAGATGTCTTTTAGTAGTTTCGCAGAGTCGATTTGAGCTCGATTTTCAGCATCCTCTTCATCATCGTCCTCTGGTACAAATATTGAAGATTTACGCTTCGACGACTCCTGCACACATTCCAGACATATCCATCCCAATCCAGGAGATGCTGTTTTAAGAGCGATGAGCTGCTTGTTGGTTAATCCAGTGCATTTTGTACTGAGATGTACTATGCGCTCACATTTTTTGCATTCCACTCCGGGGGAACTTTTTGTAATAGATTTATTACAGTTGTCGCACTTGGTAGACATAGTAGGTAGTTTCGAAACAAATTAGATAAACAACAGACGTTCACGCGGTTATCAATAAGTGTAATGCACACGACGTTTCGGCGGCGAATGATTATATTTTCGATATGTTTATCGAGCAGAAGTTTCGAGTCGCGTATAAATCCCAAGTCGCGTACGGAATAATCTCTGGACAACGATTGGCCTCGAATCTGGTAATCGTACAGCAATTTATTGGGTTTACGGCTAAATGTAACAACTGAGCATTTCGTAGGATTGAGATCGAGATATTTATAGGTACAATAATCAAGTAAGTTTCTCAAGTCATTTTGTAATGCTTCTTCTACGTCTTTTAATGAGAAATATTAGAAAAAAATTACATTTCATCTGCGAAACATAATAGACGAGAGTTACACAGATAGTTGTTGATATCATTGACAAAAATAGCAAAGAGTAAAGGTGCCAGTAGCGAGCCCTGGGGAACACCACTAGGGATTTTAACCCAGCTAGAAATGTTTTTTTTTTAAATTAAATTTACCACTACAGCTTGTGTTCTATTCTCAATATACGAGGAAAACCAGCGAAGTAATTCCGCTTATGCCAACACATTTAAGCTTGTATAGGAGGCGACTATGGTTAATCCGGTCAAAGGCCTTACTGTAATCAGTATAGATGACATTAATTTGATGGCCTTTATCCTCCATGGATAAAGGCCATCAGTAAGAAAGTCATTGAGTAGAGCAAGGTTCGTAACGGTAGATCTACCGGGGAGGAAACTATGCTGAAAGTCGTGAAGTGATTGTCTAATAGTTAAATATAATTGAGAGTGCACTATTTTTTCGAGGACTTTACTTAGTATGCATAACTTGGAAATAGGCCTGTAGTTATTAACCTGATCTCTAGAGCCCATTTTGTGTATTGGAGTGATGAAGGCCGATTTCCAGATAGCAGGAACAGTACATTCTGCTAGAGACTTATTAAATAGGAGAGTTACAGGCGTTACTAGTGACCTTGCGCAATTTATTACAAATACGGCCGGCAGGTGATCTGGACCAGCAGATTTACATTGGTCAAGTTTGAGCAATTGATTGAGGATAGTTTGTTCATTGACGTAGATTTTGGAGATATCCGCAATAGAAGGTGGATAGTCAGTATGGGCAGGATCAGAGGTGGGCTGTGTACTAGTATCATCCAAGAAGTTAGAACTAAAGTATTCTGAGAACGCTTCACAAATGCTGTTGCCATTTTTGACTACTTTATGGTTATAAAAAAGAGTACTAGGCATAACGTTTGAATTCGAGCGCGATTTTGTAAAACTCCAGAAGTTTTTAGGGTTCTTGGTAATAGAGTTTTCAACAGATGCTAGGTAGTCAGTGTATCATTTACTCTCTAAGGCTTTCGCCCTAACTCGAAGTAATTTCATAGGCTCATAATCACTGCGATTATTGTAAATTTTAATTTTTTTGTGAAACAGAAACAGAAACAGAAACTTTTTTATTCAATATAGATTATAAATAATACTTATTGAAAGTCACTCTTTTGTATAATTACCACTGGTTCGAAAAAAAACCTCAGCCCTGGGAAGAACCAGCAAGAAACCCAGCGGGACTTTTTTTTTAAATAACAGCTTATAATCATGTATGTTACACAAATTAACAACACAACAAATTAGAAATAGCTTGGTATTAAATTCTTTAATACTATAATAACCCTTTTTATACAAACTTAGTTTAATAAAGTTTTTGAACTTTGAGCAGGTCACATTTTGTATATTTTCTGGAATTTTGTTGTAGAAGCGTATATATCGCCCCAAGAATGAATTATTGACTCGATGGAGTCGAGTAACTGGTACTAAAAGCTTGTTCCTAGTATTTACTGAATGAATATCACTTATTTTTGTAAAACTACTTTTATTTTTGTGTACGTACATTACATTTTCATAAATATATTGAGAGGCCAAAGTTAATATATTAATTTTCTTAAATTTTTGTCACAGTGACTCTTTAGGCTTTAAATCATAAATTGCTCTTATGGACCCTATGTCCTCATAGCAAAATACCATACGACATTATGCTATGGAAACAGCTAAAGTAAACTAGTCTAGCTTTTCAACACTAGTTAGACTTCTAATCATTTTTACGGCATATGCTGCAGAACTAAGTCTGCTTGCTAGTTTTGATATATGGGGGCTCCATTGAAGCTTCGCCTTTAGTGTGATTCCAAGAAAAATGGTGGTATCTACAAGACTCAGTTTCTCCCCATTTAAAATTACATTAGTACAATATATATATATATATATATATATATATTATAACAATTAAATGTTTGACATTTGGAGTCATAAATTTCATACATTTCGTTGTAGTGCCATTTAAATGCAAATTATTAACATTGAACCAATTTACTAATTTAGATATAGCATTATTTACTTTGTCATATTTTAGCAATTGTCGACTTAATTTGAAAATTAAAGAAGTGTCATCTGCAAATAAACTATATCATGGTTATCTCCTACTATGTAAGGTAAGTCATTAATGTATACAAGAAACAGAAAGGGGCCGAGAATTGAGCCTTGAGGCACGCCCATCTGTACCATCGACCCGGAAGAGCTCATACTGATAATAACAACTTTTTGCGTTCTCTTACTTAAATATGAAATAATTAATTTAAGAGCATCACTTCTTACACCGTAGTGTTGAAGTTTCCTGATTAATGTTTCATGGTGAACACAATCGAAGGCTTTGGATAGGTCTCATCACCGGCATCAGTTGTCGAGCGACCCCTTGTGAAACCAAATTGATTTTTATGAAGTAAATTATTTATATTAAAGAAATTTAACATTTGATCAAGAATAATTTTTTCAAAAATCTTACTAAGTGTTGGTAGTACAGAAATAGGTCTAAAATTGGCGGGGTCTAATGTACTACCAGATTTAAATAAAGGTATTACTTTACTATACTTTATTAAATTAGGAAACACACCAGATTCGATACTAGTATTAAAAATAATAGCGATTGCATCTATTATAGACGCAATAACTTTAACGGAAATCCCCCACAGATTCGCAGTTTTCTTAACATCAATAGTTTTAAAATATTTTACAATATCTTTTGATGATGCTTTATGAAATGTAAAATTCCTTGTACACGCATTTACATTTACATAATATATTATTTATATTGTTCCTGATATTGACATTTACATGATATTTATATTGTTCCTTGATCACCTTAATTAACGCTAGAGAGTACCAACGTGGGTATTGATGTTTAACAATAGTTTTGGATGGAATAAATTTATCTCTCAAAATATGGAAAGTTGAGTAGAAATAATCGACGCATTCATCTAGCGTTCTTGAATGAATTCGCTAGCCCAATCGATTTTGAACAGCTCAGCATTGATTGATGTATAGTCGCCTTTGTTGTACAGAAACCTATCGCTAGGGGCAGGCCTTAGTGGTATGAAATCAAGAAGATGAGATTCAATTAGGAGTGCCCCGTGGTGTAGAACAATAGAAACAAGAGGGTCACAACAGCTGGAGACTACTTGAGTAAAGTTTGACAGGACTAAGTCTAAAATTTTACCATGTGCGTTCACAACGCCGTTATATTGATTTAGACCCAAAAGATTTAGTTCGTCAACTAGTAAATTTTCGTCAAATGTTTTATTTCCCGTTGGTACAAAATGATCACCATTGGGAAGCCATGATATAGCACTTAAGTTGAAGTCGCCTGCCACTAAAAACCTATCATCAGGATATGTTGAAATAAACCGCCTCCTCGTGTTTGATGGGTCAAACTATTAATCGCGATCACGCTTCCACACAATATATCTATCATCGAATAATTCTGAGTCGAAAATTCCATCAAATAGCCACGTTTCCGTGAGGATTATAATGTCGTAAGTGCTCATGCATAAATTACGGAAAAATACCGTTGTTTTCGAACGAAGCCCGCGGACATTTTGATAATAAATGCTTAGACTATTTTTAGTTACGTTATCCATTTTTTAGATGAAGAATGAATCTTAATATAAAGCACAAAGTTATGGCAGAGGCATGGAAAATTTATAGGTACGGAGTTCAAAGTAAGTATATGTAAAAAAGATTTATAAATGATTAAGCAATGTTTAATAAGCGAGATAGTGCGAGCAAGTAAAAAAATAAAACAAATAAATATGCAGAAAACCAGCGTGAAGTAGAGGTTTACCTCTGCGTTTCGCTTGGTGAGTGCAGGTGGCCGGAGGCCCTTTTTACTGGAAATGAGGCATTCCATCTTAGTCCTCACGGGTGACAACGCATCTACATTTTGATTTGTAATAGAGGATAGATGTAGATGTCTATGGGCCGCAGCAACCACTTACCATCAGGTGGACTGTGTGCTCGTTTGTCACCCTTATTCTATAAAAAAAAATGCAGGTATAAAGTAAACAATAAGCGGTCGACGGGATCGATGATAATCGGCACAAATAACCGGTTTGGCAAGTGCGAGTCCGAGCAAACATTAGCACAATTGGTAAGGCGCGTAGATAAGAGTTGCGTAGTAAATTAGTGTCATAGCAAAATACAATAGCTAGTAATGCCAATAGAATTAAGTAATATAAAAATAAGGACTTAAAGTTGATTAGGCAATTTTGTTTAAATCACTTTCTTTTTGTATAGTAAAAGTATGACTGGTATCGTTTTTCCGCACATGAATTTTGCCGAACTTCACCCACACATAGCTGTAGTTTTTCTCCTTAGCGAGGGCCTCACCGTTGTCAGCAATGATTTAAAGTGCGGTGTTAGGTGGTCGTTTACAAAAATGCGGTTCTTGCTTCCTATGAATCCTATGTCCTTAGCATATAATTCCTTCTTAGCGCGAGCTATTGCAATGAAATCTTCTTTTGTGTATCGATTTATATATCGAACAATTATCAATTTGTCTTTCGAGTTATGCGAGGGAACTCGAGTGATGTAATCTATTTGGGATTTGGGGACGTCGAAACCGATGACTTTGCAGAGAGCTTCATGAATCTGGAATAGGTTCTCACCGGTTTTAATAGGCACACCCTTGATCTCGATATTGTTCAGCCGAGACCACTGCTCTTTAAGTAAGATTTCATGGTGGATGCGATCAAAATCAACGCGCGTTATGGCAAGCTTGTCCTTGATATGATTGATCTCTGATACGTTTTCCTCCATTGTTGCAATTCTAGCGTCAAACTCGTCCGTCCAATCGCTTGTTGTTTTCGTTACAAGCGTCTTTTAGCTCCTCCAGTTCGCACTTGATGGTCTTGACATCTTCCAACAATTCCGGTATAGAGTTAACCCTCCTTTTAATGTCGCGGATCTCTTTCAATATGACTTCGTTGATCGATGGTTCATTTTTGTATTCTTGCAATGAGCACACCTCCATGCAGATTTTTTGTCTTGGTTGAGTCTACGATAGTTTTTTTCTTCCAGGCCAGCGCAGCCGTAGCAGAGATGGTTTTTACAACCATAGCACGATACACAATCACTAACAGTTTCTTGGCAAATTGCACACTGCATGGTTATTTAGATAAGCAATTTTAAAGATCTATTTTTAGGAACACAATTTTGAACGTAACGTACTAGTTGATAATAAAGCTTTACGCGTTAACTGCAGTGAACGTGTGTGTCCACTTTGCGCGGCGATTGAACGCGAACTGATAATATTCAAGTTTTCACTTCTGCCGGCACTCCTGGAGTCCCCGTCAAACCCGTCGTTTTTTTTATTTACATAACATAATATACAATATTTTATAATATACCATCTTAAGAGCCTATACTACCTCAGCTCAAATTCTAATTTCGCCCCTACTTCCCTGCGCCACTCGTTCGCACACTAGCTCGCGGTCACGCGGGAACACGAGTAGAACATGCAATACCGTTATATCGTTACCGCAATTTCGCGAATTTCGTGCTGTATTTCAGTACCACAAAAGCGAGATTAAAGGCGCGAATTTTTCAGTATTTAAAACGAACCCCGTATGAAACCAGAGTAACAATGGGTAAATATCTGGAGACTGTGTATAACTATCTGTTAAGCATTCCACCAACGAGCGTAGAAGCTGAGAGTATTTTCGGCTGCTGGATACATATGTAATAAAATTAGAAGTTCTTTAAATGATGAGACAGTGGATATGCTTTGCTTTTTACATACACATTCCAATGTATAAATTAAGATTAGAGTTATATGTGTGATTAAGTATCTCATGTTAGTATTTTAATTTAACCCCCATTAAAGATTTATTTACTCATATTATTATTTTAGTGAAACCGCCATTAAAGGATTTTTTAATTTCGCAATATGGCAAATTTTGCGATATTACAAGTTCCTAAACACGAGGCCAAAGCAATTTTGTTAGAGCAAAATAAACTATTATCTGACGAGTACTAAGTAATAAAATTATCAATCATAATTTAATATGGAAGGAAAAAAGGAAAGGAAAGGAAACTAAAGGAACTCCATCCGCGGCTGGTCGTTGCTGCTGGTGATAAGAGGGCTGGTTCTTTCCTTGCTCAAAGGCTAAGTATAGCCATTCAGCGGGGAAACGCAGCCAGCGTTCTTGGCACGATACCGCGGGGAGTAGGACTATATGATATTTAAGTTTCTAGTTTTAGTTTTTTTTTTATTACTATTATAGTTTTTAGTATTGTAGTTAAAAATAAGTATGAATAAATGTTCGACATTTAATATTAATTTGTCATTATATGAACATAAAATTATATAATGCAAATTTAATTTAATTATACATACTAGCAGCTACTCAAACTATATTTTATAGAAAAATTAGGACTCCACACCCTCATTCTACGGAAAGCCTATATAATGCGAGATCAGCTTATACTGGAAAATCCTCTTATACTGGAAGGATCCGCCCATTGGTTTAGTAGTAAGTTTACGTTTTATAGTTTTCGCCGTATATGAATGTAATGTGACAGCCATTTGCGTCTGTAGTTATGTAGGTTGTAGGTCCGTGCAAGTACCTACGTTTCCGAATGCATGATTGTAAGAATTCATGATATCTGGCTATTTATTTTAGTGTCAAAGTTAGCGTCCTTAGAAATGTATTCAATACTTTATATGATGTAATCAACTAGAAGGCTACTAAAGGAGTATTGTTTGCTATATTATTTTTGTAAGGGGCAATGACCTTTGAACTAGGTTGTCTATTGTCTATTTTACATTTTTCTCTTTATTACTCGAAAAGTTATAATCACATTGTTCTTTTTATAAGCTATATATAAGTTCTATTTCTAATTGTTTTATAAGAGTTTTTACTAAGTTTTTTTTTTATATGATAAGGGTGACAAACGAGCACACAGTCCACCTGATGGTAAGTGGTTGCTGCGGCCCATAGACATCTACATTACAAATCAAAATGTTACAAATCTATCCTTTGTCGCATTGTATTATTTCTGTTTTTATCTGTCCGTTTAAACTAGTCCACAAGGCAAATAGACACTCTCTCCTTCCTGTAATATTTAACTATCTTTGCACTTGGAAATACCAGTGGTGATTTTTATTGATCAACAGTTGGCCATTATCATACTTTCAGAAAGAAATTTTCCTGTTTTTAGCCTGCTACTGGATATTTTATTTCTACAATCCTGTTATTATCTATCACTCCGGCAGGAGTTGCTGCTAAAAATGGATAATCGATGAATAACGCATAGAGCTATAATTATAATGTTTTCTTGCTGCTCTAGTTGACTGAAAGCAATTTTTTCATTAATTTTAACATGTTTGATGGAGGTAACACCAGAGAGATCTGTTTGATACAGTAAACTTTTAACTATACTACCTGATGTCGTGCTCCTCTTGTTTATAATTTTGTCAAAATTGGAAGCAGTTAACAAATTATTTCGCATTTCCATCCATTTACTACAATCAGTCTAGAGGACTGTTTCTCTTTCAATGTTAGTGCTTTCTTCGTCAGATTTCTCCAAATTTGTTAAAAATGTTTTTTTTTTCATTCTTTACAAATCTTGTACATGCAAATCAGGCTTCATACAATTTTGACCGTAATTTTCATCTTCAGCCCTTTTCTCTTTCTGTTGAAAAACAAGCTTTCTGGGTTTTATTTTAGGCTTGGAACTGTTTCTTTTCAGTTTTCGCAATTACAGGTGTTTTGATTTTGACTTTGGTCTCACACCCAAAATAGATCTTTGGAGCTTGTACAAAGGTTCTTTTGTATTAAATAGTACGGCTGCCGTAGCGCATCTGGTCTGATATGAACGCCGAAGACAAAAGTTTGTGTCTTTACCATCGATACACTTTGCAATTACGGCGTTAAACTGTTCAGAACGATTGCTGTCCACATCTTTAATAAAACGTCGTGCATTGGCTGCAATAGAGCCTACTATAAACTTTATTTGACTTAAATTAAAGTAAGTAAGATACGGTGATCTTTCAGTTTGACAAAGTGTTTTAAAAATCCTGGCAATTCGTATGACAACCGAAAGCATGATTGTATCAATTGAAAATTGATACATGGAGATCGTTTATTTGTTTTGAGCGGGTATCACTTGTTTTCTTCAGGTGTTCGGTTTCTACACTTTCTTTTCCTACAGTGTAGTTAGAATATGGCTGAGCTGCTAAAATTTTAGAATAAATGGAAACGTCTCCTTCAACAACCTTTTTGCCGTAAATAAGACCATACATGTGCAAAGATTGTTTGAACCCTTCCACTAATATTTCCGATTCCATGTTTGTAGATGAACCAGTGTAATTTTATAACACATGTGCTCTGATGGTGTAGTTCATTTATTCTTGGCATGTACACATATGCACTACCCCAAACTTTTTACCTATGATTCCAGCAGCACCTGATAACGAGGTATAATTTTTCTTGTAGGTACTCTTAGCCCAGCAACCATCAACAATCACGTTTATGACGGAGATTCCATCTGAATTAACTCTGCCTTGGTCCAATGCACTTTGCTTCTCACAAGCAGCGGCAACTTCAATCTCAATTGTGGATAACTTTTCCCATTCATCACTAACTCGGCTATCAATTTTCTTATAAAAATCCTCTGTCATAAACGGAACACTTCTTGATGTAAATATTTCTTGCAATTGTGTGTATCCTACACCTGTAATAGCAGCACTTGTTACTACGGCAGTGTTTACATTCAAATTGTCGCGCGAACTAGATTTGGACGTATCTGTAGTAAGTTCTATATTACACATTGCATTTGAATTTTCATTTTGAAATCAAACCTAACCTTTTCTCCCCTATCAACTCCGAATTATTCATACCGCAACCGAAAGCTGTTGCGTGGTTAGAAATTGTTTTTAATTCTTTTAGATAATATTTAAGATCTATGATTCGTCTTTCGTCTTATTCTTCATTGATTTCGGCATAATTTATATCTGACGTGTGCTCTTCGTCTGGAACCCAAAACAGTAATATATTTTATTACAAAGCATAAATGATTATATTAAACTATAAAGCAGACTGATAATGCATGAATTCTCACAGCAAAAATCTCGTTCACTTTATTATTATTTAACAAATGTATTTGATATTATTATCATAATATTATTAAATTTATTTTAAAATATGTATTTAATAAAAAACATTTAAAAAAACATATTCAAAGCACAACCGATATTTATAGATATAATAATGAAAAGGTACATATACAGTTCGTCTAATGTAATCCGCACCACGCTACAGTGCAAACAGTATAGTAACTATGATTTGGAAATTCCCGACAATTTCAAAGTCCCTGAACTCGGGACAGCCTATAATCAAAGTCCCGGTAATTTCCGGGACTTCGAGACTTTTAAGAAAAAGCATTTTTGTTTTTTTTTTTAAGATGGGTAAGGCTTTTTTGCAAAATTTTAATTGAGTTAATTTCTGGTGAAACGTATTAAAAAGAGGTATTTTTTTTGTAAAAATCAACATTTATTAAACAATAAAACAGAAAATTAAATTTAACTTTAACGTTAATTTCAGCCTTAATAATTGCTTTCTTTATTTCTTTTAGTCACACACAGATGCACTTCTAAACAGTTACATCTTAGGGCCTTATCATACTAGCGATTTGCGAACGGCTTCGGGGCGGAGCGGACGCGCAGCGAATACGTCGCGGACGCGCAACGAATCCGCCGCGCATGCGCAGCGAATACGTCGCGGACGCGCAACGAGTTCGCCGCGAATAGCAGCGTGGACGCTATTTTGTACACTCTCGTACAAACGCCAGCCCGTCCGCCCCGCCTCACTTCAGTTCAAAACGAGACACGAATGTGAGTGGTCGTATCATCATGGCATCATTGGGAGATTCAGATATTGATACAGAGTTATTTATAAGTGAAATTCAAAGTCGATACGTAATATGGGATCAAAAAAGAAGAGAATTTAGCGATCGTAATTTAAAAAAAAAAGCATGGGAAGAGATTTGCAATTTATTTATTCAAGGCTTTAAGGAAAAAACAGTCAAGGAGAAAAATGAAGCAGGTAAGCGAAACACAATAATATTTATATGTACCTAAGCTGCCATGGTAATGCCCCGTCATTTGAAATAAAATAGTCGGCAAATTTATCTCTTATCGTAATACCTGAGAGTCTACAAACATTTTCACTGACGTGTGGGTTGTCATAAAGTCCAAATATTCGTGGTAGTTTCTTACGACGTCTTATTACCTTAACTTTAGATCGTACAAAATTATGCAATATACAACAAGTTTTGACAATTTCTTCACCAAAGTCTATTCCAACATTTAATGGTCGATGAAAAATACGCCATTTATTTGTCATGATTCCAAAAGTGCGCTCTATATATCTTCGTGCTCGGCTTAATCTATAATTATATATTCTTTTTTTAGGCGTTAAATAGTTGCCGGCATAAGGTCGTTGCATGTACTTTGACAATGGAAATGCTTCGTCACCAATAAAAGTAAAGGGCAACGCTATTTCATTGTTTGTTATATTTTTCGGTTGCGGAATATTTAAACGATTTTCTTCTATATCACTTCTCAATTGGCTTCTGTCAAATATAGTTGAATCTGAACTTTTACCATAGGAACCGACATCAACAAATATATACTTGTAGTTGGAGTCACACACGGCTAGCAAATTCATCGAAAAATACTTTTTGTAGTTAAAATATAGTGAGCCGGTATGACACGGCTTTATCATCCTAATATGTTTGCCGTCCACTGCACCTATGCAGTTAGGGAAATCAGCATTTTCTAGAAAGCCTTTACTAATGTTTTCCCAGTCTTCTGTTTGCTTGGGTGGCATACAAATATAAAATAAATTTTTAATAATAGCTTGACATGTCTCCCGAACTATTTTTTGTATTGTTGAAAATCCTCTTCTAAATGAAAAATGTAAGTCCATTAAAGAACACCCAGTTGCAAAATATCTGAAATATTTTTGTTGTTACAGTTGTTACATTGCAAAAGAGGTGGAAGGGTATCCGCGACGCCTACGTCAAAGATAGGAACAAAAAAATCAGGAGTGGCTCCGGTGCATCTACTTCTAAAGAATACTTGTATTCACATTTGCTTTCATTTTTGAATACTACTACGCAGACTCGTCCTTCGGAAACTCCGCCACCAGCAGTTTCAGATGATGAGAATACAATGAACATAGGCAATGATGATACAAGAAATGTTACAGAAAGGAAGAAAAAATATAATGATGCTGAGGATAAAATGATTATAAACTTATTGAAAAGGATGGAAGAGAGGATGAATAAAGACAAAAAAGTGGTGAATGTGAGCCCGAATATAACTTTGCATTGTCTATGGTTGAAGATTTAAAATCAATTCACCCAGACTATAAAATGGATGCTAAAATTGAGATCATGGGAGTTTTGAAAAAATATAAGTATATGTCAAACAGCTATACTCCAAACTATTCTGGATATTTTACAAGTCCAGAGCCACCCCGAAGTAATTCATTGCAACCAATTAATTCTTCACCAAGTGTTTATGACGAGAACAGTAACGCTGAAGATACAATTTATAGTGATTTATTTTCATAATAGTAATTTCCTAAATCTTGGTGAAGTATCTCCTTTAATTGTGAAAATAATTTAATCGCAACTGTAAAACTACCGTTATGTTGATTAGAGAGATTAACGAAAAATATTAAAGAAGTATTAATAATTATCTCCTGTGTATTTAATGTTTAAAACATACCTTATAGTAATTACGAGCCTTTCTTCAGGTGACACTGATAATCTCAAATGTGTGTCTTCATGTCTTAAGTCAGTTTATATCAGATGCAACAACTCATAAAATGTAGGTCTTGACATTCGCAGATAGGAACGAAATTTATTAGGATTATTTTTTATTCCTTTGCAAAACAACACAAAGTAGTCGCTCTCATCCAGTCGATTAATTGATAATGGATCCTCCCAAAATCGTCGATGCTTTCGTTTGCGTCTCCTGCGTCTTCGAAGTAACATAACCAACAGCAGTATTTCCTCGTCGTAATCCATTTTGTTACTGAGTGTACTATACGTCGTAAACACGCTGCGAACACGCGACGAAAACGTTGCGCGTCCGCGACGTATTCGCTGCGCGCCCGCTCCGCCCCGAAGCCGTTCGCAAACCGCTAGTATGATAATAGTTAAAAATCATACTGATTCTTAATAACTTTACTAGTATCTAGTAATTCTAGTATCTAATCATAGTTCATAATCTCATTGTTAATTCTCATAATTACATATTTGTTTCTTTTATTGTGTTGCGTACTCAGTAATTACGTAGTAGACCAAGTAATTATTCATTAAACTAACACATGACGCTAGGCTCCTTCAATTATTAGAAAATAAAAATGATTACATAACAATTTCGACAATCTTGTCTCGTCTCGAGTCTCGACCCGAAAGTCCCAGGACTCTAGACAACTAAAGTTACGAAAAGTCCCGGGGCTTCAAGATTCGAGACGTGCCGGGACCCAAACCCTATTAGTAACTATTTTAAAACTCCAAATACCCACTAGTCTTTTACAGTGTATAAGTAGGTAGAATACGAGGATTTATCATCATTCATCCTCATTACAGCCTTTCATAATTCCACTGCTGAACATAGGCCTCCCCCAAGGAATGCCACAAAGCACGGTCCTGAGCCACCTGCATCCATCGACTTCCTGCATCTCTTACCAGGTCGTCACTCCATCTCATGGGGGATCACCCTACACTTCGCCTACCGGTAGAGGCTGCCACACTGGAACCTTTCTTCCCCATCGGTTGTCGGTTCTTCGAGCTATATGGCCGGCCCACTGCCGCTTCAGCTTACTAATCCTTTGGGCTATGTCGGTTACTCTGGTTCTACTGCGGATATCCTCATTTCTAAGTTTATCACGCAGAGAAACCTCGAGCATAGCCCTCTCCATAGCTCGCTGAGCGACCTTGAGCTTCCTCATACGGCCAGCAGTGAAGGACCACGTCTCAATTCCATAGGTCATCACTGGCAACACGCACTGGTTGTATAGTCTCGTTTTTAAGTTTTAAGGTATACCTGACGAGAAGATATGCCGTAATATCCCAACATTGCCGAGCCTAGTTGAATCCGTCGATTGACCTCTCGGTCGAAGTTGGACTTACCTAGTCGGACTATTTGTCCCAGGTAAACATACTCGTCAACAACTTTGAGCTTAGAGCTCCCAACAACTACCGGCATAGGTGTGACATGGACATTAAACATGATCTTTGTTTTGTCCATGTTCATCTTAAGACCTACCCGTTGGGAAACACTATTGAGGTCATTGAACATAGTGCTTAGGTCCTCCAGCGAATCTGCCATAAAGACTATATCGTCGGCAAATTGAAGGTGAATGATTTACTCGCCATTGATGTCAATACCGTATCCTTTCCAGTCCAGAAGCTTGAAAACGTCTTCCAATGCAGCGGTGAAGAGTTTCGGGGATATGACGTCGACCTATCTTACACCTCTCTGCAATTGGATAGGTTTCGTACTCTGGTTCTGTACTCGGATAGCCATCTTAGCCCTACTGTACAAGCACTTCTGCACTTCGATATACCGACAGTCAACTTGGCACCGCTGAAGGGACTGCAGCACCGCCCAAATTTCGACGGAATCAAAGGCTTTCTCATAGTCCACATACGCCAGGCATAATGGCAAATTGTACTCCTCAGACTTCTGTACAACTTGCCGAAGGTAAGAAAGGTTATATGTGGTCTATGGTGCTAAAGCCCTTTCGGAAACCGGCTTGTTCGGGAGGCTAGAAGTCGTCAAGTCTGCGTGCGAGACGATTCGTAATGACTCTCGAAAACAGCACTTAGACGCGGCTCAGAAGGGAAATCGGTCTGTAGTTCTTCAAGAGAGCGTTGTCGCCTTTCTTGAAGAACAAGACTACCGCACTTCTGCTCCACGCTTCCGGAGTAGTGCCACCATGGAGGACGGAATTAAAGAACTTCTGAAGGACTTCAAGTACCGGTTTTCCACCCGCTTTCAGAAGCTGGCCTTTCAGAAGAAGGCCCGCCTCGCCTGGGGCCTTGCCCTTTTTAAGATGCTGGAGAGCCATTCTAATCTCGCTCAGACTGACGTCCGGGATATCTTCGGAATAGTGTCGGATAAGACTCGCTCTTGGATCGTTACTCACACTTACGTGTGGCTCCAACGATGACGTGTACAGCTGCCCATAGAACCACTCAATCTCACTCAAAATCTCAGGTGCCCCGGAAACGATGCTGCCACACTCGGTCTTCAGCTTTGACAGTTGGCTCTTTCTGGCAGACAGATCACTGGCAAAGACTTTGGAGCCTTGGTTCCGCTTGATCGCTTCTTCAATACAAGCTGTATTGAAGTTGCGTAAGTCCCGCCGTATGCATTTGGAGATCTGTCTGTTCAGTTGCCTGTATGCTGTGAAATCTGTTGAAGAATGTAGCTTTATCTCTCGTCTAACAGCCATTAGATTAAGAGTGTGATCGGAGAGTTTGTGTTCTTCTGCGGCGGCTCTTGCAGAACTTAGCTCCGACCGCATGGACAGTTTCCACGAGCTTTGTTATATTAATAGCATTGTAAAATTTTTCTTCCAATAATGAAACATGGTTGAAAAGATTGAAACGTGATTTATTAAAATTTACATACATACATACATAGCAACATGCCATTATTCCCCGAAAGGGTAGGTAGAGGTGCATAGTGCACCCACATTTCGCCAGTTATGTTATACTTCCCATGCAATAGGGGGCGAGCCTATTGCCACTAACCGACCACAAATCCTTATAGTTACGTTGCGCAATAAAATTAAAACCACATTAAAAGTAATAAATTCGCAAACCATTCCAATCGTAATAAAGACGAAGTCACGGGAAACAGCTAGTTATATAATATAGCTGCTAGGTGATAAGACTCCTTTTCTCCATTAAAGTCCGTCCGGGTGGGTACCACACTCTTACCTATCTCTGCCAGCAAGCAGCAGCGCCTGCACTGCTGCGTTCTGATCTGATAACTGCAGGCTGTAAGGTATTTCAGCTTCCTTACAGGTGACAACACGTCGGTTTCTCTATTTGTAGTTGGTTCAGGTGTCCATGGGCTTCAAACAAGGCGTTCCATTTTAGTCCTGAGTGTCTGTCAATCTGCATTTCGCTTCTTGATTTAGGGCCACACAATCCGAACTAACACCTTTCTTTATACAAGCTTAAAAACAGCGTGAAAGAACATATAGCTGGCGTGAAGCACCGACGCTCTGGGAAGTCTGCAGTCTGTGAACATGTACAAGATCGCCCCCGCCATTACATCAGATTTGATAGACCATAAATCCTCCCAAAAGAACACCGATTCCTACCAAGGATGATACGCGAGGCTATTGAAATTAAAAAACATTCGAATTTCAATAGAGAAGATGGATGGGCGCTGCCATCTGCTTGGTATCCTATAATTAACAAAATTAAATCCAAAGCCAAGCATACCACTGGTAGACTTCAAGATACTGTAAGTTCATTCTGCGTAAATCGAACCAAAAATGAATATTAAAAAACTGAAGGTAGCCGGGCTAACTGTGACATCGGGACGTCAAACATCTCAGTCCCTCCCGTGACCATGGGTTGCTGTAAAGCACCCGAAACGTCGGGAATTAAAATAGTAAAATTAAACGCGATAAAATCCGTAAAAAATAGTTTTATTCAATGTGTAGTGTTCGCGTAAATATAAGAAATCACAAGCTTAATCAGTCTGAGTTGATTCTTGCATAACCGCTTGAGTTCCTATGAAAATATTTTAATGCCTGTACCAACGCAACGCTCAACCCAAACGAGGCTAGTGGTTCACAATATGCGGCCAAGTGCGAATCGGACTCGCCCATGAAGGGTTCCGTAGCAGCAAGTAACATAATTAACGATCAAACGAGTTTACATGGTAATGTACCTCATATATTTTTTTTTTAGTTTTATCATTCTCTTACTTTAGAAGTTACAGGGGGGACACACATTTTACCACTTTGGAAGTGTCTCTCACGCAAACTATTCATTTTAGAAAAAAAGGATATAAGAAACCTCAATATCATTTTTGAAGACCTATCCATAGATACCCCACATGTATCGGTTTAATGGAAAAAAAATTTTTTGAGTTTCTGTTCTAAGTATGGGGATCCCCCAAAATTTGTTTTTTTTCTATTTTTGTGTGAAAATCTGAATGCGGTTCACAGAATACATCTACGTACCAAGTTTCAACAGCATAGTTCTTATAGTTTCGGAAAAAAGTGGCTGTGACATACGGACGGACAGAGAGACAGACAGACAGACATGACGAATCCATAAGGGTTCCGTTTTTTGCCATTTGGCTACGGAACCCTAAAAAGCATCCTTGTCCACTCTGGTAAAAGCTTTTTCCAAGTCGAAAAACGCACAGAAACCTTACCGGTTTTTGGCACAAAAACTCCTCTATACTCTAAAAAATTCTTAAAGTTGATTAAAAACTTGCGCTAGAAGCTAATTAATCACGCTTAAACTTCCCTCAGTTTATCAACAATTCTTTTCCGTCTTTTATATTTTACACCTTTTTATGACATTATTAAGTGTTATTTTCGCATGAGCATATTGGTTAACGGACGGTACGGATTTGGCGGATGGGGGCTAGGCGACAAAAAGTGTAAAAATTTTCCGTCACTACCCCTTCAGAAATGCTGTAGATGGCCTTGGTGGCTATAAGGAAGCGAGATGAAATAATATCCATCTCCCTCGCACTTTTGATTACCTTGACATGAAAGACATACAATTTTATTTTAAATGACACTTCATTTTAATAGTCGCTCCGTATTCATTTATTTGTATTAGTTAATCAATAATATAATACGTTTATCAATAAAAAATATACTACGAAAGGAACTTAGTTCCAACCGAGTGTTCCACGACACTCACGCATTTTTCTTTACAAAGTAAGTACTATATAAGCATTGTAGTGCCGTTCGTTTTGCAGTAGTTCGTTGTAGCGAGGCAAAGAGTTCGCACAAAAATGTTCGCGATCTTGTCCGTTGTTTTGATGACAGTAGTGCTGGCGGTGATGGTTGGACTCTATCAGAAAAATACCAACGCTATGTGCAAATCAAAGAAGAGACTTGATGGGAAGACCGCTATCATCACAGGCGGCACCACCGGCATGGGCCTAAGAATTGCTATCGACTTCGCCGACCGAGGCGCCAAAGTAATCGTCGCATGCCCTTACCCTGACGAAGGGGCCAGCGCTATAAAAACGGTCAATGACAAAACCGGCAGTGAGAAAGTAATCTACAAATACCTCGACCTTGCTTCCCTAGAGTCTGTGCGGAAGTTTGCAGCAGATATCACGAGCACCGAGGACAGACTTGATATTTTAGTCAACAACGCCGGAGTTGGTGTAATCGGTGATTTTCTGACCAAAGACGGCCTGCATATTATAATGCAAGTAAACTATTTCGGACATTTCCTCCTAACGCTGTTGCTCCTGCCGCTTTTGAAGAAGACTGGAAGGCTTTTGGAACCGAGTAGGATAGTGAACACGTCATCTCTATATCATAATATTGGCAAGATCGATTTCAAAAATTTAAACAAAACTAATTATTGGTACCAGTTTCAAATCTACGCGCACAGTAAGCTAGCCTTGGTAATGTTCGCTCGAGAACTTACTTGTAGGTTGAGGGGCAGCAGGGACACGCATGTCGTTATTAATTCTGTCGATCCCGGCGCAGTTGGCACAAATATTTTTTATTCGCTTGGTTCCATCAGCGGTGCAGTTATAAAGTTTATGTTTTATAATATGTTTAAAACACCATGGGAAGGAGCTCAAACTGCTATCCACGTGGTGATGGATAAGAAGGCTGGTGAAGTCAGCGGGGAATTCTTCAAAAACTGTAAGCGGACGTCTGCACACTGGAGTGCTTATAACGAGAAAGTTGCGAAGCAGCTGTGGGAAGAATCGATTAGACTTGTGAAAATGAGTGACGAAGAACTCAATCGTTGCTTCCTTGATTTGTAAATGTAAGGTAAGTTCCATGTAGTGTGCAATTATTTAAAATATTGTGTCTGTTAATAAAAATATTACGTTGCTTTGATATTAACTCCATAATTAAAATATTTTTAAATTAAAGAAGTTTTTTAATGAAGTTATAAGAAAAAATACATTAACCTTCTTTACCCACATCAAGATTCAAGATACAAAACTTTTATTTGATCAAACATGGTAAATACAGGTGTTAATTACATACACTTTAGGCCGAACGTGTTTCACCGCTTACATAAAAGCATACAAAATATCAAATTTAATTATGTGGCTAATTCAGTTACTCGTTATTAATTTATTAATTACAAAATATTGAAAGATACATTGAAATTAAAATTTATATATAATTACTCATAAGATAGTTATTAATTATTAATAAATATATTGGGGGAGGCCTATGTTCAGCAGTGGACTTATGAAAGGCTGTAATGATGATGATGATGAAATATAATAAAAATATGATACAATTAATAATTATTACTAAATAAGATAAAATGTCAAAATAATGGTTAATTATTATTTTGACATCATGATTGATCATCATCCCCAGTTTACGAAAGCCTGTTTTTTCTTTATTGCTCTTTTAAATTATAACATTTTCTCCTGTATCATGGAGGTGTTTACATGTGTAAATTGTGAAGATGAGACGTATTTACGCTACCAGGTTTTAAAACCAGGTATTCACTTCAAAGTACGGCGCCTTGGTACGAGCAAAAAATACTTGCAAGTATGAAAGTATGTGTTGTTAATTGCTCGAAGAACTTGAACACTACACATGAAAATACTCGCATAGGAAAATGATCCATATTATAATACGAATAAGAAACTCAATCGTATTTGTGAATGAAAGATACTTTGAACTTCAAAGTATTTTTTATTTATACGACTTTATTATATTTGTTCCTTATTCATAACAGGATAACGTTGAATGCAGGTCAAATTCCTATGCAAGTATTTTCAACACAACACGACGCGTTAGTAAGAATTGTTTATTCGATATATATATTCGAGAAAGTAAAAGTTTTGTTTCGATTTTTTATAAATTCATTTGTAATGAACTGATTACGTAACCTACTGACCGTGATCTTATTTTAAATAGTTATTTCGCGTGTTTGTTGAATTTAAAGACAATTATAAAACTTTTATTAATTAGTACCTAGTCCTAAGCTAAAAAGCAGGGAAAGATTTCGTTACGTTAACAAAAAAATTAAAAAACGTTCAGTCTAAATTGTTGGCCGACTCGAATTAGTCATCTATACAAATAAATAAAATTGACGTGTTTGTTTGTAATATTAAAATAACGCTTTTTACAAGAATGATACAGTCAATCACAGAAGATGATCCGTTGATGTCTCAGTTTGCCCGTTTATCGAAAAGTAGGCCGACGAGATTCCAGATACGCAATTTCAGCAGCTGTCACGGACGCTGCAACTACTTGCTTGAAGTAGTGACCACGGCAGATTACTTCGTAAGTCCACCTCTTTGCAGTGCTTACGCAGAATTAAAACTGTTACGGATTACAACTTTTTTAGATTATAACTTTCAC
The DNA here is from genome assembly GCA_033319125.1 of Parnassius glacialis. Taxonomy (NCBI): domain Eukaryota; kingdom Metazoa; phylum Arthropoda; class Insecta; order Lepidoptera; family Papilionidae; genus Parnassius; species Parnassius glacialis. The sequence continues at coordinate 50,665,415 of JAVANC010000021.1, read as the reverse complement.
AGATTTTACTTTTTTAGAGATGATACTAGAGCGCAGCAGAGAGAGCAGCTTTATTCTCTCAGACTGACGTCCGGGATATCACCAAAATAATATCGGATAGGTCTTATTCGACATATGTCGGATTTTAGATTATGTTCTTATTATATGTTTTAATTATAAATTATAAACTAATGCTTGACTAGGATCCAACTTCAAGAAATGAACTTCCCTTTTAAAAGGTCGGCGACGCACCTGTGATTCCCCTGGTGTTGCAGTTGTTCAAGGGCGGCGGTCTATACTTTCCATCAGGTGAGCTGCAATTCCGTTTGCCCCCTCTTCTATAAAAAACCTCAATATTAAGTGGTGGTGCAGTCTTGGGTGTTGAATCATTTTCTTAGTGAAAGCCTATAAAGTCTTTTAAAGACACTTTCATTGTTTACGGAGAGAAAGACTGATCTCATTCATCCATTCATTACAGCCTGTCAAAGTTGAACATAATTCACAGAGTTGTCTCACAGCTTTATTTATTTTGAAGTTGTTGTTAAGCTGCTGAAGAATCGAGAAATAATCAGAAAAGTAAGAATAACTTTTTGTTATTAAAATAAATAAGAACTCGTCCCATCGGGATCTAATAGCACATAGATTATTACATATTTTATAAGTAGGCAAGATTTTTCAACGGTGGTTTCGCGCACAGTCATGTACCATGTGTACATGACTTTGCGCGAAGTCATGTGCAAGTCATGTGCGTATCCGACTCAAGCCCTGCATTTCCGATTTAATAATCCGTCACTAGCAATTTAAGGGTGCGCGAATTAAAATATCTATTGTAATTTTCCGTTATTAAAATCATTAAAATTAAATAAATATTTAATAAATAATTTACTATATTTACGCCAACACATTGAATAAAACTATTTTTACATATTTTATCGCGTTTATTTTCCTTCGAAGTATCGACGTCGGTTTCCAATCACGGGGAAAAGGGGAATGAGGTAAACATCTCAGTTCCCGTGGTAAGTCACAATAGTTTACTTTAAACTAATTCAACTAGTTTTCTTTGGTCAACATTTACATCTCATATTATACATCTCAATAGTAGAAGAAAATAATTAAATACTGTTTATTCCTTTATGACCACAAGTCTAAAAATACAATTTATCAAAGAATAATTGTTGGCAACCATAATCAAGTGGAATTGAAATTATGTGTTTAGCAAAAAATATGATCATGTGATGTCTTTTTTCAAAGGCCTATCGCACGCGCAGCTATGGTTAATATGTACTTACATAATTTGCTTTAGTACAATCGTCACGATCAAGGTCATAGCGTATAATATGCCAGAGCACAGATTAAATAATGTTACTACGTAACAGCACGGAATAACAGATACATCACTCCCATACATAAGCGTAAATACCTACGTAATAATTGCCTATAAAATTTTAATAATAATCCTAAACGTTAGCTGCAAGCAGAACTAATGAAATAATTATTTTATTTGTTTGATAATTAAATATGATTGAATTTTATAAAATACTAAATGGCTTTTTTTCTTTTCTGAATTCTTTTTACTTAACCCCGTTAATACTTGTACTATCAGGTCACACGAAGTTAATTGCTTTAAGCTTTTAAGAATAAAATGCTTAATAGTTTTAAGCAAATATTATATATATATTTGAATATATATATGAAATATACAGTATACATATAATATACTTAAGGCATTAAGTCTGCCATATGTACGATTTTACTTTTGTGCATAAAAATTTAAATAAATAAAAAAAATATAAATTTGCAAAGTAAAATAAAATCTTTCTTAATATTCCCACGGAAAGTGGTCCAATAACTCAATGGAGTGCGCGCATCTTTTGAGACGTATGTTTTCAAAGGAAGATAATACCAAAATAAAGTTATTATAATATTATTACAGATATTTCAATATTCTTTTTCAGTTTCCAATAACGTACTTGTGCTAAGGGGATTCTCAACCTATGCAGCTACAAAAACTAAATACCGCAATAGACTGAACGTGCGACTTCAACTCCAAACTAAGAAACCAATAAGATGCATATGTTAATGTCAAGTAATTGTATTAATCGAGAATACGCACAAAACTAGTTTACGATTATTTTAGGGATTCGTCAAATATTTCGTTTTTCAAAAGGGGTTCCGTCGCCGGAAAAGCTTAAGAAACGCTGATATAGGGTATTGAATCCTCTTACACCGCTTCTACCCGGCAATAAATAGGAACTAAAACTTTCATATACTTATATTTATATTATAATTTATATTTATAATAGTAACATAATTTTTATACATATTCTGTCTTTGTACAAAGGCATCTTATAATAAATTTTTTGCTTTTGATATGCAAAATATATTAACAAAAGTAAATATTATATACATTATTATGATAGATCATCATGTTATATATAATACAACTGCATTTTTATACAATCGCATAAGGGTGACAAACGTGCAAAGAGCACCTGATGGTAAGTGGATGCTCTGGCCAAAAGACGTCTATATCTGTCCTCGATAAATAATCATAATGCAGGTTCGTTTCCAGTTAGAAAATAGTTTCCGGTTCTCTGCACTCACTATACAAAACGCAGCAGAATTATCCTTCCCCGGTCGTGTTAAACCATTGTGCTAAAACTATAATATAGCAGAATGTTTATGGGCCACAGCTTCCAATGAGGGCTAATAATTTTCTGCTCACCAGATGTCGCTAGTTGACACTGAGGTAAAGTTTTTTGTTACACAATGTAATTCAATTGACAAGTTGTTTTTTAATAAAAGTTTATCAGTTTCTAGAGTATTGTATTAATACACAAAACAATTCGTCAGTGGTTTGCTCTGTAATTATTTGCACTTTTTTAACTTTTTTTCTACTTTTATGAATATCTATGGGTTTGGTTTATTTATTTCAAAGTTATTAATATAAAATATAGCTAATAATACAGAAAGAAACAATAACTTTTACATTTTCTGAACAAATTATCTTCCCCGCTATGATATCAGTCAAATATTATACCTCACTTTCTAGTGGCGCCGCCCTGTTGGCAGAATAAGTCGTGGATGCCCTAATTGCCATTAGGTGGACTGCGTGCTTTTCCCACCCTCCTATAAAACCTTACTGATAATATTTTACTACGTATAATTTGTTTTGCTTTAGGTACCCTCAGGCTCAGACCAAACAAAGAAAGGTACACTGAGCATAATGATTTCTTATATTTACGCGAACACTACACATTTAAATAAAACTAATTTTACGGATTTTATCGCATATATTAACTCTCTCTTTCGTGTTCTCTGTGAACACGTACAGGATTACCCCCGTCACTACATTATATTTGATAGACCACAAATCCTCGCTAAAGGATATCGATTCCTTCCAAGGATGTTTCGCGAGGCTATTGAAATCAAAAAACATCCTAATTTCATAAATAATTGGCTGGGTGCTACCATCTGCTTGGGATCCCATAATTAATAAAATTAAATCCCAACCCAAGCATACAACTGCAAGATTTCAAGATACTGTAAGTTCATACTGCGTAGATCGGAACAAAAATTAATAATTTTTTTTAATCTGGAGTTAGCCGTGGTTACACCTCAGTCCCCCCCCGTGACCATGGGTGCTGTAAAGTGCTCGAAACGTCGGGAATATAAAATGAGTTAATATACGCGATAAAATCCGTAAAATTAGTTTTATTTAAAGGTACACAGAGCTCTGAGTACATTTCAAGTGACGCCGAAATCATGCTTAACACACGCACATTACACAATAGCACATATTTTTCTTCTTTCTTTCGCAATTTATTTTAGATGAATAAGCATGCAGCATGGTTCTGACATCATGCGTGCGTGACAACTTGCGTAGATAGTACATATTAGATTTTTTTTTGTATGATGTTTCAAAGTCAAGGCTGTATTAATAGTTTCTTGTTTTCCTTTTTGCGCAATAAGAAATGAACTCTTAAACTTTGAAGTAAAAACATGGTAGGTATCTGTATCCTAAATCTGACCGCCGGTGTTCAAAGCGTGACGACATTTACAATAAAATATAATTAGGTATAAATTTGTAATACCGTGTTCTTTTTTGTTTCAATTTCCTTTAAAACTTTTTGTTTCAACCTAAATCATAAATTCCACTAATAAATTATATTTCTAGCAATTTCTAGAGTGTTCTTAGGTCTAGCAACAGATGACGACACAACCATTTCGTCAGCGCCAAGGACCTACGGCGAAGATAGATTTATTGATATTTTTATCAGTTAAGGTGCATACTGATTAAGTAACATGTTGTGTAACTTTTGTTTCATAACACGTCCACATTATGTTACTTTATTTTTCAACATTGCAACATATTATAACAATATATTACATAAACACTCACGCCTGTCACCCAGAGGGGTAGGCAGAGACTACGGACTTCCATTTGGCACGATCCTGACAGACCTCTCTCGCTTCTTCCACATCCATATACCTACGCATACACGCTCGTCGGTTAAAGGTACTCTTGATTTGGCCCATTTTCAATATATCGCCAATTTGGTCGATAAACTTTCGCCTAGGGCGACCCTTCCCGATTCTGCCGTTCACATCTGCAACATAAATTTTCTTTGTCACTCTTTCCTCATTCATTCTTTCTACATGACCAAACCACCGAAGCATTCCTTTCTTAATCCTGGTCACAACATCATCTTGCAAACCACACTCTTCTCTTATTAAACAATTTCTCACTCTGTCATTCAGATTCATCCCTAACGTACTCCTTAATGACCGCGTTTCTACAGCATTTATTCTACTCTCGTGCTTCTTCTGCCACACCCAACTTTCACTACCATACATTAAAGTAGGCACTAACACAGCATTGTGAATTGCCATACGTGCCTTTTTGGACACATTCTGACTTTTCACAATAGAGTGTAGAGCCCCATTCACTCTATTTCCTGCATTCACTCGTCGTTCTATATCCTTATCATATCTACCATCCCTGCTAAACACACATCCCAAATACACAAACTCATCTACTTGCTCTACCAACTCCCCTTCTATTCTTATTTCACATATCGTTTTACTTTCTTCTCTTTCAAAAACCATAACTTTCGTCTTACTTGCGTTCACTTTCATTCCCTTTTCTTTTAATGTCCTGTTCATTAATGTAACCATCATTTGCAACTCGGCTGCCGACGACGCAAGTATGACTTGATCATCGGCGTACAAAAGGCATTTGACGGTTAACTCACTCATTCTTACCCGCATTCTTCTACTTTCAAATTTTCCAAACAACTGTCCATAAATAGGTTGAACAGCCACGGGGAAGCCACACAGCCCTGTCTGACACCTTTATGGATGCCAAACCAGTCCGAGTAGGCCCCGTTGATCCTGACACAAGCACTAGAGTCCCTATATGGAGACTTCAATGCCTGTATCAAGCCAGCGCTCAACCCAAATGAGTTCAGTGTTTGCCATAACACATCCCTATCCACTCTGTCATAAGCCTTCTCCAAGTCTATGAACGCACAAAAAAACTTTTTGGTTTTTGGCCAAAAACTTCTCCGCGATCATGCGCATGGAAAAGACCTGATCCGTACATCCCATTCCCTTTCTAAATCCCGCTTGCACATCCCAAATTTTTCCATCAGTTTCTTTCATAACTCTTTCAATTAGTACCTTAGCATACAGTTTCCCCACAATGCTAAGAAGGCTGATACCACGGTAGTTTTCACAGTCCTGCTGTGATCCTTTTCCTTTATATATTGGGACTATCACGGCTTTGCACCAGTCTCCCGGTACCCGCTTAAATTCCCAACATAAATTAAACAAGGTGTACAGCAGGTCTGCTACCACTCCTTCTCCAGCCCTTAGCATTTCGAGAGATACTCTATCATAACCGGCTGCCTTACCTGCTTTCATACTTTTCATTGCTTTCATTATTTCATCTATACTTACATCTCTATATATTTCGTCTTCTTTCGGAATTTCTATTTCATTTAATTTAAACGTCTCATCACTCATAAACACGCTTTCAAAGTATTCCTTCCATCTCCTTAAACTCAAAACTTCGTCATTCAGAATATAGCCATTCTGATCTCGTATAGCATTCATTCTAGGCTGTTTTGAATGTCCCCTGGTAGTTCTTACGAGTTTCCAGAACATTTTAATGTTTGCCTGGAAGTTATCCGATATTCTTCTATCATTCTTATCCGTTCTTTAACGCTTTTTCCTTTCAACTACTTCTTTTACTCTCTTATTTAGGTGTCTAAAGACTGCCTTTTTCCTTTCAATATCACCATTCATACTGTTAGAATTACTAGCCTTGGTTGCTAGTAAATCTAGCCATGCTTTCGTCTTTGCTTCAACTTCCATCCGTACCTCATCATCCCACCATAATGTGTTATTTTTCCTTTCATTTTTTCTCTTACTTACACCACATACTTCGGTAGCTGCATCCACTAAACCTTTCTCGACATTATACCACACAGTCTCCAAGTCTAAATCATTCATACACAATTCCGCCACACCACTTATATTTTCTCTCAATCTACATTTGAACTTCTCTTTCACACCTTCATCTTGTAACCTCTCTGTTCTTATACGCTGTAACGCAGTGGTAGACACAGATGTCCGATGCCTCCAACGTCTGAAAAGACCATTAATTCGGCATAATACCATGTAATGATCCGTCCCTACGTTAGAGCCCCGGTAAACCCTTGTATCTACCACCGCGCTCCTCATTCTTTCGTCAACAATTATGAAATCTATCATACTTCTATCATCACCTCTTTCCCATGTATACGTGTGAATCTTCTTATGACGAAAGAAAGTGTTCGTCACAAAAACACTCTTTTCCACGCATACGGCGAGAAGGCTTTCACCATTCTCATTTATACTTTCATCACCAAACGTTCCCCATATCCTTTCATAACCAAGCCTCCTCACCCCAACCCTTCCATTAAAATCGCCTAATATCACAATATTTTCATTAACCTTGCATTTCATTAGCACCATCCTTACCAACTCCCAAAACTGCTCTCGGATATAAGTGGGCTTGTAAGTGGACATGTCTGGGGCGTAGACCCCTAAAACAAACAACTTCTTTAAGCCCACTTTCATTCGTATCCATAGCAATCTCGGGCTTACACATTCATACTCTTTCACACAATGACCCATTCTTTCTGAAAGGATGATACCGACTCCCTGGCATGCCCGCTCGGTCTCGTCTACACCAGACCAGTACGCGGTAAACATGCCATGTGTAGTGACATCCTTTCCCTTCCGTTTCGTCTCATTGACACATAACACGTCTATTCCTCTATCATGCATCATATCGCATACTTCATCCATCTTATCATTCATTCCTCCACATACATTCAGCGTAGCCAGACGGGCTTCCGCAATCCACTATTCGCCCCTCCGGGGGACAGAACGTGACGGGTGGCGAACCTCGTCGCCGGTTTTCCTCCCGGAGATTCTTCGCACCCCTGCCCCATTAAAGGGGCGCCGGGAACTCGGGGCCATTTCCTTAATTTTGTGCCTCATGGTGCGAAAGTAGGGTGTGGTATTTTTTTCCGCCGCTACCACACGGCGAGGAGCCTAGTCAGTTCTTTCGGCTTTGTCGCTTGTTTAGCACCACCCGGGGGACACGTGTAGGGTGGGCCTAGGATTAGGTGGTCGAAGCCTACGGACGCGAGCGACTCATCCCCCAACTATAACAATATAATGTAATTAATGTTATATGACATTGTCGATTGTCGTTCTGCAGTGCTATTCACAAGTCGACACAAGAGGACGTTTTATTTGTACTTTAAATAACGAAAGAAAAAAACATAGATACTGCGTTCGTCCTAGTTTATTGACTAGAGAAAAATACTCTCTAGTTATATAACACGTTTTATAACATTCAGTCTCCACATTACTGAAACATATAACAATGTTTTTTAAATTTTTATAACATGTTATGTTATATAATATGTAGGTACGCACCGTTACATATGTCTAAGTCTACTGTGTAATTATGCGTCTAAGATTGATGCGTGCATAGTTTTGTCAGCAAATATCATCGCGTTTGTGTGTGTATGTGTTTTTGTGTTACGCGCACGCATACACGCACGCACACACACATACACACAATATGTATACGTCACATACAACACATATAAGCGTGCATATTATTATTTTTTATTTCTGTTTCATTTATCTTTCATTTCTTTAGCTACTTTTGTTTTCATTTGTAACGAGGCATTTTGTTATTGTATTTTTGTGGAACTTAATCCTGAAACACAGCTAATGCTAGTTCGGGAGCCAGTGCTTCAACTTGGTCGTTTCAATATGGTTTTATTCAATAAATAAAATTATTATATATTATAAATAAAAAGAATACCAGCGTCAAAGGTGCAAGAGGAGAAAAGTGCTAGGCATGGGCTTCTCCCTACATAGGGTTGTTTAGGGACAAATCTAGCTGCAATCTTTTATGTGCATACTTAGAATAATAACACCTAGAACGATAGTTCCCTACAAAGCGGACGTTCAAACGTGAGGCAAGAACAAATTTATGTTTGCGTAAGCAAGTTGTGTTTATGCTAGACGAAACGCACACAAGTGAAAAAACAATGTTCCCAATACATTAAATTTTTCCCCAAAAGTAGGGAAGTTGAAACTATATTAAACTAACAGTTACGACGTAACGTATTACTGATACAAATGTGAAAATAAGTTTGTTCGAATTCTGTTATCGAAGTGTAGTCCGCCAAATTCAATACATTCTTGAATAAGGTATTTGCCTGTCTAGCCAAGCACTTTTATGAGCCATCGAAATGTGATTTTAGCATATTTTTCTTTGTAACTGAATAGAGACGTTATAATTATGACTAATGCAAGTTCAATATACACACCCACCCGATGCCCGACACACGACTGTTCGACGAACGACTGGTGAATTCAGTATGCATTATTCAGTTTGTTTTAACTAATTTGTTTTTAATAATCGTCGAATAATGGTGCATCCGGCCTCACTGCATGCATAACGTAAGCTACAATACGAAAAACATAAGAACATTTTAATTTTGGCAGGTTTTATACAGTAGATGCATTCCAGCTTAAAGTTATTGAGAAAACTTTATAAGAAAAACACAAATGAATATTAAAATCATTTATATCAGTAGCCTTGTAACTGAAACTGTTTCCTGAACAACTGCCGCTTTGATGATATGAATCGTAAAGTATTTTCTTTTTTGAATTTTTGAACAGTCTAATTCTTAAGTAGCGCTCGACAATAAGTCTCGTCAAATTCGAATCATGGAAGTGGGAGTTAAGGTGTTCTATAGAAAAAATACGAGTTCCTCCTATGAATCATCTCATAATTTGAAGTGTGACTTCTTTTTTGAAAATATTGCCTGAATTTTCTTTTAGATAACGTCTCAGATCAGTTTCAGCAACACTACAAATAGAATAAACTTCTTTTGAGGCGTAAACGAATCCACCTTTATCCTTCTTTTATTCAGAAACTATTTTTGTTTTACAGAAGAGGGTCATTAGAGCTATTTACAACCTAAAACTGAGAGAGTCTCTTAGAGATAAATTTAAAGAAATAAATATATTAACTTTGGCCTCTCAGTATATTTACGAAAATTTAATGTATGTTCACAAAAACAAAGGTAGTTTTAGTAAAAAAAGTGATGTGCATTCTGTAAACACTAGGAACAAACACAAGCTAGTGATACCAGTTTCTCGACTCCACAGAGTCAGTAATTCATTATTGGGGCAATGTATACGTTATTACAACAAGGTCCCGGAAAGTGTACAGGCTCTCTCCATTAGCAAGTTTAAATGTTTTGTTAAGTTGAAACTGTATAAAAAGGGTTATTATAGTATAAATGAATACATGGTTGATAATAACCCCTGGGAATGAGGTGATCGCTTCCAAGCTGTTTCTAAAATAAATTTTGTACTTATATAGTTAGTACAACCAATATTGTAAAATTTGCTTTAAAAAAAAAGTCCCGCTGGGTTTCTTGCTGGTTCTTCCTTCAATAAGTATTACACATGTGATCTATATTGAATAAAAAATTATTCTATTCTATTCTTCATACATACCGATTTATGAAACCAAAGTTTCTCTTTTGCAAGCATGTTATCAATGCAATATTTACATTTTACTCGGGTTGTGAGATGTCTTTCCAGCTATGTAGCCAACAATGTGGTTTCTGCAGTTAGGATCATCGTTACCCCGTGTAATTTCAAATCCGACATCATTTGGAATCGGTGTTTTCAATAAGTGTTGAGTCAATTCTTTATCTTCATCATCAAATCTTTCGGAAAATGATGTATTATTATTATAAGTATTTAATTCCTATTGACGTGTTTTATTTTTAATAACACGACAAAAAGTGGGAGATTTTTTCTACTACTGACAACATTTCCATATAGCCATATTACAATGTCATGTGTCAGTTTTTAAAAATTCATATTTATTTTTGATGAATGTTTTACGTAAAAATATAAGTTCAAAAGTATTACTTACACGTGAAATGTAATGTTATTATGTTTCTTGTGTTTCTCTGATGTGCTGTGACATCCGTTCACTGCACAAACCGTCATTTTTAATTAAAATTTCGGGAACTGTTGTCAACACGACACGACCTTGAGCACTAACGGGCCGAGTATTGAACTAAGCCATACTGGCTTAGTTTGAGTTGCCTCGCATTACGGACGCGGACTCGGCTTCTAGGTGTTATTATTCTAAGTGTGCATATAGAAAGAAGGATGGAAAAATGAAAATTACTCAAAGACAAATGTAAACTGTGTAAATGAAAAATATGAGTATGAAGCATTGAACATAGATATAGGAGAGAGTGGGTGGTGGCTTAGATTAAATAAAAATAAATAAAAAGATAGTTTATTATAGAATAAGTGAGACAAACGAGCACACAGTCCAACTGATGTTAAGTGGATGCTGTGACCCATAGACATCTACATCTATTCCCCATTACGAATCAAACTCTAAATGCGTTGTCATCCTTGGCAGCCTAGGATCTCCACATTCCATATGAAACACACCAGTATTAAGCTTCTATTTTACGAATTTCGGGAATCAAGGAAGTGACACAACATTAGTATTTAAAAAGGTATTTATTGCTTTTCGAAGTATTCTTCGCGAAATTTGACACAATTTTCCATACGATGGAACCAATCATTGAAGCAACCATTCCATTCGGAAGTTGGGGTCTCCAAAATGGCCGTTTTGTAGGCGTCCACAGCTTCTTCAGGTGATGAAAATCTCTGTTCACGCAAATTATTCTTTATTTTAGGGAAAGTATAGAAATCATTAGGGCTTAGCTCGGGGCTGTACGGCGGATGGTCTAGTAATTCTATGTTTTCTTGCTCTAAAAACTCTTTTGTTCTGTGTGCGGTGTGAGAACTCACATTGTCGTGATGGAGGATGATGCGGCGGTTGCAGTTCTCTTTACGGAGTTCAGAAACGACCTGTGGCAAAGAAATGCTAGCATACCATTCTGCATTAACCGTTCTTTGTCCCTCAAGAGGAATAGTTGTAACATGGCCGGTTTTGGAGACAAACGTGGCCACCATTTTTTTTGCAACACTCCGTGAACGAACAATTTTTGTTGGGTTTAACTCATTTTCGAACACCCAAACTCGTGACTGGTTTTTTGTTTCGGGTTCGTACGCGTATATCCAGGATTCATCACCTGATACAATGTTGTATACAGCATTTGAGGATCCTGCGTGGAATCTTTCGAGAGTTCTGACGCACCAAGTAACGCGAGCCGCTTTTTGCTCTTCACAGAGCGAATGCCGTATCCATCGGGAAAACAACTTTTTTACACCTAATTGTTCATGTAAGATTATTTGTATTTGACTCATGCCAATGTCTAAAGTTGTCTGAATTTCGCGGTATGTCATATGTCAATCTTCCTCAATCAGCTTACGCACAGCATCAACGTTTTCTTGGGTGACTGCAGTTTTTGGACGACCTTGACGGGGATCATCACTGAGCTTGACACGTCCACGTTGAAATTCAGCAAACCAGCGATAAATTGTGGTTTTGGATAGGGCTTCATCACCAAATGCAGAAATCATCCGGTCAACACACTGTTTTTGTGTTAAACCACTTCGAAAGTCATAAATACATAATAATAATAATACATAATAAATCATCCCTCTTGAATTTTCTCGAGTCAATTCCATTTTCTCAACGACTAAACAAGTTTGACAAAACCTTGTGACAAGACCGAGAATCTTTTTTTAAATAAATAAATGGTATTCGATTTTTAAAACCAAGGAATTTTCAATTAAAAAGATTTTAATATGACAGGAATAGTGGAAATATTCCATTCCCGATACTTTTAGTGCAGCCTATGTACGTTGATATTCCGTGAGAGCTAACAGCGTAGCTCTAACACGTGGTAATTGAAGAGCGGCTCATTCGCGTGATTATTTCTCTACATGAGATGGACTTTTTAATAATATTAAAAATAATTATTCTTTATAATGCTTAGAATTCCTTACTTTTCTATCTTACCTTACCTTATTTCTTTCTTCATATCTGTTTACCGACTTTATACACCTAGATCTAGTTGCCTAAAAGAGATATTTACGTACGTACGTTACGTAGGTACGTAAATATACGTCTCACTATTGCATACTAGCCACCTAAACAAATCATCACAATAAATAAATAATCATCAATCAAGTTAATCCACGTTTTCGAAATAGCTTGATACCTAGGTTTCCTCCACGGACTTCCCAGGGAAAAATTCTCGCTGGGGCTTGAAACTTGAGACTTTAAAAAAAAGTGTTTTTTCAAGACTATATCTGGAGGCACGGCAGTGCCCCCGTCAAGTCGAGCAAAAAAGCGGCACGGCCGTACCATCCTTTTCTCGAAGCAGTTCAGGCCATATTCGAAACCCTATTACTTCGTTGTGGATAAAACTAGAAGCCTAAATTTTCATTTACCAAGTAGATATTGTATAAACTCGGCATGTTTCAAATTTCATCAAATTTGAACGAGTAGTTTAAGAATTAGATCTAGTCAAATTTTCCTAATTTTGTCACTCACTGACTGACCGTTCATCAAAACTCTAAGGCACTTCTGGTAGACATAAAAGCTTCAAATTTGGAATACCAATAGTTGTATAATACAGTATACAAATCAAGGAAAAATTAAAATATCTTGCAATTTCGGTCCAGTTTTTGAGATACACCAACTGCATAAATAACTTTGTAATCGCATATAAATATGTTAAATCTTGAACGCGTCCAAGAGTGACGTCACTCATCGTAACGAACAGTTGTGTATCGCTAGCGACGCAAAGTCGCGAATTTGCATTTGGAAAAATCAAAAATAGGGGCTTTTTAGGTGCTAATTAGGTGCCAAGTTTAAAAATTAGGTGCTCTAACATTTTCACCGCAACGAACTGTTGAAATTTGCGTTGCTGGCGAGACGTTTTGCTGAAGTTATTAGATATACGATAAATATTAAAAGCAAGGAATTAAGTGCTAATTAGGTGGTGCAAGTATACGCAATAACAAGGCGCCCCTAATAAAAATAAAGTCGTTATTCAGAAAATTATTCGGCAAAGCAAATGCAAAAATCAGGTCTTTGTGTTTGTGCCATCTAGCGTCTATCGTACTTACCACCTTGAGAGTCCATCGATTTTGATTCGATAATGAGTTTTCTGGAAATAGCCATACAAAGGGCTAATATGAACTTACAGGGTTGTATTGGTGATTTTAATGATAATAATTCTGTAAACACATAATCGCTACGGTCGCGAATCATATTTTGTTAAATATACAACCTAACCCTGACCTGCAAATTCCAAAAAACGCAAGAAAATTTGAATTTCGCGGGCAACCCTGGATCTTCCACCTTAAACATTATACCGAAATAAGACGAACCCAACCTCAAGGAATCCGCCAGCCACCAGCTGCAGCCATTGTTCCGAGGGAAGTTCTTTATTATTTTTCCTTTCTATTTATCCGTCCTACCTGTTTCAATTTGCGTAGTCTTTAACGTGGACAACGCCTTTGGCTATATATCGCACCTTTATTCATAAACTGCACTAACACAAAATTTCAATTTTGTGGGAAATCGCATTTAAAGTTTGACATGTTGAGATCGACGACTTCAAAAAATTATATAAAAAATAATAGATGGCTTTGGTCAGTTACAAAAATAGATATGTATAGCTTAATTAACAAAGTATTAGAATGAAGTAGAAAATTATTATATTTTTGTCAAGAATACACTCTATAGTAGTATTTAAAAAAAAGTTCCTACTTATTTCACTTTTTGCTAAAATATGTAATCGAATAATTTAGATGCAAGCGGAGTAACTGAAAATATTACAGTTTTCTATTAAAATTATCTTGTTAGTATGTGTAATATGTAGATTATTAATTTGCAGTATTGGGATATTATAGGCATGAATTGTCGACGAAATATTCCTAATGATTACTTTCTTGATTTTAATTCATATAAATTTCACGGGTAGATATTATTTTTAATAGATTAAGGAAATATTTTTGTTTACATGTTTTAATTATTTAAAAAGATAACATTATTTTAGTAACACTACTTAACAATGTCTTAGTAAAGAGTTCAAATACTTCGGTGTAGGTACCTACTTAAATACTTCTGTGTATACGTACTTCAAAGTATAGTTGGTAATACAATTATTAAGTAAAAACTTCTTATTAAACTTCAAAGATATTCATGTTATTAAAAACAAAAGAAAACTAAAATTTTCCCAAATCTTCATAAGTTAACAAAATAATATTCATAACTAAACATTAATTGTTTTGGTTTTCATATCACACTAAAAAATCAAAAATAATGAGATCTGGTTTTAAAACTTAATGTATAAATAATATTATACTTAAAGTATATTGTTATAAAACCCTGCATAAAAGAAGGAATTAATGCTTTTGAAATTAGCTCCCTTAAATCTTTCTTCTTGTTTTCACTTATTTATTGTTTATTAAAATAGGCACCTTGAAGTGTTATTTCTGTCGTTAGTTTCATTTTCTTCCTTTTATTTCTAACATTAACCTCCTTGTAGTCTTTATCCTTGTATGATGTCTTGTAGAAAAATAAGGTAGGGTTTCTTTTAGTTATTTTTAAGACTTTTATTTAATTTCAATTAACATTTTGTCCATCTGTATTTATTGTATAATTGTATCCCCACTCTTCTTGTAACATTTTCAAATCATAAAATGATTGATAATACATCTCATGCACAATTAGTGGAGGTTGAGACTTTTTGGCATTCTCAATCACAGCAATGTACTGGTTGGTTGTATATATTAGGCCCGATTTTAAGTTTTTCTTAATTTCTTTCTCAATGAGGCTATGCACACTATCAGCACTATTTTGCGTGTGGCCCCTGATCAAAATTTATGCGTAATGCTCGTAATGTTTGATTTTTGCACAGAATATAAATAAAGAGATGTTATATATTTATTTTAATTCTGTCCGCAGCAATTGTCGAAGTAGAAAATCACTTCTTTTTTATCACCATCTTTGTCGCTTATAGCTTTCAGATATGCACAAGATCCGATCTCAACCGCACCACGTTTAGCATCACTCTCTGTTTCTACTTTAGAATCCTTCGGCGTTTATTCAGTTAGGGTTAAATTATAGCAATTGAGTTAAGAATTATAGTAAAACTTGTGTCTGAAGTCAAATCATTGCTGGACAAAGTCTCGGATTGGGGGCGACTAAATCTAGTCCAGTTTAATCCTCACAAGACACAAATTTGCACGTTTATCGCTTAAAATAACCCCTTTGTCGTATCTCCTCAGTTTTAAGGCACTTCCCTTATTGCCTCAGCCAGTAACGGAATCCTCGGCGTCGAATATCGAGTCACGTGCAGTTTCGTGGTCACTTGGAAGAGAAGGCCAAATTGGCCTCTAAAAAGCTTGGCGTGCTCAGCAGAGCGGGACAGTATTTCATGCCGGCACAACGCCTGCAACTTTACAAGGCGCAGGTTTGGCCTCACATGGAATACTGTTCCCATCTCTGGGCTGGGGCTCCCCAGTGCCAGCTCCTTCCACTTGACCGCATCCAGCGCAGAGCGGCTCGAATCGTCGACGACTGAGTCCTTTCCGATCGGCTCGACTCATTGGCACAACGAAGACATGTTGCGTCTCTTTGCATTTTCTTTCGCATTTACCTCGGGGAGTGCTCTGAGGAATTGTTCGGATTAATCCCAGCCGCCAAATTTCACGAACGCACATCGCGGCAGACCTCCCGATACTTTCCACACCATCTGGATGATTGGCGGTCCACTACTGTGCGATTTAGAAGATGTTTTCTTCCTCGCAAAACTTCCTTGTGGAATAGTTTACCACCTGCGATTTCTACGGACCGATACGAATTAGGGACCTTCAAGAAAAGAGCGTACTCCTTTTTAAAAGGCCGGCAACGCATTTGCAATTCCCCTGGTTTTGCGGTTGTTCATGGGCGGCGGTAGTCACTTACCATCAGGTGAGCCGCATGCACGTTTGCACCCTCTCCTATAAAAAAAAGGAGGAACTTTTACCTTTTGGGCAACACTGCCTCTAAATTAGACACCGCTACTCTCATATTTTTATCTACTTTTTTGCGATCATTAACCTTCTCGACCCTACTATAATCCTTCTCTTCTATATGTTTTAAGTATTTCTCTCCATCTTTTTTTTTTTCATTAAAATTAGAATAAGAATTACATAGATCACATTGATCCTTTTTCGGTTGATCAAATGACAGATTAAATTAATTTTTAAATATTTTATAGTAAGTTATCTGTACATGCTGTATTATTCTGTTTTTCTTGGTCTACTTCAAAATCATTGTATAAATCTTTAATATTGTTGTTGCCTTCTATAAATTCTTTCATTGTAGAAGCTCGTAAGTAACGATATTCAACCTTCGGGATAGAATTAATGTTTTTTATGATCGCAGCTCATACTTCGGAATCAATTTTCTTATGGTGTTGATGTGTTCCTCTCAAACCATTACATGAAAAATCATTTTCATTAATTTTATTTCGTACAGTATCATGCAATCTGAGATATCCAAAGTTGCTTTTTAAAAAGTTTTACAAACTCTGATCATTTTACTGTCGATTTTAAAATGAAATGCTTTGTTGTTGTACCTGGGTCTTTCAGCATTCGTATATTTGTAACGAGGTTGAACATCAATCATACTTGCCTTTATATACGCTCTTTGTTTTACTAAATCACCTAAATCCAAAAGTCTCGAATAGTTTGTATCTTTCTTCTATATTTATCTTTGTAGAACATTTAAGCCTGCATTTATCCGTGCTAGGTTCTTTGAGACATCGAGCAGAAACACCCTTCTGAGTTTTTGACTACGATACATATGCTTTTCTCTAATTACGCATCCATTTAATTTTATTTTGTTTCCATTGAGAAGGATTTTTATAATTAAAATTACTCACCTCGTGATTGAAATTCTTATTGCTATTGTTGTAGTTAATATCTATTAAATTATAATCTACTATAGTATTTTTATTATCTTGCATGGTAATTTCTACAATCAATCCTAAAATCTTTCGAGCTCTCGAAGACATTCTACCAAAACAATATTTTAGTAGCCGATATTACATTCGTCATTTAGTAAAACAGTGAAATAACTACAAAGAGAACGAAAGTCGTATCTAATAAATTTCATAGTAAACTGTAATAAATATAAAAATAACTACGTTTCTGGTAATTTATAACACAAAACTGAAATAAAACTTAATTACTCAAGTTTTGTTTCGACATTTTATTATTAAACTGCATTAATTCGAAATGATATCGTATTTGATACCATATAATTTATACAAAACTAAATTAAGTCATATTGTTGCCAATAAAAATTACATTCACTTTTGTAATAAAATGAAATAAGTCTGAATAGATGCAGTTTTTGAATAAAATAAAGCATATAAAATAATAACCTGATACTAAAATAGCGAATTAT
This sequence comes from Parnassius glacialis, assembly GCA_033319125.1. Taxonomy (NCBI): domain Eukaryota; kingdom Metazoa; phylum Arthropoda; class Insecta; order Lepidoptera; family Papilionidae; genus Parnassius; species Parnassius glacialis. Next base: position 50,647,435 of record JAVANC010000021.1, on the reverse strand, counting down.
TCTGGTTTATTTTACTTTCTTTACACTATTTTAAGGTCTTAACTGGAACAACGCTGGCGCATTACTGAACTCGCTCACTTTACTGGTATCGACTTGTTCGCGATGGTTAATCAAAAAGAGAACGACGATCTTTCACTCTGTCATTTTTGGCGTATCGAGTCGGCTGTTGGACTGTACCTATTCTCCTGACGAAGTTAATTCGTTTTATGTTGAAAACTCAAAAAACGTAAATTTTGAGTTAATTCAGTTTATGAATAAAGGTGCGATATATCCACCGCCATCTTTAAAATATAAAAACGCTCAAATTATTACTGGTTAGTAATTGAATTACGTTCATTATACGTTAATTTAACGAATAATTTATTTCATATAACGCCAATTTATGTATAAATAATCAATCTTAATAAAACAATATATAATAGTAGTTTCATATCATTACGCAAACATTGCAATTCAAGTTAACTAGTGTTCATAATAAAAACAATAGAAGTAACCTTAATATTTATTTTATTTTTATTTTGCAGTTAAAGAAAACATATTGCATTCTAAATTACAGTGGTACAATCTATATATTTATTTTGCAAGGCCCCAATTTAAAAAGATTTAAAGAATTGTAGATATTAGACATAGTTGCCTACTATTCCAGGCGTATTCCGGTAAGGTAGATTTGCTGTTGCAACAAGAACAATATCAATCGCCGTGCAATCATCGGCCGCAAAACCGGTTTATTAACTCGTCGCTTCATTGAACGTACTTTACGTTCAATGAAGCGACGAGTTAATAAACCGGTTAATAAAACTGTTTATTGTTAACGTTGCACATTTAGTGCGAACTAAATTACCTGTTTATATTTACTTGTTGCAAAGTTATTTACACCGTCAAAATGAGTGAATTAAAAGAACTTATTAAACAAAGGGGTCATATTAGAGCTCGACTTACTCTATTTGAAAAATATTTAACACCCTTAATGCATTGCAAAGAAACTAATACATTGAAGATACATGAGCTCAATCTTCGATTAAATAAATTACGTGACCTTTCATGTACCTTTGAGGAAGTTCAGTCAAAAATTGGGATGTTGGATGAAGACACTGGCAAACAAATAGAAGAACGCGAGACAACAGAGAATTTATTTTTTTATTTGATTGCTCAAGCTCAATCCTTGTTAGAGTTTTTCGAAAATTCAAATAGGGTTGAATCTTCATGCAAACAGGTAATAGTTATAGCAATTTAAAGTTACCACCTTTAAAAATCTCACCGTTTGACGGCGCTCCAAATAAGTGGTTTTCCTTTAGGGATACGTATTTATCTTTAATGATGAAATTATTGACATTGATAAATTTCATTACCTTAAATCATATTTAGAGGGAAATGCTTCTTCTGTCATATATAACTCTGTATCTGCTAAAAATTATGCAACCGCTTGGCAACTACTTTGCGAACGGTATGATATAATAAGCGTTTATTGATAAATGAGCACATAAAGGGGCTATTTTCAATCGAACCGTTACATAAAGAGACTGAGGCTGGCATTCGTAATTTAATTGATACGTTATCAAAAAATCTGAGTGCTTTAAATTCTTTAGGTGAACCCACTGACAAATGGGATACAATTATTATTTATATGGCCTCGACAAGGTTAGAAAGTGCGACTGCTAGGAAATGGGAGTAATTTCGAAGCAATATAATTTCACCTAGCTTAGAAGAGTTCTATTCATTTCTTCGTCAACGCGCAATGGTTTTGGAAACCATGAATGCTAATTGGTCGTGCAAAAATGAAAAACGTTACAGTGCAACGAAAACTAATTCATTTGTTTCTTCTTCTACCCAGTCCTCCTTTGACAAGCGGTGTGCAATCTGTAACCAAGGTCATAAATTATATGAGTGTTTAACATTTAAATCTTTACCTGTTGAAGATCGTATTTCTAAGGTTTTCCTATTAAAATTATGTAGCAACTGTTTTCGCGGCGGCCATCAGGCATTTCAGTGCAGGCTGAGTGGCTGTAGAATTTGCAAGAAAAAATACAACACTATTACATAAACAACATTCTTCAAAACTTATACGCGTGCAACAACTTATACCACAACAAAGCAAAACTACACCACAACAAAATCTACAAGAACTGATAGATATCAGTAATAATATATAGTAATAAACAAGAGAAGAGGGGCTGGCTACATTTGAGTCTGTAACTGTAATGTTAGGTAACTTTGCTTCACTTGTTTTTGTAAAATTATTATTATTAGAATCTAATAATGTTTTTATGTCTGCTGTCTCCACAAATCAACCCCTTCTTTCTACTGCGTTTGTAAAGGTGACAAACAATAACAAGGTTTTTATTCTGAGGGCTTTACTAGATTGTGGCAGCCAGTCATCTTTTATTAGTGAAGGGGCTCAAAAGAAAATGGGCTTTTACAAAATAAAAAAAGATTGGTTATCCACTCAACCATGAGATTTGAAACCGTTCGTTGCAAACCGCGTTGGTGAAATAAGAGAGCTCACTAGTGCAATGTCTGGAGGCACGTCCCTGGAGATAAAAATCCAGTAGATCTAGCCTCACGCGGTTTAAATCCTAAATTAATTAATTCTGCCACGCTTTGGTGGCAAGGACCGTTGTTTTTAACCGAAAACTCATGCAACTGGCCTAAAAATATAAATATTAAAAATATTATTGATTTACCTGAATCGAAAGCTTATACTAAATCACTTGATTCTACAACTACACTACAATCTACGTGTTCATCAAATACTACTTTAGCTATTAGCCAGGCAATGATAGTAAACGTTGAAAGATTTTCAAAGTTCTCAACATTACAAAGATCTTTAACTTACGTTCTACGTTTTATTCATAATCTCAAACATATACATCACAAATTCACTGGCCCCTTAACAACCAAGGAATTAGAGTAATCTTTAGAAACAACATCAGAACGAATGCTTCGCAGATGAAATTAAGGTTTTAAAGTCTAAGGGAAACTTACCAAATAAGTCCCGCTTATTGGCATTAAGTCCATTTATCGATGCACGTGAAATAGTTCGCGTTGGCGGCCGTACTCAAAACTCCAATGAAGCTTACGAAAGAAAATACCCAATTTTATTAGAAAGGAAAAATACCTTTTGTAAATTACTATTTGTTCGCTATCATAAAAAACTTACATTGTGGACCTCAACTCTTACTGACAGATATAAGAAGCAAATTTTGGCCTTTAAGAGGTAGAGTATTAGCAAGATCCACTGTCAACAACTGCCAACTGTGTAAAATAATAAAAGCAAAGTGTTTTAATCCTATAATGGGTAATTTGCCCGCCACTAGAGTTACTCCAAATCTTCCTTTTCACGTAAGCGGTGTGGATGTTTTGAATCTTGAATCTTGACTTTGCTGGGCCTTTTTTTATTACTGACCGTAAAGGTCGCGGTTGCAAAATAATTATTTGAGTTTATTTATTTGTATCGCTACAAAAGCCTTGCATCTCGAAGTAGCAAGCGATCTCACTACAGATATTTTTATACTATGTTTAAGACGTTTTAAATCCCGAAGAGGAAAGCCTCTTAAATTATATAGTGTAAAAATTTTGTCGGTTCTAATAATGAAATTGCTAATTTCTTTAAAATTTAACAGTGAAAGCATATCTGGTTTTGCAGCCGATGAAGGCATACAATTTAAATTTTCCCCTCCGTATTCCCTATTTCCCCTCCACATTTTGGCGGACTTTGGGAGGCAGGTGTTAAGTCTGCTAAGTACCACGCAACTAGAATATTAGGCGACAAACATCTTATGTTTGAGGAGTTGTCTACTTTATTTGCGCAAATTGAGGCAATCCTTAATTCCAGGCCGTTAACCCCTCTTTCCTCAGACCCCAATGACCTCAATCCTTTAACACCAGCGCACTTCTTGATCGGCAGGCTACTTACGTCACTGCCATCGGAAAATTTACTAGACATTAATTTAAATAGACTCATTAATTTAGATAGATACCGATGTCTTGAGAGTCTGCGTCAACACCTCTGGGAACGCTGGCGAAAGGAATATTTAAGCGAATTGCAACAACGCCACAAATGGCAGGTTAACCAACAAAGATTTAAGGAAGGGGATTTGGCAATTATAAAAGAAGCTAATGTACCACCTTTGAAATGGCCAAGTCAATTAATTTATTTAAAACATAAAAGACTTTTAATATTAATAAGATCACTATAAGATGTTGTTAGGTTAGCTAATTACGTAATTAACTAGGGACTAAATAAATTAACCGACTTAGTATTTACATTGATCTCACAACTTTTTACGGTAGAAGAACTGAGTTGCGAGACTTGGTTTTTTACAAGTTATGTTTTTGATGGCATCATATTTGCAGCCAGAAAACACTAAAACTATATATATTTGCAAACGGAAAAGTTTTGATGTTTTAAGAAAATATGATATGTTTTTTAATTATTTTAAAAATTTTGAATTTTCGAACGCTGAAACTTTGAATACGTATGACAGAAAAGTAGATACTCGCTGCGTTTCCTTTCGTTCGTCAATCTAAACTTGAACTTATTATTGCCCTGAGGCAAATAAAAAAGGAAAATTATTAATCGAACTGAAAAAGAACTTGTTGACGACTGACTATGACGTTCTCTACGGACTTGAGCAGTTATTACTTTAATTAACTATAATTTACTGGACTGGTTGTTAATGTTACAAAAAAAATGGCAAACAATTATGTCCATGACGCGCGTTAAAATATTACGCGAGCGTTATGAATAATTAATTAATGAGCAACTGAAATATTGAGCAAGTGACGAGAAACTAAATGTGATTGCTACCAGCAGGTTAAGCTGTGGCTAGGGTGTTCGTTGGACTACTCCAAATTCGCAAAATTGTATTTTTTTATACGATAGAGGTGACAAACGGGCACACAATGGTCGCTGTGACTCATATACAACTACATCTATCCTCGATTACAAATCAAAATGCAGATGCGTTGTCACCCGTGAGGACTAAGATGGAATGCCTCGTTTCCAGTAAAAAGGGTCTCCGGTTCTCTACACTCAACATACAAAAGACAACAACGTTAAGCTGCTATTTTACGCTGGTATTCTGTGAGAGCGTGGTCCTTCCCCTGTCGAGCCGACCCATTCGTGTTACAACTATACCAGTAATATAGCTGCAGCAGGGCTCTACCACGTTGTAAAAATAAGTGTAAATAGAAAAAAATAATATTGGGCTAATATACAAAACTAGGGCCGACAGATTAAAAAACATATGTCCAAAAGTCACACTTATCAGGAATAAGTATAAACTAAATAAAAAAAGCCGTTTAACTATAAATTCAAATTTATTGGAATATTACGACGTTTTTAATTAATACTAACATGCACGTAAATATAATTTGACATAAATTTAATAAAACGCGATTTTAGTGACTTATGTTAGAAAGAACACTATGTACATAGTAGTTACTTGTGACTTAAGTGTATGAGAACAGTACATTGCATTGTAACCTAAATTTGATTTGATAAATGGAAGCTACTTCTATGAACTTAAAATTAATTTATCATGCATCATCCGCGTTTCTACAACTTTAATTTTTTACTGCTCGATCTGATAATTTGTATCCAATCATGCGGTTAAAAAACCTGCAAACCCGTTTTCATTTTCTTTTTTTCTATGATGCTATGATCCGTGTCCACTTCCAAGTGGCTATGACCCGGAACCATGAACTTGTGGTCTATGACATCTATGTTTAATTTCTGCAAAGCCGAGGTCAACATCGAACTGACATTAGAGTTTCGGTTTTGACCGCCACGAGTATCAGAATAAAATATCACGTGTTTTGTATGCTCAGGTACGTATGTTTGAAGATGTTTGAAAACACATGATGTTATTTGATTAGCTCCTCTAGCAGTTATGGTTTCATGTCATACAAGTTTCCCAGTTTTGTTGTTATGGACAGTCAGGTTGAACGGCCACAACTGGCGTTTGTAGAAAGCTACAAAAGAGCTAAAAGCTGGAGTGGGTAAACACTGTTGTAAGTCAAATGTATAATAAATAAACTTGTACAGTACTGTTATTTTTAGGTCACCACCCGCGTCTAACTCGCTTTGAAATTTGTTGCACATATTTTGAGTCTTATGACACATCAATAAATCTGAAATTGCATTTATCGACGTTCAACCGCACACACCTCGTATACGCCACACGCCCGCGCTCGCCCCACACACGCGCTGCACCCGCCCCGCTACGCCTTGCGCCCACGGTTCGGCTAGTGTCGTATTGTGATCAAGTTTAGTAGCTTTTTAACAGTGGTAGAGCCACGTGACAGCTTTTGCTGTCGCACGGATGGGCCGGCTCGAACCGGGGTGGTACCACGACCTCACAGAATACCAGCCTGAAATAGAGGTTTACCTCTGCGTTTCGCTTGGTGAGTGCAGGTGGCCGGAGGCCCTTTTTACTGGAAATGAGGCATTCCATCTTAGTCCTCACGGGTAACAACGCATCTGCATTTTGATTCGCAAACGAGGATAGATGTAGATGTCTATGGGCCGCAGCAACCACTTACCATCAGGTGGACTGTGTGCTCGTTTGTCACCCTTATCCTATAAAGAAAAGCTTGGTAGGTTTTTAATTAAATAATAATGGATGACATCGATAATGAAACATTTATTTCTTTGGTGGAGGAAAAGGACGTACTTGTAAAGCCACTAGATCAGCACACGCGAGGCGTGCGTTAATTATGCGCGTGGCGAGAGTGGATGTAAGGCGGATACAACGCGTGTGCAGGTTCTGTGCGTGGTTGGCGCAGGTCACCTTACATGCCCTTATTCACTTGAGTACCATTTTTTTTTCATTTCGTATGCTTGATCTGCGGCAATCTTGTGATGTTCATGTTGAACAATTAGTTCAGTTTTGATTTGCTCTTTCTGACATAGTTCAATTTGCATCTTGAATTTATCACAAGTAGTGCCAAACTTCGCACGATGGAAAATATTACAAATTCATCATATTATATTGGCCATGTAGAATTAAAACGGTGCTCAGAAATTATAAAACATGATTTCTGGTTTCCAAAAATGTCCTGATTTATACGGAAATATGTGACTTCATGTTTACATTGTGCGTATGGTAAAGGAGAATACGGTAGGAAAGAAGGCAAATTGCATCCAATTCCTAACCATACTGAACCAATGAAAATGGTACATATCGGTCATTTGGGCCCTTTTAGAAAATCTAAAAAAGGGTACCAGTACATGTTAGTATTGACAGATGCTTTCTCTAAATTTGATGTTTCTGAGCCTACGCGTACTGTCAATTATGTGGAGACGATCAGAGTTTAAAACGCATATTTAGTTTATTCGTTTTCCCAGATGACGTAGTTTCCGATCATGGTAAGACTTTCACGAGTAGATATTCCTAGAAGTTTGTAAGGGAAAAGCAGCTTAAACACACGTTAACCGCTATTGCATGTCCTAGGTCTAATGGGCAAGTAAAACGCACTAATCGCACAATTATCGATGCGTTGAGAACCACGGAACCTAGCGAGGCCTCTCATAATTGGGACAACAGTATAACAAATGTAATATGGGGTATCAACAATACTGTTAATGATACAACAGGGTATACGCCATACGATTTAATGTTTGATCATGTGGGTAGGTCAGTATGTGATGTATCTATCCCTGATCGGGTTTCTGAGCCAGTGCAATCTAGACGCGATAGAGCTACTAATCGGATTAGAATAGTTAGCAAGAAAATGAAACGTAACTTTGATAAAAGTCGTAAATATAGTAAGATTTACAAAGAAGGTGATTAAGTACTTTGGCGCCAGGCGCCAACTACTAGCGGCAATAAGGTTAATTTTAAGGTAGATGATCTGTATTCTGGCCCATATGTGATAATTAAGGAGTTAGGTAATGATCGATATAAACGGTATAAACGGTAAAAGTATAAAAGGTCTTCGAGGATACAAGAAGTTTACAGGTCTGGTATCCGCTGATTTCTTAAGACCATATCATTGCGTTGCTTCTATATCCGATAGTGCTAGTAGTTTAGATGAACAATTGGAAACCGAACATCGCGTAGATCTTCTTGAGAGCTAGATCAAAGTTCATTTCCCCATTTATTTAACTTGCTTCTTGAGCTGACTTGTAATCATAGTTTTGTTGTTTCCATAGCGGGAGCAATTGTTACAGGATGGCCGTGTGTAACGCTAGACTGCTAACGCTAACCTGAATTCGTTTCTCTTTTTTGAGGACGTTTCAAACGGATCATAGACATTTGAGATATTTAATAAAAGCCTTCGTTCTGTTATGACGTTATCACTGGTCTCATCTTCGAATACATCAGATGAGGGAATCCAACGTAAGCCTAAGGTCTTTCGATTTTCTAAGCCTTTGAAGTCGAGCAGCGTGTCCAGTTGATCAGCTGACAGATCTTCAATTAGTTCCCTTGCATTACTGGACCATTTGCTAATATTCATTCCGGCGCCCTTCAATGTGTCGATTATCTCTCAATGTAACTGTTTTGATTGAGAGATATCATCACAGCCTTCAAGTAGGTCATCCATGTATAGTGACGTCATTGGTGTAGCAGCAGCCAGGGGAAACTTTTGCGCGTCATCCATAGGCAGTTGGCGAAACATCTTCTCGATGTTCGCAGTTATGACGTATTTGTGTTGACGCCACATTAAGATGAGATGTTGTAAGTCCTTCTGTAGGTTAGGATCACTCTCCGTTAAATCATTGAGGATGTGTCCACTAAATGTTTTCGATGCACCATTGATAACTGTTCGATGCTTTGTCGTTGTGGAATCAATTTTCTCAACACCGTGATATGGAAAATAATTCGCTATTGCACTGTGTTGTGTAACGGGAGACGAGTGACCTTGTTGCTCGTAATATCGAATAATTTTTTTTGTAACTTTGAGCAAAAGGTTTATTTTTGACATCTTATTTTTCCAAATTGTAGAATTATGCAATCGCTTTTCATTTAAATTCACAGAGATCTTGTTCGAACTCTGATTTCATCGCGAGAGCAACCTCGTATCTTCCGTTAGGTAGCCGTCTTGTTATAGACTGGTAGAATTGGTCACAACACTGTTCATCTGGTGTCAATTTGCTCAAGTCTAACTCTTGTGGCAAGATCTTAGGCAGCACTTCTGGTGTTGGAGGTGTAGAAATTTCACTTGCAGGAGGGAAAGATGATATCTTGATACACACAGAATAACAGTATGTCCTGGCTTGTTGGTATTGATTTCCGTAAAATAAGATTCAATTTCATCCTCATAGTTGGATAGCTTGTGTGTGTTAACTTGGAACTCGGCTCATAATTTATTAAGGGAGTCGAATCGTTCATTCAAATACTTACGGGTCTTCCGGCTTGCGCAACCCTTGCTGAAGTTTGTTTCTATCGTCTTGATCGCTTCAACAATGTCTTGTTGGCGCTGAAGTAGACTCCCTATGTGATATATGTTTACTGTATGAAACTACTAGGATGAAAAAGGTACACTCAAAGTTCACTGTTATTATGTACACAAACACTGTTTATGTCGAATGTAAACGAGAACTGTCTGTGATTGCTGAAGTAGCAGAACTTTGACCAGTAGTCCGGGTCGGTCAGGATCCAGTCAACCGATTCACAATCGCACAAAATTCACAAAGAACACAAAGTGACGTCAGCGTAAGGGCCACTGAACCCAAATTTTACAAATTTCGATGGAATCCACAGATGCGATCTTGTTTCTTCGAAGCACCAAAGAGTGTCTACGAGATGTAAGGCAAACAAACGTACGAAACAAATCCATTGGAAGTCGTTCTAACTCTGAAGTACGCAAGTTATACATGTATGCGTAATTAACAAATAATATTGATTCTAAGTGACCTAAATTAATGAGTCATGCATGTTTTATTTACGATTGTTTTTTTTTATAGGATAAGGGTGACAAACGAGCACACAGTCCACCTGATGGTAAGTGGTTGCTGCGGCCCATAGACATCTACATCTATCCTCTATTACAAATCAAAATGTAGATGCGATGTCACCCGTGAGGACTAAGTTAAAATGTCTCATTTCCAGCAAAAAGGATTCGGTAACCAGTTCACGATATCATAGGAAGCTACTATAGGAAACACCATCCATCCATTCATTACAGCTCATAAAAGTCCACTGCTTGGGGTGAACATAGCCCAACCCATAGGTTGCCTCATAGTGGGAATTTCGCCATAGTTGCCATGTTTGGCAGGTGGATTAGACACCGTTGCTTTTATAATTTTAAATTGTTACCGGAAAGATGCTACTGCCCATCTTCTATCGCAGTTTCCCTCTGTCCCCTCTTTCGTCCAAGAACAGAAAGGAGGTGAAAGCACCGTAGGTGTACTGGTTTTCAATACATTTTACGTGGACGAACCATGCTTCAGTTATATTACTGGTATAGTTGTAGCACGAGTAAGTCGGTACGACCGGGGAAGGACCACGCTCTCACAGAATACCAGCATAAAATGGCAGCTTAAGGCTGTTGTATTTCGTATGGTGAATATCTCTATATTATATCTCTATATAGTTCTCTAACCGGAGCCTATATTTTCTTGAAACCAGGCATTTCTTCTTAGTAGTTCTCACGGGTGACGCATCTGCATTTTGATTCGTAATCGAGGGTAGATGCAAATCTATGGACCACAGCATCCACTTACCATCAGAGGGACTGTGTGCTCGTTTGTCACCATTATCCTATAAAAAAACATGCCGGAATATCTCCTTACATCAGGCGTAAAATTCACAGATGACCAACGGAAGGCAGCTTCAAAGATGCATGACCTCTGTGCATGATCGAAAATCTGATGACGATTAAAAATCCCCCTAAAGTGAAAAATTAAGGAAAGTATAACCCAAATGCAATATTTGACCAGCCCATCTGACCATCGTGATTACTCTTGGACTAATCTTTCAAGTTATACTACTTATTGCGATTTACCATCTAGGGCTTCATCCCCACTTACAACCAGGTGGAATTTCAGTCAATCACAGGCTTTGTTATCCTAAAATCCCAGCGTAAAATAACAGCTAAATGCTGCTGTGTTTCGTATTATAAATATAGAAAACCAGAAATCCTTTGAAAGTTAATTATTTACTCCATTATATAGTTCTAAGGGGTGACAACGAATACGCATTATGATTTAAATTCGAGGATAGATACATACATCTATCAGCAACATTCACTCACTTTCTGGTCTCATCTTATGTAAAAATTCTATGAGTTGGTTTTAAATGAATGGGAACTGGGGTACAGTGCAATCATCTGTTTTCATTTAAAATAACAATACTATTGTACTCTTATTGGCCAAATCAGCATTGTGCCACGCAAAAAAAGTCAGTAACATTGACAGATGACAACACGTCAAAATAGATAGACGTTAGACTTGCGATCGATTTGGTTTCGTTTGAAAAATACATTTCTGCAAATGTTTTTGGAATCTAAGTGCACTGTGTAGTTGGTTTGTTATGCGATAAGTTTTCCTAATCAGAACCGGAGTTTTATTTACCGTATAAATGCTAGGCTAAGACTGAACTGCTTACATTAGCAATAACATAGTAATGCTTCATAAAAATAAAACATAACCTCTAAATCTCTATGATAACTGCTAATATCTAAGTTTTCAGAAGTGTCTGTCAGGAGTTATTGTTCTTACATACGATTATGTGTAATTTCTGACTTAAAAAGGTGTTTCTTTTCACTGTTGGGTCTTAGGCGAACATTGTATGGACGGAGAACAATGTCCTTTAAATCGAATTTTTACCAAGGCAGATGTCGCACACATCACAAAGTCTGAAGACTGCAACCAGTGCGTTCTGATGTACTCACCTGTGGTGCCAAAACGTGAATACCGACGATATAAATACCGGGTTCGCCGGTAGATAATAATGGTAATGAAGAAATCCGCCGGAGAATCAACCACCATCTATATCGATTTCTTATATTTACGCGAAGACTACATATTAAATGAAACTAATTTTTACGGATTTTATCGCGTTTAATTTAACTTTTTAATTCCCGACGTTTAGAGTGCTTTACAGCACCCATGGTCACGCGGGGGGAGGGGCTGAGGTGTTTAACGTCCCGATGTCATAGAAGTCTGCAAATTGTAAACATGTTCTAGATCGTCCCCGCCATTACATTAGATTTGATAGACCACAACTCTTTGCCAAAGAACACCAATTCCTGCCAAGGATGATTCGCGAGGCTATTGGAATTAAAAAAATCCTAATTTCAATAGAGAAGATGGGTGGGTGCTGCCATCTGCTTGGGATCATATGAACAATAAAATTAAATCCAAGCCCAAGCATACCACTGCAAGACTTCAAGATACTGTAAGCTCATGCTCTTGTGCAAAATTTCATTGAAATCAGTTCAGTAGTTTAGGAGTTTATCGCGGACAAACAACGTGACACGTAATTTTTATATATAAAGATATGTATTTGTATTTAAATTGTATTTAAAAAGTAGCAATCAGCTATTTACAACTATTACATTATTTATAGTATGTACTTACATCTACGCACGCACTTATTTACACTATCACTAAAGATTATTAAAAAAGGGCGACTTTCGATACTCATAAGTAACCTAACAAAACTGTTAAGATAAGTATTTAGATTTCTTGCAAAAAAAGGTTCTGACTTGGCCCGGGCTATCGATTTTCAAAATCTATGCATTTTCACCGCATAATACCAATCCCCAAAAATCCCCAACCAACTTTAAATTCCCCGCAGTTTGGGGATTCTCCACATGTTGGCAACGCTGACATGTGTAAATTGCACACGCAAGGCGGCACGAGTCGGCCGGGCGGTGGCAGCGCCCGACCGACTCGTGCTCGATACCTAATGCATTGTTTGGTAGTGGTACCTATCGAGCTAGATAAAAAAGTTCAGCTTACGCGCAAATATTGACCCTAGTCAGCTGATTTTAAATTCCACTGCTGGTTTTATGTTTAAGTATAGGTAATATATTCATGTTTTTTTTTAATGAAGTAATCGTTTCATTTAGCTTTAGTAACATGATGGAGCGTAAATAAAGCTAATAAAACGTTGTGTAAAGATGATTTTTTTTCCTCCGCATCGATTTTCTTTCTGACTCATCATCAAAGGTATCATTAGTATTATCGTCTGTCTTCGTTTTCGGGAGCGTTTCACAAACAACTTGTATATAATATATATATATCTCGGGACCTTCTGATTCGAAAACGCGCCTCGTTTTGTCATAATTAAATAGAACTTAAGTTATTATTACTTTAATTGTGTAGTGGCGGTGTAAGAATATGCACTACCCTGTGCATCCTGTGGGTGTCGTAAGAGGCGACAGTGCAAAACTGAGTCAGGAGATGGGCAGCATCTTCCTGATAACTACTTAAAAATATAAAAAACCTGCAGCTGCTAGCCCCCTTGCCAAGCGAGGCAACTACGGCAAATATCCCCCCTATGAGGCGATCTGTGGGGGAGACTTGTGTTCAACAGTGGACGCTTCATAGGCTGTAATGATAATGGTATTATTGAATATAATATACATTGTGTTATAAATCCATCTTTATTTACAATAAACCCTTTCGCTAACAAAAATAACTTGAAAACGTTTATCACGATCAAAGTACTTTTTCAAAGTTTCTACCAAGCTTGTACTAATAGTTAACATTCACATGTGTAGACATTAAAATATAAATAACATAGCAGCAGCAGTTGCCCTCCAGTTTTCGACACGTAAAATGTCATTCTTACACATTGAAATAATATTATGTCCTACGTACTAGAAATTTTTAGCGGCAGTGCGGAGCGCGTGTTTGGAAGCACAGAGAACCTTATATTATAGCATAGACTAAGTAAGTTTGAGCCCATGGGTTACGTTGTAACGTATCTAATCTGTGTCATGCCATGGGCTCTAACGCGTGTTGCAAACGACCAAATCGCGGCTTCTCTTCTAGTACCTATTACATTTTACTTCAATGTACTTACCCGTAGGTATCAATTAAATCATTTTACAAAGTGAGCATTTATATCGTATTTAATATTATACGTTTAAAATATCTCTATACGAATTAATAATGGTATTCGTACATGCCTAATTTTATAATAATTTATACAAGTAATTACTTAATTTTATATGAATACAAAAGGAAATCTTTGGTATTTCAGAAAGAATATATTATGTGGTATAATACAAATACAAATAAGACAGCTTGATGTTTGTGCTGTCAAAGATGGCAGTTTATCACCTTGTACTCCCATGTCCCAAGGCTGAGTGTAGCTATTCACTGGTAGAGAATAAAGATATTATAATTTTAGTTTTTACCTTTTAATTTTATATAAAAATATAAATAATTATAGATTCATTATTCAAACAAAAACATAACTTAGAAAAATATTAATTATATCTCTTTTTCTGTGGGTTTTTAGAAGCGGTAGCTCGGAATTTTAGAATTAAATTTAAGGTTTTCACAGTTTTCATAAATAATAAAGCTAGTTGTAAAAAATATTATAAAAAAATACAATCCACTCAGTGATAAATCAACTTTCCTATAAAACTGGTATTGCACTATTACTGGAATATCTTGATATTAAATAAACAAATAACAATACACAACGAGTGATATGAGCATTTATACAGTACATGTATGTTTACTCTATATTTAAACTATAACATGCCAGTGCAGGACTATTATACCACCTGATAGTAAATTTTAAAGCAGCCAAAGATGGTGAAACGCGCGTTGGACTTAGCCGACAAACACGTGCCTCTGCTTTTTAAAAGCAGAGACTCAGACGAAATGTCGTGAAGTAGTGAATATCTACTCTCGCTGGGAAGGTGTATGGTGTGTCCTGGTGTCAGTGGCGGGTGTTAGGGAGAGGCGCCGTATGTTGGGGCGGTCGTACTCCTCCATGGACATGCCGCGCGACATGCGCCGCTCCACGCCCGGGGGAGGCAGTGACGTCAGCCGGCCCTGCCCCTGGCAGAACAGCAGCAGCGACTGCGCCACCTTCGCGGGCTGCATTCACACAACACATAATAATAAATAACACATAATTATAAATTTACCGTGTAGTGAGAGTGTAGGAATATCCACTACCCCATATCATCCCGTGGGTGTTGTAAGAGGCGACAAATGGAAACAAATCAGGAGTTGGGCAGCAGCGTCTTCCTAATCACGACTAAAAATAAAAATAAACTGATGTTACCAACTCGCCTGCCTAGCGAGAAAACTATAGAAATATAGCAGATATATATGAGATATATTTCAGACAATCTATGGGGAAGCCTTTGTTCAACATTGATAGGGTGTAATTAATGAATGAATTAATTAACTTTCGACTAAATCATATCTAACACAGAAACATTACAACTTAGGAAATGTTAGAACAATCTGCCCAGTCGAACCCTATCTTACGCATGTCCCAAAACGATGTTTGGATTTTAAAAAAAAGTATATAACATTACCAATATCACGCGCATTGTTCACCCCGCATTGTATTTTTGTTAAAATTTTATTTGCATAATATTTTAGCGGCATCGAACAAGTTGACCTTGAATAAAATTAGCACCATATTGGCAAACAAATGTCACCAGTAAGATACGAAATGTAAATGGTAAGAAACTACCAGTGACATTTGTTAGCAAAATACCGATATTCAAATGTAAAATCGATAAAAAGTACCTTTATTTTCTAGATTACAACGATAAGAGGACGACGCCTTCTCTCGTATTTTAAAATGCTCGTGCTCTAATCCAAAGCCCCGAAAACTCTCAGCTCGAGTTACAAAATCGTTTTCAGTACCTCAAAGACTGCAACGCAGTGGACGATATAAATGACAAGTTCGTGGATACTGTTCATGTCGGAGCCAAGTTCTGCAAGACCCGTCGCAGAAGAACACAAAAACTATCTGGTCAAACTCTTATCTCATGGGTGGTAGATGGCAATGACAGCATACAGGCAACTTAACAGACAGATCTCCAAATACACACGGCGGGACTTACACAACTTCAATACATCTCATATTGAAAAAGCGACGGGGCTCCAAAGTCTTTGCCAGAGATCTGTCTGCCAGAAAGAGGCAACCAACGAAGCTGAAGACTCGTCGTGAATCTTTTCCGGGACACCAGAGATTTTGATTGAGATTGCGAGATTCTATGAGCAGCTGTACACATCATCGTTGGGGCCACATGCAAGTGTAAGTTGTGTCTGTAATTCCCTAAAATGCTAATATTTCCTAGAAAAACAAGTCCCGGGGACCTCGAATAATCCTATAATATCTCAGCGCAACTTGTCTACCTCTTTTTCTAGCTCCAGGATCTTCTCATCAGTCCTCAGTGAGCGCATCCAAGAGCAAGTTTTATCCGACAATGATGACAATATCACGGACGTCGGTCTGAGCGAAATTAGAATGGCTCTTCAGCCCTCAAAAACGACACAGCCCCGGGCGAGGATGGAATTACAGAAGAGCTTCTGAAAGCGGGTTGAAAACCAGTACTTGAAGTCCTTCAGTAGCTCGTCAGTTCCGTTCTCCATGGTGGTACTACTCCGTAAGAGTAGGGCAGAAGTGCAGTGGTCTTATTCTTGAAGAAAATGAAAATACTGTCTTGAAGAATTACAGACCAATTCCCATTCTAAGCCGCGCTACATGCTGTTTTCGAGGGTCATTATGAATCGTCTCACACGCAAATTCGAACTCCTGAACAAACCGGTTTCCGAAAAGGCTTAAATATTATAGACCAATTACTTACCCTTCGGCAGATTTTACAGAGAACCAAAGAATAAAATCTGCCACTTTATCTTGCGTATGTGGACTATGAGAAAGCCTTTTATTTCGTTGAAATTTGGGCGGTGCTACATTCCTTTTAGCGGTGCAGAGTTGACTGTCGGTATATCGAAGTGCTGAAGTGTTTGTACAGTAGGGCTACGATGACTAACCGAGTACATTACGAATTTTATCCAACTGCAGAGAGGTGTAAGACATATCTCTGAAACTCTTCACGGATTTCTTGGAAGTCGTTTTCAAGCTATTGGATAGGAAAAGATACTCTATCAATCATCAATGGCGAGTACATCACTCACCTTCTATTCATTTTCTCGTCACGCTTACCTCAAAACTTTAAAACAAGATTGTACAACCAGTGCGTGTTGCCTATGATTACATATGGATTAAAGACGTGTTCCTTCACTGCTGGCCGTATGAGGAAGCTCAAGGTCGCACAACGAGCTATGGAGAGGGCTGCTCAGAGTTTCTCTCTCTAATGATAGACTTAGAGATGAAGATATCTGCAGCAGAGTCAGAGTGTCCGATATAGCCCAACAGATCAGTAAGTCGAAGTGGCAATAGGGCGGTCATATATTAAAGGACCGACACAGATGGGGAAGAAAGGTTCTTGAGGGGCAAACTCATACCAATAAGCAAAGTGTAGGGCGGTCACCCCACTAGTTGGAGCGACGAACTGGTAAGAGTTGCAGGAATTCGATGGATGCAGGTGACTTGGGACCGTAGCAGTGTGGCTTTCTTTGTGGGAGACCTATGTTCAGCAGTGGACTTGTTAATGGCTGTAATAATAATTAAACATCATTTTTTAATTTATAATATAATAATAAAAGTAATATTTTTGTGAAGGCGACTTGGATATTAGTTTTGTGATTATTTTAGCGATGGGCTAACCACTTCTTTCACAATTTTTCATTTAAACCTATATTTTTTGGGTAATTTTTTTGGTTGGTCCGAGTAGCTCTGCTTTTTGGGCCATGCCTACTCCTCATAAATTACAGGCGTGACGCTAAGGATGTACATTTAAAAATGATATGGTGGACATTTCATTTCGTCAAACCTTTTTAAACAGCTAATTTTTTATAAAATTTTTGATAAATTGGTCCTATATTTTCTTTGAATTTATTTAAAAGCATACATAGCTTCATGAAGGAATTATTGGCTCTTTGGCTTGTCCCTAGTTTTAACTGAATAATCGTTACTATTTTCAATAAATTTGTTTTGCTTCTTGTGTATATAAATTATATTTCCCTAATTATACTAAAAGGCCAAAGGCCAAAATAAATGTATTTATTCGTCAAAATATTCATTATGAGACGCCTTTAAATTTAGTTTGCAAATTGCTTGAATAATTTCAATATTAATATTCTCATGTTTTATTCATCAATGTTTAAAGTGCATAAACGTGTCTGTATTATTTTGTCCTATACAAATACAATAACCCCAAGATTACTTTCGAGTAATTTCCATACTCTCATAATTGTTTAATGCAATACAATTTAAACCGATCTTTATATTACAAAATTGTTTAGACTTTAGAAAACTTATGTTTTTTTTTGAAATTATAATTATACTGGGGCGTTTGGGAAAAATGATGAGAGTTAATTATTACGATGCACGCGCACACCGACACTTAAAAACGACACCATGAAGTTTTTACGATGCGCGCGCAAACTGACACCTAAAAGCGACAACTTCAGTGGGTAATTGTCTCTCAAGTTATTTTTTGTTTTGTTACGCTAAAGAAGTATAACTTCCTATGTGCGTATTCCCATAAGTACACACACTTTTTTATAAAATAACAATGATAAACGAGCATACAGTCCATATATACATATGGTAAATAGATGCTGCGGCATATAGAAATCTACGAATCAAAATCCAGATGCGTTATATTGTTATTATTATTATGATGGAATGCCTCGTATCCAGTTAAAAGGGTCTCCGGTTCTCTACACTCACCATACGTAACACAGCAGCATTAAGCTGCTATTTAACGTTGGTATTCTTTGAGAACCTTCCTATCCTTCCTTGGTCGAGCCTACACATTTGTGCTACAAACAATAATATAGCTGCAGCGTAGCTCTTCCATATATAACAAACCATAATATAACCAGGTTAAAATAATTACAAATATTACAATAAAATATTTATAATAATTAAATACAAATTAACAGTAATTGAATAAAGATATTAAGGTATAATGGTTCAATAAAAGTATTAAAATACAAATTTAAAAATTAGATTTACATAGGTAGGGTAAAACACCCAGTAGTCAGTCCCGCACCAGTACTCAGCCTTTACAGACATTAATTCCATATCAATAGCATAGTATAAAGACAGGGAAGTACGTTATCTTCATACAAACGCACTGCGCGCGGCTTGTATGTGTGCGCCATAGTATCTATGAGGCGCCGCACGCACACTTAAACACAATCTCGAAATGTTTCTCATTGCGCCAGTCGGGACTAACACCGCACGAGGTTCGCACGTCACGGCTTTTGGCACCGCTAAATGAATGAAAAATGTGTGATAATCGCAGGAGAACGTATTGCTGTGTGTTTGGGTGTCTTACTAATTCATCGATTCCAGAATTGTCTCTGTTCAGATTACCTATTGAACAGGACAGGTAAGCGAGTCACTTATTATAGCATATAATTTTTACTTGACGATGAGATACCTACTTACATATTTTTGTTGTATTAGTTGTCTATCAGACAGAGGAAGAATAGTAACTAAGTAACTTACGGTTATAAAATCGTAATTAATTATATTTGCAAAAGTTTTTTATAAGGATGCGGATATATTACACATTAAAGTTTAATAACAAGTCGTTTCGTAATAGTCGAAACCGAAGAAAGTATTTTTCTGTAGCTAATTTGTAATTTTGTAATAAATGTGTGATTCAATATATATATGCTTGTATTAATTTTTTTTTTATAGGATTAGGGTGACAAACGAGCACACAGTCCACCTGATGGTAAGTGATTGCTGCAGCCCATAGACATCTACATCTATCCTCGTTTGCGAATCAAAATGTAGATGCGTTGTCACCCGTGAGGACTAAGATGGAATGCCTCATTTCCAGTAAAAAGGGCCTCCGGCCACCTGCACTCACCAAGCGAAACGCAGAGGTATACCTCTACTTCACGCTGGTATTCTGTGAGGTCGTGGTACCACCCCGGTTCGAGCCGGCCCATCCGTGCGACAACAATTCTGCCGCGTGGCTCTACCACTGTTGAAAATAATATGGTAATATGGTCCTTTATGTGTGCAAATACTATATGCCTATTAAAAATAAAAAGTAACTAGTATATACTAATTAAATAATTTATACAAGAGCTCACACACCGCCCCGCCGGTTTATTTTATCCCTTTTTTTATAAATAATACTGCTCTGAATCTTAATACATTTCTGTATTTGTTAGGAAAACCATTGTTGAACTTTATCGACTAATGATCACTGAATTAGTTATACAAAGATGTATTATTTTTGGCAAGGGCCGGGCTTTAAACTAATGATTTGGTGACAGTGACAACCCTGAGACAGTAGGCAATTATATCGCGGATTGGCCGGAGATAGCCTACTTGGTGTCTTTATACTATGTCAATAGTGTTTACATATGTTTAAACCTTTAAAATAACGTTTAATTGAATCTGTGTCTCCTTATTGACTAATACGCACACCTACGAACCAATATCATGTCAGGTTGACGAGCTACACTCGTTATTTTGCACTACTGACAAAGACATGACTAGATGCGTCTCTGCTGCAATTTTTTTCTTAAGGAAACGTGCTCGAGTTTTCGGTTAATTTTTGTGTGTATTTGTTGTCATTTGTGGTTGATTATTATACTGTGTTACAATAAAATGTTTATTTTGTGATAAAGTTAACTATTACACGCATTTTATTTGTTTAATATGTTGTAATTTAGGTGGCCGACTTTTGGGTTTCGAATTTTTAGGGTAGATCCAGTACTCAGCCATAAGTGGCTGACTACTGGTTTTTTTGTGATTTTCTTATATATATTATATAGTTGAAATTAAGGGAACAAATAGTACCAATTTTGCTGATTACTTTGTGTTCAACTCTTATAAAACGAAAAGTATATTTTACCAGTAGTCAGCCGCGTACAAATGTAATTGCATGTCAGGGGCCGACCAATGGGTCTACTAATCCAGTAGTCAGCCGTTAGTCCTGTTGCACAAAATAGTACCTTAAAGCCTTTTCAATAACGGTTAAATGTATGCACAGTTATTTTAGCATGAAAATCATTTGTTTTAGAATTCCATCATATCAAAAATCCATCCATCAGTACAAAGAAGAGCAATTAACACACGTTATGGGGCGATTAGAAATGGGATGAAAGGAATAGGAGCGCTTTCTTCCAAAGAGTAGATAAAATTTCAGGAACAATAATTTAAAATTAAAAATTTTGTACAGCCGACTTCAATATAAGCGACTTCAATATAGGTTATTTAAGAATAACTCAATAATCATTAGTCTGACTTTGATGAAATTCATATGGGATCACACGAGAACTATCAGCTTTCATATAAAAAAATAATCATCGAAATCGGTTCGCCCAGTACAAAGTTATGAGGTAACACACATAAAAAAAACATACACTCGAATTGAGTACCGTCTCCTTTTTGGAAGTCGGCAGAAAAGAAGAAGTGAAGCAACAGAAAAAGAATGATATACTGATTAAAAAAATTAAGAGATTTGAAGCTAAAACAAAGAAAGAAGAAGAAAGTCAAAAAAAGAAAGCAGAATTACACAAAAAGGAAAGTGTAAAAGCTGTTGAATTCCAAAAATAGCAAAAGGAGGAAGAAAAATACGATACATATCGTATTTTTAATTTAATATTATATGTACAATAAAGAAAGTAAGCTGCAAAAACTGTGAAGAGGAATTAACTAGCGACACTGAAATTATTGAATTAAAGAATATTGGATGTGACAATTGTCTTGCATGGTACATTTGAAATGTACTGAATTCACTGAGGACATATATGAAGATTGGACTTACCTAATCGGACTATTTGTCCCAGGTAAACATATTCGTCAACAACTTTCAGCTTAGTGCTCCCAACAACTACCGGCATAGGTGCGATATGGACGTTAAACGTGATTTTTGTTTCATCCATGTTCATCTTAAGGCCTATCCGTTGGGAGACACTATTGAGGTCATTGTATAGTGCTTAGGTCCTCCAGCCATTCTGGCATAAGGACTATATCGTCGGCAAATCGAAGTCCAACTACGACCGACAAGTCAATCGACGGATTCAACTCTGCTGGGCAGCGTTTTGGAAATTATGACACATCTTCTCGTCAGGCATACCTCAAAACCTCAAAATAAGATTGTACAACCAGTGTGTGTTGTCAGTGATGGCTTATGGATCTGAGACGTGGTCCTTCACTGCTGGCCATATGAAGATGCTCAAAATCGCTCAGAGAGCTATGGAGAGGGCTATGCTCGGTGTTTTTCTGCGTGATAGACTAAAAACGAGGATATCCGCGGTAGAACCAGAGTAACCGTCAAAGCCCAAGGAATTAGTAAGCTGAAGTGGGAATGAGCCGTCCATATAGCTCAAAGAACCGACAATCGATGGGGAAGAAAGGTTCTCGAGTAGCAGCCCCGTACCGGCAGGGGAAGTGTAGAGCGTCCCTCCACTAGATGGAGTGAAGACCTGGTAAGACATGCGGGATGTCATTGGTTGCAGGTGGCTCGGGACCGTGCTTTGTGGCATTCCTCGGGGGAGGTCTATGTTCAGCAATTGACTTGTGAAGGGTTGTAATGATGGTGATGATGATATTTGAAAATATGCATAATAAAGAACTTCTATGCCAAATATGCTAGAGTAAGTGAGAGGCTGACTACAGGGTAAGACATGACCCCCCCGAACGGGTTCCCGCCTTGTCGTGGCGGGGGGGGCTTAGTAGCCGTGGCTTGGTCACCCACGGTGAACAAAGAGGAACCCCTTGGCTGGCCCGTGGTGTAGGGCCGGCCCGAGGTGGCCACTCCGAGTGGGCTTGACGAGCCCACTTCGGATGTGTGTCGGTGGGCTGCTGCGAGAGGGGTGTCCTCCCCACCCCTACCTCTGCAGCCGGGGTGGAGTCGCAGAGGAAGAGGAGTGTTGGTATGGCGATGCGCCACTCGCCCTATCCTCCGCGACTCAAACGGGGCCGCACCGTTGATGCGGTGGTGGTGGGGCTGCGGGGGGAGAGGAGTGCCGGTATTGCGAGGCGCCGCTCTCCCTACCCTCCGCAGCCGAATTTTGGTTGGCGGCGGAGCCATAGACCAGATCCGCCGCTGGGGTCAGGAAGGCTGGTGCTCCTGAGTGCTAGTTTTTCCTGGCCCTATGGCCTTCGCGCATCGGACACGGGGGTGTCCTTTGCGCATGTGAAATTGGAGGCCGAGGAGGAGGGCGCGCCATGTGTTCTGGTACGCCTTACCGGAGAAGGAGATGGGGGAGGAGTGTTCCTCTCCCGAGGAGGGGCCGCCATGGGGCGGCCAGCGCAGGTGGGGCCGCGGAAGTGTGCGAAAGCGTTCCCGTGGCCCTGCCAATATGCGCTGATGGTGGAACACCATGGGGTTTTAGTCGGTGCGAGTCCGACATAACCCGTCCTTGCCCCCGCGAGGCGGGTATGCGTAGGCATTTCCCCATGTAAAAAAAAGGGGTAAGACATGACTGACTTGTGGAGAAATGAGGCTGACTACTGGCGAAAAGAGCCATAATTTGTTTAATGTTAATTTTTTATATAATTCTATTATAAATTTAATGTTTTGTTGATTTCTTTAGTAAATTTAATAAACAACCTTTCCGAGAATAATGATTTTTTTATACATAATGTATAATATTTAAAATACAGTTGAATCAAATTTTCATCTTCGCTGACTACTGGGTGTTTTACGCTACCTACTTGTCCGCGGATGGCGGTGAGTATCGCGCACATAGCGTTCAAAATAATCACCTCCACATTGTAGGCATAGGCGACACCTAAAACTTAACTGTTCAACGACAAGAGATAGTACTTGATGATTCATTTTGATTTGATCGAATGCCCAAATTATTTTTTCTTTCAACGTGTCGCGGGTTTCGAAAGCGCGACCAGTATACACTAATAATGTCTTTACATGCCCCCACAAATAAAAATCCATTGGTGTGATATCTGGCGATTTGGGAGGCCATGCACAAGGCCCGTCACGACCGACCCAGCGACCAGGGTATTCTCTGTTTACATAATCCTTAACTTGGCGAGCATAGTGCGCCGGCGCCCGTCATTTTGGTAATACATATTGCGTAGAGATGCAAGTGGTATGTCCTCTAACAACTCTGGCAGCGTGTCGGTGAGAAAACTATGATAGCTTTCACCGTTTAATCTTTCTATGAAGACCGGGCCCAGTAACGTTGTATTAATAACGCCTGCCCACACATTGACACTAAACCGGTATTGAAAGCTATGCGGTCTTGGATCATGTGGATTTTCATAGCACCACAAGTGTTCATTGTACGAATTAAATAGTCCTATTCTGCCAAATGTTGCTTCATCAGTCCATAAAATGTTAGCTCGTTCAGCAGCTAGTAACCAGTTACAAAATGTAACTCGCGCTAATTTGTCAGCTTCGCTGAGTTCATGAACACGATGCAAGTAAAAAGGGTAGGTACTTCCCTTCATTGTGTATGACACTCCATGCGTAGTACTGTGACACATTGAACTGTCGGGCTGCGTCATAAGTCCTCGCTGCTGGATTTTGTTCAAAAAACTGCAGTATGTCTTCCTCCTCACGTACTGTGCGCCGCGGTGGACGACCACGATCGATTGATACAGGCTAGAATTGGCCGTTATCTCGCAATCGCTGTGTAGTACCTAGCATCGTAACGTAGCTCGGTGCACGTGAGTTGGGAAATCGCCTTGAATATTCACGGCAGGCTTCACTAACGTTATCATTGCAAATTGCTAAAATTCGCACCATTTCGGTTTACTCAACATTTGAGTATCCGTAAGCCATCGTAACCACGTAACGTTTGCGATATTAATCTCACAACGGAAGGAGAAACGTCGCGGGCGCACCAAAGGCGACTGACGACACAGGTACATAATTAGGTCAAATTCAAATGAGCAAGCGCCGACTCCTACACCCCCTCCACCCCTACCCTGCCACGCGCTTTATTTTGCTATTTAAGACTATTGCCGTTTAGAAGGTCGAATTAAAATATTTTTATTTTTGTATGAAAATAAAAATTGAAGAAATATAATTTTTTTTCTTACAGATGTTGTTGTTATGATGTAAATAATATATTCCCAAAAGGTCTTCAGTAAATTAAAAATTACCCTGTATTGTACGCGGATAAATCTTTTCGGGAGTGCTTTTTCTTCTGACTTCATTAACAAATATCCATATTTAAGGCTAGCTGAGTGATATAACTTAATGCTAGATAGCCTATACTATTCCACATGAATCTAGCTATAAATACAAAAAGAATTTTTCAAATCGGACTGATAGTTCCAGAGATTAGCGCGTTTAAACAAACAAAAAAAAAACGAAAAACTCTTCCGCTTTATTATATTAGTATAGATAAGTAAAACTAGCTTTTACCCGCGATTTCGTCCGCGTAGAATAGAAAAAAAACATGCAAGTCTGTGACAAGCAGTTCAATTATTGGAAAATCACTTTAAACACAGTTTTCTCTTATTATCTCAAAAACCATGTCAGTTGGCAAAGTACTTAGTCAAATATAAATTGCAGATCTATTTATTTTGCGTGGAAAACGTCTTATCGCCGTATCCTTTTAACATTCTTAGTTAAGCTGTAAATTCAAAAATATTAAAAAACAGATTTTGCCTCGTAACTTTGAAGTTTCGTCACAATTGGTCCAGTTATTTCGAAGATTAGACAAGACAGACAGACACATGTATGTCTTAACTAGCTGTTCCCCGCGACTTCGCTCGCATATTAGGGTTTATATGTTTTTGCGCGGAACCCTAATTATTTTTTAAAATAAAAGTAGCCTTAGTTACTCCTTATGAAATCTGCTATCTGCCAGTGAAAGTCCAGTTAAGATCGGTCTAGCCGTTTCAAAGATTATCCGGAACAAACAGATAGACAGACAGACAAAAATTTTAAAAATTGTATTTTAGTTATAAGTACCACATTTACTTGCATATGCATTTAGTAAAAAAACTGTAATTTTGACATTACAAACAGACACTTCAATTTTATTTATTTGTATAGATAGAATGCAAATAATGTTTAATTCATTAATTTAGTTAATTATTTTTTTAGAAAGGGGGGTAGTCTCATATAAATTTTGTCATGATAATGATGGGGATTAGATCATGATCCATGCGACCATCATCAAACCCTTTAATATGCAAGGGCTTATGCTGTATCTGTACGATATATTGGCTGATGATTCTTTACCACGTCAACCGTTTGCGATGTTTATGTAATATTTTTATTAGTTCAAAAAAAGTATCTATTCTATCTATCTATCTATCTTCTTCTGTCTATACTATAACCACAGAGTAAAGAGGAAGGACGGAAGGACACTCACGTGCAAGTTAAATCGAATAAGTTTAGTTCGTGAGATGTCCGTCTGATTCGGTTAGAATTTAGGGTTATGTGTTCTGTGCTCATGTGCTATAACAAAACTCTAACACGACGATTTCTGTACATTGAAGATTTTTTTGAAATTTGATTTGGAGTATACTATATGATCGATACAGATGCCAAAACATTTTTTTTTTTGAAAACGTTGTCTATCTGTCTGAACAAGCATCACGCAAAAACCCATTGAGTCATATGTACTACGTACTAGAGAAGCCATTCCGAACATTGACTATGTTCAACTGAACTGTACTGCAATCCATACAAACTAAATATTGCGTAAATTGAAGATTTGTGAATTCCATAAAATAATTATTATTACATTTTATTTAGAAATATGTTCGTTTAGATTAAATTAAGATATTTTATATTAGATTCGTATATTTATTTTATATCAAATTAAAGTCTTCGCTCATGCGCGACTACTACTACCGCGCATGCGCGAAGACATAGAGTAGCACACAATTAGCAAAAATTAGACTCCGATTCGCTTGAGGAGGTGGTGTCTTCATCATCATCTTCGCCTACATGTATAATTATATTATTATCAATAACAGAATTAATCCTGATATCTCGGTCAAAATGTTCCACAATCAGGTTTTTAGTCTTCTCAACAACCTTTGCCTAGTCATCTCTTGTGACTTCCCCGCAGGCTTCTTTTAATAGGGTCATCATCTTTTTCTTGCTGAAGTATTGTGGCGGGCGGCGTAACCTTTTATTTGAGCCCAGATTAGCTCAATCGCGTTATATTGGCAATGATACGGTGGAATTCTTAGAACGCGATGACCGTACTCCAGAGCCAGTTCATCGATTTCGTATCGCACATTTGCCGCTTTATTTTCTTTAACTAATTTAATTAGCTCTGGTTTTAGCATCTGCATATTTGCTTCAATGCCTTTTGCTTGTAACCAAGCCACCATTTCTTCTTTTTTATTAGCTTGGGTAGGTGGTTTCTGTATTTGAACCGAGTGATAGGAGGCATTATCCATGAATATTAGAGAAGGCTCAGGTAGGCTGGGCAAAAGCATGTTCTGGAACCACTCTTTAAATGTAATGGCATTCATTTCCTCGTGGTAGTCATTGATGGTTTTTGATTGACATGCCAGTAACGCGTTCTCCACAAAGCCGTATTTTGCAGAACCTGCGTGGCATATTATCAGACGGGCCCCCTTACCCATTGGTACTTTCGACGTCGACGCTTATGTATCATCCGTCCAAGAACGGGAAACCGTGTGATTGACGTTTAGCGATGTCTCGTCAATGAACACGACATTATCCCAGTTATCAATATTTTTTGCTTCTCTCAAAAAACTTATCCGTTTTAAAATTATGTCGTATCGTTCTAATAAAATTTTTCTTTTGTCTGTTTTTTTTATACGAAAAACCAATATCTTTTAAGATTTTGGTTAAAGCAGTTTTACCCCCGCTAAACAGTCCAGCTTCTCTTAACGATGCCAAAAGCTTCTTCCTGTTGAGATATTCATTTCTGGAATAGTAACCATATATATAATTTCTGATTGCATCGGCGTTAAAGGTGTCAATATCTGTCACGGGTTTAGTTCTACGTTTCTTCTTCGGAGTACGTAAAATATTATCTTCCGTGCCAGTAGAGCCGAACTTTTCTTTATTAATATTTGTTATCGTTTGTTTGCTAACTCCAAGCGCCTGAGAGACGCGTTCTTGTACTTGTTCGACAGGTAACAGGGGTCCGCCATTTTGCCGCTCCCGCTCAAAGTAATCTTGCAGCTTGATGATTAACTCACGGGCTCCACTTTTCAATGTTTGTCCACGTTTAGGCATTATTATGCACCAAAAGTAAAAAGAACGTAATACAAAACACAATCGAAGTCCGATTTAGCGCCGATGCCAGTTTGAAAAGCAGAAACAGTCCATTAAACGAAAGCCGGGTAATCAAATAAAAACAGATCGAAAACACTTGAAGAACGTAGTCTATGCGCACGAAACGACAACAGACGACTGTTTTAGCGTCACAAAATGGCGGCCCATAACGCCATTTGGGGTTACCATTTTCAACCTAAATATAAAAATGCTACTTTCTTTCACGCGTTCGGTTTGGTCGTAGTTTTATTTTCATATTTAATAAAAGTTATCTTATAGTCCATTATTTTCAAATTCTTAAAAAGAAAAACAAAACGTATTATTTTATAAAGTATAACTGTATAAGAACAGATTACGATACTGTTAATGCCTGTTATTGTTAGCACAGCACTACAAATATAAAGCGCTGACATAACCTTGTAATACCGCAGTATAGATTTAGAAAAATATTGTTTACCAAGTTATTTGACACTCAGTTTGGCACAAAATTATAACATTCATTGATTATTGATATAATAATGTTGTTTTAATGCTCATCAATTGTTAAAACGGTAAACAACCAGCAAAAATATTTTTATCGTAACTGCAACACCATTACAAAGTTACGTCGTCGGTTCAATCGCGACGTGTCAGGAACGCATTCTCTGTACGGCCGAACTATAGTACATATAACTCAATGTAAAAACCTGAAAACCGATTTGAATGGAACTTTCACTATCATGTTACATATAGAAATCGAATCATTGGAATAATAATAACCTCTCACGCTATCTATCATAGGAGCTGGGCAGTAGGCATATATCGCCCATTTATAGTTACAAAAAGATTTAAAATGTATATTGTAAATATATATATATATATATATATATATATATATATATATATATATATATATATATTTATGTATCCATGATATGTGTATAGTTTATTTATCAGTAAAATGTATGTATTATGTAGTTAATTATAATTTTGTGTAGTGTTATTTTATTCTATATTGCCGCACCTACGTCAAATTCTCACCACTCCATGGGTTGACTGGTAGAGAATGCCTCAAGGCATTAAGTCCGCCCTTTGTATTCTTTTGTTTTAAGGAATGCAATAAAGAATAAATAAATAAAAAATAAATAAATAAATTGTCGTGAGATTGAAAAATTACATTATCCGATTTTGACTTGTTTTTATATTATTCTTATCCGTTATTATCTAAATATCGTAGATTTTGTTTTAGTTTAATAATCAATTAATTACTTTAATTTTACCTAGATGGCGCTATAGGTATTTTAAAGCAAGGCACGGTTTTATTAAGCGTCTCCCACACACAAGGTGGCGGCTAACCGCGAGCCGCGGCTCCAGCCGCTGCAACAACACACCACCGCGGCCGGAGTGTTGGCCTGAAGCGCCATTCGTTGTGGTGTCTGTGCTACGATTAGACATCAGTAAACATGGCTAACCGTGATGATGTCTTACTATATTCAGCAATATTATCATATTTTTTTATAGGATAAGGGTGACAAACGAGCACACAGTCCATCTGATGGTAAGTGGTTGCTGCGGCCCATAGACATCTACATCTATCCTCTATTACAAATCAAAATATAGATGCGTTGTCACCCGTGAGGACTAAGATGGAATGCCTCATTTCCAGTAAAAAGGGCCTCCGGCCACCTGCACTCACCAAGTAAATTGCAGAGGTAAACCTCTACTTCACGCTGGTTTTCTGTGAGGTCGTGGTACCACCCCGGTTCGAGCCGGCCCATCCGTGCGACAGCAAAAGCTGCCGCGTGGCTCTACCACTGTGTAGTATATTTTGTTTTCAATCCTAATGCTTTTGTAATCACGATGCGAATTATCATATAGTACTGGATAATTTTGCTTTGTTTCTATTACAATCTCTGAATGTAGCACCATTTTTCACGCGGTACACGCGGCCTGTTGTAAAAATTTACAACTGACCACGCTGCGGCCACCGACTGGCCGCGTACTCGCTAATAATACGCGTTAGCGAAAGGGGCGGAGCATGCGGCCGCGGCCAGCCGCTGTAAGGCCGCGCCATGGCCGCACGTGTTTGCAGACGCACTTACATTGCAAGCGAATACAAGCGCCACCGTGGCCGCCACCGCAAGCCGCTTCTGTGTGGGAGACGCTTTATACGCGGGTTATGATATATGACACATCTGTAATTGATAGTGTTTTAAATGATGGTGCAGTAAATGTAATCTTCTTACTTTTATCCGACTGGTTTTTATTGCTCCCCATGTTGTCCCCTCTTAGGTGAAATAGCGCATATACCAATGTTGACTTTCTTAGGATATATTTACCGTAAATGCGTTGTACGTTCTGATATTATAGAGTTTGTTTAATAGCGTCTATCTGTTAAAAATGCAAACAGAGGAAAGAGTTCAATTACGGTACAAAAACATATGGACATAATACGAGTATATGGCCCACGGCGGAGTATATCCATTCTCAGCATAGAATTATTACGCATAGAAACGCAGTCCAGTACAAAACACGAGCGTTAAAATGATGCAAAGTCATTATGTTAGTGGGCGCGAGTCGAATGTGCCTACGCTCGTCACACGCACACATACACGCCATTCAGTGATACCAGTTTCTGGCGTTTGCAATCAAATTGTGCAAATCACTATTTTTTTGATTAATTTTAAAAAATCGATATAATAAAGATTACGTATTATGTACGAAGATTATTTAGTAGAAGTATTTTATGAGAATATAAAATGGAATAAAGTAAACACGATAACGATGTTACTAATATAACTTTATTATACATATATTAATGGTAAAAATGCAGACGTAATCAAATTTAAGAATATTAATAAACACAATTAATTTGCTCGAATACAATAAGCACATCGTGTAATGTTTAATTTTAACCGATTTCAAAAGGGAGGAGGTTATCAATTCTGTGTATTATTTAATGTTTTTTACCTCAGAATTCTACAATTTCTAAACTGATTTAGATTTTTTTATTTGAAAGGATATACACACAGATTGATCCAATACACACGCTGAAATTTTAATGGTTGTTTTCCCGAAGTAAAATGATTTTGCCTTAGTAGTACAATAGATTTATTAAAATAAAATTATTAGGATGTAAAAATGGCAGATTTACAATCGAGAATAACAAAACTCGAATGCGACCTCAAACCAATAGCAATATCTCGCAAGTAGGTCGGGCGTACATACTAGCTTATTCCTAATTACTATAATAAAGTCTGAAAAAAAATTCGCTGGACGTAATGTAGTGTTACGTCTATCGCACGTGCTACCGCGCGCTTCCTACACAGTGAAGGGCCACTAATAAATGTTCATAACATGAACTCTCAAGCGTAGTGATACGACATAAACTAGTTTGGACGCCGGAATAGCTTGTGAGGTATTACTATTGTAAATCTGCCCTTTTTTAATTGTAATGTTTTTTAATTTAATAAATTGACTCTACTATCGAGACAGTATAATTTGGCTGCGGGACAACAACCACTAAAATTTCAGCATGTATATACGAATTGATCAAGCTTAGAAATCATACATACATATTGATAACCTTTATTTTTGGGAGTCGGTTAAAATAGGCTATGTTTGGGTCTAACGTAACATCTGGTTAATGTTTGGGTGTAAAGTGACATCTGGTTAGTAAAGGCGTTGTTATTAATAATCTCATGATGTTGTAAATAAAAAAGTTTTTATTCTGTACTCTAAAACGTAACCTTAGTCAATAAAAAAAGCAACTAAAATAAAATAGTTGCGTTAAAATGGCGTCGACGAATCGCGATTAGCTGATCACTTCGTATTAGTTTTAAATAGGCACCCATTGTTAATATAATGTTAACACTTAGAGAAGTAGGTATCTATATATAAACATTTGAGTTTTACACAGAGCGTTGCGATTAAACGTTTTAAACACAAATGGAAAATAAATATTTTTAAAAGAAAATTGTGATTTTTTTCCCCACAACTAGCAACATTTGTACTATGAGAGCTTAGGTAAGTATTTTTTTAGTTTTACGTACTTATGATGAATTAAATGTATAAAATTATATGTGAAATGTAATACCATCACTTCTTTTATGTTTATCATCACCGTTGTGACAATATTTTACAGCACAAACGGTAATTTTTACAATTTTTCGCCAGCTCTTCTCCGTAGGACGTGACGTTTCGCACTGACGCGTCGCTGAGTCAACTTACGCGGTTTCGCGTTAGTTTGACTTGCTTCACTTTCGGTGCGCGTACTAGTATTCTATGCGTTATAATTCTATGATTCTCAGATTGTTCCGAGAGTTTTTAGGGACGGGGAACAGTCCATCGCGATGCATTTGACGTCCTGTCATAAGTCATAACGCATTTGTTCTCTTTATTTATTTATTTTATTTACTTAATTATAATTTTAAAATTTGGATTAATTTATATTATTATTTGCTAAGTAAATTCATAAAATAGACTAAATCCTTATTTTATAACAGAAATATTTTTATTTTGTTTAGAAATACCGTTTAATATAAATAAATAAATCGAATAAAATAGAATTTAATTAGCCGTAGATTTAGTTTTGTTATTTACCGACAGGTGTCACTGTTCAATGTTTATGTACTATATTCTCTATTTAATATAAAAGATGTGCTGAGTGACTGACTTATCTATGTACTATATACACACAATCCAAACCACTTGACGTAGAAATCTGATATTTGGACAGTAGCTACCTTTTATGACGAAGCCATCCATTGAGAAAGGATTTAGGAAAATTCGACCCCTAAGGGTGAAATAGACAGTTTGTGTGAAAGTCTTTATTTTACGGGGCGATTGACGGCGATTTTAGAGGTTGTTCAATTTTGTATGGAGAAAGACATTATTTAATGCTTTAAAACAAAATAATTTACCCTTGCGAGTTTAAATTAAGGGTGCAAATTTTGTATAAAGATTTTGTATTGAGCCACACAGCTCAATCCGGTGGACGTAGAAGCGTGAAAATATGACAATAACTTCCTTTTATTACGTAGGCATCCAATAAGAAAGTAATTTGAAAAATTTAAACCCTTAGAGGATGAAATATGGTGTTCCAGCTTTTAAAATCTTTCGAGCATAGCCCTCTCTATAGCTCGCTGAGCGACCTTGAGCTTCCTCATCCGGCCATGAAGGACCACGTCTCATAGGTCAATACTGGCAACACGCACTGGTTGTACAGTCTCATTTCAAGTTTTGAGGTATACCTGACGAGAAGATGTGCCGTAATTTCCCAAACGCTGCCCAGCCAAGTTGAATCCGTCGATTGACCTCTCGGTCGAAATTGGACTTACCTAGTACCCCGTGTAGTGGTGGTGTAAGAATACCCACTACCCCATATCTTCCCGTGGATGTCGTGAGAGGCGACAGAGGGAAAATGAGGCAGAAGGTAGGCAGTAGCATTTTTCTTATAACAGCAAAACAAGAATAAAAAAAATATTGCGATTGCCAACCCGATCGCCAAGCGTGGGAACTATGGAAATATACCCCCCAATGATTTAAGTAACGAAGAGACAGCCTCCAGTCCCCGGCGGCCCCGCTATTCTTGGTTATGGTGGCAACCATGGTAACGGCGGGGCAGGGGGTGCTAAGGATCTCCGGTGAAGGTTCAGTTGCCACCTAAGATGACTCGACCTGGCAACATGTAACGCACGCACCCTGAGGACTGACGAGAAGATCCTGGATTTGGAAAAAGAGATAGACAAGTGAATATTATAGGATTATCTGATGTCCGAAGAGAGATGAAGGGCATGGTAATCTTCGTATCCGTCAACTTGTTCTATCACCGGGATCGCAACCATCTGTTCCAAGGAGGTGTCGGATTTATCGTCCACAAGTCTCTCATTAAAAACGTTGTATAGATTGAGAGTGTGTCGACGAGGGTTGCGTACCTTATACTCAGAATCACCAAAAGGTATTCGCTGAAGGCCATATAGGTTTACGCACCAACGTCGGCACATTCCGATGAGGAGGTGGAGGAAATGTATGAGCATATATCTAGAGTCATGCATTCCTCCGAAACCCACTATACGGTGGTAATGGGAGACTTCAACGCAAAACTAAGCACAAGAGAGAACGGCGAGAAAAAAAGGTAAGGAAATTTAGAATAGGGAAACAGAACCCAAGCGGCCAGCAGCTAGCCGACTTCATAGAGAAAGAGGGACTCTTTATGATGAACTTTTTCTACCAGAAGCGGACCCACAGGAAGTGGACCTGAACAAGCCCGGACGGTTCGACAAAAAATTAGATTGAATTCATTATGACGACCAGACGACTACTGTTCAGTGAAGCCTCAGTGATTGCGATGGTGAAAACCGGCAGCGATCACCTTGTTAAGTTGGAAAGGTCACGTCTAATGAAGTCAACGCTCCGTCCCCCTATTACGCTAATCCAAAGTTCCGAAACCTTTCAGCTCGAGCTACAAAACCGTTTTCAGTGCCCTGAAGATTGCAATGCAGTGGATGATATGAATGACAAGCTCGTGGTAATTGTCCATGCGGTCGGAGCTAAGTTTTGCAAGACCCGCCGCAGAAGAACACAAAAACTCTCCGAGCACACTCTTAATCACATGGCTATTAGACGGGAAATAAAGCTGCAGTCTGTAGTAGATTTGACAGCATACAGGCAACTGAACAGTCAGATCCCCAAATGCACGCGGCGGGACTTAAGCAACTTTAATACTGCTCGTATTAAAGAAGCGATCGAGCGGAACCAGGCGTCGTTTCCGGGACACCTGAGATTCTGAGTGTGATTAAGAAATTCTATGGGCAGCTGTACACATCATCGTTGGAACCACACGCAAGTGTGAGTAACGATCCATGAGCAAGTCTTATTCGACACTATTCCGATGATATTCCGGACATCAGTCTGAGCGAGATTAGAATGGCTCACCAGCACCTTAAAAACGGCAAGGCCCCAGGCGAGGATGGAATTACAGCGCAGCTTCTGAAAGCGAGTCAAAAACCGGTACTTGAAGTCCTTCAGAAGCTCTTTAATTCCGTCTTTCATGGTTGTACTACACCGGAAGCATAGAGCAGAAGTATGGTCGTCGTTCTTCAAGAAAGACTACAACACTCTCTTGAAGAACTACAGACCGATTTCCCTTCTGAGCCGCATCTACGTGCTGTTTTCGAGAGTTATTACGAGTACTCTCGCATATAGATTCGACGACTTCCAGCCGCCCAAACAATTCGGTTTCCGAAAAGGCTTTGGCACCATAGACCTGGCACAAAGCGCTTCTTTCGAAGCTTCCTTCCTAAGGGCTTCCCGTGAAATTGTGCAAATGGATCACCAGTTTCCTTGCTGATCGGAGCATCAAGGTCGTAGAAGATGGTGCATGCTCTGATTTCAAGCCTATCAACGCTGGTGTTCCACAAGGCTGCGTGCTATCACCAACGCTGTTTCTCTTGCATATCAATGATATGTTGCTAACTGGTAGCATTCATTGCTATGCAGACGACAGCACTGGTGATACAGAAACAGAAACAGAAACTTTTTTATTCAATATAGATTATAAATAATACTTATTGAAAGTCACTCTTTTGTATAATTACCACTGGTTCGAAAAAAACCTCTGTCCTGGGAAGAACCAGCAAGAAACCCAGCGGGACTTGTTTTTTTAAATAACAGCTTACAATCATGTATGTTACACAAATTAACAACACAACAAATTAGAAATAGCTTGGGAGCGATCACCTCACTTCCAGGGGTTATTATCATCTATAAATTCTTTAATATTATAATAACCCTTTTTATACAAACTTAGTTTAATAAAGTTTTTGAACTTTGAGCAGGTCAAATTTTGTATATTTTCTGGAATTTTGTTGTAAAAGCGTATACATCGCCCCAAGAATGAATTACTGACTTGATGGAGTCGGGTAACTGGTACTACTAGCTTGTATCTGTTCCTAGTATTTACAGAATGAATATCACTTATTTTTGTAAAACTACTTTTATTTTTGTGTACGTACATTACATTTTCATAAATGTATTGAGAGGCCAAAGTTAATATATTAATTTCCTTAAATTTTTGTCGCAGCGACTCTTTAGGCTTTAAATCATAAATTGCTCTTATGGCCCTCTTCTGCAAAACAAATATAATTTCAGTGTCAGCTGCGTGTCCCCATAGCAAAATACCATACGACATTATGCTGTGGAAATAGCTAAAGTAAACTAGTCTAGCTGTTTCAACACTAGTTAGACTTCTAATCTTTTTTACAGCATATGCTGCAGAACTAAGTCTGCTTGCTAGCTTTGATATATGGGGGCTCCATTGAAGCTTCGCGTCTAGTGTGATTCCAAGAAAAATGGTGGTATCTACAAAACTCAGTTTCTCCCCATTTAAAATTACATTAGTATTTAATTGTTTGACATTTGGAGTCATAAATTTCATACATTTCGTTTTAGTGCCATTTAAATGCAAATTATTGACATTGAACCAATTCACTAATTTAGATATAGCATTATTTACTTCGTCATATTTTAGCAAATGTCGACTTAATTTGAAAATTAAAGAAGTGTCATCTGCAAATAATACTATATCATGGTTATCCTATCCTATCCTATCCTATGGATGCCTTATTTACCGGCCGTGCCAATATTTCTCGGGAAAACGTGGCCAAGTACCGGGACATACTTGCGTCTGAAGTCGAGTCTTTGCTAAATAAAGACTCGGATTGGGGCCGACTAAATCTAGTCCAGTTCAATCCTCAGAAGACACAAGTTTGCGCGTTTATCGCTAAAAAGAACCCCTTTTGTCGTATCTCCTCAGTTTCAAGGCACTCCCCTTGCTGCCTCAGCCAGTATCGGCATCCTTGGCGTCGACATATCGAATAGTGTGCAGTTTCGTGGTCACTTGGAAGGGAAGGCCAAATTGGCCTCTAAAAAGCTTGGCGTGATCAGCAGAGCGGGACAGTATTTCATGCCGGCACATCGCTTGCAACTTTACAAAGCGCAGGTTCGGCCCCACATGGAATACTGTTCTCATCTCTGGGCCGGGGCACCCCAGTGCCAGTTCCTTACACTAAACCGCATCCAGCGCAGAGCGGTTCGAATCGTCGACGACCGAGTTCTTTCGGATCGGCTCGATACACTGGCACAGCGTAGAAATGTTGCATCTCTTTGCGTATTTTATCGCATCTATCACGGGGAGTGCTCTGAGGAATTGTTCGGACTAATTCCAGCCGCTCAATTTCACCATTGCACATCGCGACAAAACTCGCGTTACCATCCATACCATCTGGATGTTTAGCGGTCCACCACTGTGCGATTTAAAAGAAGTTTTCTCCCTCGCACGACTTCCTTGTGGAATCAATTATCACCAGCGAATTTTCCGGACCAATACGACTTAGGAAACTTCAAGAAAAGAGCTTACACCTTTCTAAAAGACCGGCAACGCATCTGCAATTCCCCTGGTGTTGCGGTTGTTCATGGGCGGCGGTAGTCACTTACCATCAGGTGAGACACATGCTCGTTTGCCCCCTATTCTATTAAAAAAATATAAAGATAATTATTGGTGCAATATTTTAACATAATGATGAAATATGTACGATTTACAAGTTTGTTCAACTGTGTTTTTGCTTTTAACTTGGTTTTTTTTTCAACTGTATGCCGTTAAGATTAGAGTATGATGCGACTCACATATATGTTCGAGAAAAAAGCCCCTAAATAAATAATAATAAAAAAAGGATCGTGCTTAGCCGTGGAAGTCCGCCTACTCAAAGGTGTGACATGTACGAGAGTTTTTGCATTTATTTATTGTATGAACAAATTTAACTTACGGAAAACCGACAACGTTTTGGGACTACAAAAAGAAACAAATTGAAATGAACTTTAACTTAAGAGAATAAGATATAAGAGTTTTCCAGTTTGCAATTTATTAAATATCCATCTAATATTCAGGTTTTCGCCGGTGGATGGAAAAGGGGAGATCTCCCGCCAGGTAAGGAGTTCTGCCCGGGGAGCAGCCAACGCTCTGAGTGGCAGTTCAAAGCTATTCTATATATACTGTTATTGCTTCGGAACTTTGATAGTGCGATTTAGGCTTCAATGTGTTTTCGCTTATGGTGCCCCTACAAGGTGTTACTTCATCTATTATATTATAGATGTTAAAAATCAATTAGCTAAGATCTGCGTAATAAAACAAAATGATGTGTCTTACCTAATTTGAAGAGCACCCCCCCCCCACCCCCACTGTCCCCGTCACCACTAACACCACTACACTAGAAAAGACACAACACCATCTGTTCGCGCCAAAGCGCTAATGTCAAGAATCGACGCTAGATGGCACTCGGCTCGGCGCGATACGGGATGAAGTTCAGCCGAGCGTGTTGAACGGTGGGTGTTGAGAACGCGCTAGAAAAATTAAGAGTCCAAATTCAGAGCTGCGATCGGCGGCACGTTGTTTTTTTGTCGGGAACTCGAAAGCGGAATACGACACGCGCATCTAGGAAATATACGGTTTAGGATACGTAACGCGCATTCCTTCTTGTTAGCTTCACCCGGGACTTGTTGTATCTAGCTCAGAATCTGTATAAGTGCATTCGACAATAATAGCTAGTGCGGTATTTGATATTCTAGAAATAACTGTGGCCACGCGAAACGGTAGTGACCTTTGATCCGTACGTTCTGTGTTCGTTTCGCGGGTCGGACGTTATAACAAACGAGAGTTAGTGGCTTCTGTAAGGTAGTTAATCGTACGAGAGAGTTACTGGACTGTCATCGTGACTAACGAAGAAAGTGACGTGAGGTGGAGAGGTGCTGAGGTCCGAACTGCTGCAGAGGGTAACGGTCTAATAAGGTCAATAACACTACCAGCCACACCCAAATACACATCACTGACCCTTACTTTCCTAGCACTATACAATCACATGCGACCTGACCGAATCCTGAGGGACCAGTCGCCTCGTATAGAGGTAAGTAAGCTCCGTTTATTAGAATAGAACGCTCCCCCCTGATTGTTTATTGTAATTAGAAACTTTCCACCTTTGGCCTTTCGGAGGCCCGACCAACATCTGCTTGTAGATTCTTCCTCTATGGGCCCGGAGACTCTACTGTTGGATAAGCAGCTGCTGACCGTAACACCATCGATAATAATGCGACACATGCTTCGCCTCTACACGTAACATCCTTTTTTTTATTCTACTAAGCCAGCGCTTATCTACGATCCCACCTGATAGTAAGTGGTGATGTAGCCTAAGATGGTGAAGCGCACTGACTTAACAAAAGCCTAATCACTCTTGCCTTGAAGACACCCACACTGTAATCGGATGGAAAGACAGACGCCTGCAACTTATTCTACTCCTTTGCTGTACACATGATAAACGACGTGGCGAACCGTTTGGTTCGAATGCGTGATAAGTCAACAAGGAAAGCGTGGAGACTCGCCAAACGTCTGGTTTTCCGATGGTGGAAGGGAGAAGGAGGAATTACATTATGCTATTCCTGCGCACACTCTCCGAAATGCGTCCTGTAGAAAACGGAATTGTTGACTACTTTGCGTCAGTGTTCGAGGCTGTTTAGATTGGTTTTAACCAATTTCGGGTCATCAATAAGCCTCTTAGTATGCCTTTCCGTTAAGACCAAAGCTGCTAGGTGGCATTTTGTAGCACTAGCCCGTATATGGCAGCAATACTCCATGCACGACCGGACTTAAGCTTTATATAAAGAAGTAGATTCTGCAGTGGCTAACCGCCGTCTTTCCTGATGTAGTAGAGATGTGATTAGTGGTGACGGTGATAGTGGCCGCAATGGATGGAGGGCCGGAGGTGCTTTTCAAACTAGGTAAGACATTTTATTTATTTTTAAGCCTATATTTATGTTTTTAAGCACTTGACTTACAGCTTCAGCAAGCACGTCGCCAACTTTGTCAATCTTGAGAATGGTGACCTTATCCTTGTCGAGTTCCTTGTACATCTTCTCTATCACGCCGGCGTAGGGGCTCAATGTCCCTGTGATCAGCAAGATGTCGGGCTGGCAGCCGCGAAGGATCAAGTCCTTACGGCTGAAAGCAACAATGCAAACGAATAATTTTTGATTTGCGAAATTCATCATTATTATATTACACTAAATAATGTTTTAAAAATTTTTTAAACAAATTTCATTACATTATACTATATCCCTAAGTAACAATATCCACTATTCCATATCATTCCGTGATTTTCTTAAGTGACGACAGAGGGGAACTGAACCAGGAAATGAGCAGCAGCATCTTATGTCTGGACTTATAAAGAAGACAATACCTCCTATTTTATTAAGAGCCAGTCTCTTTACTGCTGGCTTAAAGTATTAATATAGGAGAATGACCATGTGGTGATGTAAGAGAGTCCATCACCCCCTTTTCGTCCTGTGCGTATCGTAAGAGGCGACTATTAATGCTAGAAATATATTTTGACTTCCAATATATGGTTGTATAAAGTCTTTACGCCAATCGTAAAACCGTTAACAAGTAGCTGCGTCAACGGTGTGAGACTTTTTTTTAGAATAAGGATGACAAACAAA
The DNA here is from genome assembly GCA_033319125.1 of Parnassius glacialis. NCBI lineage: Eukaryota > Metazoa > Arthropoda > Insecta > Lepidoptera > Papilionidae > Parnassius > Parnassius glacialis. The sequence goes on along the minus strand of JAVANC010000021.1, from coordinate 50,606,686 downwards.
CACACAGTCCACCTGATGGTAAGTGATCGCCGTGGCCCATAGACATCTACATCTATCCTCGATAAGGAATCAAAATGTAGAAGTGTTGTTGCTGAGATGGAATGCTTCTATTCCAGTAAAAAGAGTATCTGGTTCTCTCCATTCACCATACGAAACACAGCACCATTAAGCTGCTATTTTACGCTGGTATTCTGTGAGAGCGTGGGGGAGTAAGGGGCTCCGCCAAGATCTTGGAGCCCAAGCCAACCTCGCCTGCACGTGGCCCACCTGCTGGACAACGGGAAGGGCTCTGGCGATGCCACTCCTTTGGGATTCGTCCTAGGGGTTCGGTGGTCAGACGGCAGTCGCCCCGGTAATTGGCACTAAGCCACTCAAAAAAATGGAAAGAAAAGAAAGAGATATACGTTTAGGACTAGGTCGTCGCCGCATAACGACGCGCATGGGGATCGCCTTAACCCTGCGACAAGTATGCGAAGGCTACCGGGCCTTGTACGAGCTCGGCTAAAGACGTTAGCACCAACTACGAAGATTCGCTTTGCAAACTGGAACATTGGCACGCTTACGAGACGCTCCGCAGAACTTGCGGCCATACTTGCCAGGCGTAAAGTGGCAGTGGCATTCCTGCAGGATACACGGTGGAAGGTTAACAGGAGCCGGAATATTGGGCACGGCTACAAGTTGATCTATACAGGCTCTCATGGTGGGGAGAACGGTGTGGCAGTGGTGCTCGCCGAGCATTTCCACGATAGCGTCTTGGAAGTTAGACGCATATGCGACCGACTTATTATGGTAGTAAGTTGCTTATTGAGGGGGTCGTGACCCACTTAATAAGTGCCTACGCCCCACAGGTCGGCTGCAGCGACGCGGATAAGACGCTGTTTTGGGATCGGCTCGGAGATGTACTACGCGGCATACCGTTATCCCACGATGTCGTTTTGGGTGGCGACCTGAACGGTCATGTGGGCGAGGTACAGGGGGAGTATGAACGTGTCCACGGCGGCTATGGTTACGGCCGAAGAAACGCAGAGGGGGAAACCATTCTCAGAACCTGCACTGCAACTGACCTGGCCGTGGTGAACACGTTCTTCAAAAACAAAGCCGAGCACCTGATTACCTACAGGAGCGGTCGGAACGCCACTCAAATCGACTATCTACTGACTAGGAGAAGTCATATCAGTCGCGTGGTCATACCCGGTGAGTGTCTCACTGCCCAACACCGACTTTTTGTCATGGACCTCTGCGTAAACCCCATCGCAGACACGCTGAACGTTGCCGCCGTCAAATCAAGTGGTGGCTGCTGGATCAAACCAGATACTCAGAGTTTGACTCTGCCGCTGGGGATATTAGTCTCGACACAGCAGGCAAGTCCGTCCAAGAGTGCTGGAAAACCATTCAGACAGCAATCACAATGACAGCAAAGCAAGTTCTCGGCGTGGCGAAAGGGGGCCGCAAAATCGACAAGGAGACCTGGTGGTGGGACGCCACAGTCCAGAGTTCATTACGGGAGAAGAAAGCGCTCTTCAAGACGTGGCAAGCGACCAAATCTCCTGAAGATCGCGCATCTTACAAAACAGCGAAAAGAGCTGCCAAGAAAGCTGTAGCCAGAGCCAGGCGTGACCACTTGCAACCATTATATAGGAAGTTGGACACTCCTGAGGGGTACAAGCTCATATATAAACTGGCGCGCTCTAGGGCCAAAGCAGCGCAATATATTACACGCTGCTGCAGCGTCAACGGCCGTGCGGTGAAGGAGAGATGGCGCTCTTATTTCCACGTTTTGCTGAATACTCAGCACCGGGAAGTGCACCCTCCCGAACAACTCCCGAACCATGGACTCGTGCCACCGATTACACCTAACGAGGTCCTCGCATTTCTTCGTCACATGGAGAATCGGAAAGCTGTCGGACCGGACGAGGTGCCAATTGAAGCGCGAAAAGCGCTGGGGGCTCGTGGTGTGTGCATTCTTACTAAAGTTTTTAATAGAATCCTGAGCGACCGAATAATGCCCGATCAGTGGCGGCTTAGTATAACAACGCCGGTCTACAAGGGTAAAGGGTCCGTTCAGAATTGCGGTAATTACCGCGGTATAAAGGTGATGTCACACACCATGAAGCTCTTCGAGCGCATTATTGACACCAGGATCTGACAGGAGTGTATAGTGTCGGACTCCCAGTACGGTTTCCAACCAGGACGCGGTACCATGGACCCTATATTCGCCCTAAGAATCCTCATGGAGAAGCACAGGGAAAAGAATATGCCTCTGCATTTTTTATTCCTAGACCTGCAGAAGGTCTTTGACTGTGTTCCCGGGGAGATGATCTGGTGGGCGTTGCGGTCGAAGTTGGTACCAGAGACCTACGTGGAAATTGTACGTGACATGTACCGTAACTCCGATTCCATAGTCAGGACCGCTGTTGATGATACCACCCCCTTTCCCATAACCGTAGGCATGCACCAGGGCTCCGTCTTAAGGCCCTATCTCTTCAGTGTGATATTAGACGAACTGTCAGCCAGCGTACAGAAACTACCGCAGCCTTGGCTGCTTACGTAGGCTGATGATATCGCACTGGTGTATGGGGACAAAGGATGGCTCACCAGACGCGTGCACGCATGGAGGGAGGCGCTTGAGAACGGCGGGCTGAAGCTAAACGTGGTGAAGACGGAGTATATAGCCTGCAACAGCACAGATCTAACGTCTCTCCGTATAGGCGACGACACCGTCGAGCGCACGGACAACTTCAGGTACCTTGGATCTGTGCTTGATGCGTCCGGGGACATCGATCGCGACATCAAGGCCCGTATATCAGCGGCTTGGGCGAAATGGCGCGAGGTGACGGGTGTCATTTGTGACCTCAAAATGCCGGTCAAGCTGAAGGGACAGGTCTATAAGACCATCATAAGGCCTGTCCTTACGTACGGCAGTGAGACGTGGCCGGTGCTGGAGCGACACCGGCAGTTGTTGCATGTCACGGAGATGAATATGCTGCGGTGGATGTGTGGCGTCACGCGGAAAGACCGTGTACGAAATACATACATACGCGGCAGCCTCCATGTCCGTGACATCGCTGACAAGCTGCAGGAAAGTCGCCTCCGCTGGTACGGCCACGTCTTACGACGACCGGCAAGCTACGTGGGAAACAAATGCCTGGACATGACCCTACCTGGCACCAGGAGTAGAGGACCCAAGAAACGCTGGCTTGATGTCGCGCAGGATGACATGCGCGCCAATGGGCTAGTTGCGAGGGACGCCGAAGACCGGGCAAAGTGGAGGAGGAAGTGTAGGAAAGCGGACCCTGGGTTCTCCCGCGCTGGGCGGGATGAGCAACCGGGATAAACGCTAAGTAGAAGAAGAAGATTCTGTGAGAGTGTGGTCCTTTCCCACCTATTCTTACTACAACAATATAGTTGCAGCATGGCTCAACCACGTTTCACGCCTGCTAAGCGTGGAAATCCCCTTTTTATGTACGTGGTAGAGCCATGCTGCAGCTATATTGTAGTATAGTTGTAGCACAAATGGATTGGCTCGACCGAGGAAGGACCACGCTCTCATAGAATACCAGCATTAAATAGCAGCTTAACACTGCTGTGTTTCGTATGGTGAGTGTAGAGAACCGGAGACCCTTTTTACTGGAAACGAGGCATTCCATCTTAGTCCTCACGGGTGACGACGCATCTGCATTTTGATTCGCAAACGAGGATAGATGTAGATATCTGTGGGCCACAGCAACCACTTACCATCAAGTGGACTGTGTGCTCGTTTGTCACCCTATCGTATAAAAAAAAGTGAACGCTGTGACCTATACGCATGTAAATCTATCTCCGATAATAAATCAAAATGAAGATGTGTCACCCCTGAGCCCTGGAATGCCCTAAGTTGGAATACCTCGTTACCAGTAAAAATGTCTCCGGTGCTCTACATTAATCGGATGATAAGCAATCGATATGGACATGGCACATCAAAACGCCTAGAACCTGCTTTGTCTTTTTTATGGAAGAGGAGGCAAATGAGACTCTCAAATAACTCTCGCGATAGGCCCTTGTCCACCACTATACTTGTACAGGCTAATGAAGAAAGCACAAGGAACTGAACTCACTTGATAAACGCCCTGACGTACTGCTTGATGTTGTGCGTGTTGAGGTTGCCGCGAAGCCGCGAGCGGTACTCGGTGAGCATGCGATCGCGCTCCGTCACTTCGCAGGAGTCGCTTGAGATTTGCTGTGTGTGGGAAAAAGTGGGGGATATACCCATTAAATTAGTAACAGCCTATATACGTAGCAGCGTTCGGAGTAAATTTCACAATAGGGATGGGCAAGGGAAAAAAATATATCGATATATATCGAATCAATATTTTTAAACAGTATCGATATATATCGCGTGATTAATATCGATATAACGATAAGGTCCAAAATTTTATATTACGACAACCAACCACGCATGAATACTTTTGTACCTCCTTTCGTTGTCACAAGTTTTGTCATTAATACAACATTTTAAAATATATCGAAATTTATACGAATTCAATACTCTAAAATGAATATCGATATATCGCGATTTAAAATATCCACGATATATATCGATATCGTTATTAAAATGTTGTTATTTCGATATATCGATATTTTTTGCCCTAGCCTATTTCACAATACGCGAGAAACGCGGTTGCGATCCTCGCTGGCACTAAAGGAAGGCGTCCGCGACTTTTTCTGGCACTAGGGTGGCACCACTAATACCGGGTTTAGACTCTCGCCTCGCGCCTCGCCTCATACCTCGCCTCGCACCTCGCGTGTTGTTGAGAGGCAACGAGTGCCTGTTTACACTCTAGCGATGCGTTCAGTTCAGTTTGCGTTGAGCTAGCAACGATGAAAGACGTCGAAATAATAGCAGCGTCAACTCTTGCCTTAATAAGTATTTATCGATGCTTGATCATTTAAAAAGGAGGAAATTAAAAAAAATACGTCGTTGAGGAAGAATATGGTGGATGATATCTATTCATCGAAACAGAACCATTACAGTTTCATAATTGTATATAAATTGCTAGTACCTATTGTGCAAGACTAAATAATATTATTTTATTAAAATTGTAATTTTAAAACAAAAGCAATTCGAATGTTATTATGGAAGGGCGCCGTAATCAAACTGAAACGAAAGCGCGAGTGTAAACACCACGCTCGCGTCCCTTACGAGACCCTTTGCCTCGTGCCCAAAAACCGCCTCCGACGCGAGCGCCGCGAGTGGCGAGGCGAGCTGCGAGGCGAGCTACGAGCTAGCGTTTCCACTCGCACCTCGTGGCTCGCTTCGCGACTCGCCTCGCCGCGAGCGCGAGTGTGTAAACGGATGAGGAATGACAGATTATATGTTAAATGTAAGAGTTAATGTTACTTTCTGTATTATTAGTAATATTTTATAGTAATTACATCATAAATGAGTAGACCCAACTACAGATACTTATAAATTGAAAAATTAAAAAAGAGACAAAAAAAGTGTGAAAAACATTAAGGAAGAAACCACCGAGTATGTGTGTGTATTTATCTAATGCTCTAGAGACCAATAAAATTTTATTTACGCAACTTCGCAATTATAGATGTGCAACAAATAAAATTACCTCAGTCCCTTTTTTTTTTTTGCGGATGGAAAATCATCAAATGACGCCTTTCGCTCTGGGTGGAGCGGAAGGGAGTGTCAGACTTTTACTGACTAAAAACCATCCGTGTTCCTTCAGTGCCCTTACGATCCGGAGCCGCGGTATCTCTTTCGAACAGCCCGCAGCCCCGGCAGGCGTCGGCCCTTGCGGGCCCCTTCACGATGCTGACAGCTCTTTGAGGCGCGCGTGGAACAAAACGCGCCGTCGACACGGCCTGTCGTCGTTAGACGGACGGACGGCGAGCTACCCATTGCTCGCCATCCACAGGCCCGCGCCTACGGTGGCCGGGGGCCACGACGTAGCCCCCGACGCCCGGGGCGTCTCCCGCGGCGGCCGGGAAGGAAAGCTGCTGCTCTCTCCTTCTCCCGCTCCGCCACCTCCTTCGCTAGCATCACTGCTTCGCAGAAGGTGGTGACGGCATCCCATTCCGTCTCGCTCCGGACCATGGCTTCGACCAGGGCCGGACGCGAGAGGTCGCCGCCGCCTATCGCCGCTACGAGGACACGGCGGTGCTCCGCCCAAGCAGGGCACACCTCCACGGTGTGCTCCACCGTGTCCTCCGGTCGCTCCTCGCAGTGGGAGCACCCGGGCGTTTCCTCCCGCCCGATTCGGTGCAGGAACCTCCCGAACACACCGTGTCCGGTGAGGACCTGCGTCAGGCGGAAGGTGAGGACGCCGTGGCGTCTCTCAAGCCACTCCTCAAAGAGGGGTCTTATCGCCGCTATAGTGGCGTGCCCAGCACGGGGTTGCGACAGTCGCTCTCTCCATGTCGCCATGAGATCATGCCGGAAGTCTGTCCGCTGCGCGACAACTTGCCGCGGCAGCGGGGTTTCCCCCCGGCATAGTGACTCCGCGCGCCATTCGTGCAGGCGCGCGAGGACTATCGCCTCCAGATCCCATGGCGGCAATCCGGCAAGGAGGCTCGCCGCCTCGCGGGAGATCGTGCGGTAGCCGCGAACCATCTTTACGGCAACCACCCTTTGGGGCGCGTTTAGGTGGTGGACGGCAAGCCGCGCCAAACCACGCGCCCACACCGGGGCCCCGTAAAGGGCCATGGACCTCACGATCCCCGCGTAGAGCCTCCGGCAGGAGGCGTTTGGCCCCCCCAGGTTCGGCAGGAGCCGCCTGAAGGCAGCCCCGGTCCGTTCCAGTTTGGGAGCCAAACGTCGGAAGTGCTCAACGAAGTTCCATCGGCCGTCGAGGACGAGTCCTAGGTACTTCAACGTCGACTCGACGCCGATGGATACCCCTCCTACCATCACTGAGGATCCCGGTGGTGGCCTGTTCCGAGGACCATGGAAGTGCATGGCCTCGGACTTGTGCAGAGCCACCTCGAGACCCAGTTGCCGGATCCTCTCAACGACTATCGCAACCCCGCGTGTCATAGTTTCCGCCGCCGCCTCGTACGACCCCCCTTGTGCCAGTACCAGCGTGTCGTCAGCGTAGAAAACTACGCTGACGCCGGTAGGGAGGTCGGCGCGCAGCACCCAGTCGTAACCGATGTTCCACAGGGGCGGCCCCAGAACCGAACCCTGTGGGACACCGCACGACATCTCTCGCCGGTTCCACTCACCGTTGCGACCGGGGTAGATGACGGCCCTGTCCGTCAGATAGTCCCCGACTATACGACGGAGATAGGTCGGCACCCGGTGATACCGGAGTGCCTCCCTAATGCAGCTCCAGGGCATGGAGTTGAAGGCGTTGGCGATGTCGAGAGACACGTCCCCGCAAGGTGCTCGGCGAGGCGGTTTGCAATGACTCTTTCAAAGAGCTTGCCCACCTCGTCGAGCAGCACCACGGGCCGGTATGCGGACGGAGAGTCCGCAGGGCGCCCTGGCTTCCAAATGAGGACCAGCTTCCCCGTCTTCCAACGAAGCGGGAATTGGCCTCTCTCCAAGCATGCGCTTAGGAGCCCCTCCAGTCGGGGCCCGAGAGCCTCCGAGGCCAGGACCCAGACTTTGCCAGGCAAGCCATCGGGTCCTGGGGCGGTATTCCTGGCCTTGAGCCTACGTACCGCCACTCTCAGGTCTACCCCGGTCCCTTCCGGGATGTCGTCGTCGTCGTCCTGGTGGTCCGCTTCCGGCACCGCAGGTGGCGGAGCCATAGGCGGGAGCGGATGTTCCGCTCGCGCAGGGAACAGAGCGCTCACCACGTCCTCCACGAGCTGAGGCCGGAGACTCTGCGTCAGCGGGGGGGCCCAGGTGCGGAGTTTATCCCGCACCATCTTGTAAGGGCGCCCCCACGGATCTCTGTCGAGAGTCTCCAGCATCTCCTCACGGGCCCGATCCCGGGCCCGCATGACAGCCTCCCGGAGGGCGGTCTTCGCCGCTCTGTATCCCTCGTACAGCTCCGCCTCAATGGCTGCCGCATTCGGTGGACGAATGCGGAGCCTGCGATGCCTGGCGTACAGGTGCCGCGCGGCGACACAAGCCTCGCGCAGACACGTCAGCTCACGCGACCACCAATACACCTGACGCCGGGCGCTTCCTGGTCGGACGCGGGGCATTGCCACGTCACATATCTCGGACATGGCCTCCTGGAACCACCCTGCCTCATCATTGACGTCGGCAGGCCTATCCGGTGATGACACCCAGGCCTGCACGATCGAGGCTTCCAGGAGGAGCTCCCGGTCCAGCTGCTTCAGCGCCCAACGCGGACCACTCGGGGCCTGTTGGACTGGCGCGCTCGAGGGCTGGGTGGAGACGTCAAACCGGATGTACCGGTGGTCGGAGTAGGTCTCCACCCCCTCCATGACTCGCCAGTCAATGGCACGCAGCGACAGAGCGGGGCTAGCGAATGAAATGTCCACCACCGACTCGCCCCGCATCCGCACACACGTGGGGACAGAACCCCGATTTAGGACGACCAGGCCTGTCTCCAGAGCCCAGTCTTCCACCATCCTACCCCGCACATCTGTACGACGAGAACCCCAAGCCAAGTTCTTGGCATTGAAGTCCCCGAGGACAAGTACGGGGAGGGGATAGCTTCCGACGACGACTGCTCTCAGGTCTGCAAGAGAGTTATGGAGCTCGGCGAGAGATCGGTTCGGGGAGAAGTACACCCCCACAACGACGAACTCCCCGAACCGTGCTGCTACGCACCCCTGACCCCTCCTGACACCTTCAAGGGTCGGGGTACCGGCGGCGGCCGAAGAAATGATGGCCACTGAGCCGTTAAGGTCCGCCACCCAGTCATCCCTAGGCCAGACAAAATACGGCTCAGCGACCACAGCGATGTTAATCGACCACTGCGCCATGCTCTGGAGCAACAGATCCTGAGCGCAGGCGCAGTGGTTGATATTCGCCTGGAGGAAGCTTAATGGGGCCGTTATAGGCATTCCATTTCAGCTTCCTCCACGGGGCGCCCCTCTGCGGGCGTCGGTGTCGCGGCGACGGCGGCGGCGGCGACAGTGACAGCGGCGGCGGCGGCAGTTGCGGCTGCGGCGGTGGCCATAGAGGCGGTGGCGGCGGAGGAGGGCCCTCCCCTACCCGCGGCCTTGGCCTTGGCGGGTGGCACGCAGGCCCTGCTTCCGGCCCAGTGATCGGCTGGCTTGCCGGTCGCCGCACATGCATCACAGTGCGGCGTGGCGCAGCAGGTCGCCGATTTGTGTCCGGGCTGACAGCAGCGGAAGCAAAGGCCACTGCGGTCAACCTCCGAGGCGCATTTCACTGACACGTGATGTCCCACGAGACAGCGGTAGCACCTCAGAGGTCTGGGCTCCAGCAGCTTAACCTGCGCTGAGACCCAGCCCACCAGAAGCCTTCGGCCCTCCACTATGGCTTTGGCCGCCGTAACAGGGCAGCACACCGTGGCGGCATGCATACCCTGTTGGTCCGGGCGTATAGCGCCTGACCTGACCTGGTCAGTAGTGCAACCCCCGGACCTGGCGACGGCGGCCACCAACTCCTCCTCCGATACCGAGTCGTCCAGACCCATGATGCGCAGGTCTGCGCATCTGACGGGCCTGGACACTCGGGCCTCGTCCGACCTCAGTCCCTACTAGCGACATGTGATGAACGAAAGATATTTAATCCTCATTAGTTATAGCCCATATACGTAGCGCGTTCGGCATAAATAATAGTTTATAAGCATGTATACATATTGTATATAAATGTATGTTATATATATCTATATTTAAATTTAAGCGTAACCAGTGACCGCTACTAACTGCGTAGTGCGCGTGGATTATTGCGAATGCATAGACTTAATATTTAAGTGCCCTCTAGTGAGATTAAAATAAGTATAATAAGTCTAGTCTAGCGCTTCGGAATGTAGATGTAAGTACATAAAACGTATCATTTTGTTCGTAAAATAATGTTCTAAGTTACACGCCCATGCGAACTAGCTTGCTACATATATATTTATCTATGAGCCGAACTAAACTACTCTGTGGCTGTAGCTCCCCATTTAATTTATATACAAGGCTACCAAATCAACGAAAATTTCGCCATTTTGGAGCCGAAAAAAATTAATTATAGCTAAACGAAACAAAATTACTCTGCTATTTACATTCAGTGGCTTCCCACATGATAGATGAAGAGATTAAAAAATAGATTGAGTTAAACAATTGATATTTTCAAAAGTTATCGTGTTTACAAGCCACAGGGGCATGATAAATCCACACCATAAGCGACTAAAACCCTTTTTTTAATCTACAAATAGCAATTTATCGATTTAAAAAAATTATTAATAAGTTCAACAATCATTTATCTTTCTAACAATGTGCTTTTTATATCATTTATATGTATAATATGATTGCTAGATACGATTTTATTCGATGAAATGTTGGAATCTTAATTTTTAAGCGATAGTAGAACATACCTTGCGCTTTCGCTTAAGGTATGCAATAGTATGTATATAGGTATATATATTAATATAACCGTATGTATACTTCATATACTCAGTTAATATGCTTTCTAATAAATATATTTATTCGTACCAAAGCTATTAATTTTTGTATATACTTACGTTACATTTTCATAAATATATATATTATAATGCGATGCCAAAGTTAATATTATATTTATGTCTTTAAATTTTTCTCTGAGGGACTCTACAATTTAAGTTATAAATCGCCCGTATGGCCCTCTGTTGCAAAACAAATCAAAACAAAAATAGCTTCTATTTCAGTCGCGATACCTCATAGCAAGATTCCATAAGACATCACGCTATGAAAGTAACTTAAATAAATTAATCGAGCTATTCCAACATTAGTCAGTCTTCTAATCTTTCTTACAGCATATACAGAATTAATAGCAAGAAAAGCAGTGGTATCCACAATACTCAATTTCTCCCCATTTAAGAGCACTTTGGTATTCGAATGTTTAACATTAGGTATTGTAAATTTAATACATTTTGTCTTATTGCCGTTTAAGAGCAAATTGTTGGCGTTAAACCAATTTACTAATTTCGATAGAGCATTATTTACAGTTTAGCTATTATAGAAGTATCATCAGCAAGTAATACTATATCGTGATTGTGCGCTACAAGATAAGGTAAGTGTTATTAATTGCAATAAAACATCGGTATATATGTACTAGATTTGGCATTCCGAACATACACTATGTTCAACTGAACTTTACTGCATTCCGTACAGTATGTCGTTTAGTGTGGTTTCAATATACATGCTGTGTGGAGGACATAGTATCTTAATCCTCTGTCTACGGTGGAGGAATAATACAAGATTTCAAATTATAATTTAAATTAAAAACTGACCGCGCAGGCGCAACGCGTTTAAATCAACTGCGCATGCGATACTCATTTATCTCCCGCGCATGCGCGAAGACATAGACTAGTGCACATTTTTTTGGTTAGAATGGCTTTTCTAGTATGTACGTAGTACATATAACTCAATGCATATAGAATATGTTTATCCATACTGCCTTGTAACATGGATATAGTAATGGAAGGGCGGACCCTCCAAACACAGGCATTATTTGCTTAAATGGAGGTTCCAATGTACTAGTTTTTAAGGCATGTACTTTTTAAAAACGAAATAAAAATTTATTATTATTATTATTATTTATTTAATGCAATAAAATAATTGAAAACGCTTGACCAATTTTGAATGAATAGGCTCATCCCTTCCTTCTTCTTCCGACTTCCTTTCAGCCAAGGAGTCATACATGTTTCTGGCATTAAATAGCAGTTCTTGCATTGCTGTGTCCCCGTATGAAGGTTATAGAGACCATTATTATTACAAGCTGTGAGGCATTCAATCTTATTCCTCACAGGTAGGCTTCTTTATTTGACTTTGGCTGCTGGTTTCCGCGGAGTGCAATAGCCTTTTGCCAGCAGATGAACTGCATCTGTAGCCGTCCTATCCTGCTTGTCCAGGAAGTGGGTGCAGGACACTGAGTGACTACTACAGTCCATGGATACCTGCAGCCAACTCATACCATACTTAAAAAAACATTATACATTCTATAAATTAATATAAACATATAGTATGTATGCATAAAAAGAGGTAATTTATACGTGGTAGAGCTACCCTACAGCTATATTATTGTTCTAGCACGAATGGTTCGGCTCAACTGCCGAGCCGAACCATTTCCTGTAGATCAAGTTATACCTTAATGCAAAATTTCATCAAAATGAGTTTAGTATTACACGCATTTAATGTTTGCGACCATTGCATTTTCAAAACAGTATAGGTACCAACTACCAACGTAATACCGCAATCAGTTTATTCCAAAGTAAGTCAAAGTAAAACTAGGACCATATGCTTGCAACCACTGACGAACTACGTAACCAACAAAATTTCTTCACGTGTCACTAGGTACTAAATAACAGTACGAGTTGATTGATACCACTGCATTAGTAAGTTTAAATAAGTTTTTTCATTTCGAGCAGGAGCTCCACAGAATATAAGTCGCGACACGTAAGTCTAGCGGTGACCGTTATTGCGCATAATTCGAAAATAAGGTATCATGGGGTAGCAAGCGGATCGCGGCGCGGGCGTGCGTATCGTTCTGTTATACCCTGTACTTGTTAGCCTTCATGCTGCACTGCCTCTAACGTTGACGTAGCCTTAAGGTTCAGTGAGTATCGCAGTGGAGCAGTTCGGCCAAGTCAGTCTGCTTCCATCTTCGAACCTGCTCGGTTGTCTACGGATCTAAGTTAAATCCTAACCAGTTTGTAATATGTAATCCAGTTATACTTTAATTAAATTTCAGTGATTTAAATAATTGTTTTTTAAAAACCCATCAGCCCGTCTCCGTATAACAGTTCGCACGCGCTGATTGACTCGCCAATCGCATTCCGTCCCGCGTAATACGTGATACGTGCGCGACAGTACCCATGCGCAGTTATCCCCTCCACGTTTCGTTCAGTGCTAGACTTACGTGCCACGATTTGTACCAGCGTAAAATAGAAACTTAATGCCGTTGTGTGCTGTCCAGAAACGAGGCGTTCCATCTTAGTACTCAGGATTAAGAATGCATCTCCATTTTGATTATTTACTGAGGGTAGATGTAGATATTTATGGGCGACAGCATCCACTTACCATCAGGTGGGCTGTGTGCTCGTTTTTTGTACTTATTCTATAAAAAATCCTATTAGATAATCACATTAAAACGGTAATTATGTAATTACCATGAAAGTTACTACAACGAATAAAACCACACCAGCTATTTTTTACACAGCACATAATAATATGCTCTTAACGAAATATTTTTACTATCAATTTTTTGCTAAAAGCGATACCTATTCGTCATGAACAATAAACTCAAAGGATATATCGCGTTATGTTAATTAATTTTAATTTAGAGTTTTTTTTGCTAGTGTTAAAGTATAATTTAGTTTTGCATATATTGACTTGTTTTTTTTTTTTATTTTTTTTATAGAATAAGGGTGAAAAGCGAGCACCCATTCCACTTGATAGTAAGTGAATGCTGTGACCCTTGACATCTACATCTACCCTCAATAAAGAATCAAAATGCATATGCGTTGTTACCCCTTAGGACTTACTAAGGGTGAAACACAGCAGCATTGAGCTGCTATTTTACGCTGGTATTCCTTGAGAGCGTGGTCCTACCCCGATTGAGCCGTCCCATTTGCACTACAGCTATAATATAGCTGCAGCGTGGCTCTTTTTTTATTTTTTTTTAAAAATACTAGTAATGCTATTAAACATCACTTATATTCCCTTTAACCACTTCTGGTAAGTTTAAAATGCTTGTGTTAGAAGTGGTTCACGATAGTAGTCGAATGGTGGATTTGAACCCACGACCTTTCGAGTTCACGGTCCGCACCCTGCCATTAGGCTACTGACGCTAAAACTACTGACGCGTGAATAAATTTATTAGAATTACATTACCGAACAAGCCTCTCCCACTGGCGCGAATAGCTGCCATATTCGCCACACTTGGCAGACCAAAATTCTTGCTTTATTAACACTGGATCCAGTCACCGGTCTAGATTTTTTTACTAAGCTAAGCCAGCGCTTGACTACTGTCCCACCTGGTGGTAAGTGTTGATACAGACGAAGATGGTGACGCGCACTAACTTAACAAAAGCCTTTTCACTCTTGCCTTGAAGACATCCTCATTGTAATCGGATAGAAATACAGATGCAGTTGGTGGCGCGATGAATTTATTTTCACACACATAGTTTTCTATAGATTTATTACACGTATAACTAGCTAAATCTCTGTAAAGCTCTGTAGGACTAATAGAATCATCAGAAGCAATAATGACAATAAAAAAATAGAAAAATATAACCGTTTTTTTCCTCTTCCGTAAACGGATAAAAAGTTGTCTGTATGTTTAAGTTACAGCATATATACGTCCCACTGCTGGGCACAGGTATCCTATCATTTTTGAGAGTGTACATATGTTGTTATGTATATTAGTAAAAACGTGCAAACTGTAGGTTTCAATGATAGTAAGTAGCTTTAGTACCATTCAACCATTACATTCTACCATTTTGTACATGGTAGAGCCACGCTGCAGTTATGTTATGGTTGTAGCACAAATGCGTCGGCTCGAATGTGGAAGGACAAAGCTCTTACAAAATACCTGCGTAACAGCTCAATGCCGTTGAGTTTCGTAGGGTGAATGTAGAGATCCGGAGACCATTTCAACTGGAAACGAGACATTCCATCTTAGTCCTCATGTGTGACGACACATTGGTATTTTGAATCTTAACGAGTATATATGTAGATGTCTATAGGCCACAGCATCCACTTACCAACAGGTGGACTGTGTGCTCGTTTGTCACCCTTATTCTATAAAAAAATGACTTACTATTCTCATCTTAACAAAAATCTAAAAAAAAATCTATTTTTTTTTATTTTTCTCTGCTAAAGCAATAAGGTAATTTAAACCGTCCATCAGAGAATTAAGCTAAAGCAACTTAAAAATTAAATATCAAAAGTTAGTTCCATAAAAACTACAAACCAATCTGAAAACCACAAAAAATTATAGAACTATGGTGGAAAATGAAGAAGGTCAACTTTGCATCTTTTATAACATTTGTATTTAAAATATTTATTTAAATACAAATTATGTCTGCTTAGTTTTTATTCGCGGGTAGGTATTAAAATTAATCAGTTTATTATTTCAATAATTAGACAAAATATGTATATTGAAAAACCTTGACTAATGAGGGCTAATAATCTTCCACTCGCCAGATGTCGCTAGTTGTGACTGAGGTAAAATGTTTTGTTACACAGTGTCAGTTAATTGAGCAATTAGTTTTAAATAATAGTTTATCATTATCTAGAGTATTATATTAATACACAACACAATGCGTCAGTGGTTTGATTTTTAACTTTTTGCACATTATAACTCTTTTTTTTTTAAAAGTCGTCTTTCAGTTATATTTATAGTTTGGTTTATTCATTTCTAATGTAATTAATATAAAATATAACTAATAATACAGAAAGAAACCTTAAAGATTACATTTTTCTGAGAAATTATCGTCCCCGCTATGAAATCTGTCAAATATTTTACCTCACTCTAAAGTGGCGCCGCCCTGGTGGCAGAAAAAGCCGTGGTAGCTCAGATGGTTAGCGCTCGCTGTAAGCTTCACAGTACTCGAGCAACCCGGATTCGATCCCCACCGGCACCAATGAAATTGTTAATTGCAATTTTAAGTGCTGATTTACCACGTGCTCGGCGGTGAAGGAAAACGTCGTGAGGAAACCTGCATATCTGAGAAATAAAAAAAAAATATTTCGAAGACATGTGAAGTTCGCCAACACGCATTAGGGCAGCACGGTGGACAATTCACACGAACACACTTGCCCAAAAACCCTCTCAGAAATGAGAGGAGGCCTGTGCCCAGCAGTGGGACGTAAATAGGCTGCAACTTTAGTTTAACTTTACTTTTACATATCCTTAGACTTAGCAAGTTTTCATATCTTTCAATGCTATAATGTTCGTTCATAAGTCTAAGGTATTTAGTAAAAACTATTTTTGAAATTAATGGGCCAAATACTTAAACGCTGCTCAATTTTAAGATCGTCGTTAAGTCTCGTGGTGTCGCAGTCACTTCGACTTAAAGTGATAGAGACAGCACAAGACTTAACGACATCTTAAAACGTTTGAGTATTTGGGCACTATCTTATAAAAATTAAGTTAGGAAGCGAAAGCGAGAGGAGGAAGAAAGAGGAAACAAACCTAATAGCGAAAAGTCAAGGTGCTCGTGGCGATAACTCACGTGTCCGAACTTATGATAGATGAGGAACTCCTCCTCGGAGTGGGAGATGTCGGTGCCGCGCCACCTCGAGAAGCGAGAGCGGAAGGCGTCTCGGACCGAGGATGTGGAGCCGGTGCAGTTGACCAGGATCAAGCCCAGCAGCCGGCGCGGATGCGCGAGCCCACAGCGCGCCAGAACGTTAGCGCCCGCGCCCTCTCCAAGCCCCACCGCATACTGCACTTGCAGGAAGTCCAGCACCGTGGTCACGTCCTCGCCCAGCGTCTGCAGCGACGGGAACGGGTAGCTGCAACACCAACGTGGTACAGCCACGCTGCAGCTATATTATGGTTGTACATGATTGGTTCGACTCGACCAGCGTAAAATAGGAACTTAATCCTAAATTTTAAAAAAGAAAACATCACATTGCAAGGTTTTTTTATAGAATAAGGGTGAACAACGAGCACAGGACACTTGATGGTAAGCGGACCCTGTGACATCTACATTTATCCTCAATTAAGAATCAAAATTGAGATGCGTTGTCACCCTTGTGGATTAAGATGAAAAGCCTCATTTCCATTAATAAGGATCTCCGGTTCTCTACACTCACCATACGAAACAGAGCAACATTAAGTTGCTATTTACGCTGGTGTTCTGTGAAAGAGTGGCTACCCCGGTGGAGCCGACCAATTTGTGTTAAAACTATATTACAGCTGCAGCATAACTACGTAAACGTAGTTTTTTTTATAGAATAAGGGTGACAAACAAGTACACAGTCCACCTGATGGTAAGTGGTTGCTATGGACCATAGACATCTACATCTATCTTCGTTTGCGAATTAAAATGCAGATGCATTGTCAGCCGTGACGACTAAGATAGAATGCCTTTTTTCCAGTAAAAAGGGTCTCCGACACACTCACCATACGAAACACAGAAGCATTAAGCTGCTATTTTACGCTGGTATTTTGCGAGAGCGTGGTCCTTTCCCGGTCGAGCCGACCCATTCGTGCTACAACTATACTATTAATATAGTTCTTGCTATGGGGTAATGCGACTGACAGTGAAACTTTCTTTGTTTTGCAGGAGAGAGCCATAAGAGCAATTTAACCTAAGTTAGAGCAAAATTTAAAGAAATAAATATAATAACTTTGGCCTCTCAATATATTTCATCGTCATCATTACAGCCCTTCACAAGTCCACTGCTGAACATACATAGGCGTCACCTAAGGAATGCCACAAAGCACGGTCCTGTGCCGCCTGCATCCATCGACTTCCTGCGTATCTTACCAGGTCGTCACTCCATCTAGTGGGGGGACGCCCTACACTTCGTCCACCGGTACGAGGCCGCCACTCAAGAATCTTTTTACCCCATTGGTTGTCGGTTCTTCGAGCTATATGGCCGGCCCATTGCCACTTCAGCCTACTAATCTGTTGGGCTATGTCGGTCACTCTGGTACTACTGCGGATATCCTCATTTCTGAGTTTATCACGCAGAGAAACCCCGAGCATAGCCTTTAGCTCGATATATTTACGAAAATTTAATGTACGTACCTACACAAAAACGAAAATAGTTTTATTAAAAATAATAGATACCCACATATTTTTTTTGTAAATACTAAAAACAAGCACAAGCTAGTTATACCAGTTACTCGACTCTATCCTTTGTCATCATCATTACAGCCCTTCACAAGTCCACTGCTGAACATAGGCCTCTCCCAAGGAATGCAAATGTGATTTCCTACATGTCTTACCAGGTCATCACTCCATCTATTGGGGGCGCCGACCGACTCTTTGCTTACCGATACGATGTTGCCACTCGAGAACCTTTCTTCCTCACCGGTTGTCGGTTCTTTGAGCTATAAAATGTGTAAATTTTTCTCGTGAAGTTTTATTTAAATAGATTCAGCCATTCCGAAGATTAGCTCGGACAGACAGACAAACGAAATTTTTAAAAAATGGTTTCTCGTGTCTCAATAGCATTCAATAAAAGTCAATATTTTATACAAAAATATTAAAAAACAAAATCAATAATAATTGTGACAATAATTTAAAATTAAAAATGTTGTACAGCCGACTTCAGTATAAGTTATTAACTCATAAACTATATTAGTCTGACCTTGATCGAGTTCATATGGGACCACACGAGAAGTACCAGCTTTCAAATAAAAAAAGAATCATCGAAATCGGTTCACCCAGTAAAAAGTTATGAGGTAACACACATAAAAAAAACATACAGTCGAATTGAGTACCGTCTCCTTTATGGAAGTCGGCAGAAAATTCTCAGAACGCGTCACCGAGTCAGCAATTCATTCTTAGTGCGATGTATACAATAACAATATCCCAAAAAAATATACAAAATTTGACCTGCTCAAAGTATAAAAAGGGTTATTTTTTTTATGGAATAGGGGGCAAACGAGCATGCGGCTCACCTGATGGTAAGTGACTACCGCCGCCCATGAACAACCGCAACACAGGGGTATTGCAGATGCGTTGCCGACCTTTAAGAAAGGTGTAAGCTCTTTTCTTGAAGGTTCCTAAGTCGTATCGGTCCGGAAAATTCTTTGGTGGTAATTGATTCCACAAGGAAGTCGTGCGAGGGAGAAAACTTCTTCTAAATCGCACAGTGGTGGACCGCCAATCATCCAGATGGTATGGATGGTAACGCGAGTTTTGTCTCGATGTGCGATGGTGAAATTGAGCGGCTGGAATTAGTCCGAACAATTCCTCAGAGCACTCCCCGTGATAGATTCGATAAAATACGCAAAGAGATGCAACATCTCTACGCAGTGCTAGTGTATCGAGCCGATCAGAAAGAACTCGGTCGTCGACGATTCGAACCGCTCTGCGCTGGATGCGGTCAAGTGGAAGGAGCTGGCACTGGGGTGCCCCGGCCCAGAGATGAGAACAGTATTCTATGTGGGGCCGAACTTGCGCTTTGTAAAGTTGCAAGCGATGTGCCGGCATAAAATACAGTCTCGCTCTGCTGAGCACGCCAAGCTTTTTAGAGGCCAATTTGGCCGTCCCTTCCAAGTGACCACGAAACTGCACACTATTCGATATGTCGACGCCAAGGATTCCGATACTGGCTGAGGCAGCAAGGGGAGTGCCTTTAAACTGAGGAGATACGACAAAGGGGTTCTTTTAGCGGTAAACGCGCAAACTTGTGTCTTCTGGGGATTGAACTGGACTAGATTTAGTCGGCCCCAATCCGAGACTTTGTTAAGCAAAGACTCGACTTCAGACACAAGTTTGTCCCGGTACTCGGCGACGTTTTCCCGAGAAATATTGGCACGGCCGGTATATAAGGCATCACCAGTGCTGTCGTCTGCATAGCAATGAATGCTACCAGTTAGCAACATTTCATTGATATGCAGGAGAAACAGCGTTGGTGATAGCACGCAGCCTTGTGGAACACCAGCGTTGATAGGCTTGAGATCAGAACATGCACCGTCTGCTACGACCTTGATGCTCATTCCATGCTTGATCAGCAAGGAAACTGGTGATCCATTTGCACAATTTCTCGGGAAGCCCATAGGCAGGAAGCTTCGAAAGAAGAGCTTTGTGCGAGACCCGATCAAAGGCCTTCGCTACGTCCAAACTAACGGCTAATGCCTCCCCCTTGGACTCTACTGCCTCCGCCATCTATGAGTTAAGTATACTAGAAGATCACCAGCTGATCGACCCCGACGAAAACCGTACTGGCGGTCACTAATCAGCTGGTGATCCTCAAGGTACCTCATGAGCTGGCAGTTTATAACGGCTTCCATTATTTTGGAGAACAAGGAGGTGATTGCGATAGGCCTGTAGTCGGACGGGTCTGAGCGGTCACCTTTTTTAGGGATCGGGTGCACCAAAGCTGTCTTCCATGAGTTCGGGAGTACGCCTTGGGAGTAGGAGTACCGGAAAAGACGCGTTAAAACCAGTGCCAACTCCGGAGCACACGTCTTCAGCACAATGGGAGGGACTCCATCAGGCCCCCTCGACTTGCTGACGTCCAGGGAGAAGAGTGCTTTGCGGACCGAGCGCTGTGTAAATCGCACATCCGACATGGAGCACTTACATTGCGGGATGGTCGGCGGTGTGTTCCCCCCGACATCTAGAGTCGAGTTGGACGCAAAAAGAGAGCTCAACAGATCGGCTTTCTCCTTTGCGGCATGGGCCAGTGAGTCGTCCTCTCTGTGCAGAGATGGAAGAGATAGCTGACAGAAGTTCCCTTGGACAGCCTTGGCGAGAGACCAGAATGCACGGGTTTCCGAAGGAAGGTGATCTAGCTTCTCGCCAATTCTGCCGATGTGCTCAGACCTTGCCTTGGCAATGACGCTTTTGAAGGACCTGGAGGCGGAATTATACTTCATTTTAAGTGCGCTGGTGTTTACATCCCGAGACGTTGATGCGTCAGCCCAGGCCTGGTAGCACTCCTGCTTATAGCGTGATGCTATTTTGCAGGAGCGACCAAACCATGGCTGGGATTTGCCTCCGATGGGCATCACAGAGGATGGAATAAAAAGTTCCATACCCTGAAGTACCACATCAGCAACAGAATCGGCAACAACGCTGGGATCTTCCGGCGAGAAGCAAACCCGCCCCCAAGGGTAGGATGCAAAAAAAGACCGCATCCCGTCCCAATCAGCTGACCTATAGTGCCAAACACGGCGGCAAGCTATAGATCGCAACTGCGATTGGAGCGTGAGTGGTACCGTACTCCGGATCAGACAATGGTCCGAAGAGCCCAGAGGGGCATCGACGGAGACCTGATATCCGTCCGGATGAAAGGTCAGCAGAAGGTCCAACAGGGAAGGTACATGGTCTTCCACATCTGGGATCCGCGTAGGCGAAGTAACCAGTTGTGTTCTAACACGACCATATGCCAAAGCAAAGTCATAGACAGATCTACCCGCATGATCAGTTAAACGAGAACCAAGTCATTCAGCGTGGTGGGCGTTGAAATCACCAAGTATCACGATCTCAGCGGATGGAACCTGTTGCAGCACGGAGTCTGCAGCCATTTGGACGTGGTCGATGAGTCGGTCTGTGTCGGCATTACCGCTATGGGACCTATAGAGGCACCCGTAGATGCGGGGATGGTCGTCGCTGTCTACGCGCAGCCATAGGATGGACAGGTCCGTACCTTCAAGACTGCCAAGGCGTCGAAAACAGATGTCCTCTCTGACATACACGCAAACTCCAGCCCGGGGCACAAACGAGTGTTCTAATTTGTACCCCGGGTAGGAGAGATACGAAGTATCAGCCGGAGAGGACACCTGTGTCTCGGTTAGAAAGAGCAAGGCCGGCTTAGCTATCTCCAGATGGTAGTGGACGGCGTTAAGGTTTGAATGAAGTCCCCTGATATTGCAGAAATCCACGGTAAGCGTGGCAGGGGTTGCCTTTGTTTTCTTGCTCCGCTTGCCCCGAGCAGGTTTCGTCTTGAGCGGAATTTCGCCCAACAATACGCGGGGCAGCCTGAGCACCCACGCCCATGAGTGGAGTAGTCGTGGATGCTCAGCGAGGGATTCTCCAGGGGTGCTGGTACCCTTCTGGGGTAGTCTTTTATTTAATTCCACTACCATGTTGATGGGGGGGGGGGGGGGGGGAATTGGGCTTCCGGCCACCTGCACTCACCTAGCGCAACGCAGAGGTAAAAACCTCTACTTCACGCTGGTATTCTGTGAGGTCGTGGTACCACCCCGGTTCGAGCTGGCCCATCCGTGCGACAGCAAAAGCTACCGCTTGGCTCTACCACTGTTACAATATTACAACAACAAGGAATTTATGGATGATAATAACCTCTGGGAATGAGATGGTTGCTACCAAAATATTTCTAATTGGTTTTATGTGGTTAATTGTGGTTATAAGCTGTTTTTTTAAAGTCCCGCTCGATTTCTTGCTAGTTGTTCCCAGGGTCGAGATTTTTTTTCCGAACCAGTAGTAAATTAAACAAAAGAGTGAATTTTATTAAGAATTATTTATAATCTATACTGAAGAAAACATTTCTGTTTCTTAAAGTTGGTAAAAGGTACCTCGCATACATCCGCTCGATAAAATAAAATGATGTGTAATACCTAGTTTTTTCTTACCTTTTGTACGTGGTAGAGCCATGCTGCAGCTATATTAATAGTATAGTTGTAGCACGAATGGTTGGGCACGACCTGGGAAGGACCACGCTCTCACAGAATACCAGCGTGAAATAGTAGCTTAACACTGCTGTGTTTCGTATGGTGAGTGTAGAGAACCGGATACCCTTTTTACTGGAAAAGAGGCATTCCATCTTAGGCCTCACGGGTTACAATGCATCTGCATTTTGATACGCAAACGAGGATGACGGTAGATGTCTATGGGCTACAGCAACCACTTACCATCAGGTGGACTGTGTGCTCGTTTGTCACCTTATCCTATAAAAAAGAAGAGCACCTCCCGCCCTCCCTCAATCACGTGCACTATCCCCGCCACCGCAGAGTCTAATTCACCTGAGGATGCCTCGTGTAGAGGTGAAACACGTGTCGCATTGTAGTCAGTGGTGCGTCTTTCTTAGTGTAGTGGTGTTGGAAGTAGTGGTGCTGGGATTAGTGGTGACGGGGATAGTGCACGCAATTGAGGAAGGGCGGGAGGTGCTCTTCGAACTAGGTAAGACACATCATTTTATTTTAACGAGCAAATGTACGCGAGGTAATTTTAACCAACTTTAATATAATTAATTTCCGCAAAGTAACGCCTGATTCAATTAATTATTTCGTTTCTGTTTCTGTGACATCCCATAGACATCTTCATCTATCCTCGATTCAGTAGCGAGGGCGTTGTCACCCATAAGGACTAATGTGGAATGCCCCGTTACTATTAAGAAGGGCACCCGGTTCTCTGCACTCACCTCAAACACAGTAGCATCATTCTGGTGTTTAACGCTGGTGTCGTGTAAGAGCGTGGTCCTACCCAGGCAGAGCTGACCCATTCGTACTGCAGCAATACATCGCTGCAGCTACAGCATGGCTCTACCACGTAATAATTTCATTACTACTTACGACTCTGGCAGATCCGGTGAGTTCTCTTCGTGTCCGGGCACGTCCACGTGTATGAAACACGACCGCTCCTTAATCTCCGACATTGCGGGACTGTTCACAAAGTCCACCATCGACGTATCTGCGAATAATTATAACTTTTAACAAAAAGTAATAACAGACTTTAAATTGCTAAAAAAGAAGTTATTTATTTGCTATCCTTATGGATGAAATTTTTTCTTCAGCTATTTATATGGAATCACCCTTGAAATGTAACCTATTTAATAAAAAAAAGAGTCATCAAAATTGGTTTACAATCTGTGAAGATATCTCGTACCATACATACAAAAAAACGAGAACCTCCTCCTTTTTGAAGTCGGTTTTAAAACCAGAATCAACACCACCTGCTTACTAAATCTCCGCCAACCACCTGATAACGAATAATCCATTCCATCCATACATTACAGCCTAGCGTCAGCGTCAGTAGCCTAATGGCAGGGCGCGGACCGCGAACTCGAAAGATCGCGGGTTCGAATCCGCCTTTCGACTACTGTCGTGAACCACTTCTAACACAAGCATTTAAGCTTACCAGAAGTGGTTAAAGGGAATATTAGTAATGTTTAATAACATTACTAGTATTTTTTATAATAAAATTAAAAAAAAATTACAGCCTATAAAAGTCCATTACTGACCATAGGCCTCTCACATAACCTCATTCGAGGATATTGTCGTAGTTGCCACGTTTGGCAAGTGGGTTGGAAACCACAATAATTTTGTGTTGTGATCAGGAAGGTGCTTCTGCCTATCTTCGGTTTAGTTTACCTCTGTCGCCTCTCTCTTACACCGCTAATACATGATATTGACGATGGCAACATAACGTCCTCCAGACCTGTAATATCTATGCAGGTCAGTTTTTAAGTGCATATGTGTGTGCGCAAGCATATGTACACTCCCTATTTCCACACTCTCATAATGCGTTAGAAAGACAATCCAACGCAAACGGAGAGAGATCAGACACGGGACCAAAGGTTTTACGTACATTTCGAGGCACGGAGGTGAAATATCATTAACTTACTCCGGGCTGCTACAGAATTGTTTTAACAACAAACCTCAAGAACTGATAGGAGGAAGGACTAATTTGTTCCCAGCTCTGGAATCAAATCAACAGTCCCATTGACCAACGAGGCTGTTAGCAACAAAAGTGCAAAAAATTATACTATGCACTTCATATCAATGCCTTTAGGTTTTATGTATAATGAAAACTTTGTACTCATCCAGAAAGGATATTCTTAAAATTAGCCTATGAATCAACACTTATGAAACCTTTACAATAATTACTAATATATGGTTTACATTTCAGTAATTATATTGGTAAGAATTTCTTCAATCGCTTTTGAATTTCGAAAACAATTTAAAAAGTAATATCACTTTATTGGTCTTATTTCCCGACACCATATTTTCGGACCCTGTAATCCATGCATTACTATCTACACGTGATGTGCGAAGATTTGAGAAGAATACGACTTCATGACCAGTATATGCCACACTTGTTTCATCATATATACCATTATAAGCGATACCCTTAAGAAAAAAATACCTAGGTTTACAAATGCTTTTTGATGCATACGCACGCACGCACAGGCGTGAGTGTTGTATACGCATTTTAAATAAAATCTATAGCCTATATATGTCCCACACCTGGGTACAGGACTCCTCTCCTTTTTTAAATATAGAATCTAATTAAAGACTAACTTAAAGCACTATTTTAGATTCCAGCTTTCCTTTAAAACACACTTGTAAGCTTCCTTACTTGGCCAGTCAGCTGTAGTGGCAATGGGCCAGTCATATAGCTTGAAGAATCGACCACCGATATGGATGAAAGGTTGTCGAGTGGCAGCCCCGTACTTGTGTGCGAAGTAAGGGTAGTGACAAGATGAAGTGACGAGATGGGTGCAAGTGGCTCAGTGCCTTGTTTTGTGGCCCAGCTAGTAAATTAAATTAATTATTAAAACTACGTAACTCTAAAAGTTAATAAACAATCTTATTAGATTTAAGAACGTCACCATTAGTCTTCCTCAGATGACCTTTTTTTTCTATAATCTAACAACTAGCGTAGGTATAATCCCACCAAAAACATTCTGTAAAAAACTAGCCAAGTCTCGATGGAGCTGTTTGTTTATCTCTAAAAAGTAATGAAATCTAGTCAAAGTCGTGCCAAGTCTAAGGTTCCTTACTGCGATTTCTTTATTATTATAGTTAATGTTGTGTGACTTGGCCGTTGAAGGGTACACAAGGGTACAAAACCTGGTGCTACATTGCATACACACCATTGCACCAATCTGTCGCCAGAAACGCTACCTATTGACGATGGAAAATTGCCACTTGGAAAAAGTTGATTGAATAACCAGTCAATTGTAAGCTTGATAAAGATGCGTTTACACGTAATGTTGCACGTAATTGTATTTACACATAATGTTATATCTGTTGTAACTACCTATGTTTGTTAAGCGAGATAATAGCCCATAGTGGTGTTGGTAATTGTACGCTAGTGTCTCATTTTAGGCGGTTGTTGATTGTGCAACACATGCATTCAGCATTGACAATGCTGACTTCTGCTCTCTTCATTTTGGAGCGTCAAATCGACCACCGATGTAACATAAAATAGACGTACAGACGGACTTATATCAATGATTAGAAGTCCGCCTGTTCTGGAAATATATAATCAACAGTGGTAGAGCCACGCGGCAGCTCTTGCTGTCACACGGATGGGCCGGCTCGAACCGGGGTGGTACCACGACCTCACAGAAAACCAGCGTGAAGTAGAGGTTTACCTCTGCGTTTTGCTTGGTGAGTGCAGGTGGCCAGAGGCCCTTTTTACTGGAAATGAGGCATTCCATCTTAGTCCTCACGGTTGACAACGCATCTACATTTTGACTTGTTATTGAGGATAGATGTAGATGTCTATGGGCCGCAGCAACCACTTACCATCAGGTGGACTGTGTGCTCGTTTGTCACCCTTATCCTATAAAAAAAAAAAAAATTTTTTATACTGTTTGTTTCAGGCTCGCCTATACAAAAGTATTATTGAAATACGCAGCTTTATCAAGCCTACAATTGACTGGTTATTCAATCAACGTTTTGCAAGTGGCAATTTTCCATCTTTAATGGGTAGCGGTTCTGGCGACAAATTGGTGCAATGGTGTGTATGCAATGTAGCACCTGGTTGTGTACCCTTGTGTACCCTTCAACGGCCAAGTCACACAACATTAACTATAATAATAAAGAAATCGCAGTAAGGAACCTTAGACTTGGCACGACTTTGACTAGATTTCATTACTTTTTAGAGATAAACAAACAGCTCCATCGAGACTTGGCTAGTTTTTTACAGAATGTTTTTGGTGGGATTTCACTGCTTTTTGTAGAAATGTGGGCATATTGATTTATTTTATTAGATTTTCTTATTTGACACATTTTTTTTCTTTTTAGGAGTAGTTTTTTTTATTATTACAAATCTTTCTTTTCTTTTTTTCCGGTTCTGATTCTTGTACAGTAGCAACAGTTTTTCGTATTGCCCATTCGCGTTCATTATTTATTCTTTTAGACAGTTTAGACGGTTTAATTTCTAAAAGATCGGCACGGTATTTACGCCTAAGCCTATTCGGTGATCACTGAAGCTTGAGCTTTTATACTCTTGAAGTCAACATTTATGAGGTGCACCCCATGAAGATTGGTTACTCGTGAAAGCGTCACGTAGGCTTGGCCACAAGAGAACATGGAGGTGCCAATGTCCATGAGGGCATTTTTTAGACTTAGACCTTGGCTCTTGTGAATTGTTAGGGCATACGCCACACAGATTGGGAATTGTTCTCTGTACGCGTATTTTTTTATGTACCAATAGTAGAAGGGGGCATTACCATATCTCTAATACATCTGAGACCAGCTGAGGGTTCTTCATCAGATACTTCAGACCTTCGATTTTTGACATCAAATGAAGAGGCCCACCAAGTTGAATATTTTTTGTAAAGGCGGTCTGTCGATCTCTTCTAATAGTTTGGTTGGGCTCTTGTGTTTTCTAATCAGGGTCACCAGGTACTCCAGATCTTCGATTATCCTAGTTTTTATAGTTTTCTCTTTATGTGGCCATTAAATCCTAACTCTGTACCATATTTCAGCTCTCTGAGTTTATGGGAAGTATTAGTTCTATTTTGATGATCATGAGTGAGTGAGTGAGTGTCATAAATGCGAAACTTTGCTTTCGCTTAACTTCGGAACTAAATGACCTACAGACTTGAAATTTTGGATTTTAAGTATGTGATTATAGTTTACTGGATGACGAAAATTTCTACTTTCTGGTCTTATCTGGAGGTTCTAAAATAGCTGGGGGCCTGAAAATGCGGCGAATTCGTTCCAGTAAAGGATGGTACGGCAGTGTTTGCTTCGCGCTCGACTTGGCGGCGGCACTGCCGTGCCCCCCGATTTTATTTACCACAGCCAAGCAAAGAAAATGATAAATGAGAAGTGGAACTTACGATTGGTCCCTAGGTCGTGGACTGTGAGAAAGACGCACCTCCTGTCCTGCTGGCTCAAGTCTCCCTGTAATTTGAATGAATTTTAAGCTACTATCCAATCTAATACAATTCTGAAAATTTTCGAAAGACGGCGTTTTGTTTAACGATTTTTATTAACTTTTATTACCGTTATAACCTACCAAATCTCCTCAAACTCCTATCAAAAAGTGGTCAAATTAGAAATTTTATTCAACTGACTTCAATATAAATATAATTTATTGTTGATTTTTTTTTTAAACCGCTCGATCGATTAAGATAAAATTTTAATGAGACCACATGAGAAGCACCAGCTTTCAAATAAAAAAGAATCATCAAAATGGGTTCACCCGGAAAAAGGTATGATACATATATACTTATACATAAAAAACACACACAGTCGAATTGAGTACCGTCTCCTTTTTGAAGTCGGTAGAAAATGATCTTAATTTATTGACTATGTGATGGCGGCATAAGAGGATACATCATCCCATTTCGTCCCATAGATGTCGTCAGAAGCAACTATGGAAAATTATTAATATTTTGGCTTCCGATGACCGACCAGCAACTGGTAGTATACAAAAGTGCTAGAGGTCACCTTAGTCACAGGTCACACACACAAGTAATATGATTGACAATACTGCCTTAGATCAAGGCCTTCCTAAGTGTAAGTATTAGGATTTTCAGATAAGTTAAGTTATTCCCTTTCCTAGCAGCATTTAATTGTTTTAATAACATTGAAACATCGTGTTTATGGTAGGTTTGTAACATATATATTTTCTATTAAAATTTAAATGTCAAGTTATACACAAACATGAACTGAACATTTTACACTTCCCTTTGAACGAATTTTTAATTCGCTACCTATCTGCTTATTTATAGGTCTATGGTTCAAAACCCAACTGAAGTCAATATTTGGTCAGTTAATAACTGTTTTTTGTATTAGTGTATAATTTGATTGACCCTGTAATACTGTTTGATCTGTGATTGAAAACTAATGAAAAGAGAAGTACGCGCCATTACATGACTGAAATATAAATAGTTTAACATAATTAATTATTAATAATTCACACAGAAAATCTAAGCTTGTCGCTACACTTAAAACTGTGTGGAGGACATGCCTATGAAAAAAAGTAACACTTTTCCGCCTTATTTACTCACCTGGTTACGCTGGGGGATTACTCCCTAAGTAAAGCGTGAAATAGGAAATTAAACACAACATATTAATGTAAAATGAAGGTCACTCAGCGAACTATGGATAGGGCTATACTCGGAGTCTCTCTGCGTGGTCGACTTCGTAATGGCATCCACAATAAAACCTGAGTAACCTATAAAGCACAACATTGGACGTCTAGACGGTGAGATAACCTGATAAAACACGCAGGTAGTCGATGGATGCAGTTGGCTCAGGGTCCTTCTCTGTGGCAGTCTCTGGGGAAGTCCATTGTTCAGCAGTGGACTTGTGATGGACTGTAGTGGAAGCGTGATAGTGATACATATAACAAGTAAAGTTTAGATACCTACGGATTAATATGATCAATAGTATAAAAAAAGATTGCGTGAGCTAGGAAACGACAAATTTTACTTAAATTATTTAAAATTTAAAATTGTGTACAATCGACTTCAATATAAATTATTAAGAATAACTCGAAAACCTATACGTGGCAGAGCCATCCTGCAGCTATATTAATAGTATAGTTGTAGCAAGAATGGGTCGGCTCTACCGGGGAAGAACCACGCTCTCACAGAATACCAGCGTAAAATAGCAGCTTAATGCTGCTGTGTTTCGTATGGTGAGTGTAGAGAACCGAAGACCCTTTTTACTGGAAAAGCGCATTCTATCTTAGTCCTCACGGGTGACAACGCATCTGCATTTTAATTCGCAAACGAAAATAGATGTAGATATCTATGGGTCGCAGCAACCACTTACCATCAGGTGGACTATGTGCTCGTTTGTCACACTTATTCTATAAAAAAAAAACTATTGGTCAGATCTTAATCAAATTTATATGGGATCAAACGTGAAGCACCAGCTTTCAAATAAAGTAAGAATCATCGAAATCGGTTCACCAGTAAAAAGTTATGTAGTATCAAACATAAAAGAACATACAGTCGAATTGAGTACCGTCTCCTTTTTGAAGTCGGTAGAAAAGTCAAAACGGATTCAAAAATTTAGTATTTAGAAATTAAATAATTTCCAGATAATAATTTTAGGGACTTTAATTCTTCAAAACAAGTCTTAACACCAACTTCAGAAGCTATTTATGAGTAAGCTGAAGTGGCAATGGGTCAGCCATATAGCTCGAAGTGTGTCTAATAGATTGTAAGTTATAGGGGGTTCCAAATTGGCTTGAAATGTTTGTGTAAATATACAACACTGCCGGTGCGTCGGCACTTCTTTCTTCTTTGAACTTAGTAGACACACTACGATGTGTCTGGTTAAAACAGGCCTAAATGATTTTACAGGCCCTACAATTGCTGACTCATGAGTCATGACCCTTGTTTCAAATACAAGATAGGAACTTTTTTTAAATATAATAAGGGTGACACATGAACACATAGTACATCTGATGATAAGTGTATACAATGACCTATGGACATCTACATCTATCTTCGAATAAAAATCAAAATGCAGATGCAATGTCACCCCTGAGGACTATGATGGAATGGTTCGATGCCAGTAAAAATTGTCACCGGACCCTTAACTCGCCATACGAAACAGCAGCATTCAATGCTATTTCACGCTAATGTTCTATAAGAGCGTGGTCCTACCCCGGTCGAGTCGACCCATGACCCATTCGAACTGTAATCATAATAAAACTGCAGCGAGGCTTCACTAAATGCTAGAATATTAATTGTCACGATAATTATAATCAAGGAATCTTATTAGAGTTAAGACTGATTTTACTACCCTTTGAGACACAGATATCCACAATTGTTTGAATAAACTATGTTTTTGTTATTTAAAGTGATGTTAAGTGCGTAGAAAACTTAATTTCAGTGTCTTGTTAATATGTGGTTAATACCGACTTTTGTGTTAACTCAGGGACTTAGGTCACGCTGTAAATTTCACAATACGCGAGCAACGCGGGTTCGATTACTGACGGCACCAATGAGTTTATTAATTTCAATTTTAAGTGCTGATTTATCGTGTGTTCGACGGTAAAGGAAAACATTGTAAGAAAAAATGCGTCTGTGAAATAAAAAAAAATATTTCAATTTTATATTCAGTCAGGTTTTTACCTGACGTTTGAAGAATCGGCCCTAATTATTATTATATCAATTGACATGGACTCACTTGAACATGAACATGTATGTCCCCACTGCGGTCAGTACTGACGACGTATTTCTGAAACAAACAGAAAAATACTTGAGTTATATATATCTGCAAGGTTTTGAGTGGCAAACTCATACAAGAGCAGTATTGGACGACTAGGGATGCCCTGACGAAACACGTAGGTAGTCGATGGATAAAGTTGGCTAAGGGCCGTACTCTGTGGTAGCCTCTGGGGAAGTTTTTAGTTCAACAGTGGACTTGTGATGGACTGTAGTGATAGTGTGATAGTGATACATAGTAGTACAGTTTACTTATTTAATCTTCATTGTGCTACACTTTAATCTAAGGGTTATAATGGGCGGACTTAATGCCTTATGGTATTCTCTACCAGTCAACTCTGGAAGAATTAGACAATTAAAAGTTGGTAGGTGTTAAAAATGTTAAAATGACTAGGCTTATATTGTATACTAGCTGTGCGCCGCGACTTCGCTCGCGTGTAATTGAAAGTTTTAATTATATTGCTCAGAACCTTAATTATTTTTCTCAAATATAAGTAGCCTAAGTTACTCCTTAGAACATCGGCTATCTGCCAGTGAAAGTCCCGTTGAAATCAGTGCAGCCGTTCCGGAGATTAGTCGGAACAAACAGACATACAGACAGACAAAAATTTAAGAAATTGTGTTTTTGTTATAAGTACCGTATATAAATTCATATGCATTGAGTAATTAATAATAATAAAATAAAAAATAATAATAAAAGCTGTTATTTTAACATTACAAAGAGACATTTCAATTTTATTTATTTGTATAGATATAGATAAACATAAAATATATTCGCGTTTAGATACCTACGAAATAATTAGATCAATAGTATAAAAAAACGATTGCGTTGAGCTAAGAAACGAAAAATTTTACTTAAAACGGAACGGAAAACGGATTAAAAAAATATAGATTTTAGAAATAAAATAATTTCCATACAATAATTTTAGGGACATTAATTCTTCAAAACAAGTTGTCTTAACACCAACGTCAGAAGCTATTGTGTAGAAATTATGTTTTCTTTTTAGTTTCTGAAGCCTGTTTTTAATTTATCTGGGCGAGCGAAGCGAGCCGTGCACTATCCCACAATCTATGCATTTTTGTGATACACTTTACTGAGAAACTATCACACTTTCAGGTTTGCGCTTCGACATAGTATTTTCGATTCATGTCTAGATGTGTTATCAATTATAAAAATATTATTTTATCCATATTTATAAAAAAATAGAAGATATAACAATTTTCACTAATTAGATTTTTATTGTATTAGAACCGCCATCTGTAAGAAAACTAAAAAAAATACTTTGTAGTAGTACCACTGTAGATACGTTAGATGCCGCTGATCATGAATTATGAATGAAGCATAACTTGAAGAATAATTTAAAATTAAAAATTTTGTGCAACCGTTTTAATATAAATTATTAACAATAACTCAAAAACTATTAGTCAAACCTTGATCAAATTTATATGGGACCACATGTGAAGCACCCGCTTTCAAATAAAAACAGAATCATCGAAATCGGTTCACCCAGTAAAAGTTATGAGGTTACACACATAAAAATAACATACAGTCGAATTGAGTACCTACCGGCTCTTTTTTGAAATCGGTAGAAAAATTTTGGAGGTTATCTCTCAGGACCAATTTAGTCAGATATATGGTCTGACCAAGGTCAATAATATATTTTCTGCAGAAAAATTATTTTTTAAATGTTATTTATAAGAATTCGCGAGCCATTACAAAGTTGTACTTTTAGCAAGTTTTTACCATTTTGAGTGGAATAAGGAATATCACAAGCGCATGGTAACAACCAGAATGTCGTGTAAATGGTTACATCAAAAACTTCTTAACCTATTTCCACCCTTTATTTTCACCTCTTAGGTGTCTCTTTTTTAATTTATATATATAGGACTACCCCCAAAATTAATTATTCATAATTACAGGATTACAGCCGATCAAATTTCACTCCTGAATATAAGCCAGATATTGGTTACAATTGCCACGCTTGGCAGGCGCTGCACTCTTTTATTGTCCTCGTTTGTTTTCCTCTGTCGCCTCTTACGACACCCATGGGGCGATACGGTAGTGGATAAGAATATCCACACTACTACTACATGGTAATGCCCTAAAATATAACGCTTGAAATATAGTATATTTAAATTGATATTGAAATTGGTAAACATACATATAAAAAATAATATTTTTTGTACTCGGTTTGTCCAAATTTTAACTTTGGAAAATTGAACCTATTACCTAGCAATCTAAAATAGTGTTATAAAGCACCTGAAACGTCGGGATTTAAAAGTAAAATCATGTGAGTGTGAAATAACTGACATGTGGGATGGTATAACTGCTGTAAGTACTGTTAAAATTAATTGCAAATTAACATACTAATTGACTACATTTTCGGCAGTAAAGGAGAACATAATGGAGAAACCTACATGACAACAATACAAACATACAAACAACAAAATATATAAATATTTAGAAGCATAGAGTGTTTTAACACGCCCTGAAACAGCACGAATGACTCTTCCCGTTCTTTATTGGACTGACCACCAGCGTCGACTCAGCCTCCTGAGTATTTGAAATTTATGAGAGGAATCTGAATACAGCAATAGGACATAAATATGCTGTTATTATGAGTTTATTTACGTAAAGTTTTTAAAGTTACTCGTAACTTCCAATTAGTCATGGTAGCGCCTACAAAAAAATCAATAGCAATTATTGTTACTGTAATATTGCTGTGTTAACAATATTAAATGTTAAGCGCTGTCTTTTTTCCTTTCTACAAAGATGACGATTTTTCAATATAACAACAATGATGACTGCATTGTTGTTATATTACTGTTTTGCTATTTGATATCAAAAATAATGTTCGTTTATGGCATGCAAATCTGACATATTTCAACTTAATTAATTGAAATACCTGTGTCAGATTGGCATGCCACTAAATAACAAACAAAAACGAATCGGCTGTTTTAAAATATGAGTAAAAGAAACACTTAATTTCTTTTTTCAAACAATACGTTTATAAAAACGCAAGTAAACAACATTGCAGCACTCTGGCCAAAGCCACGTGCCTTGCGTGCCTTACACAAACAATCAGAGCACGGTTCGCAAACAACAACACCACATTTTAATGTTTATAGCGCCAACACCGAAATAGAAGCGAATCGATCATACTCAGTACGGTTTGAATAAACATTTCATAAAGTAAACAAAGTTCTTTGAAATTAAAAATCCTACATAGAGAGAAATAACTACGTCGTAATGGCTTGATTTCAAACACAGTAGCATTATGTAGCTACTTATTTAACGCCGGTATTCTTTGATAGCGTGGTCTGAGAGCCTACCGATTCAAAATGCTGCCAATAATAACACAGTTTCGGCGTGGCTCTACCACCTATAAAAATTTATAATCATAAACACTCACTCCATTCAATCCAACTCACTCTTTCCATTTGGCACGATCATGACACATCTCCCTCGCCTCCTTTACATCAATATACCTACGCATACATGCGCGTCGGTTAAGGGTCCTCTTAATCTGGCCCATCTTGAATATATCGCCAATTTGGTCGATAAACTTTCGTCTAGAGCGTCTCTTTCTGGCTCTGCCGTTCACTTCTGCAACATAAATTTGCTTTATCACTCTTTCTTCGTTCACTCTTTCTACATGACCAAACCACCGAAGCATTCCCTTCTTAATCCTAGTCACAATATCATCTTGCATACTACACTTTTCTCTTATCACACAATATCTCACCCTGTCATTCAGATTAAGCCCTAACATACTCTTTAATGACCGCATATCTAACCATTTATTTTACTCCCATGCTTCTTCTGCCACACCCAACTTTCTCTACTATATGTTAACACAACATTTTAAAATGCGACACGTGCGTTTTTGACACATTCTGGCTGCTCACAATAGTGTGAATTAGACATGGGACGAGTACTCGGTTTGGATTCGATACTCGGCGGATTCGGCCTTTTTTTAAGGTTCGGCCGAGCACCGAGTATTAACGACCGAGTACCACTCGGTACTCGGTCGTTAATACTCACTCGGCCTTAATTATATTCCAGAGAAAAATAAAGACAAAAAGCCAGTTTTTATCATTATTATTATATTAGACACATTAAAACATCAGGAACATGAGAAGCAGCAGAAATATTTAGAACGTACATAAGAATCTATAACAGAAATTATTATTACTAATATTTAAAATTTATGAGAGGAAGATTGTGATGTAAAAACACTAGTTTTTCGGCCCTATTTGGGTCTAGTTTGTAAGGGAAATAACCGCACACCACCCGCTACCGCGTTTTTTTTAAGCCGAGTATTCGGTAGAGTACTCAGCCCAATCTAGGCCGAGTACCCGGTGGCCGAGTACTCGGCGAATCACTACTCGTTCCATGTCTAGTATGAATAGCCCCATTTACTCTGTGGCCCTCATTTTATCGTATCTACTAGAAAAATTAAAAAGATTTTTATAAAACTGAAGTGACACAACATTTGATCGGCAGTCAAGTACAAACAAAGAAGGCTGCAGATGTATCACCACTTAGGACTCAGGTGGAATGCCTCAAGCTGAAGTTACAAATAAACATGCAACCAGATAGATTTGCCTACCAAGTTATATTAGCAGTGGAAGGAGAAGGAAAGATCTTCCGCCGGGTAGGGTGATCACTGATCAACCAAGGGAGCGGCCAACACTCCGTAGTAAAGAGTTATACTATATATACCGCAGTACTTCGGAACTTTGAGAGCGACTATGGCACACTTTAATTAGGACTAATAATCTTCCACTCAACAGATGTCGCTAGTTGTGACTGAAGTAAAGTTTTCTGTTACACAATGTCACTTAATTGAGAAATTAGTTTTAAATAATAGTTTATCAGTTTCTAGAGTGTTATATTAATGAACAACACAATACGTCCGTGATTTGATCTTTAATTTTTTATACATTATACCTCTTTTTTAATTATTTCTGCCTTTAATTATATTTATAGTTTGTTTTATTTATTTTTAATCTAATTCATATAAAATTTAACTAATAATACAGAAAGAAACATTAACCTTTACATTTTTCTAAGAAATTATCTTCCGCGCTATAAAATCTCTAAAATAATTAACCTCATTGTAAAGTGGCACCGCCCTGGTGGCAGAAAAAGTCGTGGATGCCCTCGTTATATTGGCTCTCTGTCTCGAAGATAAAGCTTGGTACCTACTCAGAGAAATTTCTAGGCAGGAAAGCAGTCCTACCACCAATTAATGTAGTTTATTTTTTTATGAAAATTTGAAATGAATCGACCGATAATGCATTATCACGAGATAGCTCAGCTTCACGGGCAACCGCTGCTTTTTCTGCCACCAAGGCGGCGTCACTGAGTAAATATTTCACAGATTTCATAGTGGTGAAAGTATGGAGTGTAGGGCGAAAGTTGAAAAAGTGTCCTACTATTTACTGAAAATAGAGGTTCCAAAACCTACCACAATAGCGCTGGCGTCTGAAAAACTACGATATGAAGATAGCTGTTGTGAACGGAGTGAAGTCAGCTGAATTCAAATATTTAAAAAATTTCATGACTATAGTAGTTAGTAAAATGCCAGTATACAAAATCTCAGCTATTTACGTAGTACAAAACCAAGTGGATTGGTCGGTCCTTGTTTATTTCTCCATTTTATTCTAATTACTTTTGGTGCTTTTTTTTAACTTATCCTATGCTACTGCAGCGCCACCCTTATTGGACACGTTTTTAGGGACACTTTTCATGGAATAGAATAGAATAGAATAATTTTTTATTCAATATACATTACATTTGTAATTCTGATTGAAAGTCATTTTTTACTTTACCACTGGTTCGAAAAAAAAACCCTCTGTCCTGGAAAGAACCAGCAAGAAACCCAGCGGGACTTTTTTTAAAATAAATATTACAATATAAATGATTACGAAGTATTTACAAAATTTATTTTAGAAACTGCTTGGAAGCGACCACCTCATTCTCAGGAAACAGAAACAGAAACAGAAACAGAAACTTTTTTATTCAATATAGATTATA
The DNA here is from genome assembly GCA_033319125.1 of Parnassius glacialis. Taxonomy (NCBI): domain Eukaryota; kingdom Metazoa; phylum Arthropoda; class Insecta; order Lepidoptera; family Papilionidae; genus Parnassius; species Parnassius glacialis. The sequence goes on along the minus strand of JAVANC010000021.1, from coordinate 50,569,497 downwards.
AATAATGCTTATTGAAATTCACTCTTTTGTATAATTACCACTGGTTCGAAAAAAAAAACCTCTGTCCTGGGAAGAACCAGCAAGAAACCCAGCGGGACTTTTTTTTTTAAAATAACAGCTTACAATCATGTATGTTACACAAATTAACAACACAACAAATTAGAAATAGCTTGGTAGCGATCACCTCATTTCCCTTTAACCCTTATAACCCTTTTTATACAAACTTAGTTTAATAAAGTTTTTGAACTTTGAGCAGGTCAAATTTTGTATATTTTCTGGAATTTTGTTGTAAAAACGTATACATCGCCCCAAGAATGAATTACTGACTCGATGGAGTCGAGTAACCGGTACTACTAGCTTGTGTCTGTTCCTAGTATTTACAGAATGAATATCACTTATTTTTGTAAAACTACTTTTATTTTTGTGTACGTACATTACATTTTCATAAATGTATTGAGAGGCCAAAGTTAATACATTAATTTCCTTAAATTTTTGTCACAGCGACTCTTTAGGCTTTAAATCATAAATTGCTCTTATGGCCCTCTTCTGTAAAACAAATATAATTTCAGTGTCAGCTGCGTGTCCCCATAGCAAAATACCATACGACATTATGCTATGGAAATAGCTAAAGTAAACTAGTCTAGCTGTTTAAAGGGGTTATTATCAACCATGTATTCATTTATACTATATTAACCCTTTTTATACAGTTTCAGCTTAATAAAACATTTAAACTTGGTAATAGAGAGAACCTGTACACTTTCCGGGACCTTGTTGTAATAGCGTATACATTGTCCCAAGAATGAATTACCGACTGAGGTGGAGTCGAGAAACTGGCATCACTAGCTTGTGTTTGTTCCTAGTGTTTACAAAAAGTATATTACTTTTTTTACTAAAACTACCTTTGTTTTTGTGAACATACATTAAATTTTCGTAATTATACTGAGAGGCCAAAGTTAATATATTTATTTCTTTAAATTTATCTCTAAGAGACTCTCGGTTTTAGATTGTAAATAGCTCTAATGGCCCTCTTCTGTAAAACAAAATATATAGAGATGGTCCTCCTTCTACTCGACACTCCATATCACCTATGGATAAGCTAACATGTTAGAAAGGGTAGAGATTTTTTTTCTGAAATATTAGTTATATTTTATATTAATTACATTAGACATAGATAAACTACACTACAGATATTCCTAAAAGTAAAATAATAAAAAACTGGCCCAGTGCGTGTCGGACCACGCACAATTTAGAGGTTCGGCGGGCTTCCTTGATAATGAGCGTAATAAACCTAGCAAGCTAACAGCATAGCAAAGTGGCGAAGCAATCAGCTTTGTAGCGGTTTCTAACGGAAAAAAAATTCAAAATAGGAGGTTCAGATGCCTGGGTGATCAGTAATCGATTGCTGAAAACAGAATTTGAAAATTCGAAACCGTTCTCGAGATAATCGTGGGACAGACGGACAGACGGACAGACAGACAGACAGACAGACAGACAGACGGACAGACGGACAGACGGACAGACATCGTGAAATCAATAAGTGACTTCGCAAGCTTCGCCACTTAATAAGTGAGTTCGCGGTTTGACCGCTTTAACGAATAAAATGGGCCCAAAATAGGAAGATCGTAACTGAAGGATTTAATTTTAAATCAGCCTTATAAAGAGTGATATTCAAAAAAAATTGAAAAAGCTTTTTGATTTTGATAATAATACCTTATGTATCCTGCAAATTAAAAAGTAAAACTAATAGTAGTAATGCATTTTTTCTTCATAAAATGTTTATTTTTAACAGTTTACAATGTACAACAAAGTTATTAATGCAGCTAGTTTTAAAACATTTTCTATGGAGTTGTAATGAAATGTTTACTAATCCAAGTCATCGATATATATGTACTACGTACTAGATTTCGCATTCCGAACATTGATTATGTTCAACTGAACTGTACTGCAATCCGTACACTACACTAAACTATATATTGCGTAAATTGGAGATTTGTGAATTCCATGAGATAATTATTATTACATTTTATTTAGAAATATGTTTGTTTAGATTAAAATAAGAGTATTTTATATCAAATTCTTATATTTATTTTATATTAATATCTTATTTTATATTAAACTAGCTGACCAGGCAAACGTTGTTCTGCCCTTTCCGAACGACCATTTGCTTTCCCAAAAAAACTCCTGAAATTAGCAATAAAAAATTGGTTCCATCTGTTGAATACTTACAACAACACGTGGTGGTTATACTACTAAATTGTAGCTAATATTAAACGTTTGTATTTTTAACATAGTGCCATCTATTGAATATTTACTCAATCCAGTCAACAGATATCGTCATCTGACAGAATCGTTTGGAGCTAACAGATAATTGTGACTGTCAAATAATAGACAAATAATTTGCAATAAAATAATATTGTATTGCGACTATAAATTGAGATGTAAGCTATCCTATCTTTTAAGTTGGACCCAATTGCTCATTGACCAAAAATTTCATTGAAATCAGTTCAGTAGTTTAGGAGTCCATCGCGGACAAACAACGTGACACGTAATTTTTATATATAAAGATTAAAGTCTTTGCGCATACGCGACTACTATCTCCCACGCATGCGCGAAGACAAGAAGACAAGAAGAGTAGCGCACAATTTTTGTTTGGAATAGCATCTCTAGTACATAGTACATGTAACTCAACGTTCCAAGTGTATTTTATATGTTGGTCAACTATTACGGACGGATGTGGCGAAATTATAAGGGTTCCATGTTTCGTAACTACGGAAACCTAAAAGAGGTAAAAATGTGTAATGAATTAAAGAATTCAACACTGAGACAAAACTTTCGATTAAATCGCAACTTTTCAATTATTTTAACACTGTGTGACCATTCGTGTAACAAATAAGTTCATCTCAGTCCAAACTAACGCCATCTGGTGACTGAATTATTAGCCCTCATTGGATCACATGGATCACCATGCGAGAGAGCTACAATGTAAATTATACTTTACTAGTTTTGCCGACGGTATAAACTACAACGCACTGCAAGATTTGTAAGTATTCTTAGCTTGTTTTAACAATTTCGTTACGCTATTTCAACGCCAATTACCTTGCCAGTATAACATTTATTTTCGACGAATACAACGTACATTCTATGTATCCAACGTATTCCTATATTAAAGTATGTTTGCCTGGTCGAATGACTTGAAAATACTAAATATTGACATGTACAATTTAATTTGCATTTATAACAAGAACTCATAAAGAGCTAGCTACTTCTTCTTTATCATCAGCTCGTAAGCGTCAACTGCCGGACATTGGCCTCCTCCATTTTTACGTGGTAGAGCCATGCTGCAGTTATATTAGTAATATAGTTGTAGCACGAATGGGTCGGCTCGACCGGGGAAGGACCACGCTCTCACAGCTTAACGTTGCTGTGTTTCGTATGGTGAGTGTAGAGAACCGGAGATCCTTTTTACTGGAAATGAAGCAATCAATCTTAGTACTCACGGGTGACAACGCATCTGCATTTTGATTCGTAATAGATGTTTATGAGCCGCAGCAACCACTTACCATCAGGTAGACTATGTGCTCGTTTGTCACCCTTATGTTATAAAAAAAGGAAGGGTTTGGCTTACTTGTTGATTGGCAGACTGGTTGAGGATCACAGTATCGAAGACGCTTTGCCAGTTGCCAGTTGGGTATTTATTTTTACGTCTGGCTTAAATGAGATGGTATACTCACCATACTGCCATCTATCGGATTTTTCATAGAAGAATGAAATAATATTTTTTTATAGAAGAGATATAAGTGCCGACCGCCGCCCATGCACAACTGCGTCACCAGGACAATTGCAGGTGCGTAGCCGGCCTTTTAAAGAGGAGTAAGCTCGTATTTTTGCAGATCCCCAAGTCGTATCGGTCCGGCAAAATCGCCGATGATAAACGATTCCACAAAAAATTCGTACGGGTAGAAATCTCCTAATCCATTATATCCATTTCCTATACTTGACGATGCCCACGGGAAAAATAGGATGTTTAAATCTCCTAAACTGCCACTACAGTAATGAAATAAGAATAATTAAAAAGTAAAGTTACAGCCTATGTACGTCCCACTGCTGGGCACAGGCCTCCTCTCATTTCTGAGAGGGTTTTAGGGCAAGTATGTCCGCCGCGCTGCCCCAATGCGTGTTGGCGGACTTCACGACTTGGAAATATATTTTTTTCTTATTTCTCCTTCAGCGCCGTGCACGTGGTAAATTAGCAATTAAAATTGCAATTAACAGTTTAATTGGTGGCGGCCTGGATCGAACCCGGGTTTTTCGCGTACTGTGAAATTTACAGGCCTTGAGTTACCACGGCTTAACATAATTAAAATAATGAAGTATATATAATATATTATATAATATGTAAATAAGTACCAATAATACCTTTCACGTTTGAACGTCTTAAAAATGTTTTATAATTTATCAGTGTAGCTTTAATGCTATGAAATATATATCTGCACCTAAAACCATTTCCAAATATTTAATGTTGTTGCTGAGAGCGGCGAGTGCGTTTTCGGACTCTGATTAAGGATGCCAAATGTTTTATTTCAAATAAAGTATTTTCGATAATAAGTAAAATATAGTAGAATAAAATATATTATATATAGCATTTTTCCATAAATGAGCTCATGGCCTGCGTACTGCATATACTACTTGGCTGATGTGATGTGTCTACTGGTGTCACTCAAGGCGGTATTATCTCTCCTATTCTGTTTTCTATTTTCTAGCGACTTCAAAAAGGAGACGGTACTCAATTCGACTTTGTGTTTTTTTATGTATGTTACCTCATAACTTTTTACTGGGTGAACCGATTTCGATGATTCTTTTTTTATTTGAAAGCTGGTGTTTCACATGTGTGATTTAGGTCTGACCGATAGTTTTTGAGGGATTCTTAATAATTTATATTGAAGCGGTTGTACAAAATGTTTAATTTTAAGTTATTATCAATCTCATCACATTAAATCTCAAGTGCAATAACCATTTGTATGCCGATGATCTGCAGTTATAAGCACAAGTGGAACCCTTAAATCTTTAATGGTATCTCATTATTAAATGATGACTTGAAATACACCTCTGAATGGTCCACTGTGTATGACATAAACTTGAACCCGTCTAAATGCCAAACGATAATCTTAGGTATTATCTAAATTAGATATTCCCACCTTACTGGCCCAGGATATGCAGACAGCCGATAAGTGCAGATGGCTCAAGACTGTTTTGTGACAACCCTTAAAGTAAGCCTATCTAGTAATGCACTTGTGAAGGGCTGCATTGATGATGATTCTTAAAATGAATTTCCTATTTATTAAAGGAATGTTCTTGCTGTTTTGAGCCTTTACAATCAATCATTAAAATATACTAATTTCACCAACTACATATATTTTTTATAAATATAGTTTTTAGACTCCTACTACAGTAGGGTTGGCAACCCTAGCTGTTAGCACAAAACAAACTGTTTACAAATACGGACGGCCTTGAGATGGCACTTAGTACGTAGTTATACAGTCTGGACTCTGGAAGTGGTCGTAATATCATAACAACCTGTTGATCCCAAATTGTCCTGACTAAACTCTTGACATTATATTACTCGTAAACATGATATTTGCAAATAGACATCATTTTCAACAGTCTTCAAACAAAAGAGGAGCTTCTCAATTCGACTATATTTTTCATGTGTGTTACGTCAGAATTTATTTTCTAGTTTTTTTTTTTATAGGAGAGGGCAACGATCATGCGGCTCACCTGATGGTAAGTTGTAGTTGAATCGATTTTGATGATTCTTTTTTTATTTGAAAGCTGGTGCATCTCATGTGGTCCCATATAAATTTGATCATGGTCTGACTTGTAGTTTTCGAGTTATACTTAATAATGCGTATTTAATTGACTTCGACTACATTGATGATGTTATCATTTTATTTATATTAAAGTCGGTTGTACAAAGTTTTTAATTTTACCACTGGTACAACTAAATGTTCATCACGAATTTTGCCGATTAAACTTTTGATAATAGACTACTCAAAACATGTTAATAAATGTGATCGAGACGTATTCGTTGTTTTTGAAAGGCTTCAACACCACTCCCGAAACTGAACTATTTTCGATGTAATAATTTATTCACAGTATTTACAGCAAATTGTAATTATGCAACCGTTATTCTGAATGCTACTCGTACATCAATTGGAGATTGCTGTAGCGGGACTGTCCGCACAATCCAAGATCGTTGGACACTTTTCTCATTAGTTTACTCGACGTTTTATTTTACGTAAAATATCTCTACAACGATTTATGAATAAGGTCTTACATTTTTAACCCATCAAGCTTTCAAATTGAGGATCGTCTTTATAAAATTTCATCGAAACTCAGAAGTTACATAATACATACTATATATTATGTATTACACCTAGTAACCATTAAACTGTCTGGCTGCTTCATAGCTGTTACAAAACCAAACAAATCTATGGATTTAAGCACTGTCTTCATGGGGAATTTACTCACTGCTAGTTTACGTTCAAACTTGTTTCTCTAGTACTAATAACAATTTGTAGACCGACGGGTCTAGATCTGGACTAGACGAGGGGCCAGTCAAGAAAAGAGTATCACTGAGAGGCTTCACTAGATGTGCTTAGTTTCTTCATAACCTTTGGCCAGTCTTCACTCCTTTACTTATCACAAAAATTAATCAAAAAATCAATCACTGCAATTCTGTTTCATTTAAAGCCCCAATCCCTTCTATTATACAATGCAAATAATTATATAATATGAAATTGCAGCAAAGAATAATCAATCGCAGTTTCACGTTTTCATTATAAACGCATTCAAAATTTGAATTAAAAAAAAGGGAAAAAACTTTTTAAATCGTATCATTATTTAAGCCAGTCCATTAAATTCAGTTGTATGTTTTTCTGCCGACTTCCAAAACGGACGGTACTCAATTCGACTGTTTGTTTTTTTTATGTTTGTTATTTCATAACTTTGTACTGGGTGAACCGATTTCGATAATTCTTTTTTTATATGAAAGCTGATAGTTCTCGTGTGATCCCAATTCTCAAAAAGTCCAAGTCCCAAAAATTTGATCAAGGTCAGACCAATAGTTTTTGAATTATCCTTAAATAACTTATATTGAAATCGGCTGTGCAGAATTTTTAATTTTTAATTATTAAAAGTATAATTTTGCTCCTTAATTATTTGCTCAAAATTTACATTTAAAATTAAAATTTGGTGCAGCGAGAAACTTTAGTCTACGACTCTGAAATCCTCCAAACCAAAGACATTTAAGTAGTTAGCATACCTATATATTTAAATCTCTTTGCTCCAAACTTTATCTCTACGCCGATTCCGCCCCTGCATTTCAATAAAACTATCGTTTCCTAAAGTAACGATCATGCGACAATGTCAGAGGTAGGGGACGCTGCAATGTCAGAGAAACGGGGAGAATTATAACACAAGCAGACCCGAAACTCAACAATTTAAATTCTGCACATTATTTTTATAGAATAAGGTTGACAAACGAGCACACAATCCACCTGATGGTAAGTGGATGCTGTCGCCCATAGGCAGATGCCTATGGGCCACATTTATCCTCGATTAAGGATTAAAATGCAGATGCGTGTCACCCCTGAGGACTGAGATGCCACGTTTCTAGTAAAAGGGTTTCCGGTTCTTTACACTCACCATACGAAACACAGCAGCATTTACGCCTGTGTTCTGTGAGAGCGTGGTCCCACCCCAGAAATTCCTGCTGCACCCACAATATAACTGCAGCATGGCTCTACCATGTAAACTAGATGCGTTCATTATTGATTTTCATTTCATATTTCGTACATTTTGTTATTTACTAAAATAGCATATTATCAATTTCTCATATTTACGCGAACACTACACAATGATTCAAACGTTTTTTACGGATTTTATCGCCCTTAATTTTACTTATTTTTTATTCGCGATGTGCGTGCTTTGAAGCACCCATGGTCACGGAGCTCCGTGACACATGATAGCATATTCCTATAAGTTATTTCTGCCGACTTCCAAAAAGGAGACGGTACTCAATTCGAGTGTATGTTTTTTTTTATGTGTGTTACCTCATGACTTTGTACTGGGCGAACCGATTTGGATGATTCTTTTTTTATATGAAAGCTGATAGTTCTCGTGTGGTCCCATATGAATTTGATCAAGGTCAGACCAATGGTTATTGAGTTATTCTTAAATAATCTATATTGAAGTCGCTTATATTGAAGTCGGCTGTACAACATTTTTAATTTTAAATTATATAATTTAAAATTAAAAATTTTGTACAGCCGACTTCAATATAAATTATTAAGAATAACTTAAAAACTATTGGTCTCTGACCTTGATCAAATTCATATGGGACCACACGAGAAGTACCAGCTTTCAAATAAAAAAGAATCATCGAAATCGGTTCACCCAGTAAAAAGTTATGAGTTAACACACATAAAAAACATACAGTCGAATTGAGTACCGTCCTCTGTTTGGAAGTCTGCAGAAAATAGCGAACTTGTTACGTAATCACTTCCAATCGTTCGCACGATTCACAATAAAGTGGTAAACGTCAACTCAATGTCTACAATATGCTGCAATCGATCATGTTGACTAGTCAATAGACCACATCGCTCCGCTGACCTTTTGCAGTGTTTCAATGAGTGTCGATTATTTTTAGAGCTGCCCCATATCGAACATGCATCGATATAACGATTGGACTTGGCGCACATTTGTAAACTGTTACATTTATTGATATTATACGTTTAAATCTGTAAATAGGTGATAGAGCTCTTCTTGTAGGTGCTCGTCGGAGTAGATATCTAATATATAAACATTTAGTTTTGTTTATTCGTAATTTATGCGCTGCCATACCGTTCATAATTTAAAATTAAAAATTTTGTACAACCGACTTCAATATAAATTATTAAGAATAACTCAAAAACTATTTGTCAGACCTTGATCACTTGACCACATGTGAAGCACCAGCTTTCAAAAAAAAAAGAGTCATCGAAATCGGTCCACCCAGTAAAAAGTTATGAGGTAACACACATAAAAAACAGTACTGTCTCCTTTTTGAAGTCGGAAGAAAAGCAAAACTTTGTCAGCTTATTGCTTGCACTTACGCAAAGGTTATAGGCATGGTACAATTAACTTACAGTAGGTGGCGCACGTATCGTAACGACAATTTATTTGAAAGTTATAACACAATAAATAATAGTTAAAAGAAGTTATAGGTCATTCGATTTCAATGATTTTATTATCATTCCTAATTAAACAGTACAACTCTTCCATATTTAAAACGATATTTCCACAATTATTTATTCTGCGGCAGTAATGCACCGGGTACCAGCTAGGTTATAATGTATAAGAAGACCACAAGTCTTAACTATAACTGCAGCAATGCAGCAGTGGCTACGCTGCTGTGTTCCGCTCTGAACTGTAAATATAACTGAAATAACTTCATTCAGTCCATTAATGGTTTCCAAGTCCTGTCAACTTCGAAGTAGTAAGACTATTTAAATAAACTGTTTAAATTGTGGCGTAGCCACATAATATATGTCAAAAATTAAAAATATAGTTATGAACTGTCAACTGCCCTGTCCGTCATTCATGCTATTCCTCATATAAAATCTAATTGCTTAATTAGTATTAAAATCTAAATGATTATAAAAATTGCATTAGCCTTCTGTTTATATATATTGTGTGTTGTTATAAACTATATTGTGGTAGTAAATGTACTGTTAGTGTGAACTTTAAAAGTGTTTGTGTTTGGTCAAAAATCTGTATCTTCTTTAACGCGTTATTCTCAATCAAAGAGATTTAAATATATAGGTATACTATAGAGCGGGCATTGGGAACATTTATATACAAAAACTTTGAGCTAGTGCGCGTGTGGCACCCTCTAGCTAAAAATAGCAAAACAACGCTAAGCATTTATTAAGACAACTTTTTAGCTATTCCCCAGTAGGTGACGCTAATAAATATAACGTCGTTTTAGGAATGTTACCGTTTCGATATCAAAGTATCGATAATGTTGTTGAAGATTACTAAGTTTGAAATGCTTTTCGATATAATAATAGGAAATATACATGATTGTTTTATTGTATAAATGTGTTTATCATGACTTCCATCACACGAAAAAAATCATATTAACTTTTTACGCCCTCTTAGTGTCATGAAATAAAAAAATTAATTTCCAATAACTAAGAATCAATTCAAACAGCAGTCACTTTGGTTGCCACCTTGGTGACATCTTGAATGACGTCACTTGTTCCATTAGCTGCTATAATAATAGCATACGATTGGTCGGTCGACGTTAAAGACACATCGAGTGTTTTTAAAATCGTTTCTATCACAAAAATACACTTCAAATCTAAAATATTTTAGGAAAACACTGAACTTAAAAGTCGTTTCACGATTTTTCACGTTTCACCAACTGCAGTACTTAAAGAATTTAGAAATTTTTTCCTTATTTTGTAACTCAGGCTTAACCTACAACTTCTTGCATCTAATATCCTTAACAGTACAAATTGTTTTTAATGTAAGAAACATATAGCCCTCTCCTATCACTGTAAGCGAGGATCTATAATGGCTTTGTCCTTGAAAACCACCAGACAATGAAGCCCGGTGTAAAACCACCAGACAATGAAGCCTGGTATGCTGTATTACTAAACATCAACACAGCAAGTATCCTCAGCATGCTCATAGCAACAAGGAAAATCTCATCAGCACGCCAAAAAATAATTTCCTACCCTTGCTCCACATAAAGTCGGCTACTTAGCATAGTTGGTATATGCTATCATCATATGATATGGGTATCTAGCTCCTAGCTACCTACTCCATAGGTACCCATATGATATCCTAGCTGACCCGGCAAACTTTGTACCGCCTAACAGTCGATTCTTTAATTTTTTTAATACTTAATCTGCTATTCGGGACACCGGGTCAGCTAGTAAGATAAAAAAAGAAAAATGAAAGTTGATAAGTCAACAATTACATTATGTCAAAAAATAAAAATTATAAAACACTTCTTCTTTTAATATTCACTAAAAAATCACAATCAAAATTACAATTTTTGATTTCTTATTATGATACACCTACACAAATATTGACGTTAATATTTATACGATAGTACTAACGTCACTCAATGAGGGCTAATAATCTTCCACTCACCAGATGTCGATACTAGCGACTGAGGTAAAGTTTTTAGTTACACAGTGTCATTTAATTGAGAAATTAGTTTTAAATAATAGTTTATCATTATCTAGAGTATTATATTAATATATAACACAATGCGTCAATGGTTTGATTTTTAATTTTTTGCACATTATAACTCTTTTTTTTTAAAGTCGTCTTTTAGTTATATTTATAGTTTGGTTTATTCATTTCTAATGTAATTAATATAAAATATAACTAATAATACAGAAAGAAACCTTAAAGATTACATTTTCCTAAGAAATTATCGTCCCCGCTATGAAATCTGTCAAATATTTTACCTCACTCGAAAGTGGCGCCGCCCTGGTGGCAGAAAAAGTCGTGGATGCCCTCATTGTTTTGCCTTTCCGGAACTCCTCCACTAAAACTTAAACTTTATAGTATGATTACGAACCTTTTGTATGAGAATATAGAAAAGTGTTGTTTTTATATTTTTTCAGGCAATTTTTAAAGTTTTTCTCTCCGTAAGAACTCCCCTATATATAATGTACTCTGTGGTAAGAACCATCTTCGTACTTCAAGGAATATTATAAAAAAAGAATTAGCGAAATCGGTTCAGCTGCTTTCGAGATTTGCGCTTAGCAACACATTCAGCGATTCATTGCAGCGATTTATATTATAAACTGAAATAAATATCTTACCAATTTGCATATTTTTGATAGACGTCACTATTATCTATTGAAATTATTACACTTTTAAAATAAAATAACAAAAATACTAAAAAACGGAACGTTAAAATTTTTCAATAATTTTAAAAATCTAATAATTTAATCATATAAATGTAAGTTATTTATATTATTTCATTATTAGTAACTGAAGGCAAAATATACTACTTTTTTTGATGATAGATGGCGCTGTTTTGAATACCAAATCGGTGTAGTTTCAAATTATTTTACCAAGATTATAACTAAATTTTAAACTTTATTTACAAATATGGTATTTATTTAAAAAACATCTGTTATCCCGCCTATAACTAAGATATAACAGAAAATTAACATCTAAAGGAAATAAAATACTTAACCTACCTTTTTTAAAGTTCCATAATAGGATAAAAAGTAGCCTATAAGTTGCCCCAGGTTACTGACTACCAACATACAAAATTTCATGTAAATCGGTTCAGTAGTTTTTGCGTGAATCCGGAATACACAGACAGACAGACAGACAGACAGACAGAAAGACAGACAGACAGACAGACAAAAATTTTAAAAACCACTAATTTGGCTTCAGAACCCTTTATTTAGTCCCCTGGACTTGTTTTTTCAAGAATATATTAGAATTACAGACACGACTTTTCTACAGATTTATTATATAGTAGGGTACTTGGGTAAGGTATCCATATGGGTACAGTATCGTTGACTGTTTTAGCTCTTTAAATATTGTAAAGGATTAAATCGACATTCTGTATATTTTTTATCGATAATCCCAATCGATAAACGTCGTCAATCACTAACTTTACCATTGGTAACTAAATAGTGAAGTTTACTGGATAACAGAGGGCGCTTATTACAATAAAAATAAATGTTCTAGAACAATCTATCTTAAATCCATCTTATCAATGAATGAAAAGATGAATGAAGTATGCAAAATGATGAATGATAGAGGAATAGATGTGTTATGTGTTATGTGTAAACGAGACGAAACGAAAGGGAAGGGTATGTCACTGCACATGGCATGTATACCGCTTACTGGTCTGGAGTAGACGAGACCAAGCGGGCATGCCAGGGAGTCGGTGTCATCCTTTCAGAAAGAATGGGTCAATGTGTGAAAGAGTATGAATGTGTAAGCCCAAGGCTGCTGTGGATACGAATGAAAGTGGGCTTAAAGAAGTTGTTTGTGATAGGGGTGTACGCCCCAGATATGTCTAAGCCCACTTATATCCGAGAGCAGTTTTGGGACATGGTAAGTTTGGTGTTAATGAAATGCAAGGAAAATGAAAATATTATTATGTTAGGAGATTTTAATGGAAGGGTTGGGGTGAGGAGGTTTGGTTATGAAAGAATATTAGGAACGTTTGGTGATGAAAGTATAAATGAGAATGGTGAAGACCTCCTCACCGTATGTGTGGAAAAGAATCTTTTTGTGACAAACACTTTCTTTCGTCATAAGAGGATTCACATGTATACATGAGAAAAAGGGGATGATAGAAGCACGGTAGATTTCATAATTGTGGATGAAAGAATGAGGAGCGCAGTGTTAGATACAAGGGTTTACGTAGGAACAACGTAGGAACGGATCATTACTTGGTCGTATGCCGAATTAATGGTCTATTCAGGCGTTGGCGGCATCGGACATCTGTATCTACCACTGCGTTAGAGCGTATAAAAATAGAGAGGCTACAAGATGAAGGTGTGAAAGAGAAGTATAAATGTAGACTGAGGGAAAATATAAGTGGTGTGAATGAATTATGTATGAGTGATTTAGACTTGAAGACTGTATGGAATAATGTTAAGAAAGTTTTGGTGGATGCAGCCACCCAAGTATGTGGTGTAAGTAAGAGAAAGAATGAAAGGAAAAGTAATACGTTGTGGTGGAATGATGAGGTACGGATGGAAGTTGAAGCAAAGAAGAGAGCATGGCTAGATTTACTAGCAACCAAAGCTGGTAATTCTAGCGGTATGAATGATGAGATTGAAAGAAAAAAGGCAGATTTTAGACGTATAAATAAAAGAGTAAAAGAAGTTGTTGAAAGGAAAAAGCAAGAAAGAATGGATAAGAATGATAGAAGGATATCTGATAATTTCCAGGCAAATATTAAAATGTTCTGGAAACTCGTAAGAACTGCCAGGGGAAATTCAAAACAGACTAGAATGAATGCTAGAATGAACGAGACGAGAATGGCTGCATGCTGAATGATGAAGTTTCGAATCTAAAGAGATGGAAGGAATACTTTGAAAGCGTGTTTAAGAGTGCAGAGTCGTCTGAAGTAAGTGAAATAGAAATTCCGGAAGAAGTGGAGAGAGGTAGGGAGATAAGTGTAGATGAAATAATGAAAGCAATGAAAAGCATGAAAGCAGGTAAGGCAGCCGGATATGATAGAATATCACTCGAGATGCTAAGGGCTGGGGTTTGATACAGGCATTGAGGTCCCTTTATAGGGACTCTAGTGCTTGTGTCAGGATCAACGGGGTCTACTCGGACTGGTTTGGCATACATAAAGGTGTCAGACAGGGATGTGTAGCTTCCCCGTGGCTGTTTAACCTATTTATGGACAGTTGTTTGCAAACTTTGAAAGTTGAAGAATGTGGGTTGAGAATGGGTGAGTTAACCGTCAAATGCCTTTTGTACGCCGATGATCATGTCATATTTGCATCGTCGGCGGTCGAGTTGCAAATGATGGTTACTTTAATGAACTTGTCATTGAAAGAAAGGGGTATGAAAGTGAACGCAAGTAAGACGAAAGTGATGGTTTTTGAAAGAGAAGAGAGTAAAACGTTATGCGAAATAAGAATAGCAGGGGAGTTGATTGAGCAAGTGGATGAGTTTGTATATTTGGGATGTTTATTTGGCAGGGATGGTAGATATGAGAGAAGCATGAGAGTAGAATAAATGCTGTAGAAATGCGGTCCTTCAGGAGTATGCTAGTGCTGAATCTAATTGACAGGGTGAGAAATAGTGTGATAAGAGAAAAGTGTGGTTTGCAAGATGACGTTGTGACCAGGATTAAAAAGGAATGCTTCGGTGGTTTGGTCATGTAGAAAGAATGAAAGAGGAAAGAGTGACAAAGCAAATTTATGTTGCAGAAGTGAACGGCAGGGTCGGGAAGGGACGCCCTAGACGAAAGTTTATCGACCAAATCGGCGATACATTAAAAATGGGCCAGATTAGGAGTACCCTTAACCGACGAGCGTGTATGCGTAGGTATATGGATGTGGAGGAAGCGAGAGAGGTGTGTCAGGATCGTGCCAAATGGAAGTCCGTAGTCTCTGCCTACCCCTCTGGGTGACAGGCGTGAGTGTTTATGTTTATGTTCTAGAACCATCTACTAGAAATAATAAAATTTAAAGATTATTCGGTAAATATATGTTATATTTACGATAATAAACCGAAATCACGTTAATTTTTTGCTCCATATCGTGACTTACAATATCTTAATGCACAACCGGGCATATTTTCTTTAAAAATATTTTTTAAATATATGAAACGAATACGTCTTGACTTCTTGACGGTGTCACTAAGACCACAGAGTACCTTTATATATACTGAAAACTAAGACTAAATGACAAAAATCGGAGATATATCGTATAGGACGTAAGTTACAGACGACAATTTTGCTGCTGATGTCCGGTCTATTACGACTACCTACTACCTACTATTCTAAGCCTACTACTTAAATGTCTTTGTTCTCAATCCTCTGAACAATAATTATCATAAAGAGTAAACTGTAATCTGTGTAAATTGTGAACTGTGGAGCTGACTTATAAAAGGAATAAACATTGTAACAGTGAACAGTGAGTTATTTGTTATCACCAATTTCACTACATAAATAAATTAAAGATAGGAATTGAAAATATATCGAAGGAGGTTGGAAATTGCTTTTGAATGTAGGTGATACGCCATTTTATTTTAATACGCGTATTTTAGCTAATTAATTTTTAATATCTTTAATGCCAGAACAGAAAGAACCAGAGTGACCGACATAGCCCAACGGATTAGTAAGCTGAAGTGGCAATGGGCCGGCCATATAGCTCGAAGAACCGACAACCGATGGGGAAGAAAGGCTCTCGAGTGGCAGCCTCGTACCGGCAGGCGAAGTGTAGGGCGTCCCCCCACTAGATGGAGTGACGACCTGGTAAGATATGTAGAAAGTCGATGGATGCAGGTGGCTCAGGACCGTGCTTTGTGGCATTCTTTGGGGGAGGCCTATGTTCAGCAGTGGACTTGTGAAGGGCTGTAACGATGATGATGATGATGATGATGATCTTTAATGCAATGAATTTACGCAAAGTAACACCTGATACTATTAATTGTTTAAATAATTAAAAAAGTTTTGTACCGTTATAAAAAAATGAAAGGCTTTAGCAGTAAATACAACTCCACCTTCACTTTTGTGATTTGAATAAACACTTGTACTTTGTGGCAACCTGTGAATATTCCCTGCCCTACCTTTTTTAAATTTGTTCTGCCAAGGAGTCTGTCTTTTTTTATAGGATAGGATGACAAACGAGCACACAGTCCACCTGATGGTAAGTAGTTGCTGTGACCCATTAACATCTACATCTATCTTCAATAAAGAATCAAAATGCATATGCGTTGTCACCCGTGAGGCCTAACATGGAATGCCTCTTTTCCAGTAAAAAGGGTCTCCGGTACTCTACACTCACCATACGAAACACAGCAGTGTTAAGCTGCTATTTAACGCTGGTATTCTGTGAGAGCGTGGTCATTCCCCGGTCGTGCCGACCCATTCGTGCTACAACTATGCCAGTAATATAGCTGCAGCATGGCTCTACCACGTATAACATTCGAATATTCCCTGAGTTTGTCTGGGTAGGTCTTATCTATTTCGACAGCCAAGCAGCAGTGCTTCGTCTACTGTTTGCCGATTTAAAGGTTATAGAGAGCGTATCAGTGGCCTTCTTTGTTTGTAATGACGCACATCCACGACTTTTCTGCCACCAGGGCGGCGCCACTTAAAAGTGAGGTATAATATTTGACAGATTTCATAGCGGGGAAGTTAATTTGTTCGGAAAATGTCAAATTTAAAGTTTCTTTCCGTACTATTAGCTACATTTTATATCATTAAGATTAAAATAAATGAACAAAACCACAGATATTCATAAAAGTAGAAATTTAAAAAAAAAGTTTAAAACGTGGAAAAAATTAAAGAGCAAACCACTGACGCATTGTTTTGTGTATTTATGTAATCCTCTAGAAACTGATAAACTTTTACTAAAAACCAATTACTCAATGAGGGCATCCACGACTTTTTCTGCCACCAGGGCGGCGCCACTTTACAGTGAGGTAAAATATTTGACAGATTTCATAGCGGGGACGATAATTTCTTAGGAAAATGTAATCTTTAAGGTTTCTTTCTGTATTATTAGTTATATTTTATATTAATTACATTAGAAATGAATAAACCAAACTATAAATATTACTAAAAGGCGATTTTTTTTTAATAATTATAAAGTGCAAAAAATTAAAAATTTAAATTACTGACGCATTGTGTTGTATATTAATATAATACTCTAGACAATGATAAACTATTATTTAAAACTAATTTCTCAATTAACTGACACTGTGTAACAAAAAACTTTACCTCAGTCAGACTAGCGACATCTGGTGAGTGGAAGATTATTAGCCCTCATTAAATGATATTGTGTAACAAAAAACTTTACGTAGTGTCAACTAGCGACATCTGGTGATCGGAATATTATTAGCCCTCATTGGCTGCATCTGTCTTTTATCTTAGCCATCAGAGGTGACAACACATCTGCAGGCTTCTTTGCTTGAAGTTGGTTACAGTGTAAAGGGAAAGTAGTAGCCAAATACAAAGTGAACCGTTTTATAAAAAAACAGTTTTATAAAAAAAAACTTATGATGATTGTCCTTGCAAACGAAAGAAAAATAGAGACGTTTAGTTCGTCTAGAAATAGCTCTTTAATGACCCTTAAGGTAACTAGGCATAGTATGCAAATACGAGGTCAATTGTCGACCGCGGTCGGCACGCCCGCGCGTGCTATTCACCCGCTTGATTGAAATGTTTTTTCCGTAATCCCTATTCTCTGCCTACCTCTGAATGACAAATGAGATTACCACTCACGTCTGTCACCTGTCACCCACTGTTTATGAAGTGGTAAACGAATTTTAACACAGCTGTGCAAGTACTTCTATTTGACTGCGAAAATAAGTAAGAAGGTTGCTGCAACCCTGGCAGATGTAGATGCTTTATAAACTGATACGCAGTTAACATAAAAAAAATCGCAATTTACAATTCATAAATATAAAAAACGCGATGAAATACGCGAAATAACGTGAAACTATTCTCGTGAATACAAGAAAAATGTGAACACAATATTATACGGACAAAAAATTATAAAACATTTAGAACAAGTAAACAGCATATAACTAGAGACATATAGTAAATATAACCATACCTAAATATTCATTACAGTCTATAAAAGTCCACTACTGAACATGGGACTAACTCCAAAGAAGGAAATATGTAATCGTAAATGTAATTTACGTTTGTCCTTGTTAGGTAGTTTTTTTATAGAAGAGGGGGCAAACGAGCATGCGTCTCACCTGATGGTAAGTGACTACCGCCGCCCATGAACAACTGCAACACCAGGGGAACCAGGGGAATTGTAGATGCGTTGCCGGCCTTTTAAAAAGGAGTAGGCTCTTTTCTTGAAGGTCCTTAAGTCGTATCGTTCCGCAAAAAATCGCTGATGATAATCGATTCCACTAGGAAGTTGTGCGAGGAAGAAAACATCCTCTAAATCGCACAGCGGTGGAACACCAATCATCCATCTGGTGTGGATGGTATCGGGAGTTATGCCGCGAGTGCGTTCGTGAAATTTGGCGGCTGGGATTAATTCGAACAATTCCTCAGAGCACTCCCTGTGGTAAATGCGAAAGAAAATGCAAAGGGATGCAACATCTCTTCGCAGCGCCAATGAATCGAGCCGATCGGGAAGGACTCGGTTGTCGACGATTCGAGCCGCTTTGCGCTGGATGCGGTCAAGTGGAAGGACCTGGCCCTGGGGTGCCCCGGCCCAGAGATGGGAACAGTATTCCATGTGAGGCCAAACTTGTGCCTTGTAATGTTGCAGGCGTTGTGCCGGCATGAAATACTGTCACGCTCTGCTGAGCACCCCAAGCTTTTTAGAGGCCAATTTGGCCTTCTCTTCCAAGTGACCACGAAACTGCACGTCACTCGATATGTCGACGCTGAGGATTCCGATACTGGCTGAGGCAACAAGGGGAGTGCCTTGAAACTGAGGAGATACGACAAAGGAGTTCTTTTTAGCGGTAAACGCGCAAACTTGTGTCTTCTGAGGATTAAACTGGACTAGATTTAGTCGCCCGGTTTGTTTCGGTACTCGGCGACGTTTTCCCGAGAAATATTGGCACAGCCGGTGTATAGAGCATCACCAGTGTTGTAACCAGTTTGCAACATATCATTGATATGCAGAAGTAACAGCGTTGGTGATAGCACACGGCCTTGTGGAACACCAGCGTTAATAGGCTTGTAGTCGGAGCATGCACCGTTTACAACGATCTTGATGCTCCGATCTGCAAGAAAGCTGGTGATCCAATTACACAAATTCTCGGGAAGCCCATAGGAAGGAAGCTCCGAAAGAAGCGCTTTGTGCCAAACCCGATCGAAGGCCTTCGCAATGTCCAAACTAATAGCCCTTGGACTCTACTGCCTCCGCCCATCTATTAGTCAGGTAGACCAGAAGATCACCAGCTGATCAACCCCGATGAAAACCGTATTGGCGGTCACTAATCAGCTGGTGATCCACAAGGTACCGCATGAGCTGACAGTTTATAATGGATTCCATTATTTTGGTGAACAAGAAGGTGATGGCGATAGGCCTCTAGTTAGACGGATCTGAGCGGTCGCCTTTTTAGGGATCGGGCGGACAAAAGCTGTCTTCCATGATTTCGGGAATACGCCTGGGGAGCAGGAGTACCGGAAAAGACGCGTTAGTACCGGTGCCAACTCTGGAGCACACGTCCTCAACACAATTGGGGGGATTCCGTCAGGCCCTCTCGACTTGTGAAAAGTTATAATAGTATTTTAAAAGACCCGTTATCAGATGCCAGAATACTTTGTTTGTTAGTTAATAAGAGATTAATTAATTATTTTTTATAATTATGAAAACAAGACACACTGAATGAAACAAATTTTAAGGATTTTATCGCGTTTAATTTTACCTTTTTAAATGCGTCCCCCCCATGACCATGGGTGCTGTAAAATCACCCGAAACGTCGGGAAGTAAAAGGGGTAAAAGGTTTAAATTGAACGCGATAAAATCTGTAAAATTAGTTTCATTAAAAGCAGTGATTCCCAATGAGTGGCCCGCAAGAGCTGAAATATGTATAAAATTTTTCTTTCACCTTGTGTTCCCTGCTAACCTAAAAAATCAAAGTGGTCAAGAAAAGGTTGGGAAACACCGATTTAAAGAGATTAATTATTCAGTAATTAATATGTTATTTGTTAGTAATTAAGTTTATTTAACATTTTTTTTGTTTTAACTCTAGGTACCAGGGCGTCATAATCGGATCAGCGACAAAGTCCTTTGATTATAAATAAAAAAAAAACATAGGCCGCTCCAATAGATTGCCTCATGGGGGTATTTTGCTATAGTTGCCACGATTGGCAGACATTTTGATAACTGCTATTTTTTATTATTTTAATTTTCTGTTTCTGTTTCTTACACAGTCATTACACAGTACCCAGGTAAATATATATTTTTTGCTCGCATTCTAATAAAATACGCGCCAACGCTTTATTTTCGCTGCCAACCGCCTGCTACTTTCGCATAAATCAATTAGTAACATCAAATAAAAAAAAACTCTGAAAATAAAGCGCGCATGAGCTATGATCATCCTAATGAGAATACTAGGCCATCATGAAAATAATAGCAAAAATAAAATAATAAAAATAATTACCTATAAAGTTGGCGCTCGGCAGTACTGGCCATTTCAAATTTTTTTATTTTTTCATTATCATGGGTACGTTAACAATTCGAGTAATTAAGGAATATGACTACCGTCATTGCAGTAACGCGATACAAGCAACACGCGACACCAGCGACGTTTACGAAGCGAATACTACAAACGAACGCACCACCTGATATTGGTTTGCCCGTTTCCGTTCCGGAAATTTCGACCTGAAAAATGAACCCCGTGGGCGTCCGAAAACTTTGTTAGACAATGATGAATTAAAGGCCACTATGGAAACTGATGATACTCAATCTAAAGCTGAATTAGCAGCAGCTTTCGACGTTGGCATCAAAACAATATTGGTCCATTTGCGTCAAATTGGCAAGGTACAAAAGTTTGACAAATGGGTGCCCTACGAAGTACTCGTCGAGGCGTGCCTTGCACTTGAATTTTAAACCGCATTACCTACGACGAAAAATGGATTCTGTTTGACAATTGCAAGAGCTCAGCAAGGCCCTAAACAAAAACTTACCACTAGAGGTCACTGTTTGGTGGTCTAGCGGTGTGATTCATCACAGCTTCTTACCAAAAGGGATTATCATTACTGCAGATGTGTACTGTGAAGAACTGAACACAATGACGGAGAAGCTCGCACGTCTCGAACAAGCTTTGGTCAATCGCTCGTCCCCGCTGCTCCTGGACAACAACGCGCGACCTCATACTGACAACAGACCGTCTACAAGTTACAATAGCTCGGCTTGGATCTCTCCCTCATCCGCCGCAGACCTTGCGCCTACAGACTTCTACTTTTTCCAGAATGTGGCTAACTTTTTGGTGGGAAAAAAATTCAATACCCGAGAGGCAGTACAAAATGCCTTTGAAGAGTTTGTTGCCTCCTGTCCAGCTGATTTCTTCAAGAAGGACATCAATAAACAGACACTGTGTTGGCAAAGATGCATCGAATGCATGTGTGATTACTTTGATTAATAGAAATAAAAAATATATAAAAACAAATATGTTAACTTATTTTCATAAAAAAACGGCAATTTCATAGGTAAAGACTTAATACGAATGTCCTCCAATAATTTCGGTCACGGTGGCCAGCCACAACGGAGATTAGCCATCTGTGCAGGACAGGATTATAGTGCCTATAATTACATTTATTAACAGGATTATAGTATTTTAAGCCGCGTATCCACCAAAAATGTTGACAACATTTATGTTTCCAACTGTTTACAACTCAACAAAAGTCACCAACATTTGTTTTCGACGTTGCCGACCGAAATGTTTCCAACAAGCGTCTCCACCGAGGGAACTAATGTTTGCTACAAGCGTATTCCTTTGATGTAGACGCCGAAAATGGAAACACGATTCCCGACATTGTTTCAAGTTTTGTTGCCAACAACTGCCAACACTAGGTAATTACAGAAACATTTGTTACCAACACGTGTTGGCAACACAACAGTTGGTAACAAAACTTTGGTGGAGACACGGCTTTTGATTTTTAAAAAAAATATTCTGTTCAATTATGGCTTCAACACGAATGGGTCGGCATGACCGGGGATAACATTAAATCTCTCAAGCGTACGTTTTCCCAGTAACTTCGCATCGTTGTTTCAAACGAGTTAAAATTATCGTCGAAATGTAAACAAAATATTTTCAAACCTAAATCGAGGGAATCGAGGAGCGCACGTACTTACTGTAGTTTATATATGATAACAAATAAGACAACAGTCTACCTGATGGGAATTGGCTATTGGGACCCATTGAGACCATCAGTCCACTTCAAGCATAGGCTACAGATGTTCCATGACCCTGGCTCGGCAATACCGCTGATGCAACTGAGGTTTTAATCAGGATATGAGGGCCGGTATTACGATGCGCCGTGCGTTTTAGCCGTTTTGGATGAATCTTTGCGATATTATACCAGATCCGCTGGGGTTGCTGATGTAGGTGCTTTCAAGTGTTCGTTTTTCTTGGCCCTATGACCTCCGAGTAATTACTTATAGAGTTTGGGTCCCGGGACGTCTCGTGTCTCGAAGTCCCGGGACTTTTCGTAATTTTAGTTGTCTCGAGTCCCGGGACTTTCGGGTCGAGACTCGAGACGAGACAAGATTGTCGAAATTGTTATGTAATCATTTTTATTTTTTCAAATAATTGAAGGAGCCTAGCGCCATGTGTTAGTTTAATGAATAATTACTTAGTCTACTACGTAACTACTGAGTACGCAACACAATAAATGAAACAAATATGTGACTATGAGAATTAACAATGAGATTATGAACTATGAGTAGATACTAGAATTACTAGATAATAGTGAAGTTATTAAGAATTAGTATGATCTTTAACTAAGTTCGTTTCATAACTATAAGATTTAACTGTTTAGAAGTGCATCTGTGTGTGACTAAAAGAAACAAACAAACCAATTATTAAGTGGCGAAGCTTGCGAAGACACTTATTGATTTCACAATGTCTGTCCGTCTGTATGTCCGACGATTATCTCGAGAACGGTTTCGAATTTTCAAATTCTGTTTTCAGCAATCGATTACTGATCACCCAGGCATCTGAACCTCCTATTTTTAAACTGATTGCTCAAAAAAAAAGAAAAGCTGATTGTTTCGCCACTTTGCTATGCTGTTAGCTTGCTAGGTTTATTAAGACTGAAATTAACGTTAAAATTATTTAAGTTTCTGTTTAATAAATGTTGATTTGTACAAAAAATTGCCTCTTTTTAATACATTCCACCAGAAATTAACGCAACTAAAATTCATCAAAGAGGCTTACCCATCTTTAAAAAAAAAACAATAAAAGCCTTTTCTTAAAAGTCTCGAAGTCCCGGGGATTCCCGGGACGTTGATTATAGGCTGTCCCGTGTCCTGGGACTATGTAATTGTCGGGAATTCCCTCATATTACTTATGGAGGAGTTGCCCACCTCAGAGGAGCGTTGGCGTTCCCGTGGTCCTTAAACCATGTATGTTTATGGTCTGTGCGAGTCCGTTTTAACCCTTGCCCCTGTGAGGCGGATATGCGCAGGGCCCATGACATAAGGTGGCCAACCTAAGCTGTACACCACTTACTGTAGAATGATAGCTTGTTTATTATCCATACATCCATTACAGCCTATAAAAGTCCACTGCTGAACATAGGCTTCATCCATAGATTGTCTCATAAGGTAAGGGAGATCTTGCCATAGTTTGTCACACTTTTTTTTACGTGGTAGAACCATGTTGCAGCTATATTACTGGTATAGTTGTAGCACGAATGGGTCGGCTAGACCGGGGAAGGACCACGCTCTCACAGAATACCAGCGTAAAATAGCAGCTTAACGCTTCTGTATTTCGTATGGTGAGTGTAGAGAACCGGAGACCCTTTTTACTGGAAACGAGGCATTCCATCTTAGTCCTCACGGCTGATAATGCATTTGCATTTAGATTCGTAATCGAGGGTAGATGTAGATGTAGGTGGACTGTGTGCTCGTTTGTCACCCTTATCATATAAAAAAAAACACTTGGCAAGCGGGTTGGCAACCGCAGGCTTTTATTTTTAGTCGTTATTAGGAAGATGCTAATGCCGATTTCCTGGTTTGTTTCCCTCTGTCGCCTCTTACGACACCCACTGGATGTTATGGGGTAGTGGATATTCTTACACCGCGACAACATGGGTAAGTCCTATATTATTTATAAAAAATTTACGCCTGGCTGATGATCTGTCACAGCTTGATTATATTTGCAGTGCGAAATAGTTTTACGATCGCTTATGACTTGCTGACATACGAAAGAACAGAAAACTGGAGCACGGTTTTATACGCCATTAAAAACAGCAAAGGTATATTTAAATGTTATTCTCGGTACTCGTAAATGTATTAAAGTATAACAAACATATTATGGACAACTATGTGGGTTAGGTTTTGCCCACTTTGAACGCAAATAGGATAGCTTGCTTTATTTTATGCAAGTTTACACGAGGTAGAGCCACGCTGCAGCTATATTATGGTTGTAGCATGAACGGGTCGGCTCGACCGTGGAAGGACCACGCTCTCACAGAATACCAGTATAAAATAGCAACTTAACGATGCTGTGTGATTTCCTATGGTGAGTGTAGAGAACCGGAGACCATTTTACTGGAAACGAGGCATTTGATCTTAGTCCTCAAGGTTGATAACGTGTTTCCATTTTGATTGTAAATTGAGGATAGGTGTAGATGTCTATGGGGTGCAGTTACTGACCCCGTGTAAATCAGCCTTTAGTTAGAAACAATGTCATGATTCTAAAACAAATGAAGGTGTAGGTTCTGGAACTTTCTCTGAAGACCGCAATATCCACATATGCACACCGCTGGGTACCTATAACACAGTCTTTCAGGCGGAATGTATGGGTATCATTCAAGCGGCCATAGCAATAGATGCTATGAAGATTAATGACTTCCCCATCAGAATACTGACCGACAGTAGGGCGGTGCTACAAGCTCTGAGTTGCAATGTGGTAAACTCGGGACTAATATATGAATGCCATCAACGATTAAATGAGGTATGTAAAAACAACAATGTGACTCTGCAATGGATAAAGGGACACAGTGGATCCAGAGGCACCGATGCAGCAGACGAACTGGCCAGAAGAGGATCGGCTCTGGCCACTATAGGGCCGGAACCAATCATACCGATCCCCTTTGGTAATGTTCGTTCACTGGTACGTAGACACTTCACTAATCTACACGCTCAGCTTTGGAAAAATCTAGTAGACCGTAGACAAGCTAGGGAAGCCCTGCCTGAAATAAACAGTCGTTTAAACAAGGTTCTAATGAGACTGAACAAGCCGCAGATCAGGATAGTAACAAGTGCTATCACAGGACACGGCAACTTTAACAAGCATTTATTTACTATAGGTGTTACCGATAGTCCCCTGTGCAGGGCATGTATGGGGGAAGAAGAAATGGTGACCCATGTGCTATTGAAATGTCCGGAGGTCGCTACGTACAGGGTTAAACATCTCGGCACGCCGGGATCACTCCCCGAAGTTGCATGCAACATCAAAGGACTGTTGAGCTTCTTCGGGGAGTTCTCATGGCTCGAATAAGCATATTATTCCTGCCCACACGCAAAATACGCGCATAGACGTGGAGTTGCGGAAAACAGCCTGTCGTAAACTAAACTAAACTAGAAACAATGTCAGCTCTAATGTAAACACATCACATGTTTAAGTAGCCGTGACGAAACCTAAAAAGTACGACCCAGTTATCGAACAAGATAATTAAATACCGATTATTAAGCATCACACATTCTCATTACAGGACTGTAGGTTAAACATTATTTTTTGCTAAACAATAAAGTCCTTCATACCGAATTCCGGTCACGGCGGTCAGTCTCAATCAACGGAGACGCATCATCCGCGCAGGACAGAATTAAACTTCAATTGCATGTACTATCACCGTCACCACTAATCCCAACACCACTACACTGGGAAAGACACACCACCATCGGTAATACGACACGTGTTTCGCCTATGAACGGGGCATCATCAGAAGATTTCGACTCTACAATGGCGGGTCTATTGAATTCCGCTCAAGTCAGTTCAGATAAGAATTATTACTGTGACGTAAGAAAATAAGCATTCGTTTTAACGTACACAACAATAAGGACATTAGCGACGCTAATTAAAAAGTTAAAATTAACCCGACTAAAATCCGTAAAATCAACATTCGTTTGTCAAACGTCACTTGTCTCAAATCTAGAAATTAGGTTCCTCTGACCGGAGGAGAAACACCAAATAAAACTCCGCAAGTGTTCTGCTTTTTCTCCTTTTTGTTAAATTAATATTACATAGCATAGTATATATATAAATGGAAATCGATAACAGGCTCATCGGTAACTGAAGCATGTTCTATGATGTACTCAAAATAGAGGACCATTAAAAATTTTGAACTTATGAATATCCATTGCCCCACATCGTGTCGAGGGTGACGTAAGAAACGATAGAGTGAAATAAACCAGGAGATGGGCAGTTTCGTCTTCCTAGATTCCTTCCCTAATACGAATGTCCTCCAATAATTTCGGTCACGGCGGCCAGCCACAACGGAGACTAGCCATCTGCGCAGGACAGGATTATAGTGCCTATAATTATATTTATTAACAGGATTATAGTATTTTAAGCCGCGTATCCACCAAAAATGTTGACAACATTTATGTTTCCAACTGTTTACAACTGAACAAAAGACACCAACATTTATTTTGTTTTCGATGTTGCCGACAAATGTTTCCAACAAGCGTCTCCACCGAGGTAACAAATGTTTGCTACAAGCGTATTCCTTTTATATAGACGCCGAAAATGGAAACACGATTCCCGACATTGTTTCAAGTTTTGTTGCCAACAACTGCCAACACTAGGTAATTACAGAAACATTTGTTACCAACACGTGTTGGCAACACAACAGTTGGTAACAAAACTTTGGTGGAGACGCGGCTTATGAATTAAAAAAAAAAATCTATTAAATTATGGCTTCAACACGAATGGGTCGGCATGACCGGGGATTACATTAAATCTCTCAAGCGTACGTTTTCCCAGTAACTTACGCATCGTTGTTTCAAACGAGTTAAAATTATCGTCGAAATGTAAACAAAATATTTTCTAACCTAAATACAGAGGGAATCGACGAGCGCAAGTACTTACTGTAGTTTATATATTATGATAACAAATAAGACAACAGTCTACCTGATGGGAATTGGCTATTGAGACCCATTGAGACCATCAGTCCACTTCAAGCATAGGCTACAGATGTTCCACGACCCTGGCGCGGCAATACCGCTGATACAACTGAGGTTATCATCAGGATATGAGGGCCGGTATTACGATGCGCCGTTCGTTTTAGCCTTTCTGGATGAATCTTTGCGATATTATACCAGATCCGCTGGGGTTGGTGATGTAGGTGCTTTCAAGTGTTCGTTTTTCTTGGCCCTATGACCTCCGCGTAATTACTTAATATACAGTTTGGGTACTTTTCGTAATTTTAGTTGTGTCGAGTCCCGGGACTTTCGGGTCGAGACTCGAGACGAGACAAGATTGTCGAAATTGTTATGTAATCATTTTTATTTTTTTCAAATAATTGAAGGAGCCTAGCGTCATGTGTTAGTTTAATTAATAATTACTTGGTCTACTACGTAACTACTGAGTATGCAACACAATAAATGAAACAAATATGTGACTATGAGAATTAACAATGAGATTATGAACTATGATTAGATACTAGAATTACTAGATACTCGTAATAGTAAAGTTATTAAGAATTAGTATGATTTTTAACTAAGATCGTTTCATAACTATAAGATTTAACTGTTTAGAAGTGCATCTGTGTGTGACTAAAAGAAATAAAGGAACCAATTATTAAGACTGAAGTTAACGTTAAAATTTAACGTTAATTTAACGTTAAAAAAGTTTCTGTTTAATAAATGTTGATTTGTACAAAAAATTGCCTCTTTTTAATACATTTCACCAGAAATTAACGTAACTAAAATTCATCAAAGAGGCTTACCCATCTTTAAAAAAAACAATAAAATCTTTTTCTTAAAAGTCTCGAAGTCCCGGGGATTCCCGGGACGTTGATTATAGGCTGTCCCGTGTCCTGGGACTATGTAATTGTCGGGAATTCCCTCATATTACTTATGGAGGAGTTGCCCACCTCAGAGGAGCGTTGGCGTTCCCGTGGTCCTTAAACCATGTATGTTTATGGTCTGTGCGAGTCCGTTTTAACCCTTGCCCCTGTGAGGCGGATATGCGCAGGGCCCATGACATAAGGTGGCCAACCTAAGCTGTACACCACTTACTGTAGAATGATAGCTTGTTTATTATCCATACATCCATTACAGCCTATAAAAGTCCACTGCTGAACATAGGCTTCATCCATAGATTGTCTCATAAGGTAAGGGAGATCTTGCCATAGTTTGTCACACTTTTTTTACGTGGTAGAGCCATGCTGCAGCTATACTGGTATAGTCGTAGCACGAATGGGCCGGCTAGACCGGGGAAGAACCACGCTCTCACAGAATACCAGCGTAAAATAGCAGCTAAATGCTGCTGTATTTCGTATAGTGAGTGTAGAGAACCGGAGACCCTTTTTACTGGAAAAGAGGCATTCTAGCTTAGTCCTCACAGCTGATAATGCATTTGCATTTAGATTCGTAATCGAGGGTAGATGTAGATGTAAGTGGACTGTGTGCTCGTTTGTCACCCTTATCATATAAAAAAAACACTTGGCAAGCGGGTTGGCAACCGCAGGTTTTTATTTTTAGTCGTTATTAGGAAGATGCTAATGCCGATCTCCTGGTTTGTTTCCCTCTGTCGCCTCTTACGACACCCACTGGATGTTATGGGGTAGTGGATATTCTTACACCGCGACAACATGGGTAAGTCCTATATTATTTATAAAAAAATTACGCCTGGCTGATGATCTGTCACAGCGTGATTATATTTGCAGTGCGAAATAGTTTTACGATCGCTTATGACTTGCTGACATACGAAAGAACAGAAAACTGGAGCACGGTTTTATACGCCATTAAAAACAGCAAAGGTATATTTAAATGTTATTCTCGGTACTCGTAAATGTATTAAAGTATAACAAACATATTATGGACGACTATGTGGATTAGGTTTTGCCCACTTTGAACGCGAATAGGATAGCTTGCTTTATTTTATGCAAGTTTACACGAGGTAGAGCCACGCTGCAGCTATATTATGGTTGTAGCATGAACGGGTCGGCTCGACCGTGGAAGGACCACGTTCTCACAGAATACCAGTATAAAATAGCAACTTAACGATGCTGTGTGATTTCCTATGGTGAGTGTAGAGAACCGGAGACCATTTTACTGGAAACGAGGCATTCGATCTTAGTCCTCAAGGTTGATAACGTATTTCCATTTTGATTGTAAATTGAGGATAGGTGTAGATGTCTATGGGGTACAGTTACTGACCCCGTGTATATCAGCCTTTAGATAGAAACAATGTCATGGTTCGCAAACAAATGAAGGTGTAGGTTCTGGAACTTTCTCTGAAGACCTCAATATCCACATATGCACACCGCTGGGTACCTATAACACAGTCTTTCAGGCGGGATGTATGGGTATCCTTTAAGCGGCCATAGCAATAGATGTTATGAAGGTTAATGACTTCCCATCAGAATACTGACCGACACTAGGGCGGTACTACAAGCTCTGAATTGCAATGTGGTGAACTCGGGACTAATATAAGAATGCCATCAACGATTAAATGAGGTATGTAAAAACAACAATGTGACTCTGCAATGGATAAAGGGACACAGTGGATCCAGAGGCACCGATGCAGCAGACGAACTGGCCAGAAGAGGATCGGCTCTGGCCACTATAGGGCCGGAACTAATCATACCGATCCCCTTTGGTAATGTTAGTTCACTGGTACGTAGACACTTCACTAATCTACACGCTCAGCTTTGGAAAAATCTAGTAGACTGTAGACAAGCTAGGGAAGCCCTGCCTGAAATAAACAGTCGTTTAAACAAGGTTCTAATGAGACTGAACAAGCCGCAGATCAGGATAGTAACAAGTGCTCTCACAAGACACGGCAACTTTAACAAGCATTTATTTACTATAGGTGTTACAGATAGTCCCCTGTGCAGGGCATGTATGGGGGAAGAAGAAACGGCGGCCCATGTGCTATTGAAATGTCCGGAGGTCGCTATGTACAGGGTTAAACATCTCGGCACGCCGGGATCACTCCCCGAAATTGCATGCAACATCAAAGGACTGTTGAGCTTCTTCGGGGAGATCTCATGGCTCGAATAAGCATATTATTCCTGCCCACACGCAAAATACGCGCATAGACGTGGAGTTGCGGAAAACAGCCTGTCGTAAACTAAACTAAACTAGAAACAATGTCAGCTCTAATGTAAACACATCACATGTTTAAGTAGCCGTGACGAAACCTAAAAAGTACGACCCAGTTATCGAACAAGATAATTAAATACCGATTATTAAGCATCACACATTGTCATTACAGGACTGTAGGTTAAACATTATTTTTTGCTAAACAATAAAGTCCTTCATACCGAATTCCGGTCACGGCGGTCAGTCTCAATCAACGGAGACGCATCATCCGCGCAGGACAGAATTAAACTTCAATTGCATGTACTGTCACCGTCACCACTAATCCCAACACCACTACACTAGGAAAGACACACCACCATCGGTAATACGACACGTGTTTCGCCTATAAATGGGGCATCATCAGAAGATTTCGACTCTACAATGGCGGGTCTATTGAATTACGCTCAAGTCAGTTCAGGTAAGAGTTATTACTGTGACTTAAGAAAATAAGCATTCGTTTTAACGTACACAACAATAAGGACATTAACGACGCTAATGAGGGCATCCACGACTTTTTCTGCCACCAGGGCGGCGCCACTTTACAGTGAGGTAAAATATTTGACAGATTTCATAGCGGGGACTATAATTAAATATATTTTATATTAATTACATTAGAAATGAACAAATCAAACTATAAATATAACTAAAAGCCCATTTAAAAAAAAAGAGTTCTAAAGTGCAAAAAATTAAAAATCTAACCACTGACGCAATGTGTTGGGTATTAATATAATACTCTAGATAATGATAAACTATTATTTAAAGCGACTTTCTCAATTAACTGACATTGTGTAGCAAAAAACTTTACCTCAGTCGTAACTAGCGACATCTGGTGAGTGGAAGATTATTAGCCCTCATTAAAAAGTTAAAAATAAACGCGACTAAAATCCGTAAAATTAACATTCGTTTGTCAAATGTCACTTGTCTCAAATCTAGAAATTAGGTTCCTCTGACCGGAGGAGAAACACCAAATAAAACTCCGCAAGTGTTCTCCTTTTTCTCCTTTTTGTTAAATTAATATTACATAGCACAGTATATATATAAATGGAAATCGATAACAGGCTCATCGGTAACTGAAGCATGTTCTATGATGTACTCAAAATAAAGGACCATTAAAAATTTTGAACTTATGAATATCCATTGCCCCACATCGTCTCGAGGGTGACGTAAGAGACGATAGAGTGAAACAAACCAGGAGATGGTCAGTAACGTCTTCCTAGAAAAAAAACTGTAGTTGGCAAACTTCTCAAGCGTGGCAGCTGTGGCAAATATCTACTTAGATAGGGGATGCCATGCAGCAGTGGACTTTTTATAAGTAGTAATGGTGATGATAATGGTATTTGTGCATAGCTAACCCGAGTAGGTCAGCCCCTACAATCAGCACCTGTTCACAATATTTGTTGTAGGTAAATCAGCTCAAAATCGCAATTAATCCGGGTTCGATCCCGATGAAATTGAATGTAATTGACATTCAATTTCATCGGGATCGAACCCGGATTGTTCGTGTACTGTGAAAATTACAGCGAGCGCTCAGCCCCTGACCTACCACGGCTCTTATAAATAAAACAAGTATAAAAAGGCCAGCGTGGGCTTAGCCCACTCCACACATGTTATCTTTAAAATCAGTACCAATACTAAAAGTAAATAAGATATTATATGCGTTTCGGCCTAGTCTCGTCTTAGCGAGCGATCCAGGCAGCCAGCTTCACTTGTCAATTATGTTTAGATACCAATACAAAATTTTGTTTAATACGAAACGCTGTGATAGCTTGAGAGCATTCTCAAGTTGAACAGATGAAATTCTTAATTTTATTGTATCTGCCGACTGCTACGTGCTCGGCAGTGAAGACAAACTTTGTAAGGAGATCTGTATCTCGGAAAAATTAAAAATATTTTCGAGAACATGATGTAAAGTCCAACATGCATTGGGGCAGCGCAGCAGACAGCCAACAGGAGGATAGTGGAGGTTTTTATTTAACTAAAAAGATGTTAATATATCGTTGCAGCCCATTTCAAGTCCAAAACTGAACATAGACCTACTACGAGCCACCGCCTGCATTCATCGACACCCTGCATGCCTCATCAGGTCGTTCAGTGATCATAATCCTGGTGACATTTCATTTTTATTATCGACAGCTCCGTGGCGCAGTGGCTTTGCTATGAGATGCCGCGACGAGGGCCGCAGATTCAGATCCCGCAAGGAACAAGTATTTGTACGGCCTACAAATAATTGTTCCGGATCTGCCTCCACAAGACAGGAGAAAATCCTAGTGTGGGGGTGACGTTTTTTAAAAACTAAGAAATTAATGAAGAATTGAACTTCGAGACCCATTATTAAAATATATAACATGCTAAACGTTATTGCAGGCTTATTAATAATACTTTGTTTCCGACCGGATACATATTTTTTTGTTGGTCACAATAAATATTTTTAAATATAAATTATTAAAAAAATATATAGGACCACAATGAAAGTTTATTTTTTGATAAAAAAAAACATCTATTTTGCCTTATCTATCTGATGAACTTAAAATATATTACACATACTACATTCAAAAAACAAAGTCGAATTGATAATTTTATTATATTTTAAAGTAGGTAAAAATTGATTTTACAAAATTTCATATAAGAGCTCCAAAAAAACTGTTTAAAAATAAAATTCCATAAATACTAAAGTCCAAAAAGCTTAAGAAAGGAAAGGAAATTTCGGTTCAACAACGCGACTATTTCCAGCATCCAGTTCTTAATTCTAGCGACATACCTGGGAGTATTTGTCATCGGTGTCCGACATTTTCCAAGTCCGAACTCACTGTACGTCTTAACAATCCGGGAGCCAGGAATGCAATGGAAGTGTTCGGGAAGCCATACATACACAAAACACTGAGAAACTCTACACTATATTCATATTTATAAGAACCTCTCCACACCTAGTTCACGCCATTCCTTTTCTAATGGACAATACGACTGTAAATAATTCGAAAACTGTTGTAATAATTTCAAAATGAATAAACGTACCAGTTTTATAATTTTGAGGGATAAATTATTATCATCGCTCATCTTCTTCACCGTCATCATCATTGCAACCCATCATGAATCTACTGCTGAACATAGGCCAAGGAATGCCGCAAACCATGGTTCTGAACCATCTGCATCCATCGACTTCCTGCAACTCCTACCAGGACGTCATCTAGTGTATGCTCGGAGTTTCTCTACACGCTAGACTTTTAATTGTGAGATCCGCAGTAGAACCAGAGTAACCAACATAACCCAACGTATCAGTAAGCTGAGGTAACAATAGGATGGGCAATGGGCATATTCCTTGAAGAGCCGACAACCAATGGGAAAAAATGTTCTCGAGGGGCAACCTCGTACAGGTAAGCTAAAGGGATCCGCCACTACATGAATTGATGACCTTTTCCTTCATCAACTCGTTAAAGTCCACAGCTGTACTTGTGCCTCTTGCATTGTAGGGAGGAATTGCTTAAATCACCATGCAAGCCGAAATGACGAACGCAGCTTTGCATATGCTTTTCCCCGTCTCCGGTCTGCGAGAACGGGTCTAGTGTTAACGCAATGGTTCTAATATACAATCATATATCAGGAACCGTGAGATATTTTTAAGATTTCACACGTAATGGATAGTTTTACAGTACATTATGTACGTATGTATGTACGTATTATATCGTACGCTCTACCACGTATTCGTACGTGATGTGACCATGCCGCAGCTATGTTATGTATGTAGCGCGAATGCGTCGATTTGAAGAGGGAAGGACCAATCTCAGAACACCAGCGTAAAAGAGCCGTTTAATGCTGCTATGTTTCGTATGATGAGTGTAGAGAATCGCAGGCCCATTTCACTGGAAATGTGGCATTGCATCTTAATACTCAAGGGTGACAAGGCAACAGCACCCACATACTATCATGTAGACTGTGTGGGTGCCTGTCACCATTATTCTATAAAAAAAAACGTGGTTGTTTATGGTAGCCGAGGGGAATAAATGTGTAGCGCCAGAATTAGAAGCACGCATTCAAACTCCATAATAAAACTCATTTTATTTATAACTAGCAGTTCCCCGCGACTTTGTCGGCGTCAAATTTATTACGATGGATTTCATGGGTTTTAATTTTTTTGCGCATAACCCTAATTATATTTTTAAATAAAAATACCCAAGAAAAGTTACTCATTATAACATCAGCCAGTGGAAGCCCCTACGAAATCAAAAAAAAATTTAAGACTTTGTATTATAAGTGCCGTGAATACTTTCATATGCATTTAGTAAAAAGCTGTTATTTTGACATTATAAACAGACACTTTAACAGTGGTAGAGCCACGCGGCATCTTTTACTGTCGCACGGATGGGCCGGCTTGAACCGGGGTGGTACCACGACCTCACAGAATACCAGCGTGAAATAGAGGTTTACCTCTGCGTTTCGCTTGGTGAGTGCAGGTGGTCGGAGGCCCCTTTTACTGGAAATGAGGCATTCCATCTTAGTCCTCACGGGTGACAACGCATTTTGATTTGTAATAGAGGATAGATGTAGATGTCTATGGGCCGCAGCAACCTCTTACCATCAGGTGGACTGTGTGCTCGTTTGTCACCCACACTTCACATGTATGTGTAGATTACTACCAGACCAACTAAAGTTTACTACCAAATTATCCACTATATGCCACCAACGAGTCCTTAAGTTATTTTGGTCATATTGCCCGGAGACAACTAGACAATCTGGATAAATTGGTTGTAGTAGGGAAGATCGAAGGAAAAAGATCACGTGGGCGATTACCTACCCGCTGGTCCGACCAGATACAAAATATAACGGGACTTAGCAGACAGACAAACAGATAGATAGACAATGATTATTCATATCTTAATGGCATGCAATTAATCAAATAATTGCAAATAATTGTAAATGGCGGACTTAATACCCTATGGCATTCTGTACTAGTCGACTCTAAAAAAGAAAGAATAGGTAAATAAAGATGTTGCAACATGCCTAAGCTGTGTAAATCGCGCCGGCTTTTTGCTGGCGCCACCACCGCTTGTAACGTAAATCGAAATTTAACTGTCTTCCTTCCATTACAACCTATAAAGTCCATAACTGAATTTAGGCCTATGGTAGAGCCATGCGGCAGCTATATTAATAGTATAGTTGTATCACGAATGGATCGGCTCGACCGGGGATGGACCACGCTCTCACAGAATACCAGCGTAAAATAGCAGCTTAATGCCGCTGTGTTTCGTATGGTGAGTGTAGAGAACCGGAGAGCTATTTTACTGAAAAAGGGGCATTCTATCTTAGTCCTCACGGCTGACAACGCATCTGCATTTTAATTTGCAAACGGAGATGGATGTAGATGTCTATGGGTCACAGCAACCACTTACTATCAGGTGGACTGTGTGCTCGTTTGTCACCCTTATTCTATAAAAAAATACAACATAGGTACTAAACTACATATAAAATTAAAGTATCTGTATGTAATATTAAAATAACTGCCGTATCCCCTATAGTGATTAATTGCATGCCATTAAGACATGAATAATCATTGTCTATCTATCTGTTTGTCTGTCCGTCTGTCCGGGCTGATATCCGAAATGGCTGAACAAATTGTAATGAAACTTAACGAACAGATAGAGAGCAATGCCAGGAGGGATCTAGGCTGTATTTTATCCGTAAAACTTGGAGTTTTTTTTTAAATAACGAAATCTTGATAAAATAAATGTTTTTTTGTTCATAAGGTCTTACCTAGGCAACGTCGAAGCAGGTCGCTAGCAGTTAAATAATAAATGTATATAATTTAAAATTAAACATTTTAAAATATTTATAAAATATTTTTTTTTATAGGATAAGGATGACAAACGGGCACACAGTCCACCTGATGGTAAGTGTTTGCTGCGGCCCATAGACATCTACATCTATCCTCTATTACAATTCAAAATGCAGATGCGTTGTCACCCGTGAGGACTAAGATGGAATGCCTCATTTCCAGTAAAAATGGGCCTCCGGCCACCTGCACTCGCCAAGCGAAACGCAGAGGTGAACCTCTACTTCACGCTGGTTTTCTGTGAGGTCGTGGTACCACCCCGGTTCGAGCCGGCCCATCCGTGCGACAGCAAAAGCTGCCGCGTGGCTCTACCACTGTTAAAAGATATTACAATTTTCACTAGATTTTTATTGTATTATAAACGCCATCTGTAGAAAACTAAAAGAAATACTTTGTAGTAGTACCACTATAGATACGTCGGATGGCGCTGATTATGAATTATGAATGGAGCATAACTTAAAAACTTGTAAAAATTAAAAATTTTGTACAACCGACTTCAATATAAATTATGAAGATTAACTCAAAAACTATTGGCCAAACCTTGATCAAATATATGGGACCACATGTGAAGCACCAGCTATCAAATAAAAAAAGAATTATCGAAATCGGTTCACCCAGTAAAAAGTTATGAGGTACGCATAAAAAAATAGTCGAATTAAGTACCGTCTCCTTTTTGAAGTCGGTAAATGATTTTTTTTTCATTGATTATCTTAAACTATTATCCTACCTAGGCGAAATCGGAGCAGCTCAATAGTAGTTAAATAAAAATATAAGTAAAATCTGTTATTTGGACATTACAAACAGACACTTCAATTTTATTTACGTGTATTTCTATATATAATAATAAAAATAAATAATTTAAAGTTAAAAATTTTGTACAACCGACTTCAATGTAAGTAAATTTTTAAGAATAACTCAAAAACTATTGGTCAGACCTTGATAATTGACAAAAAATTTATACGGGACCACATGTTGTGAAGCACCAGCTATCATATAAAAAAAGAATCATCGAAATCAATTTACCCCAAAGATGTTTTATTAAAACATCTTTGGTTTACCCAGTAAAAAGTTATGAGGTAACACACATAAAAAAAACATACAGTCGAATTGAGTACCGTCTCCTTTTTGAAGTCGGTAGAAAATATCAGTAAAAACCTGTTATTTGGGCATTACAAACAGACACTTCAACTTTATTTATTTGTATCTCTATATATAAAGATCATTTGCTGTCCGTTGCTGTCGCGAAAACTCGAAGATGGCTTGAGTGATTTTGATGAAATTTTTTGTGTGTGTTTGAGTAGGTGGATGGATGTTCTAAACGTGGCGCTGTTATCGATATCCAAAAATCAAACGAAGCCGGGTAAATCGCTAGTAAATAATAGATTGCAGTTTACAACAACTTTCCTTCTGGATACGTGTCCATGTGCGTTTGTATACGAGTACCGTTCTAGTACAAATTCCTTCACTCCTTGATATTTTGTTGATTACAGTTACAATACGAGTTTTAAATTTGATCTGATATCAAAGTTCAACCCGTATATATTTACATTTAACAAATAACTATCACAAGCAAACTGTCGGTCGGTCCGTAATAAGTACAGTTGATTCAATTGCCTGTTAATTGGGTCGCTAGTAATTGCTTCACTTCCAGAATGCGCTACATCCAGCTATATATAGAACAGCGGGCTACTATCGACACGGAGGGTTCTAGCTTACCCGTTCATAACCATAGGAGCTATCGCTATAATGTTCTATGCCTGTGAAAACTTCAATAAAAACGCATCCATCAACTTTCCGCTCTTTTGCATATTTTTAATTATTTTGTAGGTTCCGTCATACTGTTACCTGTTTTCTTGCATTTAAATGCTTGCTGTACTATGCTATTCTATATCCAACGACACAACAAAACAGTTTACAAATTTTAAAGGTTTCTTCTTCATACTGGTCC
This sequence comes from Parnassius glacialis, assembly GCA_033319125.1. Classification (NCBI taxonomy): domain Eukaryota; kingdom Metazoa; phylum Arthropoda; class Insecta; order Lepidoptera; family Papilionidae; genus Parnassius; species Parnassius glacialis. The sequence goes on along the minus strand of JAVANC010000021.1, from coordinate 50,530,979 downwards.
TGATGAGTAATTGGTTTTTCTTAGTAATTCCTTAATACAAGGAAGGGTGACAAACGAACACACAGCTCACCAGGTAAAATGCTTGGTCACCACTGAGAATTAAGCGGAAAAAATAGAATAGAACCATTATATAGTGTCCGTTTGTAATGTCAAAATAACAGCTTTTTACTAAATACATATGAAAGTGTATACGGTACTTATAAAAAAAAAATTTTTAAATTTTTGTCTGTCTGTCTGTTTGTTCCGGCTAATCTCCGAAATGGCTGGACCGATTTTGACGGGACAGTCACTGGTAGATAGCTGATGTTATAAGGAGTTAAAAAAAATACCCTAAATTGAACGCGGGCGAAGTCTCGGGGAACAGCTAGTTCAATATATATTACATGAAATAATATTTATTTAAAATCATATAAGCTTTACCAGTAGTTCGGAAAAAATATTCAGTCCTCGGACGAACCAGCAAGAAACCCAGCCGGACTTTTTTATGTTACTTGTTACCGTCAAAAAGAGTCTCCAGTTTTCGTCACTCATCTCCGAGATAAAGCAACTTACTATGCTATTTTATATTCTGTGGGAGCAGTCCTTCCCAGGTCAAGCAGATCCAATCGCGCTGCAGGCACAATACAACTGCAGCGTGCCTCTCTTAGTTATAAAACACATTATCCTGTATTATATGAAAATAGTTTTACCTACATTTTAATTGGAGACTGACGGTGGACTAAGTTGTTCAACGTCTCAATGTCGTGTTTTTTTTTAAACACGTCTGCTGCTATTCATGCATCCTTAGAGCTCCATTGAGCCAAACTATATATTTTTTTAATTTCGTAGTCATGCAGGTTTCCTCACGATGTTTTCACTTAAAACTGCAACTAACAATTACATTGTTGCCGGCGCGGATCGAATTCGAGATGCTCGCATGCTATAGTATTATGGCGAGCGCTGAGCCTCTACCACGGTTCTATTATTATAGTATTTATATTTTTTTTTATATGATAAGGGTGACAAACGAGCACACAGTCCACCTGATGGTAAGTGGTTGCTGCGGCCCATAGACATCTACATCTATCCTCTATTACAAATCAAAATGTAGATGCGTTGTCACCCGTGAGGTCTAAGATGGAATGCCTCATTTCCAGTAAAAAGGGCCTCCGGCCACCTGCACTCACCAAGCGAAACGCAGAGGTAAACCTCTACTTCACGCTGGTTTTCTGTGAGGTCGTGGTATCACCCCGGTTCGAGCCGGCCCATCCGTGCAACAGCAAAAGCTGCCGCGTGGCTCTACCACTGTTAATTATAATATTACAGTGGAGGTTTGGCGGGAACTTGACCGGCGGCAGTTTGCTGCTCCTGTATTATTGTTTAAATAATGGTTTGAAGTGGACTTTGATATGTAAAAGTGGTGCGATTTTGTATATTAAGTGTCTACGCATGTGAACTATTAGTGGAAACGGTGAAACAAGTGCTCTAATGGTGATGTGATTCTCAATACATGGTTGTCTGCTTAGGCGCCTTGAGATACCATTGCCAACTGTCTGCTGGCTCAAGTTGCCGTCAAAATCTCCCGAGGACATATTGTGAAGCAGTGTACTATGAAGGCTAATTATACATTTGTACTACGAAGGATAATTATACATTGAAAAATGGAAAACATGGCTGACGCACAAACCGT